>CM029647.1:8155576-8818076 GCA_017311315.1 Dendrocalamus latiflorus | reverse complement strand
ATACAAATCTGTTGCTCGTGGCGGTGGGTGCGCAAGCGATGAAGCGATCGGGGGGAAATATAATGGGATCTCCAGCATGTCAGCTAGATTAACTAATTTGCTGATTATCATCTAAGAAAATATTTTGTGACTCCTATATATCTCGATCGAAATAAAGATGTACTCTGTCTTCTTTATCTCTTACAGGTTGATGATCACCAGGTGTGTTTTTTTCAGCTTTTAAAAAATTATTTTTTGGTTTTTCTACAGTAATTATCTTTTAAACGAAGTATCTTTTTAAGACGGGCTCTATAAATTGATTGTAGTACACACTATAATGACTTTATTTATATCATCCAAAACCATACGCGAGTTTCTGTTACTCCACATTCTCTCTTACGAATAGCCCAAAAACCATAAGTTACAGTCATAAGCTAAAAAAAAAGGCCCAAGCAGCCAACATTTTGTGGCTCTTTGGTTGTACCTGATTTTTCCCCAATGAACTCAAGTGCCACTACAAAAATGGTCCTAAAAGTTTGACATGGCCGTAAACGGTCTTCCCTCACTTCTGAGCGAAGTTGGCCGGCCGGCAGCCAGCAGATCAGCAAAAATAGAGCACCATACGAATACACATGAAGTAAAACTAGCAGAAGAAGGGTTTTTTTCTGATCACGCCTTCAACAAAATTTTTGCGATCACGCTTATGACCTTTTTTTTGGAAGTAGCTAGCAGGAGACGTATTATAACATCTTCCAGTGCTCTTTATAATTTTGCTACAGTAAGATTTTGTCGCAGAAAATTGCAGGGGTCAAGGACAGAAGGATGATGTAGCTAATAGAAAAGTAAGCTAGCCTGCCGATTTTGAGATCTTTTGGAAGGCAAACAATATAAGAGGGGATCTTTCTTTTCCAAGAACAAACTAGCAAGAGGAGACCGATTCCAGTGCAAGTCTTGCGCATCACCCACTCGAGTACAATCATATCGTGCCAGTTGATCTTTAACGAATTAAGGCCAGGGAGGAAATTAGAATCAAATCTCAGCATGATCCAAATCGATCCAACCCTGGCCCCTGGAGATACATGAGCTAGAGCATGCATATCCGTATGTATATGTGGTTGCAACATAGATATCTAGCTTGATTCGCAAGACCTACCACACTTCGTAGGACGGTAAGAGTATTGCCCAAAGCTTAGAATATTTAGATCGACATGTACATATGAACTAAAGTCTGTGTGCATCCATGCTAAATAATATCGAGATGTTTTGCAACCCTTTTAAATTTAAGAAAGTATATTTGTTTTAAGACTCAAAATGTACTATGCTCATGCACGCATGATGGCATATGCACCTTGTTCCAAAGTTTCTTACTGACTTGGAGAACTTATTTTGTTAGCGCATTGTACCTTGCAAAACATCAGTCGTCAACCCTGTATATGTATACTATATATGTTCTTCCAAAAGCTAAGCTGCACACATCTTAAAGCAGTATCGTTAGTAGTAGAGTAGCGGGTAATTGCAAACAAGCTCTCGATGAACATTATAAGCTGTGCTTCAGTTTTGTTTTAGGCCACCGTTAGGTCTGTCTGAATTTTTCAGATTCATACGAAAATCAAACTACTTCTGAAAAATTCAGATGAAATTATGCGTTCCAAACAGGGCTTCAGATAAGAGCATCGCAGCAACTTCTCGTCCGGGGAGCCCGGCCCATCTGTTAGCATTTTCATTCGGAGCCCTGTCCCCTCTCTTTATACGCATCTCCATCTCATAAAGCAGAATCTAGCACCACCGGCCGAAGGAGCTTATTGCTGGCTGGCGCGCGCGGCCGGCCGGCCGTCCCCGTGGCCGGCAGCGGCAGCGCTCGGCCTGAGCCCGCGCGCGTGTCGGGCCTATCGCGCGCGCAGCGGCGGGTAGTGCCCTCGCTTTTCCTCGAGCGGCCACTGCACTGCACGCGCGCTGGCCGGCTCCCTGCCGCGTCGTCAGGGACACGAGTCGTCACTGAACAGCGCTGCACAGTCTGCACTGCACAGTGCTGCCAGCTCCGAGCCCCGCTTGCCAAGTTGCCTCTGCTTTCTGAAACGTGTCGCGAGGCTTTTGGCCAGGTGCATCGAACTCGGCCGATCGGACGCATACATGGACGAGCTAACATGGCCACTGGTTGGTCCATGTACAATAATGGCAATCTCAGCAGGACCAAGCTGTTGCTGTTTGTTTGTGCGGACGGTCGAGTGCTTGTAATCAAAGGTGGAGTTCTTTTGGATTATTTTCGTTGTCGTTTTAAAATAGTTTACTGAAATATTTTTTTAAGTAATTTATTAATATTTGGGAGAAACTCCAAAAGCATTATGAATCGGGAGAAATTCCAAAGAAAAGGAATGGGCCAATCCTACACTTTGTATATATAGGCCTACGCAAAGTGAAGTCTGACTTGAGATATTAGAAGGGGTAGTCTGGAACGAAAATTTTTCTAAATTCAGATGGAAACTAAAGTATTTTCTGTGAAGGGGCCGTTTGGAATGTAGGAAATCAAAATAACAAGAATAGAAAAAACATAGCAATTGGATGTCACGCTTATTGAAATCCTACAGGAATTGAAAATTGGGAGAAATTCCAAAAGCATTATGAACTGGGAGAAATTCCAAAGGAAAGGAATAGGTCAATCCTACACTCCAAAGTTAAGCTAACTGTAAGGCCTCTGCAAAGTCAAGGCTGACTCCAGATGTTAGAAGGGGTAGTTTGGAACAGAAAATTTTCCAATTTCATATGGAAATTGAACTATTTTCAGTGAAGGTCCGTTTTGAATGCAGAAAATCAAAATAGCAGAATAGAAAAAAAAATACAGGCATTGAACCTCACGCTTAATGCAATCATAATTATACAAAACAGGTGTTCGCATACTCTCCGTGATGTTAGAGGGAATGATTAGAGAGAGAGGGGGGGGGGGGGGGGGAGTGAGAATGCCTTGAACTTCTCGTAAGAATTTTCAGATGAGGTTGGAGCTCATGTTTGAAATCCTCCTGAAAAAAAAGTGGAGGAAAGGAAAATTTCCTATGTACGGGGGTTCTTTGAGCCATTCCTACAAAATCTAAAAGGTTCTCATAGAAGAAAAAAATCCTACAGGATCTCAGTCCTACAAGATTCCTCCAAATTACTTTGTTCAAAACAAGCCCGCAACTCTGCGTTTCAAAAAGACGGACACAGTTAACTGTCGGGACCGAAATTGCTAAATTCTAAATTCACGTATGTTTACTGTGCTAGTATTATGATCAGTAGCTAGTAAACACATTCAACAATGTTCGTATCACATACATACACGAATAAATAAAACATAATAGTATCATATAATTTAATAGCTAAAATTAAGTTATACATGACCAAGTTTACAACATATCGGTCAACCGGACAAATGGTTCACATAGCATAAATTTTGCAGCAGAAATAAAGATAAAAGAGGCATAAAAATCAACAAGCATGCCTCAACCCTCCCACAGGCAACCGACTAGATTAAACCATAGTAATCGGCATCATCATCGCTGAAACCTGAAACTTAAAGTATCTAACTGATGGGTCATCATTCACATTACTTGAATTTATTCAATAAGCAATTGTGAGTACAAAGTTGTATTCACGAGACTTTATAGCAAATGTAACAATAGATGCAATGCTATGTCAAAAAAAGATAGCTACCCTACCAAGTTTTTCATTTTTACACAAATCAAGCTTTCATTTACAATAATGAGTAATAGATAGCAGTCAAAAGTTGTAAGAGCATTTGATATTGATAAATAAATAATAATAAAGCATAAATAGCATAAATAAAAAGTAGCTTGCTACCATAATATCAAAACAATGGCAAGATCCTTTTTGCTGAGCAAGCTATTTATGGATTTCCTATCCATACATCGTCCGAACCATTTTGCAAAATATCAAACTATTTACCGTGAGAAATAACTAAGTGGTGTCCATGACCGGGGACACTGCTATTTCAACAATTTACACTTTGTAGAGGTTGTACAACTTTACCCACATGACATAAACATCCCACTATGTCAACCATGTCACGCGATACCGATGGTATCCGATTTGAGAATTCATGACAAAGCTTTTACACTACTAGTCCAACAACAAACCGCGCTACGATACCTTCTTAAGATATGAGAGCTCTATAATATCCTAAGAACTCATATGTTGTGTCGGTAAGCTTTGCGGTTCTCGCAAAGCCCCTACGAATATGAAGATACTCTACTATATCCACACTAACTCAAAAGCCTATCAACTACCACTTGCAGTTTATTTCTAGTACACAATAACTTATTATGATAGGTCCTACCCATACAAGGTATGTGTGGTTATACGAATTTACTTGGGTCTATATCACAATAGATCGGTCCTTGGTGATCTAAGCGAGACAACCACAAACCAAAATCTTGTGCACAAGCACCGGTCTCAGCGTACACTCGTCCAAGTCTAAAACAAGTTTTTAGTTTTCATTTATTAACCAAAATAATGGTACCTCCTTTAGAAATACACACACACAAGTGTTTCCCATAAGTGATCAATTTATAAAGTTGTTTTGACCTAGCAAAACTACTATAGATAAGCATGGCTGAGATCAACTAATTCACACCATCTAAAATTCCACAATTAATTGTACCAAAGTGGATAGCATTATTATGATGACAATAGTGAGGAAAGCGATTTATAAAGGTAGGATCAATGCAACAATTTGGGTGTAGCTATCAACCTTACCAACGTAGTAATTTTTACTGAAATTGCGTGCATGCATAATACTTTTGAAACACAACAAACATAACAGCAAAAATATAGGGATGAAACATGGTCAAAGGGGGTTCTTGCCTTGCTCGTTGAACTCTTGATCTTGCTCTAAATCAACTTTGGGGATTTCCAAAACATTGGTGCCTATTCGATAAAAGCCAAGTAACACAAATAAGAGCTAAATAAATTCAACTAGAGGAAAAATTCATTTTTTTTGTAGATTATGAAATTTCATGATTTTATAAAAATTAGAAACAAATTTCACTCAATTCAAAGTACATATGAAAAAGTTATGAGTATCTAAAATTGGTTTGATGAAGAAATTCCATAAAAGAGAAAATATTGTGCATAATTTTTCTATCAAAATTTTAATTTTATTTCTAAAGGAAAATTTGGAGTTATTATGTCATTAGCCTGATAGGTTGGTTAGGTGCATGTGGACCGAGTCCACGAGCAAGTCTATAGATAAGTGGGTCCCTCATATTAGCAACTGAGATTTTAAATCTTCATTAAATTAGAAATCTTGATTAATTAATCAATTGGTCCCACTCATCAATGGCTCATTGCTCTTAACCACCATCATTAGCGCTAAATCTAATCCTAATATTGCAGGGCCCACTTAACAGAGAGAATTGGAGAGAGAATAAAGCAGAATAAAGGAGGCCATGATCAAGCTTGTTGCCGAGCTCACCAACGGCGATGCAGTGATAGAGCTGCTTGGGAACCAGAAAAATGGAATGGTGGGGTCACAACAATCCAATTGGTGGAAGCAGTAGCCATGGAGGTGGACAAAGGCGACGACGCTGTGCAGAAAGCGGTAAGGAGGCCTTGGCCGTGCGATGGCATTGGCACGGAAGGGAAAAATAAGCAAACTAGTTCATGACATAAGACAATGTGAGCCTAGATGACGTTACTACAGCTAGCATGGGAACCAATGGTCACCAGAGTTGTTCTAGTGACATGCAGTTGTGGGGGCACCATGGATGACCATGGCAATGGCTCGGCTACGAGCGCTAAGCTTCAAATCTGACTAGCACATTAGCAAAAGGGGGCTACCAAGATCTCACCATGGTGGTTGATGGCGACGGAGAAGGTCTGAGGCAGCCGGACGACGGTGAGTAGGGCGCGGCAACAAGATTCATGGTGGCAGCAAAAGAGAAAAGCTACAAGGACATTAGTATTAGCTTAGACACATTCAAGAGATGGTGAAAAGGAATGGTGTTGACTAAAGACTCATCGGACGATGAGAATCAACGAAAATGGCAGTGGCAACAAAGATGAAGACAATGGCACATTCTTGGAGAATCACTGAAGTAGGGAGGACACCAAGTGAGGGTTTTAGATGATGGAGGAAAATGGCGCAAATTGACATAGAAATAAGACAATGGGGCTCACCAGGGTGTTGAGGGCAAGGTAGCAGTGACAGACATGCTCACCAGAGTCGAAGAAGACGAAGCCAACATGGCCTCCCACGGTTCCAACTGCAAAAAAAAGCGTAGGGATGGCATCAGTGAGGCTCTACACGAGAAAGGACATGCACGTCAAGCAAGGAAGCTCACCGGAATAGCAATGGCATGGTGGTATGCTAGTTAGCACTGTGAAAGACGATGTCATTCCCAGCAAACCACAATTCTAGGAGCTTTGGTTCTTGGAGAGAAAGCTAGAAATGGCAAGCTGAAGGAGATGACATGAGCAGTTTAGCTTAAATATAGAGAAGACTGGGATAAGGTCACGATTTCTCCTGGGTGCGTCGAGGTAGAATGGGTGAGCAGCACACTCTCTTTCTCTCCTGTCCATGCACGCCAAGTGAGTCCATGCGTGACAAGTGAAGGAGACAAAAGGGAGAGATGTGGAGAGGATTGGTGACAAGACAGGATGGCAGGGTGGCCAGTGAGCTCACGCGGGTGGTTGACTCGGTCCGAACGGAGCAATTTGGTTAGGACGGATGGCGGCAACGCGACGTGGCACTTACCCCCGCATGGATTGGTGGCAGTGGGCAGTGGCAAATGATCGGGTCCACTCAGCAGCGACGAGTTGCGAAGGCAGCGAGCAAAGTGCCTCTTCGTGTGAGCATGCGAGCATGAGGTGAACGGGCGAGTGAGAGGCGGACAAAGGGGTCAGATCGGTGGGTCCCGTGCCCAGCAGTCAGTAAGAGAGAAGGCGTAAAACAAAAAAATACATTTTGTGCAGAGAAAATAGAAAGAGGAGAGGAAGGAGGCGGCTTTGGCCGGGGACGATTCGTGGGCCGAAAGCAAAGATGGGTTGTGCCGAGGCTAGTATTACAACCCAAGAAGGAAAACCAAAGTTTTAGTATTTTTGTTTATTAATTCTAGGAATCAAGTTATAATTTGTAAAATTAGCAAACCAACTCCAAAATTATGAAATTTTCTAGAGAGATACTAATACTATCTAGTAATTATTTCCAGGATTTTACTAGCTTTCAATTTTCTCAAAAACTCATTTATTATTGTTTTATTAGGAAATATTTTTAATAAATAGCCAAAATGTAGAGAAATGATCAGAAATACATAATTTAATATTGGGGATTACAAGCACCTGAACATGCGATGGGGGACTTCCCATCATACGCTCTAGTGTAACATCCGTAAACTACTTGTGCAACAATTGTAATTACCGTATGCAATAAAATGCATAATAACATTAGGTAAAATCTAGAAAAGTTGAAAAAACATCTTCTCACAAAATACATAATACTATAGATATATGACTTTGCAATGTGATAAAACAAGATCAGAATTCCCAAATGAAAAATTTAGAACCTTATAACAATACAATATTTGAAAATGATAGTTACAACATTTAAAAATACCTAATGCAATAAAAAAAGAGTTGCTGCAACAAATAGAGAACAAGCATATGGAAGGAGGAGGGCCAAGAAGGAGGAGGCAGCGCACACCACAATCTCCTGCGCCCAAAGCCGAGAAGCTCACTGGATGGCCAGCCAACGGCAAATTCGACTAGTAGCGATAGGTCCGATCTATGATGGGTGAGGTTGGCCTTGGATCTTGCTGAAGTGATGCCAGCTTAGAGCCTCATTGTCAGCGGGTTGGGATCTGGTGACGGTAAAGCCAGTGCCTCATCCTCAGCAAGCTCACTGGTCATCCACTTGTCATCCTCTGCCTCATCTCCTTCGCTCGCCAGCTGTCGTGATGTCCCCTCCTCGTCATCTCGGAGAAAGAAGGGATGTAGGAGGGGGAGAAGTGGTTGTCGATTTGGTGGGGCGTGTAGGTCGTGGTGGTGAACGACAGCTATCCATGAGTAAGGTGCAAGCTCTCAAAAGTCAGAGTGGGCTTGAGGTGATAGATTAGGGGTGAAGTTAGGATATGAAGAAGGGTAGTGATGGGGAATGGGATGAGCAAGTGACGAGAGGAATAAATGTTTAGGGAAGAAAGCACGAAGCAGCTAGATGGGAATGAGTCACCAATCATGTGAGTTAGGGAGTGGAATGTGTCCGATGTGAAACGTTCTATCGGACGTTTGTATACTATCATTTTCTTTTAATATTTTAAACATAAATAACAAAAAATACAAATTATTAGGCTGTTGCATTAACCTAACTTACTGACATTTCAATGTGAATAGGGGCATGTCATATTAGCTGCAATTGATGATTTTTAGTCAAAAATAAATAGTAGTAACTGAAAGAAACGACTTTTGGAAGGAGAATGCGAGCGACGGAGAAGTAAGGGAGTGATATGTGTGTGAGACGGGAGCAAAAGGAGTAGAGTGCATAATACGTTCGTAATCCTCTAACTTATCTCTGAAACAAGATATGAGTAAGAAAAATAAAGAAGCTGCTTTTAAAAAATAAATATTTATATTAATTTTTGACTTGTTTAAACAAAATAAATAGCTAGTTCCAATACTGAAACCCTCGCGGATAAGAACCAGTCTAGCGGAGGTGTCCAGTTGCCGTACTAATTGTACACGGCTGGCCTGCGTGCCTTGTCTTGCCGGGAGTAGCCGGGTAGGGAGAACGGTCCAGACCACTATTGGGTCCAAGGCTGTGTGTACTCTTTGCGTTAGGCCAGCAGCTTGTACGAGGTGAAGCGAATGTGGCTATCGAACCAGATTCGACGACTGCGGTCTCGGTGCGCTGCACTTCGATATACAATCCGACCAATCAAAAACCCGAATACATCTGTCTCGCTCTCATTTGGGCTGGGGCTTCGAGCGGCCAATGCCTTCTCGAAACCGAGACGGCAATTTTTTTTTAAAGCACCTGTTACATAGTTACGTGCCGCAAAGCATGAGCTGGGTGGGTGGGTGGTTTTCGCAGCGATCGGAGAGCTAGCTCTAGCTGCTTGATAGGTCTCCGTTCAAATGGCCTTTTGCTTGTCTGTCCGGAAGCTAAAGTCCGTAGAATCAACCATAGTTTTTATAGGCTGTTTCTACCTATCACTACTATTTATTATTATTATTTTATACTTTTATATATTATAATATATTTTGTATTTTATTATATCATAATTCTATAAGTCATATGACGGTTCGAATATTATATATATGTATTGAATATAGTGTTTAGATATAATAATTAGGAGTAATATAGTCATTTTTATTATTATTTTTGGTCTATGTGTTAAGAGAGAATACGTCTTATAAATTTAAACAGAGAGTACTATTTATCATATACTAGTATTTATTAGTTATTACTATTTATCGGATAATGTGAGTAGTCCGATTGACAAGGAGGGGGCACGGCACGGTTCGTGCGCCATTGGTGGTGCCCGGCCGCAGCCCATGTGCGATGCGGGCAAGCTGGATCGCATGCGCTGCTCAGCTACCCCTGCCCCTTTGCGGCGTCACGCAGGCCTGCATTCCTCAAGCGCAGGGGACGCAACACGAAACGGCGAACCTATACGCGTGTACGGTTCAACCTACTCCGCCATATCATTGGTCTTCTGAACCAGAGTAGCAGTATTACATGTCTTTTTTTTTCCCTACGGCTTAGCGGCTGTTCGAGGTGACTTCGGCTTCTAAAAGCTATAGAACATGTCAATTTTTAAATTTTAGATTTTCTTAGTATTTTTAATTTTTTCCTTTATTGTTTTTATATTACCTGTGAAGATATAACAGTGGTTTTCTTTTTTTTCTTTAATTTTTTAATTGAATGATGCAAAAAAAGCTAACAACGGTTATAGTATAATTTCAGTCAAAGCCAACAGCCAGAAGCTATAGCCACTTAAAACAGTGTCTTATTAGTCTAATAAATAGTGATTATTGAGAAAAATCAAAAGACTAAAACCACTAAAAAGATAAAAAAAAGATTAAAACCACTAAAAAAATTAAAAAAAATAGAACCTACACAATCAACAGCCAATAAGCTAGAGAAGCTCGAACTGGAGCTTGCATGTTCATAGAGAAGATACGGTCCTATGTAGTTGACTACAAAGCAAGCTGTCTGAATGAGCCACATCATCAAGAAAATATTAACCGTGTAATTTTTCTTTACAAATTGTTGTCCATCTGATCGTGTACCGGGTTAGAATTAATTTTTATGATTTAGCTATGGTTAAAATGGTCGTAGTCGAAATGACTATGATCGAAATAGCCGTGGTCATAGTGACCGTGATCGAAGTAGCCGTGGTCGAAGTGACCATAGTCAAAGACTCCAAGCACGAAGGCAGTTGAAGATTCCAAGCACGAAGGCAATCGAAAACTCCAAGTATGTGTGAAGTCGTAGCTGCAAAGGTTATAGCTACAGTGGTCGTAATTACAGTACTATAGCATCATGTTCATAAGTCTGTACTCGGAAGAACACTGTAGTAATCGATACTTGGAAGAACATTGTAGCAGTCGGAGCATCCGAGTACGAAGAAGTCGGAAGATGAAACGGTCTCTTATTTTGGCTCTACTTTGTTTCCTATCCAACAACTTTTGGCTTCTATTTTCACCATAGTCATAGAAAACTAGGGAGCACTCACTCGATTGTAGTTTGGACATACAATCCAGTGCCGTATTTCAAACAGTATTGCCCCATGTCCTCTCGACATACGAGCGCGAGATGCCTGTCGGGGTCGCCGCCGTGCGCGCCCACCTACATCCTCGACCTCCCAGAAAAGGGCCCCCACGATCACAGCGATTGTAGTATATATACTGGATTGCAGCAAAGAATCAAAGATGCCAAGTCTCACACACAGAAAACACACCATCGATCATATCTCATCCTGCTGCTTGAAGCAGCGGGCCGGCCATATATAGCTTGTCTCAGATCCACGCTTCCACTGGATACAATCATACATCACCTGCTCAAGCACACAGAGGTTCCTTTACATGGACAAGGGCGTCCTGATGATGTTGCTGGCGGCGGCGGCGATCCTCCTGTGGCTCCCATTGGTGCTGCCGCCGCTACCGCCGCCGCCGCCGTTCTTGCTCTTCGTCCCTGTGGTGATGATGCTCCTGCTTTTCTCCCTGGCTCTCATCCCGTCTAATAACTGTGCATACCCATCTCCGACCTTCATTCAGTAACAAGAAAGAACGTCTGATGGTCAGGTACTTCCTTCTCTTAAGATTTATTCTGTATCCATGCAGCATTTCCTCACTTTTATCGGATATATGATATATCGTATAACATACCACAGTCAGGTAGCCCTCAGGAGAACTTCCGCTCTACCTTTCAAGCCCAGATAAAGAACCATGGTTGTGTAGAATGGGAAGAAAAATGAAGAAACGAATGTTAGCTACGCATTCCTGCGTTTGAAGGAATTTCCATAACTCTGTGCCTGTGGAAGGCTGTAGAGTAGTAAGCCGGCGGTGAGTAGCGCTGCACCTGCAACGAAGCCAGGAGGGAGGGACGATGCCGCACCAATGTACGGCATCGGTAGGGTGAAAGCGTAGATGGACAGCGGAACTTTGCACCAAGAAAACCATAATTAGTGATCAGTTCGCTCTGCACAATGTACTTCGCATCTTTCTTGTACACGCAGCGACAAATAATGAGAAAAGGAATGTTAATTGGGGTCTTCCTTGTCCTCTTGACTTGTCGAAAATTAGTGCTTTTAGGACCCCCCCCCCCCGGGTAAACTGTATGATTCAGCCGTGACTGCTAGCGACATGAACAGGAGATACCCAACAATGACGGGGACCCTATACTATTCACCAGCATCTGATTGGTAGGGGACAAATGAAGGCCCAAAGTTTGTTGACACGGGTTAGTCTGTATGGGTAGTCCTTTTGCTAAAGGAGCACACAGGTTTCAAAACCGCTAACAGATGTACAAACCTATTGAGCCTCTTACACGCCTAAAGATAAAGCAGGAAGCGGGCATCAAGCGGAGTGGATATTAGGAAGTGACAACGGATAAGGCTTGCGCAGTCATTATGTAGGAACCAAACAAAAAACATGCAGAAAATGGTGGTGGAAGAAAGTTACAGCTGATTCTTTTGTGTGTGTTTTTTTTCCACTTCTCCCCTATTTCCACTCCTTAATAATATTAGTACACTTGGTTTTGAATTGATATGGTGCAACTCAGTTATGTGGGATCATGGTCACCCAACATAGCCATCACTTTCTGTCCACATTCTGGGTTAAAGGCTACCTCCTTTATTGGATTCACTTCCAACCGTGCGTTTCTTTTCTCCTTTCCTAGGCTATGATGGTTTAACATATATTAGCATGTTCGTTAGCAATTTTAATAGGCTTTAGATCCTTGCTAAGTATTACTCCCTCCGTTGATTTTATAAGGTACGATTGACTTGGTGTGGTCTCCGAAATTAAATTTCGATCATAAACTTCTTGTACAATATATTGTGCATAACGATGAAATCATGATCATAAGAAAGTATTTTCAAATACGAATCCAACGGTGTCACTTTTATATCACATAGCATATAGATTGTTGGATTAAACTTTGATCATAAATTTCTTTTACAATATATATTATTGGATTAATTGTTGGTAAAAATAGCAAAATTTGAATCTTGAAATATTAGCCTTATAAAAATCAACCGAGGGAGTACTACTTTCTCCAAAACTCATCATTGTAACAAAGGGTCTGCATCATCCTCATGGTCCGAATTCCAAAACCAGCCAATCCACACCTGAAAAGCAACAAAGCTACAGAATGGTGATACGGAGAGAAGCAAGTGAGGTATGAAGTTCTAACATTCTTATTATGTCCTTTCTGGTTTTAATTGAGACTGGACCTCATCACAACTCTGCCTTCTTCACACCCAGTATGATATATTAAGATGCGGTTAATTGGTGCTTATTTATTTTACCGAAAATCCTGATGCTTCCAACTAACCATGAGAATGGTCTTCCTAAAATAGTGGTTTGTATGTTGAGACTTGGGAAGCAAGATGTGAATGCAAAATCCCAGCTTGCGTATGGTCATAATAAGGATTCCCAATTTGAAGGTTGGATGTTATGCAATGAACCGTGTAGGTGCCGCGCCTGGCCACCTCTGCCCCAGCCCCTGCCCTTCGCGGTCGCCGGCGCCGCCGCCTCGACGTCCCCCGCCGCCGTCCGCCATTATCCCCGAGCTCTTCGTACTCCTCTTCTTCCCCAGCTGGCAAAGGCGCCACGGCCAGCGCTCGCATCTGCTCCTCGCCGCTCCGCGGCCCAACCGCCTGTCGGCTGGACCGGTGAACTCCTGTTGCCGCCGTCGCCGTCGCCGTCGCCGTCGCTAGAAGAGAAGGTGACCTATCCCGTTTGAACGGTTTAGGCCCCGTTTGGCACAGCTCCACCACCAGCTCCTTGGAGCTGTTTGGAGCTGTTTGGAGCTGTTTTGTGCCAAACGGGGTAAAGCAAAATAGCTCCACCCAAGGAGCTCCTTAAAATCTGCTGAGACAAAAGTAGCTCCACCCAAGGAGCTGAAAAAAGTAGCTTCACTTGGCTCCACTTGTGAAGCCAAAAAAAACAGCTCCACTTGTGAAGAGGAGCCCTGCCAAACAGGGCCTTACTTTGCATGCTTGGTGGTCTGTTCGTTCGGGTCAGTTGATTCGATCCCGTCGCTGCTCGCTGAGTAGTTCCTTTACGAAAATTTTCACGTATTTATGTCCTTTTTTTTTTGAGAAAAACGTATTTATGTCCTAAACAGCGCAGTGCCGGTGCCTATATTTTGGTCTACATGGCCTAACAGCTAACAGGCCTGTTTTGGCCCATACAAGTCAGCCCAAATGAACATTCAAAGAACAGGAACAGAGTACAGAGATACACGACACATAAGTATACACGCACCGTTACGACCAAATGAACAAGTATGTACGACGCCAATGGAATCATGCATACTCTATGGACCTGTTATTTTTAGCTGTGGCTTATAGTTTTCAGTTAAAAATTTTTAATTTTAGCTATTTACGACAGAGATTACAGAGAGAGATACTCGCTTGCGATTTTGGTTTATACAGATATTAGGCTTTTAACGTGTACTATAATTAACTTATAGATCCAGTCTTGAGAAAATATTCCGTTTAAAAGTTAGGTACTGTAGCAAAAAACAAAAATCACTTTTAGGAGCTGAAAAGAACAGGGCATAGTCTTTAACTCGTCGAAGCTGAGCACCCATCGCCGTTGAGATCGAACCTGCAGATCATTGCCTGGCACTCACCAATGTCCTGGTGCGAGCCCAGCCTGCTCAGCATCCGCTTCAGGCTCAGCGGCGTGATGCACCCCCTCCCCTCCATCTCGTACAAAATACAACGAAAATATTCCGATATCCAGCGCAGCCATTTTTGAATGATACTTGTTGCCTTCTCAAAAACAGTCTTCATCATTCAACAATCACATGATTTATGTGACAATTCAATGTGTTTTGATCAATAATATGATGATTGTATTGGTAGGGCTTTCATAAGTGAAGCCAAAAGCCAACCGGTGGCTAGTCCAACTAGTATGTCACCCGTTTCTTATAAATAATTAATGACTACGGCTGATTACAAATTAAAGAGAAAAGTATAAAAGCAATGCACAACAGATTCATATATGAACGAACATACTGTACTAACAAGCGGTACATCATAACCAATTAATCTGCTATGCATCCATCATGATCTTGAACTCATGGAAGCTACGCACACCATCTCCGTTCAGATCGAACCTGCAGATCATGGCCTGGCACTCCTCGATGTCCTGATGCGAGCCCAGCCTGCTCAGCATCCGTTTCAGGCTCAACGGAGTGATGCAACCTTCGCCTTCCATCTCGTACATCCCAAACGCCTCCTTTAGTCCCCTGTTATCTGTCCTCCTCCATTTCTGGCTGTACCAGCATCAGGAATTCCTCTTCGTCCAGCAGCCCATGGCCGTCTGTGTCCGCCGACGCGACGAGAGCCTCGGCGACCTCGGCCGATATGTCCTCGCCAAGCGCTGCCTTCATGCAGAGCCGCAGCTCGGCTGCCGAGATCTTGCCGTCGTCGTCGCGGTCGAACGCCGAGAACACACGGCTGAACTCGCCTGCCGCGACCACCATCTTTTCTATGATCACCTAAATACGTTAAGAGATCGTTAGCTGTTGAGTTTTGGTGTAGGGGGTGCAGGGGCGTTTTGCCGTGGAATGCTGCAATGCATCTGGTGCTTGGTTAGGTCTTAGGTGTGTGATGCAGGGTGCACACAAGCGTACTGCGAGCTGTGTTGATAAATCCAAGGCACAATCAACGAGTGGAGCCTGAGGAATGAGTCTGTTGACAGTGTCAATTATTAGTAGAAGTTTTTAGGTGTTGTGGAATAGGGAAGTCGATATTTGAACGAGTACGTCGTAGTAGTAGTATTATACATGGGTCCTTTGCGACAGTAATATTACAACGCCTGCCTCTTGAAACAGAAAGGGTCCTCGTCAGTTGCTGCAGATAAATTATTTGCCATACATCCCAGGAGTTTGACGTCTCCAGTATGGTGTGCATATAATAAACTTGTCGCGCAGCCGGCGATGACAAAGTCGTCTTTCGGCCGTTCCATTTTGTTTGGTCTTTTCTTACGAGTAAATAAAATATGATCTAACTTCATGGAAGTAGGTAGAGAATGCTCGAATTATCAGTCTGTATGTTCTTGCAGTAGATCATTGCATCGGAACGCCGAATGCCTAGTGGAAGGGATACTGTATGACTGCAATTATTTTTTTTAGAAAACAGTGATGAGTGCAAAATTTCAGACGAACAGATGTACTAGCATGTTGGCATCTCCTTACTAGCGGGATCCTATAATGTAATTATGTAAGTTCTGTACGCTACCGAAGAGGAGAGAAGCTCGAACGAAACGCCACAGCCCAATATTGAGTTCTGCTTCTGAACAAATATAAGGTCACAGTTTCGAGACATCACTTCTATCGGTCGTTATTTTTCGTTTTACATATTATAATATACTTTGTATTTTATTATATTATAATTTCGTATAACGGTCTAAGTGTTATAATGTCTTTCGTTGTACCGTCTCTCTTACATAATGTACTTACTATTCATCAGCTAATTTTATCAACTACTACTATTCATCAACCGTAACAAAAAAAACATCCGAAAACGAAAATATAAATAGACCGGACACCCAACACATACGGCATGCTACTACGCATGTCCTTCAATCGGTTCAACACTCTTGTGCAATTCTTTTTCCCGGTAAACTATGTGCAATTTAAAACTGTCGTCCACTTGTCTAGTCAAAACAATCTACTTGTTCTTTTTATTCCCTCAGAAAGGTGTGTGCTAATTGCTGAACATAATCTAATAGCATGCCCAATTGGCTCAACTATAAATACCAATACTACATACGAACTCTCAACCACCAGTCTCAAACAGCTAATTAAACACCGAAAGCAAGCCCGCCTGCGTCAATCTTTCTAGTTGGGTGAAGGCGAACATCGGAACATGCCTGGCTCAGGTGAGTTCCGGCGCGTCTTCGCGTCGTTCGACCACGACGGCGATGGCAGGATCTCCTCCACCGAGCTGCGGCACTGCATGAAGGCCGCGCTCGGCGAGGACATGTCGGCCGAGGAATTGCAGGCGCTGATGGCGTCGGCGGACACCGACGGTGACGGGCTGCTTGACGAAGAGGAGTTCATGAGGCTGGTGCAAGAAATGGAGGCGGATCAGGGGGAAGAAGACAAGTGCAAGTGGCTACGGGAGGCGTTCGGGATGTACGAGATGGAAGGGAGAGGATGCATCACCCCGTCGAGCCTGAAGCTGATGCTGAGCAAGCTGGGCTTGCACCTGGACATTGAAGAGTGCCAGTTCATGATCTGCAGGTTCGATCTGAATGGAGATGGGGTGCTCACCTTCGACGAGTTCAAGACTATGATGATGGGATGAGTTGCCGGCCGGCCGCCGTTGTTGTTTCTAGCTAAACTAGCCTTATGCTTGTTCATTGTGAATTGTGATTGAATCATTCCTTCACAAAAATTGTACGTTCTTTGTATGCTTGTCTGACCAATAGTACATTCGATCATATGCACCTTGATTAAACGGATAACGTTAGAGATGTTAAATCGCCCATGGTGACAGTGAAATGTGTACTTCTTATCACTGTCAGTCTAAGACTAAAACTTGGACAACGGTTCTAGCTGCGGTTAGCCGGACTGGACGATCTGCATCGAAAGGCCTGGGCGAGGAAACTTGTTAGGTTTGGATGGCAGAGCTCTTGCCCATTTCAAAAAAGAAAAAAAGAAAGAAACTTGTTACGTCCGCGCACATACGCCAGCGGCCAACTGCCATCTAGATACAATAAGGACACCCGATTGTACGGCAACACCGAACGCGTGCGTACTGGCATTTCGTTTGGGTTTGAACAAAGGAGTGACCCATTTGCTAACCCTGATATCCTAACATGACAAAAACGCTGGTGCAAGTCTGAATTGACACTGGCAAAAGCAACCAGGATTTTCGACGGCCCAGCTTGAGCCAACACACACACCCCAACCCCTGTTTGAAGTGTTCCTATTAGTCTTTGGTGCTAGTTTTTTACTATGTTTTATAACTTTTGACTGAAAATAGACCTATTCTTTTCAGTTTATTTTAGCTTATAGCTTACTACTTTACTCGAACAAATAAATAGGATAACTTCTCTGTTGCTGTTTTAAAGCGGCTTATCGGCTTCTGGTTCATTCGCACGAACGCTCGCACTATGACCAAAAGTCATAAACCACATCCCAAAAAACATACCCAATAAATAGGAGTGGCTGAAAGAAATAATTTTAGAAAGAGGATACGAGCGATGTAAAAAGTGAGGGAGGTATGCATGTGTGTGACGGGAGCGAAAGGAGTGGGGTTAGACACTAGTCGTAGGAAAGTCAGACAAACCCACTACGCAATAGATTGTCGTAGACAAGTCAATCAGAGATAGACTAATCGTAGGAAAGTCCACGACCACGAGGTGGTCACAGGACCACTTACGATTATATGGTCGTAGAAGAACTTATAATTTATGTTGTCGTAAAAGATTTATAACCAAGGAGTCGTCGTAGAAGGACTTGATCATATGGTCGTAGAGGGACTTATGACTACACTGTGAAAATTTTCTCTTACCGATAAGCAGTATACTCAGAGAATATGATGATATAATAATTAGTGGAATACTATATCGTCATCAAAGCTAATGTATTAAATGATTTTTTTATTTCTGAAAATCAGAAGTCATGTTGTTTAGAATGGAATGGCGCGGCCTGGAAAACCCCATCTATGATCCGCCTATCCCCGCGAGGCAGCCCACCAAGCGCTGCGTCCCGTCTGTGTTGTGCGCGTGGTTGGGTGGGATATCTGTGTTAATATTTGAGACAAATGTTTGCAATGGAACTAAAATGATTCTCTTCTATTCATTCTGAAGGTTTGTACAAATATTTATAAGAGATGAAAAGGTGTCTGTATGGAACAGACACCTGTACAACATTGGGCAGTTTGTAACTGATGTTAACACTCCCCCTTGACTAATGTATCTTCACATGATCATCTTGATTCATCATCTTGAAATAAAACTCCTCCAAAACCCTGTAGGAAAAATATGAGGAGATATATTTGATAGATACGTTGTTAAAAACTCCTTTAAACCCGATGGGAAAATAAGGAGAAATTGATACAACATATAATGAGTATTGTCTCATTGTAAACTCATATGAGAAAAACCTTTGCAGGAGAAAACTCATAGATAGTTTAGAGGACAATATATGTCATTGATATCTCCTAAAAAAAACCTCGATGGGAAAAATAGGAAATACGACATATGCTTATGCTAATATTGTCTCATTAAAAACTTTATATGAGAAACCTTGTGAGTAAAACTCATACAAAGAAAAGAGTGCAATATGATGCTTTGGACAGAGTAACATTTAGGAGATTTCTCCCCCTGAATCTTGCAAATCTCGAAGTCGTCGCATACCAATTCCTTGAACACATTTCTGGAACGAGGAAGCTGGTAAGGACTTAGTAAACAAATCAGCGAGGTTATCACATGATTTGGTTTGCAAGATATTTATTTCACCCATTTGTTTTAACTCATGGGGGTAAAACAACTTAGGAGAAATATGCTTGGTAATGTTGCTCTTGATGTAGCCTGTCTCCATCTGTGTAACACAAGCAGAATTATCTTCATAGATAATAGTTGGTGAATCGATGGCACCAATGCCACACGATTGTTGTATGTGGTTAATCACTCTGCGAAGCCAAACACATTCGCGTGATGCCTCATATAGTGCAATTATTTCAGAGTGATTTGTTGAGGTAGCCACCAGAGTCTGTTTTGTAGACTTCCATGAAATGGCTGTTCCTCCATGCAAGAACACAAAACCTGTCTGGGATCGGCCATTATGGGGATCAGATAAATAGCCGGCATCAATGTATCCAATTAGATTAGGATCTGGGTTCCTTTGGAAAAATAATCCAAGATCTCTTGTACCATTAACATATCTGAGGATATGTTTTACTCCCGTCCAATGCCGTTTGGTAGGAGTAGCGCTATGTCGAGCTAGCAAGTTCACTGCAAATGCAATATCAGGCCTGGTGCAATTTGCAAGATACATAAGCGCTCCAATGACACTGAGATAAGGATAATGAGGTCCCAAAATCTCTTCTCCATCATCCTGTGGTCTGAATTGATCAGTTTCCATTTCTAGAGATCGAACAACCATAGGAGTTTTGGATGGATGTGATTTGTCCATATTGAATTTCTCCAATATTTTCTGGATATATGCTGATTGATGCACTAAAATTCCAGTGGGAAGATGCTCAAGTTGTAAACCTAAGCAAAATTTGGTTTGACCCAAATCCTTCATTTCAAACTCCGTCTTTAGATGATTGCGTGCTTCATCAATATCTTGTGGGTTGCCGATGATATTTAAATCATCAACATATACTGATATGATGCAAAATCCCGTTTGGGACTTTTTGATGAAAACACATGGACAATCATCATTGTTAGTGTATCCCTTCTGCAAAAGGAACTCACTAAGTCGGTTATACCACATTCTTCCCGACTGCTTTAAGCCATAGAGTGACTTTTGAAGCTTTACACAATACATGTTGCGATTTGCGTTTGGATCCGGTATAGAGATCCCATCAGGGACCTTCATATATATGTCCGAATCAAGTGACCCATATAGATATGCAGTCACTACGTCCATCAACTGCATAGATAGACGATTTTGAACAGCCAGAGATATAAGGTATCGGAATATTATTCCACTCATAACTGGAGAATATGTTTCATTGAAATCAATGCCGGGTCTCTGCGTGAACCCTTGTGCTACAAGCCTCGCTTTATGTCTCACCACCTCATTGTTCTCATTCCGTTTCCGGACGAAAACCCATTTGAATCCCACAGGAAAGATTCCTCGAGGTGTAGGTATTGCATGAGTGAATACCTCTCTTTTAGTGAGCGAGGTTATCTCTGCTTGAATTGCATCTTTCCATTGATTCCAGTCCGAGCGCTTTCTGCACTCTGCCATGGTCTTAGGATCTGGATCATTTTGGATGATTTCTGCAATTGCTTCAGAGAAATAGATGTCGACAATTGTAGACTTTCTGTCATATGATTCTCCAGATTCAATATAGTTGATGGAAATTTCAAGCACCCCTTGTGATGTATCATTATTTCCCAAAATGATTGCATCAGGGCGTTCCGATGTCCCAACATCAGTAATTGAGTGCACTGTTGATGTGGGATGTGAAGGTTGAACCTCCACAGGGTGTTTCTCAACGTAAGGTTGAGTTACATTTACTGCGTTAGAAGATTTGTTCTTCCCTTTCCTTTGCTTGCTAGAAGCTGCATCTGTGGAAATAGCCGTACTTCTCCCCCTCTTACTGGGGAGTTGAGTAGTTTTATTTGGTACCTCTACTCTTTCCGGCACATTTCTCGCAGGATTATAGGATTTTGTAACACCCTTATAATCAGTAAATGCATCTGGCATGTTATTTGCAATGTGTTGCAAATTAATGATCTTCTGAACTTGGAGTTCAGTTTCAGAAGTACGTGGATCAGAGTTGGAGATGTCTATGGCATCCCAATTGATTTCCTGGCATTTATTGTGGTTTTCAATTCCCCCCTAATGCCGGGAAATGATCTTTATTGAAGATACAATCAGCGTACCGGGCAGTGAATAGATCCCCTGTAAGGGGTTCCAGGTATTTAATGATCGACGGAGATTGATATCCCACATAGATCCCCAATTTTCTGTGTGGGCCCATAGATGTACGCTGCGGTGGAGAGATCGGTACGTATGTAGCGCAACCGAACTTCCGCAGATGGGAAATATTTGGTGTATTTCCACGTACTAGTTGCAACGGGGAGGTTGCATGGTATGCAGTTGGACGCAATTGAATCAAGTCAGCAGCGTGTAAGACTGCGTGACCCCAACATGATGTTGGTAGATGGCAATTCTGTAGTAAAGGTCTTGCAATAAGTTTCACTCTCTTAATGAGAGATTCTGCCAACCCATTTTGAGTATGAACATATGGGACCGAGTGCTGAACTTGAATTCCTAAAGCCATGCAATAATCATTGAAGGCACGTGAGGAAAATTCAGCAGCATTATCCATTCGGATTGATCGGATTTGATGTTCAGGATATTGTGCTTTAAGTTTGATAACTTGTGCAACAAGCTTAGCAAATGCATGGTTCCGTGTGGAAAGTAGACACACATGAGACCATCGTGTAGATGCGTCTATTAGAACCATGAAATACCTAAATGGCCCAGACAATGGTTGAATGGGACCACATATGTCACCTTGAATGCGTTCAAGGAACTTTAGAGGTTCGGCATGAATTTTGAGGTAAGAGGGCATCAAAATTAATTTCCCAGTGGCACATGCGGTGCACATAAAATCGGAGGATTGGGGAAATTTTGCATCACTTAAAGTGTGACCAACAGAATTGCTTATAATTTTCCTCATCATCCCTATTCCCGGATGGCCAAGGCGATCATGCCAAGTTTGGAATGCGTTAACATTCTGGAAAATTACTTTGTAAGCAACATGTGGTACGGGGTTGATGTATGTGTAGTACAATCCAGACGGGAGTGAGGGAAACTTTTCAAGTGTCTCTTTGCCATATCCGTGATCTTTTGTTATGAGAAGGAACTCCTCATTGTTGTCCTCATGAGTTTCAACATGAAACCCATTCTTACGGATGTCTCTATAACTCAATAGGGTACGAGTTGAATCGGGATACAAGAGTGCATCCTCAATCGTTATTGATGTACTCATAGGGATCAGAATAGTGGCCCGACCGGTGCCAACTATTACAGCATCGCGTCCAGCGATTGTTAAAACATTTCCTTTGTTCTTTGTGAGAGTTTGGAAATATTTTATCTCCCTGAGTATAGAGTTAGTTGTACCACTATCCACTAGGCACATTTCCTCATCCATCAGATCGACTCCCGTACAATCTATACAAAATGGAGAATTTGAATATGTCATTCTCAACAAATATATATAGAATACATACAATATATATATAGGTATCAATTGTGCTTAATACAAATTACAATACCCATTGTGTGTAAATGAAGTACGGACAACAACTAGCTTATGACAACATTCACAATTAAACGACATCCACATTCAAGGGATAATGAAATAAGGTATCTCAAAGTGTAAGAGCCTAATTAAAGTCTCCAAACGGATCGTTAGAAGTGAACTCCACGATCATGTTCTCCATATCGTCAACGTTTCCATCAAGTGGAGGTAGTGCCTTGGTGTTGCTTGGTTCCACAGCTGTAGGAGCAGAGTAGGAGCACTCAGGGGCATCTTTCTTAGTAATGTCAGGTTGGAGGAATTCTTCCATGTTGACATCAGATTGGGAGTTGAAGTGTGCTTCAAATTGTCCACCTTTATTGGAACGTGCTCGTCCCACGGAATTCAAGTACAACGCCACCAAGTGCTTGGGAGTGCGACATTTCTCAGTCGGGTGGTTGTAACAGCCACACTTGACACAAGTGTTAGACTTGTTCTTTGTCGACTTAAAAACATCCTTTCCCTTGTTAGCACCATTAGACTGACGCTGTCTCTTGCGCTTGTTCTTCCCTTTGAAGTTCCCAGGATTGCTAGAGTGAGTAGCATTCCCTTTAGGTTTGTTCTGAGTGTTAGCATGTACTTCTGGCAAAGGCTTAGTGCCCAAAGGGCGCAGATTAGAGTTCCAAATTAGGAGCTCACTATGCCTTTCTGCCTGAAGTAATGTTTTAATTAACTCAGAATAAACGGTGAAACCTCTTTCACGGTATTGTTGTTGAAGGATCATTTGTGCGGGGAGCATGGTAGACAGTGTCTTCTCAATTTTCTCCGCATCAGATGGTTCTTTCTCGCAAAACTGCAGTTTAGAACTGATTTTATGAACAGCATGGTTGAACTCGCCCACAGATTTAAAATCTTGTATGCGGAGGTGGTTCCACTCATTGACAGCCTCCGGTAGGATGACTGCTTTCTGCTGTTCATACCGTGTTTGAAGAGCAAGCCATAGAGCGCGTGGGTCTTCTTCCATCAGATACTCAGCCTTGAGATCAGGATGGATGTGGTTCCTTATGATAAATAAGGTATTGTACTTGAGAGTCTCAGCCAAAGGAGCTACACCCTCTTGGGGAGCTGCAATTGCCTGGTACATTCCGCGCAACGATAGACTCACTTTGAGATCCATCGCCCATGTGGGGAAGTTGTGGCCATCAAGAGCGAGAGCCTCAAACTCTTTAGTAGCCATTGTGCCTACATATGTAGGGCCACAAATTTGTTAAAATCTTTGGCAATGTTAAAATAAGCAATGCGAAATGCAAGTAAATCAAGGTAAACTTGAAATACATAAAGGGGCATTCTCCTATTGTGGAACAACATAGTTAATCACTAATGATATTAACATTATTTAATTCATTTTTCAACATTGAGTGCGCACTTTGAGGATGATAATCCCACAGTAGTATATTGATACTACCTTGTGAATGGCCAATGTGAAAAAGAATCATGGTAATCACTTAGGTGTAGACCTTGTATAATTTATAATCAAATTGGGTACGCACGTTGAGGATGAAATCCCACAGTAGTACGATGGTACTACCTTGTGTATGGCCAATTTGAAAATAAATAAAAGTAGTCACCCAAAAGTGTAGACCAAATTGTTGCAAAACTTGATATTAGGTACGCACATGGAGGAATAAATCCCGCAGTAGTACTATGGTACTACCTTGTGTGTGGTCAATATCAAAGTTTAAAAAAAATTGTGTTATTCCCAAATGAGAGAAAATC
The DNA here is from genome assembly GCA_017311315.1 of Dendrocalamus latiflorus. Lineage (NCBI taxonomy): Eukaryota > Viridiplantae > Streptophyta > Magnoliopsida > Poales > Poaceae > Dendrocalamus > Dendrocalamus latiflorus. Next base: position 8,793,660 of record CM029647.1, on the reverse strand, counting down.
AACCTAAGGCATTTGCATTAAAAACAATTAATATTAAATGCTTGTATGGTAAGCTAGTAAACGAAATATTAAAATTGCATAAGATAGATTGCAATAATTAATGTATAATACATTGCATGATAACATATAAGAACAATACAATGTTACATTAGGGGTCTTTATTGCAAATATATACAATGGAAATTTATTTAACATAAACTGCAATTACATGAAAACAGAGGGGGAAATTGCAAATTTCCGGCAACCTGGGCTGCAGCCCGGTCAGCCTTTCGGCCCATGAGGGGAGGTGGGATATTTTGGGCCAAGCCCATTCTAGGGCAGTCATATAAAATGGAGGGGGAGTTAGGTTTTCCTAACTTCCCAAACCCTAGCCCCATTTGAGCCGCCTGCCCCTGGAGCGCCGCCGCCGGTCGCCGCTGGCCGCCGCCGCCAGGGCGCCGCCACCTGGAGACGCCGCTGCCGCTTCTGCGGGCGTGGCCGCTGCATCCGAGCGCCGCCGCTGCCGCTTGGCGTCGCTGGGCTTTGGGCGCCGCCGCCGGCTGGTCTTTTGGCGCCGCCGCGCCGTTGAGTGCCGCCGCCTCGGGGGCTGCCGGCTGCGGGCGCCGCCTCCACGCCGCCATGCCGCGCCGGGCTGCCTCGTGCCGGGGCGCGAGTGCCGCCGGCCACAAGCGCTGCACGGGCGCGGGTGCCGCCGGGCCGTGCCGCCTCGGGCGACGCCGCGCCAAGCGCCGGCCGCACCGAGGGCCGGTCGCGCCGAGCGCCGGCCGCGCCGTGGTGCCGCGCCGGCCGTGCCGTCTCCAGCCGGGTCGTGCCGGCCGCGCCGTGCGGGCTCTGCCGCCATGGGCTCGGGCGCGGGCGCCGCTGACTGCCGTGCACCACGCCGCGCGTCCGGACCGACCACCACGCCGCTCCGGACTCCTGCGCGCCGAGCGCCGCCGTGTCACCGCGCCGGTCCCCCTCCCCTCTTTTCTGGAGTTAAGTGGAGGAGAAGGCGTCCTGTGCAGAGGAGGCCGGTGGAGGGGTACGCATTCGGAGGCCGGGACGGCGGTTAGCCGCCATGGAGGCGTGCGCCGGTTGCCGGAGCGGTCCATAGCGTGGAGTCTTCGCCGGAGGGAAGACGCCGTGTGCCTCCCATGGACGACGACGACGCGGCACAGAACCATGGCCGGTGGCGATGACTGAGGTGGTCGTCGGTGGTGGTGGTGGTGGTGGCTGTTGCGCATGGAGAGGAGCAAGGAGTGTGTGCATCAAATCATGCAGGGAGTCCACTATTGCCAAGATTTCCAGAAAAAGTTGTCTGTGGCTTGCACAAAGTGCCATTACCTCTTTCCTGTTGTCTCTGTTGTATGCTGTTTGTGTGTGCGCGGATGGATGGCAGAGCGTGTGAATGGCAGAACTCAGTGCTGATAACGTGTTAATATTTGAGACAAATGTTTGCAATGGAACTAAAATGATTCTCTTCTATTCATTCTGAAGGTTTGTACAAATATTTATAAGAGATGAAAAGGTGTCTGTATGGAACAGACACCTGTACAACATTGGGCAGTTTGTAACTGATGTTAACAATCTGGGCCTGCGCGGCGCCGGGCGAGGAGATGGATGGGCTGTGCGCCTGTGCTTGCGCGCACCGGCGGATCTCCAGATCGATGTTCCATCAATCCAATCTGATCTTCCAACTTTCGTGCCATGGACGTGCACCCACCTCGGGTACTTTACATGCTTCCATTACCGGTGTACCGCCTACTCAGTCACCCACCTATGCGTCGAAACCAAAAGCAACCCATTAGCATTTCAGCCCACTGCACGCGCACACAGCTTTGTTCTTGCTTCTGCACGTAACATATTCGACGGAGATCAGCGAAGCGCGCGAAAACAGGTGTCTTTTACTGTAGAGGTGGTTGATATGCCACCAACACCGTGCCTCACACGATAAATTGCCGGCTACAGTTGGCTTCTTGTTTTGTTGATGGCTTATATAGTCTAGCGTGAGTGTTTGTATAAACTAATTAAATATCGATAAATCGATAAACCGTTTAGTAAAGACGGTTCTGATAAGCTATTTTAAAAAAAAATAAAAAAATTATTCTACTTATTTATTTAAAAAATTATAAACTATAAGCTCAAAAGCTATATAGGAAGTTCCTTTTATTTATGCAAAGATGTCGACAGCCACCGGCACACTGCGAGATGCTCGGCTTAGTTTAGTACGGGAGTGTGTTGCTGCTGCGGACACACTGAGAGCAATCGATGAATCGAGTTCTTGTTGCGTTTTGGATAACTAATAAACATGCGAATGGACCACACGATTAAGGGCCTGATCCGAATTCTATCTTTTGATTTTTAAAATTCGGCTTTTAAACTAACCAGCTTCTTAAGTTGATTTTTAAAAATTATTTATAAAAGTCATTATAAAAGCCATTTGATCAGAATGATTTTTTAACATATATATCTCTTACGCCCTTAAATTCTCTCGCAATTATCTAAAAACTAAAAATTTTAGCAAAAAACGATAACACTTTCGAACAGACCTAACTCTCCACTTAGCAATCAGGTCACTGCTGGCCCAAGCCATATGGCGGTGAGTGAGTGGCATTTAAAGATGCGGTGCGCTTGATCATTAGCTTTGGATTTCATCTATCATGCCCTTGGACATCCGATACATATGCTTTTTATCCGTGTAGAATCGCCTTTGCATTTGCTTATCAGTATCGCTCGAACAGTGTTTACTCTTACTACTAGTATACGACAGATGAAGTAAATGAGCAGACGCGGATCAATCACGATGATTGCCGTCGCCGATAGGTGCAAGTATTCTAACTACATATAGCTTCTCCGGCTTTCTTATTTCTCTTATTCTCGTCTCACTTCAAAAATAAAAGTAGAGTGTTATGAGTATATTACGTACTTCACTCTCTCGCTTCTATCTCGTGTATGCATCTCTTCTTCATTTTTCCACCGCTCACATCCTCTTTCTAAAAGTCACTTCTTTTGACATTGATATTTATTTTTAGATAAAAAACATCAGTCATAGTCAAAAAAAAAAATATGAGCTACCGTTAATACGAACAGACCTGCGTCTCAATCTCTTGCAAGATCTATTCTCTTGCAAGATCTAAAGTACTATTGTGGGATACCAATGGTTGCAATATTTTGCATGCTTCTTTGACAAGTTAAATGGGGAATATAACTTTACTTTCGAGATGGCGTACAACAATTGGGCAGCGAGAAAGCTACAAGTTTTTTAAAAATTCGCTACCCGCATTAGCATCAGTTTGGCCATCCCGTGCAGCTCCTGCTGCCTGCTCAATCGGAGAGACAGGAAAATGATGTCCACGTCAAGGTTAGAAACGATCGCTAATATTTGCAGAAGATATGCACAGGAACGTACGTACGCATGCTTTCCCACCATGGAAATCAGCTTCACTTTGAAGGAAATGTTTTGCAACTCTAATGTACAAAAGTACCAAATTAACCAGAAATAATTTAATTTTTCACAGCAATAGAAAAAGTTTACCGTGTTCGAAACGAAATCTTCATCCTAAAGGCATGTATGCCCTGTAATGTACAAGTTCATACTTCATGCCACTGTAAGGGGTCAAGGACTAGCTTCTCCTGATCATATGTGCCAAAGTAACATTTAAGAGAATTACTAATTACTACTCGAGTGTTTTCTTTATCGAGCACTCAATTTCTCATCGTAGGATTTTACCTTGAGATTCGTACTCTACCTCTCTCTTCGACTACGACAGCGGCTCCAACGAGTTAGGGTTAGGGTTAAGATTGGGTTCAATGGACCCCCTGGATTTAGAGCGAGGCTGAGGGCGGTGGCAGACCAGCGAAGGATAGCGTCGGCGGTGGCGCCTCGGCTGTGGGTTGGAGGAGGGCAGTGGGCGGTGGAAGTCGGCGGCATGTGAGGACAAGTGGTTAGGAGGAGGTGGCTGATTTGACAGCTACCGTAGTCGGAAATAAGGAAGGAGGGTGGTGGCAGGGGAGCTTGTCAAAGTAGGGGAAGGAGATGGCGGCGGCGGCGGTGATTCCTCGGTAGGCATTGCTAGTGCTGGGATGACTTCAACGCGACGCTGAGGTAGGAGGCAGCTAAGGTTTGGAGTAGGGAAGGAGAGAGAAAATGGTAGGGTAGATTTTACATGGTTTTGTGGAAGAGATGAGGTCCTTTATATTTAGATCCAGTGATTAAAATTTTAAGTGCCTTTTAATAAAAAAAAAAGTACTCAGTTGTCACCTAGATATCTCCAATATTTAATTTGTTTTTGTTCTTTTCACTCTTCCAACTATGTGAGAGAACCAATTAACCAGCGGCAGCCGTGCACGGCAGCAGGGGATGGGGCGTGGGTGCATGGCCGTGCCATTTCTGCTGATAGCTACACACGCAATGATTACGCGAAAAGGACAAGGGATCATGACGAAGGGCCCACCATTCAGTCAGCAGCTGATATCGTGCAAGAAAGGGGATCTTGGAAGCATATTACTACACATTTAAATCTGCGCGCTATCGTACAGTTGGAATTGCAAAGATAAATAAACTCACACCAAACTCGTAGTATATCGGAAAATGCAGCTGGTACTAGCTTACTTCTTTCCCTTTTTACTCCTTGATGATATCACCATGAGTCAGTATTTCACACGAGAATTATCCGTGCCACCTAAACATCATACTTTTGTTGGGTTGTGTCTTATTACTTTTAGTCACAATTTATTAGTTTAGTTAATAGTAGTTACTAAAAGGAGCAAAAAACATTGAAAAAACAAAAAATAAACGTGGCCATCGCCTACTCGTGACCAGTCTAGTTCTACTGGCTACTAGTCTAGTAAAACAGTGGGTTTGAACCGTGTTTTTGCACGGGCCCGCGTTACTTTCTGATTTGTTTCGTCGAACCAGCAGCATCTGCAGGCACGCCGCTCGTCCGCACGGCTACTTTGGCAAACCTGACGAAAGCGGCACACATGTTCCCACTAGTCCCAAGGAACAAACTACCGAGAAAAATGCACCATATCAACTGCTCTTCCTACGTTCCCACCGGCCACCGCGGCACCGCCCTCACAGCTTGCAAAAGCACTGAAAGCAGTGGTCGATTTGGTGTGCTGTAACTAAAGGAAACATGAGCATGGGTTTCTTCAGGCTGATAGTTTATGAGTTAAATATTTAAGTTTTGGTTATTTATGAGAGGTAATACGTAGAGAGAAATAGTCGTATGTGATTTTGACTGACACAGCTAAACTCAGTATACTTTTTACTATAGTTTTTCTATTAACCCCATTTTAAAAAAGCGTACCGTTTAAAAGTTAATTATTGTAGACAGTATACATATAATCTAAATTTAAATCCAAAAACCTCGGCCATGATCCTCTTAGCTGGCATAACACATGCACACAAATAGAGCATGTATAAATGGAAATAAGCTTTGTTTATACCTTAGATACAACATTGAAGTACGATTAAAAGAACATCAAACAATACCAACAACGAAAAGCAATTAGTGTGTGAAATCAATGGGCAATACAATAGTGAAGTTCATAGGACTGCGGTGAACTTTTCAGGACAATCTTCCTTGTCTTATTAGAAGTGTGACTAATATAAAAATTGATTTATACATGCTATGATTTTAGCATAATTGATTAGGTGATTTTATTTTTTTAAGGAGATGATTTTATTGTAGTATCAACCAAAAATCATGAAGTACAAGCAGAGAGCCTAGCCAAGATCGGTCGTTTACAGCCCTAGGCATGGTCCAGTTTGGTCTGGCCTTGTAGACCCTTTTCTATGCCGGTCCACAATAAGACAACAGCCACCCCCACGCCGCGCCCAATAAAACGCCACGCCACCACGGGGTCCATCACGAGCTCCCCCACCCCACCACGCTCCTCCCCGCTACTACACACGAACAAAGCAGAGAGACAGCGAGAAAGAAATGGCGGTTCCCACGTGCGGCCGCCGCCGGCCGCACAGCCTCCTCGTCGCCGTGCTGTTCCTCGTCGTCTCGGCCAGCGTCGCGCGGCCGGGCCTGGCTGGGAGCCCGATAAAGACGGTGGTGGTGGTGGTGATGGAGAACCGGTCGTTCGACCACATGCTGGGGTGGATGAAGCGTCTCAACCCGGCGATCGACGGCGTGACGGGCGGCGAGTGGAACCCGATCAACACGACGGACCCGTCCGCCGGGCGCGTCTACTTCGGCGAGGGCGCGCAGTACGTGGACCCAGACCCGGGGCACTCGTTCCAGGAGATCCGGCAGCAGATATTCGGGTCGGACAACGCGTCGGGCCCGGCGCGGATGGACGGGTTCGTGCAGCAGGCGCGGTCGCTGGGGGCCAACATGACGGACGCCGTCATGAACGGCTTCGTGCCCGACAGCGTCGCCGTCTACCGCGAGCTCGTCAAGGAGTTCGCCGTCTTCGACCGCTGGTTCGCGTCCGTGCCGTCGTCCACGCAGCCCAACCGACTGTTCGTGCACTCCGGCACGTCCGGCGGCGCCACCAGCAACGACCCAGCGTGCGCACATTAACTCACTCCCACTGCTGGCTCTTTAATTATGTTCCGCGTTTTTAATTGATTTGTTGGTATCCTGAGCTGGTTGCCACAATGCATTTTGGTTCGTTGCGTGTGGACACGTTGTTGATTCATCGTGCGCTGCGACCTGATCGGACGCACGGGTTGGTAGCCAAAATTGTCGATGGATGGTTTTAGCGGTGGCATAATGGCATGGTAGGGTGTTCTAGAGCTGTTGCATGCTAGATTAAGCACAAAATGCCATGATCGTCCTAGTTATAGAAAGTGTTACTACAACGGAGTTGCATTTTAACCGAAACGTTAATACGAGACCATTTTAAGTAGTTTATAATTTTGTCAGCACACATAGGCAGCTTTGTGATTAAACAGATACCAAATTTTGCTTAAAATATATTTTTGGATATATCATGTGACGTTTACTATCGTGGTATTTTCTATAATTGCACTAGTACAACTATTGATCTAATTGCATACCCTTTTTGTAAAAATCACGTGGCAATTTTTACATCTACACGTAAGAAAATCTCCGTTGCGGGCAGAAGCTAGCTTGTGCTGACACAAGGCATGATTTTTTTTATTTCAATTCAAAAGAACAGAGTAGTCACTGCACGCACCTATCTTGGGCACAGTACTTTCCTGCACAGACTCTTGAAACGCAGAAGTATTTTAGATAGCAAGCTGATCCGCCGCTCAGCACATACTCTGGAAGACGACGGTCATTGAACGATAAAATTGGACCAACATGCACAAAGACGATGCAAATAGTACTTCTTTAAAACTACGTCCCATGCAACATTTTTTTCTCAGTGCCACATTCCTTTTTTTATTTTATTATAAGAAATCAACGGTTGCTACTCGCCAACTCCTATCTTTTTGTGTAGACCGCAACCCAACATTTTTTTTTCTCAGTGTCTCTTTTCCTTCTCTGTTTTTTGTTCTTTTGAGCCGGATGACCTAACCGAACAGTTCATCAAAACATACCATCCTAATTCCTAACATACATCACGCGGGGAGACTATGGAGCCTCACGTTTCTTTGTTTCCTCTGCTTCTTTGTTCAGCAGTATCTTCTTGCAAGTTTTTGAGTTATAATTTATGGTTTAATTTTTTAAATTCTAGTTGTTAACGAGAGATGATACGTAGAGAAAAATAGTTATCTGTAATTTTTATCGATACAGCTGAACTTAATATATTTTTTATTATAATTTTTCTAATAACTTTATCTTAAAAAATATATTATTTAAAAACTAATTACTATGTATAAACGATATGGCACGAGCGGAACCGAAACGGACTGAGCCGAGTTTTAAACCTCACATTCTGCTGTCTAGTGTGATACATCATATGATAGGGCACTGCCACACTAGTACAAGAAAAGTCACAATTTGATGTAGCAAAAGAGACACATGTCCGGTTGTGATTAACCGGTACAACAAATATCATCGGTGGTTTTTATTATTGCAAATTGTGATTCGTCGCAGGCAGCCTTTGATTATTTTGGGGCCACGCGTTGCTTTTGCCTTTCACTTTTGCTCTCCCTCCAGAGATCAGATTAGTGCACTAGGGTGAACATGTAGTAAATTAGTAGTGTACTCGATAATTAATCACCTGGTGATGTTGTTCATTTGAGCTGTAACTTATAACTAAATTTTTTAAATTTTGGTTGTTTATTAGAAAGTACGAAAAGAAATATTTATATATAATTTTAATTAGTATAATTAAAATCGATCTAATATCTATGTAGATTATATTTTAAAAAATATTTTGAAAACTAGTTAGAGGCCGAAAAGAACAACTTTCGATCGTCCATGTGAAATGAGATGGTCGGAGGTGGCACGCAACCACGAGAGGGTGGTCCACTTGATGATCGAGAGATGAAAAAGAAGTGGTCACCGTACATAACTGTGGGACCACGGATTAACTGGCCTTGTTTGTCAGTGAATCTATAGATATCTCTTTTGGTCATCGTGATGTGGTTATGACAAGAGCCGGAGGGCACAGGAGTGTTTGTATACTGCCTGACGTCTTTCAGTTATGGTCAATATTTTTTTATTGAAAATAAATATTATTGGTAAAAAAGTGATTTTAGAAATAAGATGTGAGCAGAAAAAAGTAAGAAAGATATATATAAATAAAAAAATCGAATGTACGATACACTCGTAACTTTCTACTTTATCCTTAGAGCAAGATATAAATAAAAAACGTAAAAACCGTTTTTAATAAACTAGATATTCATACTGTATTCTGGCTAAGTAGAAGCCTCTACGTACAGCCTTTAGATTCGGCCAGGAGCTCACAACATACTTGTGTCGGTGAACGGGTCAAGTGAGATTTGAGAAGACTCCTAGACTCCATCTCCAACGCAGTGTCGTCTTGATATCCGTGCATCATGCGGTGCTATGCAATGAGACGTGTGCTGTGCGGCTGTTCAATGCTTGCATTGCCTGCAGGAAGGAGTAAAATACTGTAGGGTGTGTCGGAGAAGTAGGATGCCGTGAGTCCCTGGGACCACGCCTGCTGTGCGCCATTGCTTTTGTGGTGTTGACCAGCAAAGTGCGAGATAGTGGTGTTGACTTGACTATGGTCTACCAATTGGGCCACGTCTCCTTACGTCTGTCTAACAACAGGAGGGGAGAAATGCTGCTCGCAACTTAGTCCGAATAGCTAGACCTGCTGTTTGAGGCCGGATCAAGCTTAGCCCAGGCGGCCCAAAAACCTGTCAGGCCTCAACCCCAACCGAGCTAGATTTTGCCCCGCCCAATGAACGGGCCCAGCAGCAGCCTACCCCAGTCAGGAAAGCTGAAATCAGCAATAAGAAAGTTCAGCAAACCCCGATCAAAACTTCAGACCAGCTGTTTATTTTTTAGGGAACAATGGATGCGATGTTCAACTTCATTGCGCACTTGTCAGAGGACAGAAATTATACTAGCTCTCTCTGGCAAAAAAAAAAAAAGCTCCTTATTGTGAACAATGGATGCAGGTTGCTTGCCAAGGGGTATCCGCAGAGGACCATCTTCGACAACGTCTACGACGCCGGGCTGTCGTTCGGGGTCTACTTCCAGGACGTGCCGGCGGTGCTCTTCTACCGCAACCTGCGCAAGCTCAAGTACCTGACCAAGTTCCACCCGTTCCACAACGCCTTCAAGGACCACGCCAGCCGGGGCTCCCTCCCCAACTACGCCGTCGTCGAGCAGCACTACATGGACTCCGAGGCCAACCCGGCCAACGACGACCACCCCTCCCACGACGTCTACCAGGGCCAGATGTTCATCAAGGAGATCTACGAGACCCTCCGCGCCAGCCCGCAGTGGAACCAGACGCTCATGGTCATCACCTACGACGAGCACGGCGGCTTCTTCGACCACGTTCCCACGCCCGTCGACGGCGTGCCCAGCCCCGACGGCATCGTCGGCCCGGCGCCGTACAACTTCACATTCGACCGGCTGGGTGTGCGCGTCCCGACCATCATGATCTCTCCGTGGATTGACAAGGGAACAGGTCAGTAGGCATTTATGGTTTTAAATCTCTGCAGATCTAACACTAGCTTAATCTGAGAATTCTGATCACTCGACTATAAAACTAACTGATTAAATGTTTTCAGTTGTCCATGGGCCAAATGGAAATCCAACCCCAACATCACAATACGAGCATTCCTCGATTCCTGCAACCGTGAAAAAGCTGTTCGATCTGCCGCAAGGTTTCTTGACTAAAAGAGACGCATGGGCTGGAACATTCGAAAGAGTTGTGCAAACGAGAACCGAACCAAGGACAGATTGCCCAGGTAGGACTTCATTTTTGCTAAGCACTTCAATCCGTAGAGTAAATAAGGGGTAAAATACTTGGCCAACCTGGAATTATTGTACAGCTACTATACAACACGGTATTGCTACTAGCTAGGAAAAATTAATCTGTTTTATGCTACTAGATCATATACGCTGGTCTGGTATGCTTTGTATTCTGAACACTTCTCCATGTACATATGCAGAGCAACTTCCAATGCCGACAAGGATACGGCAAACCGAGGCGAACGAGGAAGCGAAGCTGAGTGAGTTCCAGCAGGAGATCATCCAGCTCGCGTCGGTGCTGAATGGGGACCACCTCCTCACCAGCCTGCAGGACAGGATCAGGGACAGGATGAACGTGAGGGAAGGCATTGCGTACATGAGGAACGCTGTAAAGCGCTTCTTCGAGGCGGGCATGTCCGCCAAGAGGATGGGCGTCGACGATGAGCAGATCGTCAAGATGAGGCCCTCCCTCACCACCAGGACCTCATCTGCAATGGAAGAACATCCATAGAAAGAGCAGCAAGGAAAACATAGAAATTGATGCCGAAAATTACATACAGAAGAGCCAGCATAGCCAGTGTGTTAGTGCTTGTGCTAGATTAATTGAAAATGCACTGGGATATACATGGGCTATACAAATGAAACATTGGTTTGGTATACAAACTGCATTGTCCTTGGCCTGCAATGTTGTCTCTCTCTCTGATGGGAACCAGATATTGTACAGGGAGAGCAGAACAAGAACATGGTCTGGGCCGGTGTTGCATGTAATCCGGTGCGATAATTCCATCCCACCTAGACCATGCATTTCCGCATCACATTAGCTTATCAGACTAGGTGCAAATCTGCCAAAAAGACTGAAGGAAGCCTCACCCAAAAACGGACGTCCAAAATTGGTCTACAGAGCTACAGACTGGCAAATGACAAACTACAGTCTTTTACTAACTAAAACGTACAAATCTATAAAATCACCACGAATTTCCTTCTACGGTTCAAAAATAAATAAATGAATTAAGTTCGATGCATGGAATACGACGTACAATTTGACCTCTACACGCGGAAATGTACCACTCCACCATCGTCGGAGTGCGCATCACATGCATGCGCTCCTCTCGTGCTGGGCTGGAGCCGAACGCAGCAGCCATAGCTAGCAAGCACATAAGCGCAGGTTCATCTTCTACCTTTCAACTCCTCATCCTGTCGCCGCACTACTCCCTGCCTCCCGCAAACCCGCACTTGTCCACAAACTCACAGTGCCAACGCTTCGATGACGATCATCATCGCGCTCCATCCCAGGTACCAACAATATGGAGTACAGTCTGTGCCGTGCACCCTCATCGACCACCATCGCAGGCACTGATCAGTGATCAGCCAAAGTAACACATGCAGCAGCCACATGATCTGGAAACTGGAATCGGCGCTCTAGATCAAGAGCTGGCCAAGCTGGTCCATGGATGCCTGCGATCTGCATGCCGGTTATGGATCGTCATCACGCGTATGGGTTATGCACAAAGGCCAGGACCCACACGGCATGGAAACAACTCTCTTTTTGAAGAATTTAACTGATGCTCTCGTTGTTCTTTTTGAAATGATGTTATCGACTTTATCTACCACTTTTGTAATCATTTGAAAAGAATAGAGACAGTAGTAATGTATCCTCTGCCAAGCAATTACGACGTGTAGTTTTGGACAACAAGTCCTCAAAGAAGGTTTTCGACATCAACTAGTCAGATCAGCAACGCATCGTTGGAGTGTACGGAGCGTGGTAGAACCAATTAAAATGTCACTTCAAACTCAAAAATTGTTAAAAAGAAACAAAAAAAGGTGAAGGATCATGTGAGAAGGTCCATAATACTGTTGTGATGAACCATTGCAAGTTTTGTAGAGTGTGAAAATGCTTGTTGCAAAGATTGCATTTAATTTAGGCTGTTTTCTATGAGTGTCAGGAAAATCAGAAGTACCGCAGGTATTAGTGCGGTAGTTCCGCTTTGTGGAAGTACCGCAGGCATAAATGCAGTAGTACCGCTTGGCGGAAATACCGGGTTGAGTTACGATATGCTTTTTCGGAGAGCTCTAGGTGAGATTTAGCGTGTGGAAGTACCATTTTGGGAGGCGGTAGTTCCGCATTGAAGAAGTACCAGTGTGTTAGGCGCGGTACTACCGATCTTTCCAGAAAACAGGGGTTTGGGATTTGAGTCATGGATCGAGTTGGGATGACCTAGGTCAATGGATTAAGGTTGTATGATACATGTCTTAACTAATGTAGGTTAAGTTGTGAAGAAATTGTGTTTGAAAACGATTTCTGTATCTTTGGATGTGCAAGATTGTTTGGAGTCAACCATGGTCAACGGCGAGGATCGGGGTTAGGCTCATACAGAAGTTAATGCTCAGAATAATCGAGAATACCGGGTGAGATGGTGAGTTCAAGCATGGTACCAAAAAGGTAGGAATGTTGAAAACGAGTTCGAACTGTGGGATAACACCATGTAGTTTGCACGAGCCAAGTGAGCCGTGGTTCGGTGGAACCGGGATGGGAGAGACTTGGCATCGCGTGGCAGACTAGTGGTGCACCTACACGTGGCAAGCATGGTGATTGCTTGCAGTGGTTGGAGATGACTGAGTCAAGAAAGGGTATTTTGATAGTTTAACCAAAATACCGAAAACCATCTTAGATCAGAACCGCGACATATGGACGATGCGTTGGAGAACGGTTTAGGTCAAGGTGGAGCTGATTGGATCAAAGATAATAATTTAGCGGATACACACTTATACACTTTAAAAAGCGTGCATAAGTGAATTTGTGAGAGTAAAATATGTGTGTGGGGTTAACGGTCTCCCCTATTATAATAGTGGATAGTATCCATTAAAGGGTGTAGGTGGTTGATTGCCCACCTATAAAAGGGGGTTGGGATGGAGACACGTAGGGTTAAACATCTAACCCATCTCTTGTGCTCTCATCTCTAGCGTTAGGTTTGAGAGTGAGTGCTTTGTGTACTCTTTGTACTTCAAGGTGTAGTGGCTGTAAAGCCTATATTTTCAAGTACGTAATACATTAATCACTTTGCATCTCTTGTGTCTCTCTTGTTTCTGATTGATGTGCTTGACTTTTGGTTGGTTTTGATCTCTCCTCTTTCTCTTTTGTGATCTTACTGTGCCAAGAACGTGTAAAAGATATAAATAATCTTTGGGAATATATCTCTACCCATCTAGTCACTTTGATAGCAAGATTCACAAGAAAACCTGGTTTTACTTGACTTTGGTCTCTTTGGTGCATTTCTTGATCTGAGAGTTTTTGGTTAGGATTCTTCTGTGTTCTAGCTTGTTGTGACATATGAAAATATATCTAGAGCCATTTTGTCCATTTTTACCCACGAGCAAGTTGTATTCACCGTTTAAGGTTTTGGTTCGATTTTGAAGCAACATTCAAATAAACTAAAAAAGGTTACACCTTTAGCCATGATTTTTATGATCATTTATTGGAATAGGTTCTTGATACCTTAGAGAAGGTCCCCGCAAAATTTTATATCATTTGGATCTACAGATCAAAAGTTCTCGGGATTTTTGTTTTTAAAACCATATTGAAAAACACTATTCATCCTGATTTTACTGTAGCAGCAAAAGTACCGAGATTACTACAGCAGTAGTACTGCGGTTACTGTAGCAAGCGGTAGTACCACAATTACAATGGTGGCAGTTCCGATTTTTCTTAGGTTTTTAGTGTCTCGAATTGCTAGTTTTTGTAGTGACCTTCCATCTTAATTTTCATAGCTCTATAGCTATTGAAGTAAAAGATTTGTGAATATTTGGGGGAAAATTAGAATGCACAATTCACCCTCCTTTATTGCCATATTTGGTCTTTCAAAAAGAGATAGTTTTGCTGTGAATAGCAACATTTGTGTCCACTTTTCCTTCTTTTCCTTTACCTTATGATTTATTATTTGTCAAAAATTAAATATTTTTGTTACTAACAACATTAATTTGAAATTTATACATAGATAGATTAAAAATGAGAAGAAGTGCATTCATAAATTTTCATATAGATTTGATGTCCAAATTGGGAGTATTTTATGATTGGACCTATCGATGTTTTAATATCGATCTTATGTTTGATTTGTTTGGATTTGGGGATTCTCTCAATAGACCTAGAGTATACACGTGCAGAGTAAGGATATAGAAATCTTTATCCAGGTTCGAGCCTTCTCCTGAGAGAATAATAGCCCTACGTCCTGTGTAATTGCTAATCACCAGTAAAAGAATTACAATAGAGAATTATGTGAATGGCTAGCGTTCTCCCCCCCTCTCTTTGACGTCAACCTTTATATAGTCAGTGAAGTGATGGCAGTTGTCTCGCACCAGAAGATGCCTCAACGCTTCGGATAATAACCGCCTGACAGAAGTTACTGTCAGAGAAACGTAAAAATCCATTCACCGTGTAGTAGTTGTTGTTAGAGAGAGCTCGTGTGCAGTTAGTAGATAAACGAACATTCTAACCGTCTTGTCAGATGAACCAACAATGTAGTTCATCATCGTAGACAGGTTGGTTGAAGATAGATTTATCATAGAAATTCGCACGACCAAAGAGTGGTCATAGTAAGACTTGCAACTGTGTGGTCTTAGAAGGACTTACGACCAGAGGAGTAGTCGCAGCAGGAATTACGACTATTTGGTCGTAGAAGGACTTACGACCAAAATGATAATTATAGTAAGACTTACGACTATGTGGTCGTAGAAGAACTTTTGACCAAGTGATAGTCGGAGTAAGTCTTATGACCATGTGGTCGTAGAAGAGCTTACGATTATATGGTCGTAGAAGAGTTTACGACTATCCTGTCATATTTACCTCTTATCGATAAGGGGTATATTCAAGGAATATAATAACGTAATAATTTGAAGATTATTCTATCCTCGTTAGCACCTATTTGTGTGTTTATACGGATATCTTCCAGTCACAAGTAGGGCTGTAAAAACAGTTCGAGGCTCGCAAGCTGTTCGAGCTCAGCTCGCTCTAGGTTCAAGCTCTAAACGTGTCGAGCTTGAGTTTGATCACGAGCTCGTGAGCTTCAACGAGTTGAGCTTGAATAGCTCATCAGGACTCGATTTGAGTTTGAATATTGATGCACGTTAACTTTTACCAACTTTATTTGAGCCGAGCTCAAGCTTGAACTTTTTATTATTGATAATTAGTATATGTTGAATTGTTAAATGTTACCGAATTTACTTGAGTCTACTAAAACTTGGGCCAAACCAAACTTAAGTCTAGGTCCAAACTTGAACTTCAAGTCATGCTCGCTCGAGCTTAGCTCAAGCTTGGGAGGCGGCACTTGCTCGAACTCAGCTCAGTCTTACAGCCCTATTCACAAACCATATCACTAGTACCAGTTACTAGGATGCGAGTGATACGGATTGGTATGTACGCCCAGTAAATTTATTATTTTATACCATGTTGGTCATTTCATCCCGTATGATCGAGATCCACGGCACTGCAGCGGCTAAACAGACCAACCAGTTAATTAAGATCCATATCCTGAGTGGAGAAGCAGGACACTTCACAATCAAGCTCCTATATATACACCACCATGTAACACCTACATCCAGCGCCTTGCATCTCACATCTTGCCATCCTTCCTCACATTAGGAGCAACCATGCCACTCCTTAGATTCCCCGCCCTCCTCGTCTCATTGTCCATGTTCTGGACGGCTGCAACTGCAGTACGCAGCTCAACGCTGCACCTGGCACGTTCTCACACGGTGTTACCCAATGACGGGGCGCCTCTCGCCGCATGGGCGGCCTCCCTCGCTTCCCAGTCGGCGGCTGACGCGGCACGCGTGGTCATGCTCGCGGCGGGCCCTGCCAAACCCAAGAATAAAGGCCACTCCCTCGTGCCGATAGCGCCGGGCCGGCAGATCTTCGGCATCCCCAACTACGTCGCCCGCGCGCGCCTCGGCACGCCGGCGCAGGCGTTCATCGTCGCCATAGACCCCAGCAACGACGCTGCGTGGGTGCCATGTACCACCTGCACGGGCTGCGCCGCGGCGCCGTCGTTCTCCCCGACGCAGTCTTCCACGTACCGCCCGGTGCGCTGCGGCTCGCCGCAGTGCACACAGGTGCCCAACCCTTCCTGCCCCGGCGGCGCGGGCTCGTCGTGCGCGTTCAACCTCACGTACGCCGCGTCCACGTTCCAAGCCATGCTCGGGCAGGACTCGCTCGCCCTCGAGAACGACGTCGTGGCGTCCTACACTTTCGGGTGCCTCCGTGTCGTCACCGGCAGCTCCGTGCCGCCGCAAGGACTCATCGGCTTCGGACGCGGGCCGCTGTCCTTCTTGTCACAGACCAAAGACATGTACGGCTCCGTCTTCTCCTACTGCCTCCCTAGCTACAAGTCATCCAACTTCTCGGGCACATTAAAGCTCGGTCCCATCGGGCAACCGAAGAAGATCAAGACGACGCCATTGCTTTACAACCCTCGCCGGCCTTCCCTCTACTACGTCAACATGATCGGAATCCGCGTAGGCAGCAAGGCCGTGTCGGTGCCTGCGTCGGCTCTTGCGTTCGACCCGGTCACCGGCAGCGGCACGATCATTGACGCCGGGACAATGTATACGCGTCTCGCTGCCCCGGTGTACGCCGCCGTGCGCGACGCTTTCCGGCTCAGGGTGCACGCGCCAGTGGTGGCGACGCTGGGTGGGTTCGACACGTGCTTCAACGTGAACGCCTCGGTCGTCTCGGTGCCGACGATCACGTTCATGTTCGCCGGGGCGGTCACCGTGACGCTGCCGGAGGAGAACGTCATGATCCACAGCTCGTCGGGCGGTGTCGCGTGCCTGGCGATGGCGGCGGGGCCCTCGGACGGCGTGAACGCGGCGCTCAACGTGCTGGCCAGCATGCAGCAGCAGAACCACCGCGTGCTGTTCGACGTCGCCAACGGCCGCGTCGGGTTCTCGCGCGAGCTTTGCACAGCCTGATCAGCGTGGGAAATGTACTAGCATGTCAGTGTCATCGTGGGTTCGGACTTTTGGCTTAGCATTCATGTGTTTGTGTCTGTCTTCATTATGCCATGGTGGAGCTAATTTAGGCATGGACTTGGTGATTGGGTGTGCGCTTTGTGCTTAGACATGTTTAATTCGGATTTGGGTGTATGATCATTTGTGGAGCTTCAGTTTGCCGCTTCAGATTTGGTGGACTCCAGTATGATATCGTGGGTGGATAAGGCATTGTGGAAGACCCGTCGATTTCGCTCATTCCACCATTGCCAGAGCACTAATCACACAAGCATTTTAGCACCTTTCCGAAACTGTGGGAGGGAAAGGATATGATCGAGGCTCCAATCCTACAAATTCCCTTTCCTCCTTCGGTATGTGCCGATGGCAGCGTAGAAACCTACTAAGGGATGGTTTTCTAATGAGGGGATGGTTGTCATCTTGCACAAATTTAGTAACTTCCTACACTTGATCTATGCATTTAACAACCATACGAGCTGGGCAATGAGTCCTCTCTATCTTGTTTCTATTTTGCTTCTTTACTGCTGGCTTTGGGTTTTGAGGGTCTTCTTTCTCTTTTTTGTTCACACCAACCTTGTAACACAGCAAGTGCACATTATCAAGTTTTTTATCCCTTGCTGATGTTCATAAACTACCAATCATGATAGTAAATCCAAAACACTTAAAATTTACCCTGTAATGTTCTTTAGCAGACTCAAAAGAATCAAATGTCGTCATCTTGAATGATTCTTGAGGTGTTGACAAAACCTCAAAAACATCTTCATCATCACCAATGTTATCCTTATCACTGAAATCACCTGTGTTGTCCCTGTTGCTACTGCACACTCAGAGAAATCAGGATTGTGCGATGAATTACACCAAGGCTAGCGCTTGTAGTTGCAACAGCAAGTTATGCGATGTCATCTTGAAGTGGATACTTATTAACATCAATAGCTGACAGGTCATTGCAATCCATAACAACATCACATGCAAGATAACAATCACCATTTGTTCTATCATTTTATTATCATTAATGCTGAAATGTATGACATTCTCATAGAAAACACACAAAAAAAAAATGATGCATACAATGCTATGTAATTTATATACAAGCAAACTTTATTCAGTAACCTAATTTTATTTTTATGTCTTTGTTTCCTAGGAACATGCGGCTGGGATAGATGGATTTTTTTTGGGTGCACAAAAAGTGTGTTTTAAAATCGAAAAACGTGCTGTCTGGTGCAACTTATACCAAAAAGTTACACGGTTTAGTAGTACATTATAGTAAAAAACTTTCTGGAATGTGGAACTATTGATGGAAACAAGGGGTGACGGGGGTGCTACAACTTTTGGCCCAGAATATGGTTACTTACCGTTCAAATGGCTAGTAAATTCAGGACAATATTGTGCAAAACAACTTTTGTGTAGATCGAATTGCTGCCCGCCCGGGGGGGGGGGGGGACTTATGATTTTTTAGTGCACAGATTGGTAAATCTATTGTTGGAGCTTTATTTGTTTAGAGGGCTACAAACCTTACTGCAATACGCTATCTTATTGTGGCAATGTTGATTGTAATGTGGGATAAACAGTTCTTGAAGGGGGTAAACAGAGTCTATGATCTACAGAATATAATTTGGGAACCATATTGTAATATGTTGATCTAGGATATATTCATTGTAATATGAGAACCATATTGTAGCAAAGTTCGTAGCAGGAGGTAGCAGTGGAGATATGGTGAATTTAGAGAGAAAACACACCTGATTTTTATGTTTGTATCTGCTCTTCGGTAGCTTCTCTCCAATTTTTTATCAGCAAAACTGTTCCGAGCCGCTGCCTGTGTTGGGCAAAACCGGCGTTTGGATCCGCCACCGGTGTTGGGTAGAGCAGAGAAGTGGCCTC
Source organism: Dendrocalamus latiflorus (assembly GCA_017311315.1). Taxonomy (NCBI): domain Eukaryota; kingdom Viridiplantae; phylum Streptophyta; class Magnoliopsida; order Poales; family Poaceae; genus Dendrocalamus; species Dendrocalamus latiflorus. Next base: position 8,774,479 of record CM029647.1, on the reverse strand, counting down.
CTCGGGCGAGAGGAAGGGTTTTGCACGCCAGGTGGGCCGAAGCAACCGTCTTGTTGGCTTTACGCGGGAAAGGGAACCCAGTTTTTTGGCACGCGCGTGGGAAAGCGACTCGGCGCTGCGCTGCGCTCCGCTAGCGCTATCGCGCTGTAGCCGCGCCCTTTTTGGCCTGATCCTTTTTTTCTGCGGTTTATGACTTTTAGTTGATATTTTTAAATTTTGGTTATTTACGAAACAGATTACGGAGAGATAGATACTCATTTATAATTTTGGCTGATACAGAAGTTGGGCTTTTAACGTGTAGATCGTTTAACTTGTAGAACCCGTCTTGAGAAAATACTCCGTTTAAAAGTTAGGTACTGTAGCAAAAACCAAAAGCCGGCCGGCTTTTAGCCCTGTTCTTTTCAGTTTCTAAAAGCTGTTTTTCGGCTTTTCTACATTAACTAGCTTTTAAACGGAGTATTTTTCAAGATAGGGTCTACTAGTTAATTATAGTACATACTTTACTGACTTTATTTATATCGGCAAAAATCGCACATGAGTTTCTGTTACTCTGTAATATTTCGTATAAACAGCCTAAAACTACAAACCGTAGCAAAAAACAACAGGCCTTTTGACTCGTCTGATCAGCTCTTCTCTACGCATTGAGCCAGTTCCAAATTAGATAGAAGACGATTAACCAGCCCATTTCTTTCCTACGCAGCAGGATTTCTTCACTCTATCCCAAAAAGGCCTGGTAGCTCAGTCTAGGTTTTTGGGCCGAATAGTTGTCCCGGCCTAAATAGAGCAACGATGTAGTACGCTCAGCTAGCGGCCCAATACTGTGTGGTGGGTTAGAATTGCGCTAGGCAAGATCGGCTGTGCGTTCCGATAGCAAAAGATCAAGCCCATCAAGAATCTTTTTAGACGAGCCCGTTGAAGTCGTGACAATAGAATGCCCCCTTTTGCTGAGAGCATCTCCAACAATGTCCTCTAAATCTCATTCTCTAAATCACTTTTTAGAGAACACAATCTAGAATATAGAAGACTAAAAATATGTAACCTCCAACAAGTCCTCTAAATATGGTCCCCTAAATTAAAATCTGGGTCCACAAAAACTACCAACCAAAGAATTTAGGGGATCGGACGGCGCAGGAGCGTTGGGACCGATTTAGGGGATGGTGTGCGTCCTCCATATATGGGGGACGAAAAATCAGGGATGGAGTCCTCTATATTTTTGGGTACCACTTAGGGGATCTGTTGGAGCCTTTTTTTACCTTTTCTTCTAAAATATAGGGGATATGAGCACTTTAGAAGATTTGTTGGAGATGCTCTGATAGCAGGAAGCGCCGGCTTCCAATCCACCGGAGCAGCATTACCAGTCCGGCGCTCTTGCTGTGTTAAACTCGAAATCCAACCAACCAAACCGAGTTGTCATCCAACTCTCTCCGACCTCCTCTCCTGTATATATATGTTACGAAACCTAGAAGATTACGATATAGGTAAATACCAAAACTATCTCTAGGGGATCTAGTTATTTAAACTATAAATAGAGAGACCTATGTAACATGAGAATAAATCTGAAATTAACAAAAGACTAGTGTTCTGTTATTCTCACTCAATTGTGTCTCCTGGTGGTTGATCTATTATGTTCTTGGTGATTGATTGCGTGGTTTGCATTGCCATTCATCTATTCCTCAACTATTTCTTAGCACGTTATCAGCACGAATGCTCTTCTATCCTGGTTTATTGTTCTTGTTGACAATTAGATCGATTTTGTTTTTCCATGATTACTAATCACAGATTTAATCTATACTCGATGCATGTACACGTACGATCAACAAATTGGCATTGTGGCATTGATCATCAACAGGGAATCAATTCGTCTCCATCCATCTGGTGACGACACGGCCACACATGGCCGAGAGCCCTCTACTCCCTCGTCGAGAGTACCAAGAAAACCACCAGACAATTGCACAATTTCCACGAGTAATCTCTAAGTGCATTATGTCTCTGGATAGCAATTCATTAGAATCAATCTACTACTTTATGGCTAGGCCTCCCAGTCGTCCGCCCGCGCTCGAAGCCGCCAGCTATCGCCGCTCTCAGCCGTCCGCTTGTCTCCGAAGTGGTTCGGGCTGATCTCCAATGGACTGGCAGGCCACATGGGCCAAATGGGTTGTTTTCAGCCCAAGAAGAAAAAAATCGGTCGGTGGCAAATTTGCGGTTAAGCCCCTGTAGTTTCTGGAAATTCAAGAAATCTGATGAAAATAGGAAAATGGTTATAATATTGACCCTGAAGTTTGTCAAAATTAAAAATAAGTCCAGCAGGCTGAATTTAGCTATAAGGAAATTAATTTTTAGATTACATGAGCTTGTTTATAGTCTCTTTAGCACTTTGGTATTATTATGTGTTTTTTGGATTTATTTTTTAGTAATTTATGCCTGTTAGTAATTCCAAATATTGCTTAATAATTAGCAGAAATTCATTAAAGATTACTAGAAAATTCTAGAAAATCCTAAAACACATGGTTTTTAGGTATATGAGCTTCCATAAATTTTGTGGAACCTTAGACTTAGTACACCTTGGAAGCATCATATTTCTTTTATGGTTTATTTCCTGGCATTGTGTGTTTGAGGATTTATTTAATGGGTTAGTAATTCTAAAAAAATGCTTAAATGCCTTAATAGTTATCAAAAAATCCCAAAGACTGCAAGGAAAAATCTGGAAAATGATAAATTATCTACTGAATAGAAAAACTAAATCTTTACTATTTGCACTCATTTCATTCTTTTGAAATTACTTTCCAGCAGTAAGCATGTAGGAAATTGCATGAATATAGTAGGACTTTGTGCATCACTAAGTGGATATTCGCTCACTCCGAATGGCTGCAATTGTATCACCTAGGCTTATTTCATTGTCATACAGTCATACTAGTGTCAAGCCTGACACTGACGTAGCTGTACCCTTTTATCGCTGAAAGGCAAAAACTTTGTAGTTTATGAGGTATTGTCTCATCTACCCTGAAGAATGAATATATGATTTAGATTGATCCATTGGGCCTAAAGGCCTTCTCTGAAAGGATGGCCAAACCTATAAAATATTACTGGTGTCTCTGTAGATACTTTGCAAGGATCTACTTCTGTTTCTAAGACTAAAAGTCTGCGTGCGAGTATTACTCCGCCTTGCTCTATAGTCTTTGGACTAAGTTTAGGTAACCCGTATGTTCCTAATAAATAAGTGCATTCATAAGCAAGAATATGCTTACGGTGAACAATATGGAGACCAGTAGCATTCTCCTAGTTGTCCCTTAGCTTTATTTAGATGTCATTTCCCTATATGAATGCATCAATAATATAGATACAACTCTTGTCAAGCTTGATCTTGCGCATGAAGAGCACCCCTTGTCTTTTGCTTTAGGCTGAAATTATGCATTAAATAATTATTTTCCAGATGCCATAAATATATTTAGTCTAGGTTGCTCTATTAAACCCTTACCCCTGGTGAACAGTTGCTTAATAGAACACATTGCTAGTAACATATCTTACCTGTAGTCAAATAATTAATCATGCATGGAATACAATTTAAAAATATTATGCTTGACATTTGAAAGGAATGATATGCCTCAGTACATTAATGCCCAGATGGAATAGAAAATTTGTCCTTCTTGAAGATACAAGAAATTTAGTTAAATGTTAAATCTCAAAATGATCACCTTGACTAGAAAACACTATGAACTTCTACTAATAGCTTTAGCAAAGCTCACACAACAGGATTGATTAACAGACAATTCTACCACATGGACTAACTCAACAACAAATAGTCACATCCACATCTACAAACAGAGAACAAGATTTGCAACTAAAATACTAGTGAGTACCAATTAATCATCCACTAATCACATGCATACATCACAATTATATCTCACAATTTGAGACTAATAGTAAGTAATAGTGATTAAATAGTGCATGAACTGTAATTAAGCATTGGTGGATGTCGGTGGCCCAATCTCGGTGGCGCGCTGATCTCAGTGGGCATGTTGGGGTGCTAAGGTGGGGTAGCATCATCGTGGTAGATGGGTAGTGGAGAGCTATGGGGAGAGGCCTAGTAGGGGGTGGTGTCAAGGTTGGGTGTGGTGGCGATAGAGGGCGGCGGTGCAGGACAAGAAAGTAGGAGGAGAAGAGAAGCAAAGGGAGGAAGGAGGAAGGAAAGAAGAGGTGGCCTAGGTGGTGGAGGTCACCGAGGAGCAGAGGAGGAGGAGCAAGGAGGAGGCAAGGGAAGGCAACAGAGGACGGGTGCTGGCAGCGAGAAGATGGGTGGAAGGAGAAGGCGATCGGAGAGCAGAGGAAGGAAGGGGAAGGAGGCGCAGTGGAGGGAGAAGGGAGGGTAGCAAGAGGTGATGGTGGTGTGTAAGCGTGGTTGAGGTCAGAGGTAGGAAGAGGAAGACAGGGAGAAGAGATCAGGGAGGCCGATGGTGCCATGGTGGGAGAGTGAGGAGACACGCAGGTGGAGAAGGAGGGCACACCGACGAGATGGCCCAGCTCGCGCGGCGGCTGGAGGCTGAGTAGGGGGAGAGAGAAGCAAATGGGGCAAGGTCGGAAGCAATGTCGGACTCAAGAAATTTTGCAGGCGGCGGCTAGGTTATGAAAGACTAGGGATTTTGGCATATTTGTGATTTAGTCCTTGAAGTTCTTTGAAATTGCAATGAGGTCCCTGCTGCCTTTGGATTTCTTCTATTCCGGCTCTCCGAAAGTCCGATTGCTTCATGATTTGATCCTACACATCCGTGGTGACGTGTACATATCTAAGAAGCAGTCCCGGAATGCTAAATTTGAAGATTATGTGCCTTGATCACGCCGGCCTGTGGAAAATTATAGAAAAATGTAAAATGGTCCGTTTCAAGCAATTAATTATAGAAAAGGATGTAAATAATGAGGGTAAAATGACAGGTAAATATATATAAAAATGATGCATGTTATACCCCCCAAACTTTAAACTTTTACTTGTCCTCAAGTAAATGGCATGATATTATCGAACACGGACAACAAGTCATTAAGGTAAAAGACTAGTTAAATGCATGTAATAAGTCAAAAGGCATACGATAATATAAAATAAGATATCTAACTTGAGTTTTGAGGACCATCCATGATGAGAATAATTATTCAAGTAAAGATCTCAAGTGATAACAACAACATTTGACCAAATCAAGTTACACACAAAAAGTGTCAAAATACACTTAAGTGGTCACATGAATCCAACAAAAATTGTAAGGCTTCGGAACTAGGTATAACATCAAGAATGACCACATCAAAGGGTCATGCTAAGACATTTGCTATTTGAGACAAATATACTAATACTTGCATGATACTTGTGAAAAAGTCCACACTTGAGTCATGATACCTATTTTTTGTTGATTTTTAGCAAATTTAGAGGCGATGACTAGAACCAATTCAATCTGCAAATGGTTAAAACACATGCGTAACTCGCAATGAATCAAATGCTATATGATCACAAAATTTTTAAACACATCAAGGATAATAAACAAAGCTCAACAAGTGACTTAGGACATACAAAGAACTAGTAACAATATAGCTCAATAAAAATTTTGGTATCTCCTTTCTAGATTAACCAATGCATGGGCTTACATGGCTAAAATACACAATCAAACATAACATGAGAGCAATAGTAAAGCCATATCATCACATAAGCATAATATGAAGCATATATTGACCACATATCATTAACTACATAACAATAAGCTCAAATGCTCACAAATATGATACAAACATGCTAGAACATCATCCATACACATACGTGTCCTCCCCCAAGCTTAAATTGAGCAATAAATTAAGAATATGCTTGAAAGGCAAAGAAACAGCTCGCCGGGCATATATGATGTAGTGGAAGTAGATGAATCATCTTGTGGCTTCTCGCACGTATAAGGATGAGGATTTAACATGTGACCTGAAAAAAAAGAAAAAAAAAGGAGAAACCAACAAAAACTAACAAAAGATATGGAAATAAAAGGATAAAAAAGATGACTATTTGGGTCTAGCGCTAGGAGGGCCAAGGACGGGACATGGATAAGGCACATGTCTGCCCTCCTCGTGAAACAGCATGCCTCGAAATCCACCTGGATCCTAAGGAATATCGACTCGAGCCATGTCCGCTCGTGGTCGATGGTACACAAGTGTAAACCTACGAACAAACTCAAAGACATGGTAAATATGTGTGATAGGGTCAACGCCCTCTAAGTCATCAATAAAATATCCAATCACGTAGGCATATCGATAAGATACATCATGAGGACTACAATCAATATATAAGTGATATGAGCACAATTAATGAAAGAACATGTCTCGTCTAGGCCAAGGAAATCAAACCTGAGGTGATCAGGGATGAATTTCAATACTACCTGAAGTGAAGATGAAGTAGAATGTACAGTAGTAGAATCCTCTAGAGGGACGATGTCGACGAAGGAAGTACCTAGTGGTGGACTAATAGAAATGTGCTCTTCCTCAACATCGAAAACAACTCCCTCATCAAGATGTAGAACCTCGGAACTCATAAGCATATCCATAATGAACTCACCATCATCTAGCACAAAGCTCTCATCATGGAAATCTAACTAATCACAACTCAAGAGTGGATCTACTGCAAACTCATCCTCACAGTCAAGAGTGAAATAATCATCATTAGGAAGTAGGTCCTCATCATCTAGCTCAATGTCAACATCAGGATCCAACTGAGATGCCTGTAATTGAATCTATGACGTCTCCATCGAAAGGCCCTCGCTAGCAAGATCAGGTGTAGGACTGATAAGCTGACTCTCATCTTTATCAAAAACTATCTCTATGGTGCTAAAGGAAGGCTGTGAAGAAGTAAAACTATCCACACAAGTAGACATGGGCTTATAATTGCCTCAATCTCATCCTGAATCGTCATCGCATGATCACCACCAAGAGGCACAGCCAAGAATTGCTTTCATAATGCATCAAGTCTAGAAGCATGATCTTTATGTGAAGGAGGTGGCTCATGAGGCGGCACTAGGAACTCAGGCACAGGAGCTGTAAACTGGCTCAATGAAGATACAGATAAAGTGCAGACATGAGGTGTCGGATCTGATGCGAAGTCACTACACATTCTCCTCTCAAAATCTCCTATCATCCTAGAAATCCTCTCCTCAAATCTGGTCATCTCATCGAGCTCAAGAGTCAGTCTGATGCTGAGGTACAGGATAGTGCTGATGTGACCAATAAGAGTAATCCTGATCTCCATACCTAAAACCCTACAATGGTGTACTAGAAGAAAACGATGAGATATCAAGGTTGTTGTTTCCATATGACAAACTCGGGTGCTCATGCCATCTAGGGTGGTAAGTATTAGGGTATGGCCCGCTCGGCTGAACAAAGCTCATCCCATAACACTGGTGTGGGAGAATAACCACGCTAGCACTCAGTAGGTGAATGGCCCTAAAAACCACAAGTCTGGCATATAGGAACAACAAGAGAGTGAGCGCTTGAGAAAGAACTGTATCGATCATGCCCGCTCACCAACACAATCCCTCGCTCTAAAGCATATCGTTCAAACTGATGAGGCAATACATTTACCTATTCTTGAAGACTATCATAAGTGCTAGGGGTGCTCATAAAACTACGAGAACCAGAATAGCAAGCCATAGCCTCAATAAGTACCTATATCGATCAACCTACCAGAATGGACATGAAAAGACACAAGAGAGAGATAACTGGAAAGGGTTAGGAGGTTAGAAAAATATCACAAATATGAATAAAGACGAAAAGAAAGACAAGTCAACACAAACACAAAACAAGCAAACGAAAACAAATAATGACTTAGTCTATAGCTTAACACTGCCACTCCAAGCTAGTCACCGGCAACGGCGCCAAAATACTTGATCGTGCAAAAAGCACACCCGCAAGTGCACGGGTTTCCACTGAAATAGCGGCGAGTGTCGTGTTCTCCACAAGGACTAGACTAAGGCTACTGGTGCTCAGCTAAAGCTAGGTCAATCGAAACAAGGGATAAAGCAAAAAACTAAACCTAAACGACTATCGAATTGATCGAATGAATGAACTGCTGAACAGACTCTAATTCATATAAGCGAAATGACAAACGAATTAAATGAACGAACACGAACAAAAGACGGAACGAACGACTGTGTGAATTGACGTCGCACGACCGAACAAACAATATGACGAGAGATACACAAATGAACACGACTATTGAGCGACCACCTAACTAACTACCGACCACAAGAAAGAAGAAGGGAGTCAAGAAGCACAAAGGCAGTTAAGAGAGGGGGGAAAACGGTCGATTGCTATCTAGACGATGGTGGCAGGACAACACAGACATAGTACTATGACAAATGCCTGCACAACCTAACTATTGACATATTGTAGAAATTAGAAAAGAGGGAGTCGAGAAGTACTTGGGGGTCAAGACAGCAAGGGGAAGGCAATGGTCTCCGACTAGCTAAGACAATGGCACGACAACACAAACACATATACAAAAGTAACACATAGGATAGCTATTAACAGGTTACACACTAAGCATATGACTTCTACTAACAGCTCTAGCAAAGCTCACACAACAGGATTGATTAACAGACAATTCTACCACATGGACTAACTCAACAACAAATAGTCACATCCACATCTACTAACATAGAACAAGATTTGCAACTTAAATACTAGTGAGTATCAATTAATCATCCATTGATCACATGCATACAACACAATTATATCTCACAATTTCAAACTAACAGTACGTAATAGTGATTAAATAGTGCATGAACTGTAATTAAGAACTGAAGAAAGGAAGGGAAAGAAATTGGATTAAACCCATGAATTGAGCAGTAGCTGGGGAAGCAGGGAAGTGATGTAGGTGAGGTAGTAGCTGGACTCCTGGTGGAGATGTCGTTGTGACGGCACATTGGTGGATGGTGGTGGCCCAATCTTCATAGCACGCTAATCTAGAGAAGCAGTGGTCGCCGTGTTGGGTTGCTGAGGTGGAGCAACGTCGTTGTGGTAGATATAAATGATGCATGTCAAGTATAAGGTTCACGCACTAACCAAGTTAAATTTAAGTTTAGCTGATACTCTTATACACCAGAAGTAGGAGACTGCCAGATTCCTTTTCATGGAGGAGTTATATAGTATTTACTTGAAGTAAATGTGTTGCTAAGTTTGGAATATCCCGGGTTGAATAGTATATACATCTTTGCGAAGTTGACTTATGGATTAGTGATCTAAAGTCTACGGGGACACCTGTGGATCTAAGGTCTAGTGACACTAGTCAAAATAATCACTAAACACTCCTTAAATACTCTAGAAGAGAAATCATCCTAAAGGTGAAATACCTCATGAAGAGGCTCATTATGAAGATGAAAACCCCAGTAATTAAGCACACACATATTACAATACTAGGGAGCACGGAACGACCAATAATTTTTTTGTTTGGGAAATGACAATGATTTGGTTAACACTAAAAGACACTCAATTATGAGGATATTTGGAGAAAAGTTGTCGACAAACAGTTTGCCTCTAAAATTGCTAAAGTTTTCTGTATGGGAACATAAATCCGGAATTAAAGTCCATGGCTAAGCACTTGAAGCGTTTATATCGAGTAAAAATGAAAGGAAGCAAATGAGGCCGAACCATAATTGCATATGAAAGTCTTGGAACCTATAAGTTCAGACTTGATGAGTCATTGTGAAATAATGAGATGGTGAAAGTGATAGTTTATGGATCCCGGTAGAGATCGATATTCTCCTGTTATGAATGAAATAATGTTCCATTATATAATAACTCTGACAGATAACATGAATGCAGTTATCGGATTTTGAAAAATCTTTGATGGAATCTCTGAAGGGACCCAAAGCTCGATCCTTAAAGGACTCGGTGTTTCAATAAGAAAGTAAATTGCAACATGTATATAAAACACATACCTGATAAACTCTTACTCGAAGAAAGAGTGTCTCCTAGAAGAGAGATCTCCCTGAAGAGAAATTAAATCACTAGTTAATCGAAAATAGACCAATGATTATGCGATCTCTAGAAGTGGATAAGGACCCATCCAAGACCCAAGGGAATGGGATGAGGAAACTTAAAAAAAACTAGAAGTGCACCACATAAGTACATATGAAGTGCATCTCCTACCAAAAGGTGATGGAGTGGCAATATCCTTTATTACCATGAAGGTATCATATATATTGGTGTTAATAGCAAATTTATTAATCTCTTAAGTGTCAAAATTAAGATTGGTTATATTGATTCTGTGGTGGTATGACTATGCTTTTAGTTCTGTAGAATAGACTTTTGGTCATACAGTACTACTTAGAGATGGTTACTAAATATTAAGACCCTTAAAGGTTTCGATAAGTCATATCTTGAAGAAATATGGCATTGCAATTGATTACCCCCATATCTTAATTAGGATAAATTTTGCTTGTGTTACACATATACATAAGTGGTATTTTGGAAAGTTAAGTATATTGCTCCCAAATTGTTTTATCATCTCGTTATATAGATGGACAGTGAGACAGATGTCTAGAAAACTATATATTGTGGTAATCCAGTAGATATACTCGCATTATACTAACATGTTTTCATTTCTTAAAATGTATTAAAGGCATTGGAACAATAAGACTTCATCGAAAGTGGTATTCAGGGGAGCATATACTGAGCCTTTATAGTTATACACAAAATTCAGAAAATCTCGACTTTAGTCTAACCTAGAAGGTATTGACTTGATGATCATTCTTGAAGGTTTTACCACTTATTGGTATAAGTCCAATCAATGGACATGATAAAGGTCTTGAAGATCATAATACATCCTGAAGACAGTTTATATATCCTGAAAATAAGTGTTGTACTCTTTTTCTCTTAGTAAGTTTTTTCGTTGGGTTTCTTATTTGAAGGCTTTTAATGAGGCAACAAATGCAATATAATTTAACGTGTGTTGTGTATTCTTTTCTTCATTCCTTTATCCCACTGCGTTTTTGGAAGGAGTTTTTAAAGATGCATATGCATATCGTGGTACGAAACTTCACAGAATGTGCTTCACTCAGGCAAATGATTAGCCATATCAAGAAGTCGTGTGGCATAAACACCATTGAAAATAATACAACTTGTGTGGCACAAATACAAATGGGTTATGTTAAAAGTAATATCATGAAGCATATTACTCTTAAATTCTTTTATCCTCACGAACTCCAGAAGAACGGAGAGATAAAGATACTGAAAACTAAGTCTTATATTAATCTGGTATATCTATGTACAAAATCTCTTCCCGCATCTAGCTTCCAAAAGTGTGTTTGAGACGTAGCAATGAGGTGAATTAGGGAGTTACAAGGTTTAGGGAGAGTAAATCCCTGAGCTATAGCTCTTATGTAAGACCAGAAGACTTACATGATCCTAAAGATCTAATGTTGTGCTCTTTTTTCTTTTGTGAGTTTTCCCTAAAGTTTTCTCACGTGAAGGGATTTAATGAGGTAACAAGCATGACACAAGGAACGGATGTGATGCACTTTTTCTCTATCCCTTTTTCCCACTAAATTTTTGGGAGGAGTTTTTAATGAGGTATGTGCATACTGTGGTATTCACCCAAGGGGAGTATTATGAAACCTAGAAGGTTACAGTATGAACAAATACCAGAATTACCTTAGGGGTTTTAGATTATAAATAGAGATGCCTATGTAATATAAAAATAGATCTAAAATTAATAAAGACTACGTTCTGATGTTCTCTCTTAATTATATTTTTTGGTGATTGATTTATTATATTTTTGTGGTTGATTGCGTGATTTACATTACCATTAACCTATTTCTCAGCTATTTCTTTAACAATATAAACCGCATCGCGCAGACGCTGCCAGTGAGAAGCAAACTAGGCTTGGTCCCCTGTCGTGTCCACACCGTTGCCACGTGACAGGAGGCAGGCACTGAGTCAGGGCTATGATGTGAAGGAAATGGGCCAAGTTCGCCGTACCGTACGGCGAAGGATCTCGCCGATGCAGCCGATCGAGAGGCCCACCACGCAGCGCAGAACAGTCCCCGGCGTGGCCTAGGCTCCTGTGCCGCCGCAGTAGCCCCTCCAGCCCAGCCCCAGGTGTCAACCAAGCCGGTCCGTCGCGCAGGCCTGGCTCACTGACACCCTTAGCCTCCCTGCCTTCCGTGCACCTGCTTTAAATACGCCGGTACGGCCTCGATCGCACCGGGCGGCATCTCACGCGCGCGTGCCGAGAGTACGGGACGCGACGCACGCCGAACACAGCCTGGACTGGACTGACCGGAGGCGTCGGATCGGGTGCGCTTCACCCGGACATAGGATCGGGCCAAAAAAAAAAAAAAAGCCGAGGCGGGCTTGCCTGGTTGAAGACTCCATTTGGCTTGTGGTATAAACAATTTAAGCTAAGCTAGCGTTTCAACTTGGTTCTCTAACGAATCGAGTTTGAGCCTGCTCAGGAGACGTTCGCTGTCTTGACATATACTTCAGCAGCCCAATTGCTTCAGCCCAGATGAACTATGGATGCTTACGCATGAATTAGACCTTGATTTGCACTGTCCTGGACGAAAACCATCCCGACATGTCAAATGACCCCCGTCCTGTTCCAACTCACCTCACCTCATTCGGTTCACCCCCACCCTGATTCTCCTCCCCCCTAAGAACCCTAGAGAGAGGCGGCGGCGGGGTGACAAACTCTGAATGCAAGCACATCGCACAGGTGCCACACCTCCTCATTGTTGTCCGCCTCCCCTCCTCCTCCTCGTCTGCCTCCGCCCCTACTTCCCATCGCCTTCTCAGTCCGCCTCCTCGCCGTCCGCATCAGCCTCATCCTCCCCGTTCCATTCGACCTCTCCTCGGCGTTCGGTGCATGGAGCAGCAGGTGCAGGCCAGCATGGAGTCCAAGAACTACCGAGGTAGGAGGTCCTCCGGCTCTGGCTCTGCGTCGACCCTAGTGGTGATCGCGTCGTCAACCCCTGTCCATGAACACCTTACCATGCGAAACCAGCTATGACCCCGACGGCCTTGGTAAATCGCCGAAGCATTTGTTGTCTCACGGTTTTTATTAGGCATCTCACAAATTGTTACTCATGTTAGACTCGGCCCAATTTTATATGATGTTAATAGCTTAGCATGCTAGTTTATCGAACTGATATTAATGATAGAATTGGTACATATTTCTTGTGGTTGATGGTTTGGAATTGTTAGATGCTTAAAAGTTCCCTTTGGTGTTGTTTTGGACTTAGTTTAGCAAGAAAGTTGTGCATTAGGTATTTTGGTTAGCGACTGATTTTTTATGGGAACCCAAAATCTGATATGGCTAGTGATGTTCTCAGTGAAATATATAGTGGTTTTCACTTTGGACTGTGGGAACTTGGAACCTAAATCTGTTTCCTGATATCCTAACATGACAAAAAACGTTGGTGCAAGTCTAAATTTATCTGACAACTGCCTCAACGTCACCAAACTGGCATGAGAACTTCATTTTTTTAAACAGAACTTCGCCTATGTGTAGGCACCAATGGGACTAATTCATATTGGTCAGTTTTACCAGTAAAAATCTAGTCATGAAAGGTTGAATAGAATATTGCTAGTACCTTTCCAGACTTTTGCATGCCTGCTTTTATTTATTGTTACCGAGCCGAACCGAGCCACATTTTCAGTTTGTTAGCTTAACAAGTCGAGCTGCTTTCCTGCTGAGCATTTCTGAGCCGATTCGAGTTGACTCGATATTCACCCGGACCCTTCCCACCACAAGCTCTCGTCGTCCTTTCTTTTCATTTTTGAAGTGAAAAAGAGAAAAGGAGTACATTCTTGAGCAATTATATGCACAAGAAGGAAAGCACCTACGCCGCACAACAGTATGCTTTGGTGTGCTTCACCAACTTTGCAAGCTCATAGGCATCATCATTTTGCTCACTTTTCACATGCCGTATAACAAACTCACGAGTTGATTGGGAAATCCCAGGCCTCTTTGATCGTGTTGAATTCCCGAGAACGCTTATCTCGAGGCTTCTTCATCGAGTGGATAAGCGAGACGCAATCAGATTCTAGCTCCACTGGCATGCGGTGCAAGATATAATCTGATGTATCCCGTGCTATAAAACAGATTGATTTTAATATGAATGGGCTAATGTGATGGTTATTAGACTAAAACATTAGAAGCACGGGGGTTTAGATTCCACCCCTTCCTTCTCCGTTCAATGTTCCCTTGATCAGAGAACGGGATTATCATGTGTACACATTCTTTACTAGCATATGCACTTCCTAAATTAAGCTAATCCTCTATCGCATATCTATGATTGAGAGAGATAGCACTCGTATGTGCAATGCAATGCCACGAGCTATACTAAGACAGCACTCCAATCGGCTGCGGCTTCTAGAGCCGGTTGGAATGGTGCGACTTTAGTTGCAGCTTCGGATAAGCCACTTCGGACCCAATGGATAAGGACAAGGATGCACCATGGCTTCCTCCACACGCTCGCTCGCTGCTTTCCACATCCACCCCTCCCGCTAGCTCTCCTGCTTGCTCTCTCACCCCTCGCACTCTTCGTTCGCAATCGCCGAAGCCATTCACCGCCATAGGGACCACCACTCCGGATCTCCTCGTCCGCGCCGTCGTTGCTCTGCAGTTATCCCCAATTCGGCGTCGTCCCCAACTTGTCAGTGTCCATCATATGAATCGCCCATGAGGTTGGCCCAAGCTGCTGCTTTCGTCTAGCGCACTTCCAGTCCGTCATTTGCGCCTCCTCCTTGGGTCGGTCACCAAGTACCAAGCGAGCACCAATTGCAGCAATAAGGTACGTCCGGTGCACTGCTACTATTATTAGCCCTATTTTCTACTCCCTTCCTTGATGCGTTTGTTGGGGTTGGTCTAGCTTCTGATCTGTTGAGCTTGCATGTTTGCATCCACATGTGCACAACCTTTGTTTGTGCATTTGTTTATCGCACTTGCTTCTCCTGCCTTGGTCGTGGGTGCAGATGGACAGGGGCTCGGCAACCTAGAGCATTGAGGATACACGTGTTTTCTTGGAGATTTGGGGGAGAGGTCACAGCCCACAATTGGCCCATTACATGTTTGAACAGGCAAGGGCGCGCAAACCTTTGTCACAAATTCGAAGAGCGCACTGGTCGAGCTTACTTGCATAAGCAAATGAAGAACAAGTGAGAGAGCCTCCAATGGGATTACACTGCATGGAAGATCTTGAAGCAGCTCACCTTGGACCTTGGCGTCAACCCAAAGATGGGCTCCATCATCACCGACGACGTGTGATGGACACAGGCTGCCACGATTAGTATCCTATGCGATGTCTAATATTAGTTCAATTCATTTTGCCCCCATCATGCCCGACTAATCGATTGTGCATTTCTCCTATTTTTGCATGGAAAGACCGGGGTGATGAAGTTCAAAAATACACCCCTTCCACACGAGGACATTATGGTGGTCATCTTCTACAATGCGACCAGCATTAGTGAGTATGTATTCGTGCTAGGTGTTGACACATTGGACTCCAACAACGAGGGTGACAACACCAACCCCGCCATCCCCGTGGAGACTAGCGATAGTGTTGGACCACCCAGCACATCTCGTGGGAAGAGGTGCCGCTTGGACCACCCCGCCCAATGACACCACCGTGCAAAGCGCATTGGCCATGATGCCAAGCTAAAGTATATAGTTGACCTCTACGAGAAGACACACACCATTGCCACTCGGCTATCGGGTGTGAGCACCACATCGCTATACGTGACATGGCAAGGGAAGAGTTCATGCGGCTATTGTGTCTGGTTGAGGATTTTGGGACCAGTGAAGAGAGACGAGTACTACTACACCGCAAAGCTCTTCATGAAGGCAGAATGTCACACTAGCTTTCTCGCCATGCAAACGAGTGAGGATCGACTTCGCTAGCTCAGGAGGACATGTGATAGGATGAAGGACCATCCCTGAGCATTGTTCTTGTGAACGTGTGGAGCACCGCAATCCAATAGATAGGCCGTAAACCGATTCGAGCATTCCGTGGGTACGATAAGTAGGAAGCTTAATGAGATGTTAAAGTACGTGTGTAGATTAGCAGGTGCCATCATTGCACCGGCTGATCCTACTTTTCAGAGTGTGTATCCGAGGCTACTTTAGTGAAGGTTCTATCCGCACTTCATGAACTACATAGGAACGATTGATTCGAATACATGTCTAAGTCACGGTTTCAAATGCCGAGCGTGCAAGGAATTTCAACAGGCATGGGTACACAAGTCAAAATGGGTGGGATGGCCCGAATCAATGCACGACACATGTGTACTACAAGAGACAATGGCGAAATAAGGAGACTGGTTTGTGCATCCAATGGAAGGTAATACGTTCACACATAATTCAATTCTATCACGCATTGCATGAGAACAGCTAACCAACATTTATCTTTCACACATGGTAATGATGTGGGCAAGTATTAGATATGCAAACATGCTGGAGTTCTTAACTCCGTATTGCAACTAGAGGTACCATATTTCAGAGTTCGAAAATAGTGCTTAGCTGTTTAGGATGCAGGAGGTGTTCAACTTCTATCATTCATCTTTGTGGAGTGCTGTTGCTTGTGTATTTGGCATGTGCAAGATGAAATGGAGTATACTCAACAACATTCCAAGCTACCACGCACGCATGCAGAAGGTGATAATTGTTGCAACGATGGCATTGCATAACTTCATTTTAGACTATGAATTGCCTGAGAGAGATTTTGTAAACCTGAAAGGGAAGCATGGCAGCCCTTCGGGTGTGAGCTCGGGAGTGGTACTGCTTCTTCCATAGAGAGCAGAGTCCATACTGATGGACATGACATGTGTTGTACAGCAGCATCATTGGTGACATTGACATAGAATCTGCAATTTGCAATGGAAAATATGCGTGTATGTATGATGTACATGTCCTCGTGGCGCATGTGTGTAGTTTGGTATGATGAATAACATCGCACATTGACGGTAGTTTGGAATGTTCTTAGTTTAAAGAATAATATATTATCTGTGAGGTTGGTTGAACACGAAGGTTGTGAGGTATCATTTCGATGTGGAGTCATGCGAGTTACTTGCAAATGGCAAGTAATCATGAAATATATATGGAGTAATGGAGGATACCGATTAATGGGTAGACCTAAAGAAAGAGCAACCAATGAGAGGTTCGTTATCCTTGTCATGAGAAAGAAATCGTGTCGTCAATGGAGGTACTCAGATATCATGTACAGTTATATGTGAAATTACAAAGATAGTTGCAAAATCTAGCAAACGTAAAAGCGAAGGTACAAGCTGTTAGAAGAAGGAAGACGTGGTGGGACCAATCACACAGTATCGATGGGTAGGAGTTCAGAGATGGTACAAAACTTTGACATGAAAGGCTATAGAAACAGAAAGTGTGGTTAACTAAACTACTTTGAGGTTGTGTTTAAAGAATTTGTGGTCGATTTCGCCAAATATTTTCTCTCTTATCGTGGCTATTGCAACATTGTTATTTTTGTTCTCCCTATGAGATTCATCTTCTTCATTCTTGATATCGTTCACACTCATGCCGTATCTCACAATCGTTGATCCGATCCAAGAACTATTGTAAATAGTGCGGAATTAGCAAATATTCATTTTTAATTCTAGCATAAAAGATAAATACACAAGCATGACATAAATCGTATACAAATGACTTAATCAACATATAAACAAATGAATCTTTTAAGTCATTGTAAAGGAAATATATGCCCAATATAAATGCCATATAAGAGTTCAAAATTAGCATAATCTCATGTAAACAAGTGCATTGAAACGCTAATCTCGACAAAAGCTTAACAAATATGACCAAATTCAACATGTTATCAACAAGTTGAATTTTATTAGTTGCTCTCAGAAGGCTAGTTGCACAAGACTTGATCTTGGCCATCTCCACCATGACAAAATCTAATCTTGATTATATATAACAGTTATATATTAGATCTTGAGCTAAAATTAAATCTTGCTATTAACAAAGATTAACAGATCATGAAAATAGCTTGCTGGACAGTGCGGAAGGATCCTTAAAAATCAATCTTTCATTTATTCAAAGAGAATTCTATTGATTCAGCAGGATAATAAGGTTCGGAAAAGATCAGAAATGATCGAAACTAACCACTGCACAGATCTAACACAGAGATCAACAAGAAATGAACAACAAACTCAATAATCAGTAAAATAACAGATTTAACTAAAAGCTCAAGACCAATCTACCATCACATTCATATATAATCTCAGTATTATGCCATTTTATCACAGAGCAATCAGTCCACAGAAAGTTCTTTGCAATTTTCAAGCTAGTGAAGTAGATTACAAAATTGCAAAGAGTCAACAGCTAATGTACTCACAACAGCGGTGATACTCGAAATCACCGTGACGAAACCAAATGAGGCAAGGCACGCATGTAGCGCTGTCCCAGAAAACTTAGCACCCCTCTGTGCTTTCACAGAAGAAGAGTGTGGTTGACGGAGATACAATGCCCACTCCAACCTCGGGTAGCTGACACATGAGTCGAAGGTCGGGGTTGACGCCACACAAGACCAACGAGAGCTCCGAGCGAGAACGCTCGTGAACACCAAGAACAAGTCACAAATCTCCCTCAAAACTCAGCACAAGTCCAAGCCAAATCAACTTCTAGAGGTAAACCCGACACCTTTCCTCTTGGCCAGATCCAAGAAAAGGCTCAAGGAAACCGCACAGGGAAAACCCTAGAACAGCGATTCGAGCTCCTCAACCGACGACGACAGGAAGAAACTCGGCCAGCGGCTCTCAAGACTCAAGATCGAAGAACTATTGAGAGAGATTTGAGATCAAGAGTGGGGAGAACTCACTGCTTCACACGGTCACCAAAGAGAGGGGGAGATGCAATATATAGGGGAGTGAGGCGGAGACTGGCGGGTTGCAGCCACGGCTGGCGCCGAAGCGCCCGCGTCGGTGACACCTCCATCGCCGCCGCCGCCGCTTGACTCGGCCGCCTCGAACAACGCAGTCAAAACCGCTCCACGCCGCACGTGAGAAGCCAGCCGAACGCGCACGCTCACAGGGATCGTCCGGCCCACTGACAGGTGGGCCCCCCTCTTTTTAATTTTTAAATTAAGAAATTATCAAAATACCCTTAAGAGTTCAACAAGAACTACTATGTATAAGAAGGGATATCAGAATATAACATTTTATTCTAGCTTTCACTAATGCAAATAGGAACCAACATATCTGTATAGGGACCAGAAGCCTCACTCAACCGATGTGAATGAAAACGTTCCATCCTTTCGCATTCAACACTAGCTGTTCACATTTGAAATCGATGCATGCATTCATTAGGCAGCACCAAACTGTTCGGTTTCTTGCGTGAAACAAAATGAACGTACACATGCAGCCAGTGATTAGTAAAATAATGCCAAACTAATGCACCTTCATGCAATTAACCAGCACTGCTCCATTTGTGCACCATAGTCGTTTATTTGAGACTAATACATATTACCCACTAATTACTTTAGTTGGCAAGCTATTACCCCCTCTATTCGATTTTACATATCACTTTAGAATGTGCAGTCAACCTTTTAAATTTTTGATCACTAATATACACAAAAATATTTGGACTTATTACGTGGGAATGATGCTACTAGATTTGTCACAAACAATACTTTTATGTCATTATATTTTTTATGATTTTATTAGCATATAATTAGAAGAGTAATAATTAAAGTGTTGTATTGGACTGTGTTGATGCTCAAAATAATAAGTAAAAAAGAATGAAGGTAGTAGCTCTCACACATAGATATTTTATTTTTTTTATGCGGGTCCATTCTGAAGCCAACATCAGTCGATACAGACTCACGCCAATGCTTCGATTTCCTCTGCATCCACCCCATTGAAGATAGCATCTCAGGGCACTCCCGATAGGTCCTTTAGAATGTTACTCCTAAAACTATATCATTTTTTCGAGGTAGAAGAGAATAGAGGAAGAGGGAGAATATGATTGTTGTATGTCTCTTAGACCATCTCTAATGTTGTATTTTAGTTGATTCAAATGAGGCGAAAGAAGATATTGAATCGATTCAATACATTGGAGATGTCGATTCCAACAAAAAATACAAGAAATCGGGCTCTATTGAGTTGATTCAAAACATTAAACAATTTATATGAGCATTAACAATGAGAGAGTGCGGTTGAGAGATGATATTATTATTTTATGGTTTTTTAATGTAACATGGGTCCCAGTTATTAGTAGGAAGTGGTTCAATACATTTGAGAAAAATAAGCTTATGCTTACGTGGCATGACTTTGAATCGACATCGGTTCAATACAGGCCCGCTCGGTTAGGCTGAAAAGCTGTGGCTTATGGCTGAAATTGCACTGTAGCGGTTGAAATTTCACTGTAGCTGAAGGTGGCTTATTTGGCGTAATTAATTTTTTAAAAAATTTAAAAATAGAAAAATATGCTAGCTCATTATGGACAACGCAAACGAATACAGGAAAAAAGAACCGGCAAAAAAGCTAAAAAAGACAAAAGTTCAGAAAAAGATGAAATTTATGAATAGTGAAAAATAAGCCAGAAGCTATAAGCTGAAGCCGAAACAAACAGTTTGTGTGAAATGACCGTCGTATCTTTCTCTTGCTCTAATTATTCTCCGATCTTTCTCCAGTTAATCACATGCACACAACTTATTTCTCTTCAATTAATCACAGCAGGCACAAAGCTTGTATAGCACGGATGCAGCTTCATCTAATTGTTCCACTCGGTGCGCTAGAAAATAAATTTGGAGCTAACTAATCAATTCAGAGTACTTGAGCTTACTCTATGGCCCTGATCAATATGGCTTCAGCTTATTTTTGCACTATTCATAAATTTCGTCTTTTTCTGAACTTTTGGCTTTTTTTTAGTTTTTTACCGGTTCTTTTTTACCTCATATTTGTTTACATTATACGTGATGGGCTAATATGTTTTTTCTATTTTTAAATTTTTTAAATTTAATTATGGTAAATAAGCCTCTGTCAGCTACAGTGCTTTTTTCAGCCAGCTACAGTGTTTTCAGCCATAAGTCATGAGGCTTTCAGCCGAACCGATCACCATCTATATAAGGAGCTAGTTGGTTAGAAAAGTCTAAATGTGTTTAAGATTTGAAGTACAATTAGGAAGTTAGGTTTGTTGGAAAGTGGGAGAGAGGAAAAGAAAAGGAAAGAGAGGATGACTGATGGGTTTTATACAATAATTAATTTATTATGTGATAATTTTAATAACAAGTTACTCTCTTCATCCTTTTTACTCGATGTTTTTAATTTTTTACGATCTTCAAGATATAACGTTGACTATTATATTTTATAACTTTACACTAAGATATACAAATAAAATTACAATATTATGAAAATGTTTTTAATAATAAATCTAATTATTTAATTTTCATATAACCAATTTAGATAGTTTTAAATCTATTGGCGGTCAAACTTTAAAAAGTTTTACAATATGAATTTCAAAAGGTCAAGTAAAAAATGAACGAAGGGAGTACATGTCCCACTCTCCTGTAGTAAGAAGATATATCTCTATCTCTACTAGTGTAAAGCCAGAGTTTGTTCGTCGTACCTTCTTACGCTCGCACGCCCCACCTAAAAACTGATCATCCAACTCTCACCCACGTTCGTGGAACCGCCTCACCAACTCCTTCTCGCATGCGTACTCCCTTCTCTCCCTCCATCAAGCGAAGAAGCATTGAAGTAAACCGAAGCACACCCAGTTTGTCTTTTTCCCTACCTTTGTGTACTGCTCTGCCGAAGCTATCGCCCGTGCACCCAACCGTGTCATTACCGTTTATGCCATACCATGTTATAGCATCCAAACAACCCATCCTCCAAGTTAATTTGATTTTTATGCAGCCAATAGACAGGAATCGAGTTTTATACAAAACCAGCCGAATTTTCTAATCGCTATCGATTTGTCATCTCCGCTAAGCCATTTTCAATTCCTCACACCAACACCATCTTGTCACCTCTACTTGTGCCAAGCATCAATTCAACCAATGCCTCACCGTGGAGAACCGCCACCGGTGCCACCTCCATTTCTGCCACCAGCCATCGTCGCCTTGCCTCTCTAGCCATCCCTCGAGTGCACCGGTTGCACTAGAGCACTCCACTCGCCCACACCGTGCAATGCTCGCACCGCCATCTACTGGCAGTCGCTAGAGCACCACCACCATTGTCCACTCATGCCTGTTTGCGCCGTGCTGCCACCCCGACCGTTGCTCGTGCTGTCGCCATACACTTTCACCCATGTCGCTACCTCCAAACGCCTCCCCGGGACCCTGCTAACTCGTTTTGCCATTCGCTCCAACTTCCCACGCCGCAAGGTGTGGACTATTGAGTCGTCGATCTTACTAAATAATACGAGAAAGATGGGTGAAATCCTTAGAAGAGAATGAAGATTCTCTTTATTAGTATAAACTAGTTATAGGATGTTCTTACAAAGGTCTGAAACTAGCCCTAGCATCTATGTTCTTCCTACTAGAAGAAAACGACTTGCACTATTTCCTGTCTTTCTTGATTGTCGAATGGAATTGTTTTGTGTGTTCCTGAATCCAATTTTTGTTGTTCTATTGTCTTCTCTCGTCAATCCTTAAATAGCATTGAAGGGATGTTAGTTATGCGCCTGGGAAGACACCTTATGGAACCAACGCGTCCGATTGGGGAGGTAGTTATTGTTAGAGAGAGGACGCTTGATCGTTAGTTGCTTGTCAGTGGAAGATTAATGTGCGGCATAACTACAAGGTAGTTATTGTCAGAGAGACATGGCTGAAACATCGTGTTGTTTGGCTAGATAGAACAAGTCTCTTATTCGTTGCACGAAAGGGTCCCCTGGGAATGGGCCTATTTACCAGTTCTTGAATCATCCAAGTGGTTCGTTGAGAAAATAATTGAGAAACTAAAAGTTTTTTG
The DNA here is from genome assembly GCA_017311315.1 of Dendrocalamus latiflorus. Classification (NCBI taxonomy): domain Eukaryota; kingdom Viridiplantae; phylum Streptophyta; class Magnoliopsida; order Poales; family Poaceae; genus Dendrocalamus; species Dendrocalamus latiflorus. The sequence goes on along the minus strand of CM029647.1, from coordinate 8,751,538 downwards.
TGTCTGCTGGGCTTCAGATTTGATAACTACTGTTTGCAGATGGAAAACCCCTTATAAAAACCCTGGCATGATACCTATTGGCTTCATGCTTTCAGAAAGAATTTTGTCTTCAAGTTCCTCTGTCTCTTCTCATTTGTGCCTGTAGCCTCGAATCCATCGAATCTTTGATTCCCCACCACTATAGCCAAAATATCAGATCTGATTACTGATTGGCTAGTGTCTGAGCTGGGGCTGAAGAAGTCAAAGGCCATGAAGAGGAGGGGTTACCCCCTGACAAGGTTTTGATTCTGTGGAGGTCGACGATCGGGGAGAAATTTTTTAGTGGAAGCGATGGTGAGATCCTAATCTTTTGGGCGTACGTCGAATGCGGATTCAGGCTGCTGGCACATCCATTTTTGTGAGTGGTCTTAGAATTCTACAGGATCGAATTGGTTAATTTAGCCCCTAATTTGATTGCTTGCTTGAGTATCTTCGTCCACCTCTGCAAAGCATATTTGGGGATTCCAGTGAATTTGGAGCTTCTCAAATATTTCTACAAGATAATAGGAAGATTGGGGAAAATAGCAAACATACCTGAGGGTTGTTCTTTACGGCTCCATGATGAGAAAAGCAAGGGAGTATATCCCAATGTACTCCAAGTCCTCGTGGTCGTCATGGAAGAAGCTGTAGCTCTATATGGCACTTAGCAAAGATGACAGCCTCTCCTACGTCGGTCAGATTGCAGTCGAGAATCCAAGGTGGAGGTCTTCGGTGAAGAAGGTGGGAAAGATAGAGCGATGAATCGGTGCCATCATCTATCTCAAGGACAAGGGATTGACCTCCTGGCATGTGGTAAGGGATTTCTCCATGCACCGGATCAATCTTTTGAAATTGTGTGACCACATCATACTTTGGTATGAAGGGCGTGATGGACTCAACCAGGGACTCCTCGGAAGGTAAGCATCGAGAAATCCGATCAATCTAATTTTATTTTTGTTTAGTTGTAATTTTCGACCTTAGGATTTTTCCTTTTGTTAGCCCTCTCTCCAGCAGAGGTGAGGGATAGGATATAGATGATCTGCGAGGGGGAGCCAAGAGAAAGATGGAATACTCTTGATCTTGGCTATCACCACTCTAGATGACAGGATCGGTCGATCGAAGATTGGTTTACTAAGGTCAATGACAATATCCTTCCGCACAAAAAAGCAATTGAAGTATTCTAGAAGAAGAACGAAGGTAACTCATTGAAATTCCGACCAGTCTGGTTAAAGTTATTTTCTGAATAACTTTGAGTTACTTGTGCAGGGCAAGCTTTCAAAGTTAAAGAACTGAAAAAATCTCTTGATTCTAAGGAGGAGAAGAGATAGAAAATCGAAGGAGCACTTCAATACAAGATCTTTCTCTTCAACGGCAGCATGGTGAGGCCTTTTGGCTCCTGATCTTGGTTCAGTTTTGTGGCAATCAACATTTATCCTTCAATTCCCATGTTTTCCCCTTCCGTTTACTGCTGCAATATGTGGATTATAGAACTGGCAATGCATGTTGCCTTTTGTAATGCAAAGTTTAATATCTTTTGCAGTAACAAATATTTCTTTTTCTTGCAAATTTCCTGACATCAAAATCTGTAAATAGAATGACAGTAACTAGCCTACACATATATTTTTCATATAGTATTGCTGCGGTCTTGAATGGGCTTTGCTACTGGATTTCATACCTGCAGGACTCTTCTATTTTGACGTCGTCTCTTTTGATTATTAGATTTGCTTGATATTTGTGTGAAATAATTTTGTTACAACCAGAGGGAGAACCCGGTTCCATTTTCGAATAAAACAAAGTCATGTATATGGTTTCCAGTCCCGTTAAAACTCACGGGCACTAATGAATCGTTGAGAATGCCCCGTGACTCACGACAGCAGTACCTTCCCGTTCTCGTCACCGGTGATGACGCCAATCCTAGCTCTCCTCGTCTTTAACTAGGCAAGTGGATCATTTGACTCGAGAAGAATAGTAAATTTTGAAATGCTCATCGGTTGGTGCGTGTGAGAGAGAGAGAGCATTGTTAATTAGAGAGACGAACTGGTATATTTTACTAGTATATATCCAAAAGCATGCACGTAAACGTGTCTGCTTTTCTGCGTTGTTTAATGGGCGAGACACGGGTCACGTGAGGGCAACGCGACGGAGGAGGGGCAAGTGGGGGACGGGTCGGACGTGTCGGCGTTTAGGGAGGCGACGGATAAAGGGGGGAGATGCCTGCGGTTGGACCGGAGGGCACGGCCAGCGCAGCGCAGGCTTTAACTAATGAGTGGGGTAATTTTTATCACGGCCGGCCGGCCTCGGCTGGGCCTGCGCCCGCGTCCACTGGCTTTGCAGGGTTTAGTTATTGTGGTCGTTGTTTGGACGCGCGCGGAGATAAAACAAAACAAAAGAAACGGAGGGTGGCAGGGCGCGGATGCGTCCGGTCCCCTCTTTCGCCTGCCCGCGCGGGGCTCGAGGCGGGCGTCCGCCGCGCGCCTCAATCACCACGCCACGCACCCTCCTCCTCCTCGGAAACCAAAGCAGCCGCCGCCTCCTCCTCTCTCGCTGCGCGCTTGCACCTGCGCGCGCTGCACGTCTCTCTCTCTCTCGCTCCGCTCTAGTGGTCTCTACGCCGAAAGTTTCTTTCCCCGCGCGCACGGGCCCCCATCCCGCCCGGTGGTGCCCATCTCCGTGTGTGCATTCGGATGCTCGTCGAAATCGTGTCCAAATTAACCATCTCTGTGCGTGTATTTGGATGCTCGTCGAAATCGTGTCCAAATGCGCTGCCCTTTCAACGGCACTGCAGTTTTTGACTTGTACTCCAGTAGGTGTGAAATATCGCAAGCTGCTACCGGTCCTCCCGTTGATAAATGCGTTGGTTTAGCTTGATCGACCGCTAGCTGGTTGTTCTTGGAGTATACGGTCCCATCGAACCAAGTGTTATTGTATGCTAGTACACCAATACAGTACATCATCATGATGTACTAGTACCAAGTAGTGGTAATAGCATTTGTACAGTAGCACCACCGTTAATTAGTTCGTTGTTATTTTATGCACGGGAAAAAACTTGTTTCTCAACTTGTATAGAAAGTGTTGGCTGGCTTTACCACCTAAAGAGCATGTACGTACTCCAGTAGAATTTCACTCCCCCACATTCCATTTTTATGTTCTTTCTAGTACATATCAGGAACACTTCTCCATTCGTATACAATGTACTTGGCAGGGGTACTGCTTATCCAGAATACTACTACTACTACTACTATGCGAATGTCCACAATACTGTTGATCAAAAATGGGCTTTTGATCACACGAGCAAAATGGGGCTTTTGATGACAGAAGCATTGGCAAGTAGGGTCAAGCAAGAGTATGAAATGGGAAAGGATCTTTCCCACTGCACCGATCCATTCCCATGAATGCGCGTATAAACAGCAAAATAATTGTTGCAACGGCAAGGACTTCATACTCCATGTGCATCATCCATGGCGCACAGCCGGCAGTAGTACTGCGCTAGCTCCAGTACAGACGAAGCAAAGGATCCGATGCCATGGAAGGTTCAGTGGTGGAGATGATAATGCAACCCAATAATTGTTGCTCTCCTCCATCGCTTCGCTTCTTCCTGCAGTGTCCTAAAGATCTGAGAGTTGGACCGGGTTATTTCGAGCTAGCCTGTGGTGATCGGTTCGGTTGAAAAGCTCGTGGCTTATGGCTGAAAACACTGTAGCTGGCTGAAAAAAGCACTGTAGCTGATAGAGGCTTATTTAACATAATTAAATTTAAAAAAATTTAAAAATAAAAAATATGTTAGCCCATTACGTATAATACAAACAAATACGGGGAAAAAAGAACCGGCAAAAAAGCTCAACAAAAAGCCAAAAGTTCAGAAAAAGACGAAACTTATGAATAGTAAAAAATAAGCCAGAAGCCGAAGCCGAGTTGATCAGGGCGGCCGGCAAGACACAGCCCAAGCATAACATAAATGGTGGGCCATGCCGAGTCTAGAAAGAAGGTCTGTCGGACGGCACGGCATAGTATGGCCTGTTGGGTCGTGCTCATGGTGGTCTAACATGAAAGTGGCACGATAAAAACACTCCTCAAGCAAGCAGCAGAAGTAGAGCAGAGCAACGGCATAGGATTCCGTTGAACGCTCTCCTCACCCAAGGTGGCGGCACCGTCCTTCATGCTTGATTGCACGTGGCCCAAGAATTTCTCATATGCACACATCCTCTCCACCAGTCTCCCTGTCCACCCCCACCTGCTCGTCACCAGGCTCCACGACTCGACATGCGCGCTGCTCATCTAGGATGACGCGCCCACACAGGCTAGCCCTGGATGGGTTGCTGACGACGTGGAGCACGTCAGACGGGTGCTCTCGAGGCTGGGCGACCTGCTCCACCACCCGTAGGTGTAGGAGCAGATGATGGACGACCGCCTCCTACTCATCGACTTCCACGTATACTTCAGGAAGCCGCTGGTAGCAAGCAGCTCCTTGCTGAGACGCACGTGTGCCTCCACGTACCACTACACCAGCTCGGCTTCTCGGCGGCGATGGGTAAGCGCAGCTGCACGGTGGAGGTGGGCGGAAGAAGGCAAGCATGGGGCGACGATCGAATCAGGTAGGCGTGCTGAGATGGCTGGTAAGGAGGAGGGCAAGCGTGGGACAGCGGTGGAGGTGAGTAGACGCGACATAGGCAGGCAAGCGTGTGGCGAGTGCCGAGAGAAGCACATGACGGTGGGTAAGACAAGTGGAGATGATAGGCCGCAGCCACGCCGTGTGTCATGCTCATACCAGCACGCCCTGATTGTGGCCCACCGTGGCCGTGCTGGGCCCTGCCGACGTCTCGACTCCCAGCACTATGACTGTCCTACACTGCCGCCGAGTGCCCTTTGGTTTGGGTGGTTCGGTGGTGTAGTGACGATGAAATCCTTGCAACAGATATGGAAAAAGGCCTCCACTGACCCTTTTCCCGTCTCTTTTTTCCCAGAGTGACTTTTGTCTTGTCGTCACTCCACTTGGAAACACTTTACGATACAGCTGCCCAACCTATGAAATCATTGGTAACATTAACAACCTATGAAATCATTGGTAACAGTAACAATTTCTTTGCTAGAAAAAATATATGCAAGTTTAAACCAGCATTTTTGGACTGGCCGTAATTGTAAGACATCTTGGATTATTGCTGCTAAGAACTTATTCCACCCCCTGCTACAGACTACAGATTAGATTAACATCTAGACCTTGTGTCGCGAATCCGATAAGAAAATGACATTTAGGACTTACGTTACCAAATGATTGCTGTGAACTTGTGGTATACCTGCTACGATTGTAGTACTACGTGCTGTATATACTAGCCGAGACGAATCTTGCATGCTCCTCTACGATCCAGCTGCAAGAGGAGCACACCGAAGAGGCAAAGGATTGACTTGTAAGGTACAAGCAGTCACGCAACTCACACCTCAACATACCACATGCACACATACATGCACATCTCCTAACATATGCTTAAATTTTTTTGCGAATGCACCGGATCTTACGGAGTATGAAAATTTTTACGAAGGCACAACCCTACGGAGTGTGAATACACACTTTCAGTGAGAAAGTGTGTTGTGTGTACCTGAAAAATTATTGGTGAGCACCAACACCATTAGCCCCGCTTCAAATGGTTTCAACACTTTTTTCGGCTCTTCTACTTTTGCTTTTTTCCCAATATTCTTTTGCATTGTCCATGACGATACAACAGTTTTTTCAAAAAATTTCTTAATTTTTTCTCAGAAAAAGCTAACAACTGACACAGTGTAATTTCAATCAAAAGACTCAATCAGAAGCTAGTTGGAGCACCACCAAAGTCTCGAACTCAGGTGGACAGCAAGCCAGCACAAAGCTCTAGCCAACGGAGCATAGGTCGATTCTCACTTTCTTATTACTTATCATATGGTCGTAGAAGAAATGCAGAACATTAAAATTGAGGAGATGTGTCCACACGTTTATCCGCTATGGGCCGCTTCAAAAGTTTAAGTTTTTAACTTATGTGTGAAATTACTCTGTAGCGGTTGTTAGTTTTTTTAGTCATTCAATTAAAGAAAATACAAAAATAAGGAAAAAAATTAATTAAATAGTTATATCGTCACGAACAATGTAATGCAATAAGGGAAAAAAGAAAAATACCAAAAATTAAAAAGCTAAAATTAAAAACCAACATACTCTAAATTTTTTAACTTAAATAAATTAAAAATCAAAAAACTAAAAGCTAAAACTGTTTAGATCAGGGTCAGTTGGCATATGATGCACCTCGTTTGTTGAAACAGACCAAGTAAAAGGTGACCTTAATGCAATACAATAAGGGAAAAAAGAAAAAGAAAAATACAAAAATTAAAAATTCTAAAATTAAAAGTCAACATACTTTAAATGTTTCTAACTTAAATAAATTGAAAATAAAAAAAATTAAAAGCTAAAACTATTTAGATCGGGGTGAGTCGGCCTATGATGCACCTCGTTTGTTGAAACGGGCCAAGTAAAAGGTGACCTGGCAGGCATGCCTGTCACATGCATGAAAGCGATGACCTTAAGGTCTCGCTAGTTTCGGCTTGAACTTCTGGCTTCCGGCTTATTTTACACTATTCATAAATTTCGTCTTTTTCTATAATTTTGACTTTTGTTAGCTTTTTTGCCGGTTCTTTTTTCTTATATTTGTTTGCATTATATGTGATGGGCTAACATGTTTTTCTATTTTTATTTTTTAAATTTAATTATGCTAAATAAGCATTTATCAGTTCCAGTGTTTTTTTAACCAGCTACTGTGCTTTTTAGCCATAAACAAAAAAAAATTAAGCTCTTTTGAGCGTAGCCTTAGAGACCAGAACTACGCTTGCACCCAATCTAAAAAAACCACGGTTGCACCCAACTGGAACAGCTTTCCACAACTGCTGCACTGATGGGCGACACTTAGAGCAGGTACAATAAGGCTTAGTCAGCAGGCTATAACAAATATAATATCAACCAAATTTTATGTGGCAGAGAGAGAAAGGAAGAGAGAGAAGGAAGCTGGCTACTAAATTACAGCTAGCTATAGCATGTAAAAATATGCATTTCACTCTCTTACACGTGGGGCCAAATAGTTATTGTAATAGCTACCTTATTGTATGATCTATTTTTTTGAATGCTATAGATGAAATGGACAAGTGTTATAGCCACTAGTTGATTATACTATTGTATTTGCTCTTATACGCCAACTTTGAATCCCAAGTCTGAACCAATTCATTTCAGGCATCCGTTAGAGAGAGAGAGAGAGAGAGAGAGAGAGAGAGGCTCCCAATCCTGTGCCGACTGGCGATCGGCTGGCTTGGCTGCACAAACCGGAAAGAACGGATGCCCTTCCCTTAACAACGGAGAAGACGCAATAAGTAGCTGACTAATTGAGTCGAGTCGTACGCGGTTCTGGCCTCAGCTATTCAATTCTTTTCACTACAGCGGCTCGGATGACCCCGGAACGTGAGTTAATTTTAATGGGCCTGCTTCTGAGTCCGTCACTGTTCGCCTGTCTTTTCCGACTCATCAGACTGTTAGGGACCAATGAGCAGCGGAATGATGGGATTAACCGGGCAGAAAGGCTCGTGATCTGCGCCGTTGCAGCCGGGTGGGCTCGAAATCTTATTAAAGATACTCTATACTGTACCACTAGTTACTTTTTATAAGATGTGTACCACTAGTTACTGGTAGGGTATCTCTAATGATTATAGCTAGCAATTAACTATAAAATTTCCACATCATTTATAAAGTACACACTAAAGCTAGCATTGGCATGTCCAATGGTGATTTATGAGCTAGCTCTAAACATATTATTTCATATTTTAATAGAAGAGAGAGAAAAGCTAGCTCTTGATCAAGAGCTAGTCTCATACACACATTCCAAGGTTATATGAGGATGTCATGTGGGACTATTCATGTTATGAGCTATGTGCTAAAAGTTAATATCATTGAAGAAGTTATCTTAGAGCTAGTAACTAGCTCATACCATTGTATATGCCCTAAGGATAGCTATTTGATGCTTACATGCACACACAGAAAAGGACTATCATTTATAGAGTCTGTCTCGTTTTGCGTTATAGACTAGTGCTTAAGGAAGAGCTGGCTTGATTTTTTTTGCATACTCTCTTTCCTCCACATAGGATATATGCTGATGTGTACATGCATATAGTTAGCTGACTCAGACCATTGGAGGTCGAAAATGGACGGAATACTAGTGGATGATCTCGATTTTTTAGATTTGGCTGGTGTCGGTTTGGATACTCTTCGTCTGACGTTGGCTCAGAAACGGATAGTTTTTCATTGGAAATGAATATGAATATAGTATGGTACTATCTCATAGATACGCATTTGGCTAGTCGGCCATAAATAGAATTTGGTTAACTGGTTTTTCAAATAAGCCCTTATATTTTTTAGAAATTTCGAAGAATCCCTTAATCTATTGAATTTAGGTCCTTTCAATGCGAATTTTTATAAAAAAAGGCTCTAAAGTTTATGAGTCAAAAGATCTTATAAAAGAGTCCTCAACATTTTTAAAAATTTTGATAGGTCCTTGCCGGCTATAGAAATTGCAAAAGGTACTTTAAAATTCCAAAAAATTACACATAAGGGTTTCTATCTTTTTGGAATTATGCGAGAAATTCCATGTAAGTCTTATTAACTTACAAAAATACCTTTATGTATTTAATTTATTCCAGTAATAATTTTCTGCATGGGAAGTAATAAAGAGAATTATTTTCTGGGCTTAGAAAATTGTAGAAATTTTATGGAAATGGCTCAAAAACTATTTATGTGTTTTCATTGATTTTGGATGTACAATTTAAGGGGTTTTCATGTTTCGATATATATTCGTGATCGCATTCGTTTCAATTCGTATTCACTTCGTATCTGCATTTGATATTATTTGTATTTGTATTCGTATCCAAGTTATCCTAAAAAAATATATAAAAATAAATATGGTAGAATCATTATCTATCCGTATCCGATCTGTTTTCATCCCTAGTTACTACAGTCCCAACCGGTGGGATCTGCCTTTCCTTGAACTGCCAACCGTGGGTTAGTTATACAGTTCAGAATGTAGCAGATCACCTTTTGAAAATTGAATAATAAAAAGTAGGACCAAATATCATACTCTCTCATACTAGCCCAAGTGATTTTTTTTCCGTGGGCACTGCACGCTGGCCCCGCGATTCCACTGATGGACCTGATCAGCGGCTTCCGGCTTGCAGCTTTGCTGGGCAGCAACCTCGCCATCATGAACAACACAAATGCATCGCCACAAGGCCGGTCAAACTAGAGGCCCCCGAAATGATGCCCAAATCAGGGGAGAGAATGAGGGGAGGGCAGCACAAGCGCCCCTTTCCTCGGCGCTGCCTTCTGGACAAAGCAACTGAACTCTCCCGCCCCAGCGGCGTAACACCGCCTTGCTCTGTCAAAACGTGCAGGAGCGAACGTACTTACGTAATGATTCCCGTCACTTTCCGGCCAGAAGCTGCCCGCACGGCGCGTACCGAGCTATTCGGTTCGTGCTGGCCTTTTGCGCGAGAAACGACGAGCCGATCGAGCAGGGTCCGGCTGGGCGAGAACGTAGCATACGTTATGTGGCTCTTGCCGTGGCATAATAATGCGTCGCTTGGCAGCTTAGCAAAGCTTACATGGCTTGCTGCATTGGCTTAATTAGGTATGCATAATAATATTCTGGATATGATTTCACAACCTTGTTGCTTGCTGAATATTGCATATGGTTCGCGGATCTGTTAAGCGCGAACAGATAGAGGAGGATTCGGGCCGCAACGTAAGCGCTCGCACCGGCGGCAACTAGGATAAGTACAAGAGGAAGGCACCCTGTCTGCATCGCCGCGACGAGCAGGTGGAGGAAAGCAACGGCAATTAAGGGAGAACAGCAACAGTGCAACTCTAAATTTGTCGTTCGTGCTGGCGCCTCTTGAATGCCATGGCCATGGGAGAGGATTTACGCTGGATCCATAGCTGTTTGCTAGCGCTTCGTCACGACACATTCTTGCGCTACGGATGTCGTGGTCTCTCTGATTTCTTGCGTGTATTTAGATCTTCTTGTGCCCGTGAACGTGGCCGTTCGCTGACCCACGAGGCAACTGTGCCATGCATACGAGCAACACACCAAGATTAGGGTGCCCCACACGCGACATCGACAGTAAGTCCCATGTATCTCTGTTAACTCTCCTTTTCTTCTGTTTTTGGTTGTCGAACGTGTACCTTTGTTTTAGGTACTTCGGTGTCCATATATACAATTATATTAGAACACTTTTTTTAAAAAAAAAGGAATAGCGTTGATTTTGATCGTTAATGTGCTGTGTTAAAGTCAATTTCCATTTCACTAGCAACAATGTTTATACGACCACACTACCACAGGGCGTCTCAGCTTATTTCTATTGACTAAATCAGTAAGGCCCTGATTGGAATGCGGGACTTTTTCCCGATTCCTGCGGGAATTGAACTGTTTCCTGTAAAATTCCTGCAAAATTCCTGTGAAATTCCTCTGTTCCAAACAGGCCCTAAGGCTCTACAATAATGTTTGAGCATTTCAAACAAACCCCTACCGTGTCAGATCCCATGCATGCAGCCAACAGAAATGAAATCGCTGCAATCGAGGTGAAGTCTGTTGCGTGTTAAAGTTCAATGGAGGGTAGCAAAAAGAGCTCTGCAAAAGAGAAAGCGAAAGAAGCTTTTCTTTTTTCATAACTCATGAATTAATATAGGACTATGTTTCCAATTTGTCTCCCTTGATCTGATTTTTTTTGCTACCCACGCTTTGGCAGCACCACCGTTAGTTTAGCGCACTCCGTTTTTTTTACTTTTCTTTAAAGAATGCATGCAGTCAAAAATTTTAAATTTTGACCATAAAGGTATACGGATATATTTAGATTTATGACAAGAAAATCATATTTGCAATATTTATCATTAAAAGCACTTCCATGTCAATATATTTTGAATATTTTTCTAACATATAATTTGAAAAGTGTATATTGGAAACCGTGGCAACATTCAAAACAAGTATGCTTCTTCATGCTTGTAATCATGCCCGTCCACATACAATGGCAAGGGCGCGGCTCGGACAAATTGTGAAATTAGGGTTCTGAGTACTGCACCACTAGTTGGAGAATGGAGACAGTACTACATAGATTTAATTAGATCAAGCTGTACCATCTCACCAATTGTACGTACTAGTATAGTATTACAGTCATTTTTAAACAATTCTCTCAATGAAACTTTAATTATTTTGATACCAGTAGTACTGCGACTTTGCACCAAATAGAGTATAATGCTAGCTACTATTGAGTAATTGTGCTGACATCGTATCGAGTCCTCCAAAGTCCAATCCGATTACGGTAGCACTGCTATTTTGAAAGGACGGACGAAGAAGCCCTTTAATTCGATGCTTACATTACGGTGCACGCAATAAATTGTCTAGTGGGATGGTTGGGAGAGTTGGCAAGGACCGCGAATTCAGACGCGGCTCATCAGGCGGCGGAAGCTGCACGGTGCTCTAGAACGGCATCGCAATTCGCAACCGCAAACGGAACGCATCCAGCAGCAGTGATCGAGCCTTAGAGCAAGTCCAATAATAGAGTCAAGTGCTTGGCTATAAGTCAAGTTATAAGAGCCAAGTTATACAATAATTTGTCTTCTATTTGTCTACAAAAGGTTTTTTATTATTATGTGGTACCATGTCTCATATTCTCTTTCCTATTCCTCCTCACATACATTTATTATCTTGGCCCACCACTGCATATGCTCCCGTGCCCAGCTTGTTGCTTGCATGAGAGCCAAGCTCTCATCTCTCTCCTCTCTTCTCTCCTCCACATCAGCAAAAATGCTGACTAGCTTGGCTATAAGACCATTATTGTACTTGCTCTTACGTCTGAAGACAGAGAAGTTGTAGCCAGTGGTGAAGCCAGAAATAAAATTAACGATGGGTTGAACTATTTATAGATCTAAACTAAGTTGATATAAAATTAGTCTTTTACTCTTATAAAATTTCAAATTTATATAGAAATTATAAATTGGATGGAGATAAACAATGAAAAATAGAGAAATAAAAAGTAGATACCTCAATAATAGAAAGCGCCATGAGTAGTCCCCCACACTGCCCTCGCCAGAACCGGCGGCAACAGGTCGATGAGCTGGAACTTCAGCGCTGCGTCAGCGCAGCCAACTGATGAGAGCAGCGGTGGCGGCGGGGCCGTTGCATTGCCGAACGGCCGGGAAGAGAGGGGGCAGTGTGGCACCTGCTACGGCGGGAGGCTCGGCGATGGCGGTGTCTTCGGGGCATGTGCAGGGCCACATCATCACGGAGCGGTGGTGGAGGGAGAGGATCAACAAGAGGTTCATCGAGCTCTCCACCGTCATTCCTGGACTCAAGAAGATTCATATATATTTCACTTTCTTTATTTCTTTGATTGATCGATTAGCTCTTCTTTAGTTTTATAATTTTCACTCCTCCTCTTCTTCTTCTTCTTCTTTAATTTTATGATTTACATATATTATTTCACTTTCTTTCTTTCTTTGATTGATTGATTAGCTTTTCTTTAATTTTATGATTTTCACTTCTTCTTCTCCTCCTCGTCGTCGTCTTCTTTAATTTCATACTTGTTGTTAACATTCTCATCAAGTAGAGCTAGCTTCTCTTTGGGTTTATTAATCTCTCTCTCTCTTTCTCTTTCTTTATTTTACTATATACAAAATTGCTACCGGAGGAGGTGAGGCTCAGCCGCTCAGGCCTTACCAAGCTACCCCGTAGCTACACCCCTGGTTGTAGCTAACTTGGCCTATGCGGGTACATATTTCAGGGAGGGAAGTAGATGTAAAGAGAGAAAAGACAGAGCCAGCTCCAGAACCATTTATATAAACGGTACTGTAGCTAAACTTTTTAAAATCTAATTCTTAGATGTTTATTTTTATAAATATAGTTCTCTTCGTGGATCTATCGAGACTGACAAGTATCTGCTGCGCACCATTGCTTGGAAGGTACCTGCCAAACTCGTCTAGCTGACTCGGTAAGTATCTGCCGGGCTTGGTAGGCTCGCGGAAGAGAATATATTTACAAAAACGAATGGCTAAGATTAATTTTTTTAAAAAAAAGGGCTACAGTACCAAAACATCCCAGCGCCATGGAGTGAGGGAAATGAGATTCTCTGAAGTCGCATACGGCGACTTCAGAGAACAGTCACGAATCTGAGCCGTTGGATCGGAAAATGAACGGTCCAGATCGGTTGCTACAGTAAATTTACTGTAGCTACAGTCAGAACCGATCTGGGCCGTTCTTTTCCGATCCGACGACTCAGATGCGACTGTACTCTGCAGTCGCCGTACGCGACTTTAGAGAATCCGGTTCCGGAGTGAGGGGTGCAGCAGAGCGGGAGAAGAGACAAGCCGGGCTAAATTCAGGGAGGTTGGTGGTGCGCGCCTGTGCGTACGGACGGCGCTGCTGATGCCGATGTCCCACCACCAATAATTGCCATCCATTGCATCCCTACCAAAACGCAGCGCAATGCCAACAAACGGAAAGGAGGCTCGCGGTACGCGCGTGCACATGCGTGAGCCGCGCAAGCGGCTCTCCTTGCCCGGTTTTGGCTTACGGCTAAACAACTTGCTGCCTGCGCTCTTCCGCGGAAGAATAATGGACTAGTAGTACTTGAACATGTAGGCGTGCATGTACATCACCGCGTTGCGGCGGCATGTGAAGAAACACGTGGGAAGGAATTAGGTTGGGATGAATATTGTTATTTTAGAGCAGGAGAAATTTGGTTTTGCAAATTTACCATTTTTTAGAGCGATTGTCACACTTAGCAGTCTAACTGTCCCGAGGTAGAGTCAAAACAGCTACTGGTCAAACCGGCCACCACCAGCGGTCATACTGGTCGGGGTTGACGGTCAAAACAGCTACTGGTCAAACCGGCCACCACCAGCAAACCCTTAGAGTTTGGTATAATAGATTTAAGCGCTTCTTACTTAAAAATAATTTTATAATGAAAATTACAGGCAAAATCTTGTTTACGCTTAGGCATGGCAGTGACTTCTTACTTGTTTAGATTTATATGGATGACATTATATTCAATGATTCTTCTTATGCTTTGGTATCCAGATTTTTCAGATTCTATGAGCAGAGAATTTCAAATGAGCATGATGGGAAAGCTAACATTCTTCTTTGACCTTCAAGTCAAGCAATTACAAGAAGGGACCTTCATCATCAAAGCAAGTACACAAAGGCCTTCTTCGGTGCATCAATATGGGGAGCAGTAAGCTAATGTCTACTCCCATTGTCAATTCTACCGTATTAGATTCTAATGAGGATGGAGAGCTCGTGGGCCAGAAGGAGTACCGCGGCATGATCAACTCACTCCTCTATCTCATGGCGTCAAGCCTGTCGCATCTTCAGGTGCTTTATGGATACTCTTGACTTTGGACTCTAGTATTCTTCTGATTTTGCATTCTCTATTCGAGCTTGTAAAGTAGATAGGAAGAGTACTTCTGGTGCTTGTTATTTTTGGGCACATCTTTTATCTCTTGGTTATCTACGAAGCAGTCATCTATTGCACAGTCCAATGTCAAGGCGGAGTATGTAGCTGCAACTAGTAGTACTCTTAGGTTCTTGGGATCTTATCTACTCTACGGGACTATAGGTTGGTCCTAGGTTGTATTCGTCTCTTCTATGACAACACTAGTGCTATAAACATTGTCAAAAACCTAGTTTAATACTCTAGAACAAAACATATTGATATTAGATATCATTTTCTTAGAGACCACATAGAGAAGGGTATTGTTGTGCTTCACTTTGTCGAGTCTAACTAGCAGGATGCGGATATTTTCATTAAGGCTCTTGATTCTTCTCGTTTTGCATTTTTGCGAGGAGAGTTAGAGGTATTAGTCTTTTTGGCCTGTTTTGAGTGGTAGTTTGACTCTTTTGCATTAATTGTATCATATTACATTTTAAATTCAATGATTTGCATCATAATATAAATACATGGAGCTTTGACTATTATCCTTGTGCAACATGATATCTTGCTTTACATCTTATCATGTCTTATGCTAGTTTGCTAAATTTATCATGTCATTCTACGTATAGTGTAGCTTTACCATACTAGCTTTCTTAAGTGTGAGAAACTTGAACTAAATCATGTCTTGTTGGATTTTGTGACTAGTTTTGCTCTAGTCATCCTGTTCTGATTCATGCAATGTTAAATTGGCTAAGTTGCGTTTTGAACCTCAATTGAGATTTAGATTAAGCTATGCTAGTTCTTTATCAAAGTATGAGTTTATTTCTCCTAAGCTTTGGTTGTGACTTGTGACTTTTGGAGACCCTATCTGACGGTTGTGACTTGTTACGCTAGTTTATTTCTCCTAGATTAACCAAAAGTCACTAGTAGATCTTATTTTTAAAAAATACTTTATTTTAAAATTAGTTACTATATAAAAACCAAAAAACAGTTTTTAAAAACTGAAAAGAATAGTGCCTTAGAGCAACTCCAAGAGATTAGCCAAAAGAAATATCTAAATTTAGTGATTTAGCTATTCTCTAAAATGAATCTCACCTAAAAAACAAGACTACTCCAACAGGCTATTTAAACTAGAGGGCGTGCGGTGGGTCGCGTACGCGCGGGAATGGGGCGCAGCGTGCGGGAAGGAAACGCCGACCGCACCAAGAGGCTGGATGGTGAGCGAGGTAGGCTATCCAAAAATAGAGAGCGAAGGAGGAGGGATGGAGAGCTACTAAATTTGGAGAGTCATTTACAGAGTCTATTGGAGACGTTTTTTCTCCAATAATAACTAAATTTACTTTTAGAAAATGATTTAGATCTTCTCTTGGAGTTACTCTTAGTTAGCAAAGCTTTTGCTACATAGATCTCGTTTGTTACTCATCCATGCCCCTACCACTACCATTGCAGCCCTGCAGAGACAGATCATATGATACTGCACCTGCTCATATAAATGGCACATTGAAGTGGTACGTGTCCGTGTGTGTCCTGCATCTCGTACGCGGCACGCACTGAAATTGATTTCCAAAGTGCATCTGCATGCCGGTGTTGGGTTTGTATCCGGTCATTTTTCTTCTCCGGGCCGGAGGAGATATGGCTGAGGCCGTTAGGATGGCTGGCAGCCAGAGAAAGTTTTGCACGCCACTAGCATCCAAAGATCCAACTGTCCGGCCTTACCACCTCGCCTTCGTTAAGGCTGCCTAGCCGTACACCCCCAAATAATTTCCCTTTTGTACGGTGCTACTAAGAACCAGTGGATTAGTCACTCTATCCCTCTATATGAGTTCATCTTAGCTTATAATGTCTGCAGTAATTTATTTTTAAACGATATATTTTTAAAACAGAGTTAACAGAAAAATTATATTAAGTTTAGTTGTACTGATCAAAATAGCATATATCTATTTTTATCTGCGTACTGTCTCTCGTGAATAAATAAAATTCAACAATTTAAGCTATCAACTCGAAAAACCCACCGGATCGTCTACCCTACAATATAAATTGACTAAGAAAACCAAAGTATAGTTATTGTAAAATTTCTACCTTATATCTTTGCTTTAATGTAGAAAAGTATGTGAACAGTTGTAGTGTACACTTATATATATATATATATATATATATATATATATATATATATATATATATATATATATATATATATATATATATATATATATATATATATATACACATAAGGCACCTGGGTGCCTAGGCACCCACATCAAGAACCGTCCGATACACGTGTATGATTGATAATTTTTTTGAGTTTGGATATGGAAATATTTTATACCCTTGATATATTTATGGTAAGTAAGTTTTGAACTTAGTTACTAGTTTGAACTACGTGTGAGTTCAATGCGACTACAGTGAGTATATACCATAAAATAGTTCAAACTAATTAAACTAAAGTTGAATTTAATTTTTTTCGGAGTTTGACATCTCAAATATACTTTTTTATGGGTATATGAAGATACCCACATCAAACATTGTGAATCTCAAAGCAAATCAACAGGTATTGATATGGGTGCTTAGGCACCAAGGTGCATGAAACACTCGTCATATATATATAGGACGCTGAAATGGAACACCAAGGTGCCCGGGCACCAAATCTCTCTGTCGTTAGATTGCTTTTAGATGCGTGCAGGTGCAATATATTAGGTAACCTATTAAGATTCATTAATTCGAAAAGGTATCAATTTGGAAAGGAATCAATCACGGATGGAAAGTTTTAATTATGGAGCTTGGGCACCATGGTGCACCTGTTATTTTGCCTCTCTCTCTCTCTCTCTCTATATATATATATATATATATATATGGTCTAATAACATTAAAATTTTAAATTTAGTGTTTTCTTGATTTTTACGTATGGTGTGGGCTTGGACTTGCATTATAGGGAATAATACACTATGTACACGCTGTTCACACATTTCATGTCATAGAACTACCTCTTGAGAGCATACCTGGTGCAACCTGACTTTTGGTGCATCCTCATTGAAACATGACGAAACTAGTCGTGGAAAATTTCACAAAAAAAATTGTTAGATAAGTCATAATGCAATCAAGCATCCTGCATAATTTCAACTGATAACGGGACACACATTAGGAGAGAAAAAAAGACAAATTTTGATGAATAGTAGTCTTTTCTTTTTGGATTTCTTTTAGCAGGATTTATCTTTCTTGCATGCATGATTGAATTTATATTTGAAATTTGTGGTATAATACATTGATTTTGTAACACCCCCATTTTTGGGAGCGTTATGAATCCCTCGCAATTGCCCAGGATAGTTCAATTGCGAGTTACATTCATTGAGTGAATAACATTGCCAACGCAAGCTTACAAATAAAAGTCGACTTTATTACAGTAATGGCATAAAGCCAAGTTCAACGGTAGGGCCAAAGGCCGACAGATATATTACACAAAAAGAAACACCACAGGCATACTTGAGCATAGAACGACCCTAATCCCAAGCTTCTTCCATGTCGTAGCAGACCACCTCTTCATCTTCATCTTGCTCCTCAAAGTTAGCAATTTCTGTTTATGTTTTTAAGCAAGTGTGAGTACAACTACCGTACTCAGCAAGCCACACGGAAGTTAACATTTACTAAATGCAGGGTATATCAAGTGAAGAGTAACAGGTTCATTATTTGAATAGATGCAGTTTTATTTAAGAAAACTTGAAAAAACAACTCCATTAAGTAAAGGGGTTTTCAAGTGTGATTAATATTCAACCTTACCAAACCATTCTTAATACTACTTATGCCTTGCTGCTGGAATCACCCAATAAACACAGCTTCATTAACCGGAAGCACGGCGTATTCGAATACCATTTATTTCACTCTGCAGAGTTGCCCTGCTTTACCCACAAGATCTCCTAACTCCCGCGACAGAGTTAAGAAAACAGGGTTGTTCACTGCTCAATTCTTTATATAGCCTCCACCCAGTAGGTCCTTGGCCTCCATAAACTCGGATGACCCCACGGATCACATCCAATTTATAGCAGTCCTACTGTTGTATGGTTAACCCCCTCTCATACAATCTCACCCTCGACTCCCTCAGCCAGTTGTAGAGGTTCAATTGAACTTGAGCAGTTACTAAACCAGGTGTGATAAAATCAACACTTGTGGTTGGGCGAATTCTATGTTCTTTACTTAGCATAAGGGTCTAGTCCTTATAGTTTTCACTGAGGCATCAATCATTCACAAACCCATATTCAGTACCTTCCCGTACTGCCACCATCCCACTCCCATGCCTCCACCCTAGGATAAGGTCTTCGGATCTCCATCTGTGATCCTCGTTTACCCTAGATCCATATTTTTAAAGCTCTAAACCAATACCAAAAGCCTTAACAGTAGAAATATTTGATGATTCCCTAACTACCAAGTTTGTATCGCTATTATATTTAATACTACTATGTTTGCCAACGTGAATATGGTCATCAATTTAAACGGGGCTTTTTCGGGTGGTAGGTCATAGCTAATATGTCATGTCATTCTAACAGTAATTGTACACAAAATAAAGACTTAAAAATAATTATAATGGAAATACTGCTAAATAATTAAATAGAGGCATGATAGGTTCAACATGATCGAGGTATGCATGACTTGCCTTGCGAGTCAATGATTTCTACGAGTTCAAATTCTTCTGAAGACGGGGCTTGAACTGAGTCTTCTCCTTCCAGCTCCTGAGATAATCCGGCGTCGGAGGCTAGCGCAAATGCAATAAAAATAACATCAATTCCATGCCCCAAAAGTCGAGCTAGGAATAAAAATTTAAAATAAAGAAATGAAATTCAAAAGAATGCAAACAAATTGAACTTTGGGCTTATAGGAAGGTCATGTGTGGAAATGGGCTTTGGATATGGGTTATTGGGCTCGAGACGAATCTGGGGAGTATAAATATGTATTTTGGACTTTGGGCTAGTTACTGTTCATTGGGCTCGGTCGGGTACTATTCCTCAGGCTCGGTCGGTTGGAACGGACTCGGGCGGACGACTTGACTCGACTCAACCGGCGGGCGGTGCTTCGGGCGCGGGCGCGCGTGGACGCGTGGCGCGGGCGGCGCGTCGGGCGCGGTCGGGCGCGGAGCGGGGGTAGCCTGGCGCGAGCGCGCGCGGTCGGGCGCGGACGCGGTTGGGCGCGGGGCGGGCGTGTCGGGTGCGGCCGCAGGTGGTGCGGTCGGACGCGGACGCAGCTGGCTCGGTCGTCTTCTTCCTCCATCCGGCTCGTGCGCACAGAGGGACAGAGGAACAGGGGAGGACAGCGGCGGCTTGCGACGGTGCTCCGGTGATTTGCGACGGCAGTGGAGGGTACGGTTGGGTTCGTGGGGGAATGGTGGTTCCATTTTTGGTGGTGGCCAGGCCGGCGGAGGCGGCGTTCACCGGCGGCGAGCTCCTCCCTCATGCGGCCATTTTTGGGATTGCGGTTGAACAGAGGCTCTTTTGGGCAATAGGGTTGGCGTTTGGGCATCTCCGGGGATAGGGGAGACTGGTGGAGGCGGCGGCTTGGGCTAGGAAAGGCCGTGCAAGGCTGGCCACGATGAGGTGGATGCGGTGGCGGGGTGCTCACGGTGCCGGGGAAGAGGGGGCTTCGGGAGGCTATGGCGGCGGTTGGGGCATGCTTCTAGGGTATCGGTGAAGCTCTAGGCAAAGGCAATTGGAAAGTTACGGGGCGGGTGACCGACATTGGGCTAGGGCTTGAGTTTGGGGATTTCTTGCAATTACCGGTGATGGGGGAAAATGGGGGCGACGTTGGGGCGTTGGGCGGGTGGTGGAGGGTGGTGTCCGCGGCCTGGGACGCTTGGGTGCTTAAATAGTGCGGCGAAGGCGGTTCGGGGCGAGATATTTCCCGGGCGGCAGTGGGGCGTGGCGGCTGGCGGCGTTGCCACCGTCTTTGGCCGGTGCAGGGGCGTCAGAGGGGGCAGAGGGGAGGTGTAAAGGTCGCTTGTCCGCGCGGGGAGGTGGCAAGATCAAGCGGCGCGGGTGTGGGGTGGCGCGACCAGAGGAGTTGGGCGGCGGCAAAGTATGGCGGTGCGGCGGCAAAAGCTGGGGTACGGGCGCTGCGGTGGCTCGGCGTGGCGTGCCACGGGGGCGGGACGGGGTGAGGTGGCCTCTCCACCGAGTGGAGTCGGCAGGAAGGGGCGCAGGCGCGGGAGTCACGAAAGGAGCGTGAGCGGCGGCGACAAAACTGGGAGGCGGTGGATTTTTCGGCCGAATACAGTGTAGTTCCTCCCTCTCTCAAATCCGGTGGTGATGGCAAAGATCAAGGACGGCTGGGCTTTAAGATTTGTGGAATTTAGGTTAAGGAATTGAGAGAGCAAATCAAAAACGAAAATTGCAATGAAATTCAGATTTTTGATATTTTCGGATTTTAGGTTTTGTTTCAACCTACCCCCCTTAAAAAGGATCTCGACCTCGAGATCAACTCGAACCAAGGAGTAGGTTGGGAAACTCTCGCTGTAAGTCTGACTCCTTTTCCCATGTAGCCTCATCTGCTGTATGATTTTGCCATTGAACTTTATGAAACCTGATGTTCTTATTTCTTAATTGTCTCTCTGTAGTTTCCAAGATCTGTATAGGTTCCTCTTTATATGACAGGTCATCCTGTAGATCTATATCCTCAACTGTTATCTGATCTGTTGGTTGACGAAGACATTTGCGTAACTGAGATATATGGAATACATTGTGCACTCTGGCCAGGTTGGGTGTTAACTGCAACTTATAAGCCACTTCTCCGATTCTCTCGAGAATTTCAAAAGGACCTATATATCTCGGGGCTAATTTTCCCTTAACTTGAAATCTTTTTACTGATTTAAAGGGTGTGACCTTGAGATATACCCAATCTCCGACTTCAAAGCTTAAATCCTTTCGACGGTTGTCAGCATAGCTCTTTTGTCGACTCTGGGCTATCCTCATTTTGTCACGGACAATTCTAACATGAGCTTCTGCGTCTTGGGCGATTTGTGGTCCTAAGTACTGTCGTTCTCCAGTTTCAGTCCAGTTCAACGGTGTTCTACACTCTCTACCATACAGGGCTTCAAATGGTGCCATTTTAATACTGGCCTGGTAACTGTTATTATAGGAGAATTCCGCAAACGGTAAACACATATCCCACGCTGCTCCGTAGACCAATGCACAGGCTCGAAGCATATCTTCTAATATTTGGTTCACTCGCTCTGTTTGTCCCCCGGTTTGTGGGTGATATGCAGTACTGAATGCTAAATCTGTTCCCATGGCCTCATGTAGTTTCTCCCAAAATGTAGATGTGAACTGTGCTCCTCTATCAGACACTATTCTTTTTGGAACTCCATGTAATACCACTATTCTTGTTAAGTACAGCTCTGCCAGCTTGTTTTTACCATAGGTTTGCTTGATCGGGATGAAGTGAGCCACTTTGGTTAGTCGATCTACTATTACCCAAATAGCATCATATCCGTCTCGACTTTTTGGGAACCCTGTAATAAAATCCATACCAATGTCGTCCCATTTCCATTCTGGGACAGGTAGAGGATTTAACAATCCTGAGGGTTTCCGATGATCTATCTTTATCTTCTGACAGGTATCACAACGTGAAATATATTCTGCTATCTCTCTCTTCATATTACTCCACCAAAACCTCTTTTTCAGGTCTTGAAACATCTTCGTACCTCCTGGGTGAATAGAGAGTTGAGATGAATGCGCTTCTCGTAATATCAAATCTTTCAAGTCTTTGTCATCAGGTATACAATAGCGATCTCTAAATTTCAAGATTCCTTGATCATCTTTAACAAATTCAGTCGAGTTTATTTCTTGACTTCTCTTTATGAGCTGCTGTATTTCTTCATCTTTTTCTTGTGCTGATTTGATTTGATCTGTTAAGGTCTGCTGAATTTCCAATGCTGCTATCTGGCCTTGTTCAATGACACTTAAATTCATTCGTTGCATTTCCTCATGTAACGGGGTAGAACACTCCATAATTGAGGCTATATTATGGTATTTCTTCCGGCTTAGCGCATCTGCAACTACATTTGCCTTCCCAGGGTGATACTGGAGATCCAGATCATAATCTTTGATTAACTCCAACCATCTTCGTTGTCGAAGGTTTAAATCTGGCTGAGTGAATATATATTTCAAACTCTTGTGGTCAGAAAAGACTTCACATCGATTTCCCAATAGATAGTGTCTCCATATTTTTAACGCATGTACTACTGCTGCCAATTCCAAGTCATGCGTTGGATAATTCATCTCGTGTGGCCGTAGCTGTCTTGAAGCATACGCCACTACTTTCCCTTCTTGCATTAATACACAGCCTAGTCCTTGTTTTGAGGCATCACAATAGATTTGAAATTCTTTCTCAGGGTTAGGAAGTATAAGCACTGGGGCTGAGGTTAATTTCGTTTTCAACTCCTGAAAACTCTCTTCGCACTTACTTGTCCATGTAAACGGACTATCTTTCTTAAGTAGCTGGGTGAGGGGTCTTGTTATCTTCGAAAATCCTTCAATGAAACGACGATAATATCCAGCCAAACCAAGGAAACTTCGGACTTCTGTTACAGTGGTTGGCTGTTTCCATTCCATTACTGCTTTCACTTTCTCAGGGTCTACTTTTACTCCTTCTTCTGTGATAATGTGTCCGAGAAAAGCTACTTCTTTCATCCAGAATTCACATTTAGAGAACTTGGCGTATAACTGATGTTCTCTTAGCTTACTCAAAGCAATATGCAGATGTTGTCGATGTTCTTCTTCTGTCTTGGAATATATTAATATGTCATCAATGAATACTATCACAAAATGGTCCAACTGCTCCATATATACCATATTCATCAGGTTCATAAAATATGCAGGTGCATTTGTCAAGCCAAATGGTACTACTGTAAACTCAAATAATCCATATCTTGTGGTAAAAGCAGTCTTTTCACGATCTTGTTCTCGGATCTTAAGCTGGTGATATCCAGATCTTAAATCAATTTTTGAGAATACCTTGGCTCCCTTGAGCTGATCAAATAAGTCATCTATTCTTGGCAGAGGATATTTATTCTTGATAGTCATTGCATTCAATCCTCGATAATCCACACACATTCTCAGACTTCCATCCTTTTTCTTTGCGAATAGTACTGGGGCTGACCAAGGAGATACACTAGGTTGTATAAATTCTTTCTCCATTAACTCATCCATCTGCTTCTTAAGTTCCTTTAACTCTTGGGCTGACATCCGATACTGACGCTTTGTGATCGGTTTAGTCCCTGGTATCAACTCTATAGCAAGTTCTATGGGTCTATCCGGTGGCTTTCCAGGTAGCTCTTTTGGAAAAACATCTGGATATTCCTGAATTATGGGTATTTGGGATACTCCCTCTTCTACCATTATACTCTGGATACTCGTCTTCATTTTCTCCATTAGCATTGGATCTGTCTTCACCAATATCTCTTGTCCTTCTGGACTTACCATGGTTACTAGCTTCTTTTCACAACTCACATTGGCTTTATACTTAGTTAACCAATCCATTCCTAATATAACATCCAATCCCTTCATCTCCAGTAATAGCAAGTCTGTCTTAAATTTGACCCCTTGGATTTCTAAATCTAGGTCTTTGCATCCAAAGCGAGATTCCACTTTATTCCCAGCAGTTTGAAAGGAATAAGATTTTTGCAAGGGAGAAAATGACAATTGATTTTTTATAGCAAAAGCCAAGGAGATGAATGAATGTGTTGCTCCGGGATCAAACAAAACCACGGAAGGCTTTGAGTTAATAAGATACGTACCAACGATGACGTCGTTGGCTCCTGCTGCTTCTTCCGCGGAAATATGAGTTATCCGTCCTTGGACTGGTTTCAGTATCCCTTTTCCCTTGTCCGCTGCTGACATCAAGTTGGTCGTCTGAGTTCCTGCTGGCTTCATTACAAATTGTCTAGTCTGTCCTCCTTCTTCCTGCTTTGGCACGGCAATGAATTGACGTGGCGAAGATGCCTGTGCTCTAACTTGAGCTTTTGCTACTTCTGAAGGTAATCCTCCTCGTGGACACTGATTCTTGTAATGACCAGCTTGGCCACAGTGATAACAGACAGTATGTAACTGCGGGCATTGCCTCTGTAAGTGATTCCCTCCGCAGTTATAGCACTTCAGCATAGAAATTTGCCTGACATTCTGCTGAGATGTCATTTGGCCAGTCTTAAACTGAGATTTAGGCATGTATACAAATTTCCTTCCCTGTTGTCCTCTAAACTGGGGTGCTAGCATCATTTGCTTTCGAGATCCATCTGACGGTGATGTTCTCTGTATTATCTTCCTCTTCCGAGTATCTTCTAATTCATTCCTTGCTTCTTCAGATACGATGAGTTTATTTACCATTGTGGGTAGGTCTTTATAGTCCACCATTGAAATATGATATTTCAAGGATTTCTGTAACCCTTCCTTGAATCGCTCCATCTTTTTCTCTTCAGTCTTTGCATCATCAGGGGCATATCTGGCTAGTGCATTGAATTGATGAAGATATTCTGTGACAGTTCGTCCTCCTTGTTTTAATGCTAGAAATTCACGACGCTTGGCTTCAATGACTCCTGTGGGCACATGAGCTTGACGGAACGAGTCTTCAAATTCCTTCCAAGTGATTTCTCGATCCTCATTCATATTCTGATAGTTTACCCACCATGCGGCAGCTGGGCCTTGCAGCTGATGGGAGGCATATAATACTTTTTCCTTATCATTACATTGTATGGTATTCAGCTTTCTTTCCACATCCTTGAGCCAATCTTCAGCTACCATTGGATCAGGTGAGGAAGAAAAGACTGGAGGTCTGGTCTTTTGAAAATCTGCCCACTTTGACTGTCCAGGCATCCCTTGTTGATTATTCCCTCCATTCCTTAGGGCTATTTGTTCTAACAGTCTGGAATGTTGATCCATCATGCGAGATTGATTTAGCTCTGCTTGAAATCTATTTTCTTCCATTTTGGCCAAAATATCTGCTAAGCTGAGTTGAGGTATTTCTCTTTGATGAGGGCTACCTTGCCCTTGTGACCCTTCTCCATTTCCGGACATTTTGACTGTCTTAATGAGGTTAGGAGTACAGATCTGCAGCGAGTTTTTTTTGGAATTAGAAAGATAAGTAAGAATTTAGACTTTAAGATGAGGTCAGAATGAATTAGGTAAAGATGCTAGAATGAAATGAGAGAGTTAGAATTTTTGAAAAGATAGATTAAAGATATTACTAATCAAACAAATTATCAATTACACAAAACAAAGTAGCCTTTATTCATGCATATTATAAGCTGGGTACATACTATCTTACAAAAGTTCATACCACAACTTATCTTACATTACAAAAACAGCTACTACCAAAAAGGGACACAGACTATTTTATCGTATCTAAACTCAAAACTAAAACCACTGATCTGACGTAGAGGCTCCAGAAGAAAGCCATTCCTCCTCCTCCGGTTCTTCCTCCTCGTCGTCATCGATCATCGGTTCCTTCTCCTTGCTCTCCTTCTTATCTGCATTGTCATCAGAGCACCACTCCTCCTCTTCCGGTTCCTCCTCATCCTCAACCTTGGGTTCCTTACCCTTAGACTCAACACCATCTGCTGTAGGTCCCTCCGGGACTGGCGGTGCTGGCTCGAAGAGTGAACGGTACTGAGGCGCCGTCATTCTTCTACGCGTGTTGGAACCTTCGGGAGGCTCATCATGCTTCGACGCTTTAGCTTGCTCCTTCTGCTGGTAGTGTAGGAGTTGCTGCTTCAAAAACCAATTCTCCTGCTGAACTGTTACAAGTTGATTTCGCATCTGCTTGTCTTCTTCTGTCATCCTGTGGTATTGGGTCTCCTGGGTGAGGATCAGAAATGAAGCTTCCGCAATTCTGGGGTCTTCTTCTGGATCCAGAGGTGGAAGTGAGTAGCTACATCCTCCATCATCGATCTGTGGAGTGAGGTGATGTGGTGATTCATCAAATTCTGCATTGTAGTATTTGCGAAGGTACTCCACAGCCTTTCTGGCCGCATCCTGGATGGCATCAGACTCTCTGCGGCGATATCCCGTGAATTTCCTTCGAGCATCTGGTCTCCAAGGTAATGGTTCAAGATATACCCATGCCTTCCACTGACGGATCCTCCCATGAATCATAAGTGCTCTCGTGTGAAACACTGGGCGGTGCTGCAAGGTTGCATGCAGGTACCTCTGCATCCTCCATAATCGTGATGCCCATCCACACAGAAGCACTGGATCAGCATAGTCATTACGCGTCCTCATCATCTGTTCAAACCGATAAATTTTGAGATTAGACGAGAATTGACATAAATATTTTTAGAAATCAACTTAATTAATACAAGAATAATACGGACAAGAAAAAGAAGATTATAAGAATATTACCAGAATTTTGAGTAACTTATTTTATAATCAAAATAGTTTTTGTAAAAATTTCCCTAACATACCTAGGGTCATCCTACGGTCAAGCAAGCGTGCTCTGATACCACTCTGTAACACCCCCATTTTTGGGAGCGTTATGAATCCCTCGCAATTGCCCAGGATAGTTCAATTGCGAGTTACATTCATTGAGTGAATAACATTGCCAACGCAAGCTTACAAATAAAAGTCGACTTTATTACAGTAATGGCATAAAGCCAAGTTCAACGGTAGGGCCAAAGGCCGACAGATATATTACACAAAAAGAAACACCACAGGCATACTTGAGCATAGAACGACCCTAATCCCAAGCTTCTTCCATGTCGTAGCAGACCACCTCTTCATCTTCATCTTGCTCCTCAAAGTTAGCAATTTCTGTTTATGTTTTTAAGCAAGTGTGAGTACAACTACCGTACTCAGCAAGCCACACGGAAGTTAACATTTACTAAATGCAGGGTATATCAAGTGAAGAGTAACAGGTTCATTATTTGAATAGATGCAGTTTTATTTAAGAAAACTTGAAAAAACAACTCCATTAAGTAAAGGGGTTTTCAAGTGTGATTAATATTCAACCTTACCAAACCATTCTTAATACTACTTATGCCTTGCTGCTGGAATCACCCAATAAACACAGCTTCATTAACCGGAAGCACGGCGTATTCGAATACCATTTATTTCACTCTGCAGAGTTGCCCTGCTTTACCCACAAGATCTCCTAACTCCCGCGACAGAGTTAAGAAAACAGGGTTGTTCACTGCTCAATTCTTTATATAGCCTCCACCCAGTAGGTCCTTGGCCTCCATAAACTCGGATGACCCCACGGATCACATCCAATTTATAGCAGTCCTACTGTTGTATGGTTAACCCCCTCTCATACAATCTCACCCTCGACTCCCTCAGCCAGTTGTAGAGGTTCAATTGAACTTGAGCAGTTACTAAACCAGGTGTGATAAAATCAACACTTGTGGTTGGGCGAATTCTATGTTCTTTACTTAGCATAAGGGTCTAGTCCTTATAGTTTTCACTGAGGCATCAATCATTCACAAACCCATATTCAGTACCTTCCCGTACTGCCACCATCCCACTCCCATGCCTCCACCCTAGGATAAGGTCTTCGGATCTCCATCTGTGATCCTCGTTTACCCTAGATCCATATTTTTAAAGCTCTAAACCAATACCAAAAGCCTTAACAGTAGAAATATTTGATGATTCCCTAACTACCAAGTTTGTATCGCTATTATATTTAATACTACTATGTTTGCCAACGTGAATATGGTCATCAATTTAAACGGGGCTTTTTCGGGTGGTAGGTCATAGCTAATATGTCATGTCATTCTAACAGTAATTGTACACAAAATAAAGACTTAAAAATAATTATAATGGAAATACTGCTAAATAATTAAATAGAGGCATGATAGGTTCAACATGATCGAGGTATGCATGACTTGCCTTGCGAGTCAATGATTTCTACGAGTTCAAATTCTTCTGAAGACGGGGCTTGAACTGAGTCTTCTCCTTCCAGCTCCTGAGATAATCCGGCGTCGGAGGCTAGCGCAAATGCAATAAAAATAACATCAATTCCATGCCCCAAAAGTCGAGCTAGGAATAAAAATTTAAAATAAAGAAATGAAATTCAAAAGAATGCAAACAAATTGAACTTTGGGCTTATAGGAAGGTCATGTGTGGAAATGGGCTTTGGATATGGGTTATTGGGCTCGAGACGAATCTGGGGAGTATAAATATGTATTTTGGACTTTGGGCTAGTTACTGTTCATTGGGCTCGGTCGGGTACTATTCCTCAGGCTCGGTCGGTTGGAACGGACTCGGGCGGACGACTTGACTCGACTCAACCGGCGGGCGGTGCTTCGGGCGCGGGCGCGCGTGGACGCGTGGCGCGGGCGGCGCGTCGGGCGCGGTCGGGCGCGGAGCGGGGGTAGCCTGGCGCGAGCGCGCGCGGTCGGGCGCGGACGCGGTTGGGCGCGGGGCGGGCGTGTCGGGTGCGGCCGCAGGTGGTGCGGTCGGACGCGGACGCAGCTGGCTCGGTCGTCTTCTTCCTCCATCCGGCTCGTGCGCACAGAGGGACAGAGGAACAGGGGAGGACAGCGGCGGCTTGCGACGGTGCTCCGGTGATTTGCGACGGCAGTGGAGGGTACGGTTGGGTTCGTGGGGGAATGGTGGTTCCATTTTTGGTGGTGGCCAGGCCGGCGGAGGCGGCGTTCACCGGCGGCGAGCTCCTCCCTCATGCGGCCATTTTTGGGATTGCGGTTGAACAGAGGCTCTTTTGGGCAATAGGGTTGGCGTTTGGGCATCTCCGGGGATAGGGGAGACTGGTGGAGGCGGCGGCTTGGGCTAGGAAAGGCCGTGCAAGGCTGGCCACGATGAGGTGGATGCGGTGGCGGGGTGCTCACGGTGCCGGGGAAGAGGGGGCTTCGGGAGGCTATGGCGGCGGTTGGGGCATGCTTCTAGGGTATCGGTGAAGCTCTAGGCAAAGGCAATTGGAAAGTTACGGGGCGGGTGACCGACATTGGGCTAGGGCTTGAGTTTGGGGATTTCTTGCAATTACCGGTGATGGGGGAAAATGGGGGCGACGTTGGGGCGTCGGGCGGGTGGTGGAGGGTGGTGTCCGCGGCCTGGGACGCTTGGGTGCTTAAATAGTGCGGCGAAGGCGGTTCGGGGCGAGATATTTCCCGGGCGGCAGTGGGGCGTGGCGGCTGGCGGCGTTGCCACCGTCTTTGGCCGGTGCAGGGGCGTCAGAGGGGGCAGAGGGGAGGTGTAAAGGTCGCTTGTCCGCGCGGGGAGGTGGCAAGATCAAGCGGCGCGGGTGTGGGGTGGCGCGACCAGAGGAGTTGGGCGGCGGCAAAGTATGGCGGTGCGGCGGCAAAAGCTGGGGTACGGGCGCTGCGGTGGCTCGGCGTGGCGTGCCACGGGGGCGGGACGGGGTGAGGTGGCCTCTCCACCGAGTGGAGTCGGCAGGAAGGGGCGCAGGCGCGGGAGTCACGAAAGGAGCGTGAGCGGCGGCGACAAAACTGGGAGGCGGTGGATTTTTCGGCCGAATACAGTGTAGTTCCTCCCTCTCTCAAATCCGGTGGTGATGGCAAAGATCAAGGACGGCTGGGCTTTAAGATTTGTGGAATTTAGGTTAAGGAATTGAGAGAGCAAATCAAAAACGAAAATTGCAATGAAATTCAGATTTTTGATATTTTCGGATTTTAGGTTTTGTTTCAGATTTTGTGTCAATGTTATCATTGTTTCTAATTTTTTTATTATTTACTTCGTGATTCGAAGAGAATATACAAAAATACGCCGAAAGTGCTATGGATGGTAGCGTGGACGCTTGCTAATCATCCCTAACCTTGTCCTTTTCGGTGCGAAATGTTTCTTTAATCATGGCCTTGGCGGGAAGTATATATATAGGCTCCTCCTACCTACACTAAGGTCTCACTTATTTCGTTTTAAAATTTTAGCTTTTAACTTATTTTTTATTACTTCTAAATTTTGTTTTCTCTAGCTTTTTGTTTTTTTGAGTTTTTTTGTTGTTTTTTTCGTATTCGTTTGTATTGTCTATGATAGGCTAAACCATTTTTTCTATTTTTATTTTTTTTAAATTTAATTACGCCAAAGAAGTCATCATCAACTATAGTGAAATTTCAGCTATAAGTCACTTTTTTTTAGCCCAAATGAGCAGCACCTAAACTTCCGGACCTACGCGTGCATAGTTTAATCCGCGTAGCGTGTCGATCATTAATTTGCTCAAGAAGACTTGTTTATTGCGACGGGCCACTGCTGTAGAACAGGTCATAGACAGTTTCGTCAGTTGTCTAAGTTTATGAGTCAGAAATGAAACAAAGTCATTACAGACAGCTTTAGAACTGTATGTGATATATGACTATCGCAAACGATTTTTAGTAGAAACCATCTGTGAGATATAGTTTATCACAGACGGTTTATAAATATCACAGCTAGTTTGTAGTTAAAATTATCTGTGATAAACCATATATCACAGACGGTTTCTACTAAAAGCATCTGTGATAGTCATATATCAGATAGCTTGCAGGTCTTGGCACCGGTGTAGATAGGTTGAGTGGACTTGGCACTAGTGTGGATGACTCTTGTGGACTTGGCATATGTGTAGGAGCCTCCAAGTAGATGTCGCTCTTAGGCCACTGGATGAATGTTCTAATGGCTTACTCTAGAGTTATGACCTCGTCATTGGGGGCATCTGCAGCTGGACGACCTCGAAATTGGCATGAACACCGTCCACATTCACTTTTGCGAAACCTGGTGCTAGAGATACACTGTGCACCATGTCGAAATTGGCCGATGTCGTCAACCTGATTGGTTTCCCATTAAGCTACGGTAAGGTGTGGCGGGCGAGAAGAAAGGTCATACATGGGATGTACGATATGCACAAGGAGGCCTACAACTTCGTGTCAGGAATGCTGCATCAGATTGCAGAACCTAATCCCAGAACATATGTAAATAAGATGGAGAGGGTAAAACCTATGAAGGGCCCCAATTGTTTCATCCTTTACCGGGTGTTCTGGGCGTTTTGGCGGTCGATCAAGAGTTCAAGTATTGTCGTCTATTGCTCACGATGGGACCTCTAAGCATGTGAGGGAGTCGTAGGGAGCGCAACCACATCAGCTCAAGCTGCTTCAGTAGCAACGGGTGAGTTCACCCAATGGGTCAACTTGCATGCCCCGAACATACAGAAATTATTTTTGCTTCACGATACGGATGGTGCAAGGTATGAGATTATGACGAGCAATATATCAGAGGTGTACAATTGCATGTTTAAGGGTGTTCGCTCTCTCCTAATCACTGCAATCATGGACAAGAGTTGGAACCACACTGTTGACTATTTCATTAATAGAGCCATCATTGCAAAGAAGCACCTGGATGAAGGGAGACAACTCTTAGAAGTCATGCAGGCGTATGTGAATCATAAAATGGTGAAAGCTCGTTCGCAAGTTGCTCGGACCATAGATGACATGAGGAAAAATAATTCAAGGTCTGTTTAAGGTGGAAGTACGTCAGGGGCCATACAAGAGGCTATCGCAAGCATGCATACACCTCCGACAAAGTCGCAACCTGCACATGCAACAAGCTGAAGCTCTTTCACAACCTTGCTCCCATATCTACGCCGCGTACTTTGCATGGCGGCAGTCCTCCGCGTAGTTAATTTCAGAGTACTACAACATCTACTATTTGTGCAGGACTTGAAGTGTTGAGTTCAACTCCTATGGGTGGACATGCATTATAGAGACCTCTGGCCCATGGAAATTAAGTGGGTGCCGAACGGTACACTGAAATAGCCTGGGTGCAGAAGACGTTAGTCCCACTGCATCCGCAACAACATGGATTACAGTCAACATGGCTAATGGCAAAGGCCACGCAAGTGCAGGCAATGCAAGACAGCGGCCACTCCATGAGGACTGCTTGAATAGGCCCACTTAGTCGGCCACCCCCTAGACCTGTCAATTTATAGCACTTGTGTAGTCATTCATTCTTTATAGTGTTGGCATTTCCTACAATGTAACTCACCACGTATTAATGTTCGGCAATGCAAAGTATGTGTTTTTTAATTTAAGTTCAGTTCTAATGCTGTCACGTTCTTTTTTTGTAACTTTTAATGCAACCGATACTGATAGTACAGACACGTGAGCATCCTTTTATGTCTAAAGAGGAATCGTACTACGCCAATAAAAGCATGGCTGACAAAGCTGAAGGCTCAAGGCGTGGGATGGGACGGTGGGCATGGGCTGGGTTTTGAGGCCATGACCCTTACCTCGAAGACACGAACACTGGCGGAGCCAGCTATCTGGCAAGGTATGGCGGACGCCATACCTAAAATCTGTAAAAAAATACTAAATATATGTAGTATACCAGTATATATACATGACATACATACGTCAATATATGGGTCTGATGGAACCCCGCCACACCTAAAAATTATTCCTGCCTCCGCCACTGGACACGAATATCTATGGTCCCCTGGACCCCGACCTCCCAAGCTCTGATTTATCGCTTGAAATAAGAGAGTCGTGCACCCACACAACCCTGAGCCTTGGGCACAATACAAGCACAACCTCGACGCGGTGTTGAAGGTTTGTGACGACCACGTGCACCCAGAACGTTGATTCTTTCATTGCCCTTTGTTCATGGTAAGTGGCTCGTTACCTATGTATACTTGTACGCTTGAAACACTCATACTAACCTTGTCTTATTTGTAGACAGTGGATTGCATGTTTATCGAGTTGGTGGTTTCATTGTATCCAATATCCATCGAGGTGTACATCCACAAACTGTACATTTGCCTAGAGGAGTTACAAGAGAAGCTCCAGACCGAGAGGACCAATAACGATGAACTCCATAAGCAGAAGATCAGGAAGGGGAACAACGAAAAGGTCGTGCACCTCGACAGTGACTACCACCAATATTACTGCTGCACCAATCCGAGTTACAATTGCGCCTGCCACTACCGCGACACGTCACCCAAATGACCGCCACGCCATATGGGTGCCGTACGGTTCCACATTTTTGCCATAGGGTTGTTGTAATTCGCACCTTTATTACGAAGTGCTATGTCATGATGCTAAATATGGTCCATTCATATAAATTTTTTTAGTAATGTATCTGCATATTTGTCTGTACAACCTACTTTTTCCCCTGATTACTTGCTGATCTTGGAGTAAATCATATTTTACTCTGAATTTTTTTGTCCAACTTTCACCAAGTTTGGCATACATAGATTTCCGTGTAACAACCCGTAATGCAAATGCACAAGCATGCAAATATAGAAGCCTAAACTAGAAGGCCAGGAAGCAGAGTTGCTGGGTTAGGGGGCTTGATAGCCCTGCTTGCCACGCTGTCCGCCGACTTGTCGCGCTCGCCCAGCCAGCCTGCTGTGCCGCCTAGCCTACTGTCATGCCCGAGGGCTCTGCCGCGCCTGCCCCGTCCTGCCGAGCAAGGGGGCGCAGTAGGTGGCACATGTTACTTATCACGCCCACCGAGTTACGAAAATGGATGTCTAGAGGCCATTTTTTTTAAAAAAAATTGTTACAACGCTGTATGCAGGAACAGTTCCACTATTTTTGAGGAGTGCTTCTGTACATCTAGTCTGTGACCTGTGACATGCATCACACGGTTGCATCTCTAACGCAGGAATACTGCACGAATAGAGCTGTCACGTGTCCATCGGATTCCTACCGAAATTGGAAACACTAGAAAATTAAGTGTCATTTGGATGGCATGCAGGAAAACACATGAATTCATGACACTAAGGTAGAGAAAACAGAAGATAACCTCATGTTTAGAATGACCCATTCGCTAAAAATTTCAAAGGAATTCTCAAGAGCCATCCCTTTGTTCCAAACGACCTCGTGGGAATTTTTTTTCCTATAGGGTCTAAGGTGTGTTTGGTTGGATGCCAAATTTTTGGTAGGTCTGTAGTTTTATGGCGATCCCATTTGTCACAGTTCTACTCCAGAAAGTCATCCGACTTATAACAACTATACATAGTGCCTAAGAAACTATCACTACACATTTCCTCAAACTCCTGTCACCATCCATAGTTTGGTGAGATTAACCCTCCAACTAATTAATCATTCGTTAGTACTTGAGAAATATCTACTTGTGTTTTTGCTAGAGCATTTGCGACATCTCAACTCGTAATAATTGAGGTTTAGGGTCTCTAAGATAAGTGTTCTTTTACATAGCTGGAGTAAGATGAGACTCGTACTCCTACTCCACATTGACGTTACCGGGAAACAAATGCCATCTGGCTGCAAAATGCGCAGGTCTCACCAATAACGGGGGCATCACACAGGTGGGCAGAGAACAAACCAGCCCGTTTAGCTTGTTTGCTCACAAGCAACAAAAGCTGAGGCATCAGAGATCTGCATCTTAGTTATTATTCACCGAAAAGCTCTTTGCGTCGCGTTGGGACCCCCGGCCGGCCCCATCGCCCATTTGTCACATTCGCAGCTGGCTCGATCGGCTTAACTTTGACAACTTTGTTCGCTTCCAAACAGTTCCTAGCTAGGTTGGCATGCATGTTAGCTTAGCGTGCGAAATACAAGAAGCTACTTGTAACCTTTTCGCCGGACGCTAAAATGTGCCAGTATTCTATAGCGTTGCGGCGAAAGCTAAGATGTTCTGCTATTCTATTGCGTTGTGCGCTGTGCTGCCTTTCGATTGAATGGGGACACTTTTAATTTTGAGCAAAGTAGCGGCGCCGCTCGATCGATCATGCGAACAGGGAATGGTCCTGTTGCCGTGTGGGCACGTGCTCGATCGATGGGTCGCTTTTGCGGCTTAATTTTATATACTCATTGTAGTGCATGCGACCAGCTTCCTAAAGGGCAGAGCGATCCGCGTGCTAGTGTTGTTTGGAATTTTGATCATTTAGATTTTCCAAAAGTTCAAACAAATAATACGGTTTTTTAAAGTGAATTCTTTAAATATATTTTTAAATCTAAAATTATGTGCATTATCCCCCATCAACATTTTTGTCATCCGCTTCTATCTCAAAAATCACATATAAAAATCATCAATCACAGAAAAAAACACGTTACGGTTGTTTGACCGGTTAGGTCTCATTCTTCGTATCTCTTTCAAGAATTCGGAGTAGCGTGCTCCTACGTGTTGTACCTTAAATAACTAAAGAGATAACGTTGTCTCTTTTTCATCGTCCATGGAAGCCGAGACAGGAAAAACATAGGTCAATCCTGCCTTATCAATTTGTGTTTCGCTGAATGGCTCTAGCTCTATTAGTTAGCAACCCCAGCTTATGGACAGTATTTTGATGATTTGTACCATGCTGCATGACGTATAACGGTATAAGTGCCAAATTGCCAATGATCTACTGCACTTGGGATCGAAAAATCTATGTTTCAAATGGGGCCTAAACTAATTATACAATCATTCTTGGCGTTATCTTTCTCCGTAGTACTAGGGGGTGTTTTCTAAGGCGTGCCACACTTTTCTTCTGCGCGTGTTTGATTGCCACACTTTTCTTCTGCGCGTGTTTGATCACACATTCTTAGGTTCATGTGTAATAATCTAGAATTTTTTACTAACTTTGCCACATTTATGGTGGACAATTTGGGTTGCTTAAGGTTTGGTATGGAAAAATTGACTGCGAACCAAACGGGCCCTAAATATGTAGCGATGTGCGACGCCGATGCCATGTACTGGGTCACTTTTGCAAAATATTTCCCATTTTTCACCAGACTCAAGTTTATACCTTCCGCAACTATCCATCTTGTATTCGAATATGTAGGATCGAGTATGATGACTTAGAAGAGATAAATAACTCTTTTAAAATCTTCTCTTAAATATCAACAATAGCATACAATGGAAACACAAATTTATAAATTCATCAAAACCAAGAGACACAAATGGCAAAACTCCGAAAAAGCAACCCAACACACGGCAGGCCTTTAAATGCTACCAGTCAAACCTTTCATTGCTAGGATCAGACCTCTATCGGTTAGCGGTTAGACTTCTAGACGATAAATGGTGAAATCAACGTGATTTCAAAACTAACAATATATGTAACTTTTGATCCGATGATCTAAATAACTTGAAACTTGACATGCACCTTATCTAGGATGTCACGAATCTACTCCAATCAACGATGAAAATAATTATTGCCAAAATTATGAAAGTTTTCAATTTGAAGAGAGGTTGCACTATAAAAAACTTCGATCTGGTTTTACTCGTGAGTTCTAGATGATCTAGGTGATCTTATATGAGTTCTCACATATCATAACAAACTAGTTCACATCACCAATTCAACCTAAGTCATCCATAAGAGCAAAACCTCTAAATTATCTCTCTCTTAAGGAAAATCGGGCAAACTCAAGAACATCCCCTAGATCATGTGTAGATGGATATGATCTTATATTCAAGATATATTTCCGCCTCTTACATGTCTTTGGCACCAAAAAAGATCAACAGGAGAGCTATTCAAACAAAAAAGCCAAACAAATCAAGAACATAAGAAAAGATCCATGACATAACCACTTATGCAAACTTTAAATGCTCATATCACTTGAAGAGAAATGTTTTATAGCTAATCCCTCAGGATAGCATAGCTCTAAGCCTAGCACACACACAAAAAAACTCCACACTTGGAAACACTAACCCTATAAATCTTGGAGAGGCATGTCTCTCACAAATCAACACAAGGCTTATATAGCGAAGACGTCTCACCTCTCACTTAATCGTAACTAGCATATCCTTAATGGATCACACCACTTACACTTAGGGAATCCGGTAACATATACATAAACGGGTTTTACATTACACACACAAGATTTTTCAAAGCGTGACTTTCTAAAAGCTCCAATAGGTCGATAAGATATTCCATCTACAAAGACGTGATCTAAACCATTTAGGCCAGTGTCGTGATTTTGCAAACCACCACTCTACCCGGCATTGGATAGTTTTCGTAATTGTCACCCACCAGTCTTCACGTAGATGCGATGTCCAATGATTTGCCACCAAGATTATATGCCTGCACCGATACCGTCACCACTTGAAACGCCCGAATCCAATGACACACCACATTATACCATAGTCCGTGATGCCCAATGCTTGCTGTTAAGATTGCACGTCTGTTCTGAAAATCATCACAACTTGAAACACACAAGATCAATTGGCACACCACATGTATGCATTCCGTCCTCAAAATCGTTGTCTTTCTCCCATGCTCTCAGCTTGAGATGATGCTCAACACAGACTTACATGGCACTCTATGGCCACTAAGCCTCGGTCTTGCTATTGCCGCAATCCATCATCAAAGCACTTGCACATCAAAGACAAAGCAATCGATGCGAGCATAAATGACATGCACTTGACTCTCGATTAGCAAAACACATGCATGTACCTACGCCATGACACACATTCGTAGACATATCATGACTAACACCTACACAGACTCCCGCTGTGACTAATACCATCAGAAACCAACACTCAAAATCAACTTGGCACAGGGTCTGGTCTGACTGCGGCACCCATACCGGTCAGATTGCCCAAAGCACGCGGGCCAGACTGCCATGACAAGGCAAGTCAGACCACTATTTAAAAACAACTCGCAACTCAACTAGGATCTCTCTAAATAATAGCTATTGCCAACAAAGGACCAGTACTACCCATTGTCTGTCAGACTACAGCCCCAAGCGTCAGTTAGACTGCTAGAAACGGCTTGTCACACTGCACCGATCAGACCACCAAGGCACGACTGGTTTGATCGCAGTCGCACAACAGTCGGACTACCACCCCAGGCTAGTTTGATCGGTGCTGCCAGAAAAGCACAGGTCAAAATGTAATTCACAAAAATCAAACTCATTTAATAAAAGTAAAGCATAAATACTGTCAAATACTCACCACTCTTTATGTTACTGTCACCACATGATCTTCCAGAATTCACCAATAGAATAATAATATGGGACAAAAAAGGAATTATGAGGTAAAGCATTTCCAACTGTCTCCGTGCAATTGCAACTTTTGTCCGGCTTGGGGCCTTGGACGCATGGACATGGACACAACTTCTGCCACGTCGATTGTGCGACCAATGGCACTATCATACGTAGCAGTAGCAACGGACAAGCTGGGGAAAACTCGGTTTAGTCTAATGAGCGTTTACTCATCACAGTGTTCGCACGTTACTAGTAATTGGCACGGTCCCAGATATTTCTGCGAACAGTTTTCACTGCGGTTGACTTGAAACAGTGTCTAACATAGAGTACAACTGGTAGGCAGAAATTAACAGTGTATATACAATGCTATAATGGAGTAATGAGTCGATATCAGCTGGTAATGATACGGAGTCGTATACGTAGGTGTGAATTTTCAATTTGTGCGAAAAGGAATCAAGCAAGACGTGCGGAGTGAGGTGGTGGGGCGGCCCCACCGGCAGTGGAAGGAGTCACTCCTCCACGATCATCAATCATGCCGCTGTTAAAAACAGTTACTTTTACTGCTCGCTCGCTCTCCTCTCCTACCCAGGCCAGGAGAGCCAGACTACGCGGAGAGGAGAGGATGAATGCACATGCGGTGCTGCAGCGTTTACCCCGGACGTCGTACCGTGGCCTCCTCCGCCTTCGGTTGGTTTGGACTCTTGTTTCACCGGCGCCGGAGAAGTGAGAGTACATATTATACACCTAAACTGCTGCCTGTGTATAATACTACTCAGAAAATGGAAAAAGGAGACTTCCGTAGAATAGTAGGAAATGAAATGGCGAGGCCAATGGAAATCCGGAGGGTTTGTCACTTAGCTGTGCGTGTGGATGTGTGTGGATACATTATTGATACCGACGTTGGTAGCCACCAGACTAGATCCACGCCTCAGCGCTTATAGCTTTTAACGCAGCAGAAGCAGCAGCAGAAGAAGCTCGTCAGTATGCAGTGCAGCTGTGCAGCAAGCACAGTGCAGAGAGACGGAGTGTGTGTGAGAGAGAGAGGCGAGGCTGGGCAAAAAAGAAGAGGCCAAAGGGAAGCCAGTAAAAGCCGCTCCCACCGCCAAAGATAGATAGGGAGTGATCGAGAAGATCTCCCAGAGGAATTTCAGTCCCCACATCGCCACTTGAAACCCCCCTTTCTCCTCTCTCTCTCTCTCTCTCTCTCTCCACTTCCCTCTTCTACTACTACTACTGTTTCCCTTTGCTGCTCTTTCTCTCTGCTCTCTCCATGTAGGCGAGTAGTGTAACCTTCCATATCATCATTCTCCTCCTACATAGACATAAATCACAGAATATAAGTGACAAAAAGGAAAGGAGAAAGAGAGAGAAGTTCCCCACTACACTGCTGCTGCTGCTGCTGCTGCTAGATTGATAGGGCCAGGCGAGGTATATAGATAACTAGGCTCTTGGAAGCGCTCGAGATAGCGAGGTGGAGTAGTAATTGGAGGGATAGAGACGGGCAGCCTCGTGCCACTATCTACGGGAGGAGAGAAGACGACCTCCGGCTCAGCTCAGCTGTGTGAGTAGCGGAGAGATTTTTATTCTTCTTTTTTTATCTCGGCCGCCGCCGCCGCCGCTGCGGCTTGTGTCGTAGTGGTAGCTGCTGCTTTAACGAAATCTAGGCTCTACAGCGGAAAATTTGGTCGTATTTTCAATCCCCGCAGCTGCGAAATCCGTGGCTTTAAGTGTGGCTTCGGGACGGCGCTTCCCATCCGACACCGGCGCCTTCGCGGACTGGGTCGCCTCGTCCGCCGCTGCCGCAGGCCGCGGGGATGACCTCTCCCTCGGATTCAATGCAGGCGCCGCCGCCGCGGCAGCGGCCGCCTCCGGCGCCTCGCTGGGGGCCGGCCTCTGGGGCTCGGCCGCCTCCCTGGCTGCGTCGCGCCAGGCTGCGGCGCTGAATTACGGGATGGCCGACGTCGGGATGGTCGTCGTCGCCCCCGCGGCCTCGTTCCACCACACGCACCATCATCACCACCACCACGAGGCCGCAGCGGCGGCCGCCGCCGCCGATCCCATCTTCCCACTGCTCTCCGCCGGCCCATGCGTGCTTGATCCGGACACGGCCAAGTCGGCCTCGGCGGCGGCGGCAAGCGGCGGCATCCAATTCTGGCAGTCGCAGCCGCCGCCGCTGTCGCCGTCGTCGGCGGCGGGCGGTAACCCTAACCCTAGCGCAAGCGCCTTCTACCTCAAGAAGCCCCTCCCGATGCTGGACTCCGGCGGCGGGTCGTCCGGCTCGGGCGCGACCACGTGCCAGGACTGCGGTAACCAGGCGAAGAAGGACTGCGGCCACAACCGGTGCCGCACGTGCTGCAAGAGCCGCGGCTTCGACTGCTCGACCCACGTCCGGAGCACCTGGGTCCCTGCCGCCCGCCGCCGTGAGCGCCAGCAGCTCGCCGGTTCCGGCTCCGTCTCCTCCTCCCCAGCAACTGCCTCCACAGCCGCCGCTGCAGCATCCGCCTCCGCCTCGAAGAAGCCTCGCCTTCTTTCCTCTCAAACCACCACCTCGCACACATCCACCTCCAACGCCACCACCCCACGCAGCTTCGACACCACTTCCAGCCATCAAGGTAACGCCGATGACGACAAACTACATATATACGCATGCGTAATTGGATACAGTTTGCTAACCAAATTAGGCTTGCATCTCTGCAGACGCGTCGTTCAGGGAGAGCCTGCCGAGGCACGTGCGCGCGCCAGCGGTGTTCAAGTGCGTGCGCGTGACGTCCATCGACGACGGCGAGGACGAGTACGCGTACCAGGCCATGGTGACCATCAACGGCCACGTGTTCAAGGGGTTCCTGTACGACCAGGGCGTCGACGACGGCCGGCTCGCGGCGACGAGCAATGACGACTCGACCGCCGGCGTGCCCAGCATCTCCGAGCTCCACCTCGGCGGGGCGTCCGTCTCCGGCCCCGGTGGCAATGCCGTGAGGGAAGGCGGGTCCTCCATGGTGCCCTCGGACTTGTACGGCGGCAGCGGCGGAGCCCCGCACATTCTTGGCGGGTCGAGCTATGGTAACACCATGAACTGAGCTAATAGGAGAGTAAGGTTACATCGATCATTACCATTCTTTTTTCCCCGCCATTGCTAGTACAATTCTCAAACTTTCTTGCCCCTACCATTAGAGGGCATCGATGCATGGTGTTTGTTCTACTTATCTCTAGTTTCGGTGGTGTTACTGTCGTTGTATAACATCGAAGAATTGTTGTTACTAGTTGGTCCTCTAGTATTGCTAGTTCTTTCTTTTTCTAGTCGAGTAGAGAATAAAAATTGTTAGGAATTCGATCGAAAGAAGATAGTGCAAGATTAAATCTTTATGCATGAGATATTGCCTGTTGGTTCTTGCTCATGTTCCCGATGCTTGTCTTTCCATATATGGGGATGTGTTCAGGGAGTGCAAGCCATATAGGCCGTGGGGGTCACTTCGAGGAGCTAAAGGCGTTTACCGTTCGGCCTCGTGATAGATAGATAGATATATAGATAGATTGTGAGCTGAAAAGTTTTGACTCTTTAACACTTGCTTGGCCTCCACTCTTTGCGTGCTTAATTTGGCCTCCACTGCTTAGCTTGTTCAGCTGCACTGCACTCTTTCTTTGTTTGTTTTCCCTTTTTTCTATGGGTAGGTAGGAAGGCATGTATTCTTGGCTTGGCTTTGTGCTGTGTACAACATGCATTGGAACTTGTATCCTAGAGGCCAATGTGTAACGCATGTGATGAGAGAATTGTTGGGCTTAAGAGCATCTTCAACAGTATAAGCTAGTTACTAGCTCTAAGACAACTTCTCCAATAGTACTAACTTTTAGCACATAGTTCATAACATAAATAGCCTCACATGACACTCTCACATAACCTTGAAATGTGTGTATGAGACTAGCTCTTGATCAAGAGATAGTTTTTCTCTCTCTTCTATTAAAATATGAAATAATATGCTTAGAGTTAGCTCATAAGTCAACTTTCTCAATGCTTAAACTACATTAGCCCCGAACGTTGCTGCTGCTGCTTCTTTTGACATGTAGAGAGGAGGAAGGGGAGGCAGGATCATACCCCGAACGGCTCTCTTCACCTTATTTCTTGTGCAAGCCCCCATATTTATTCCTTGTGCCGGATCTCATCGAGGATGAAAAGATGTGAAAAGAAAGAAAGGTGGTGTTAAAAGCACAGCCATGCACTGGTTGCGCAAAGGCACATGCTTCTGGTTTACGGTGTGTTTGGTTTGGTTCGTTGTCTTGGATTGCCGTAGTCTATGCTTCGTTTTCCTTTGCTTGTCCAGTGAGTGAAAATTTTGGTCGGCTTGCTTACGCCGCTGTAACAAGTAAACAGCACATGGGTCGTATCGGCAGTCATGAGCTGTGAAGAGCTTTTTAAATTCGGGATTGATGTTGTTGGGCTATCTTGTCATCATCAAAGCTGCTATTATCTCATGTGTGTGACGATGGCATTGGTCCATGTCGACTGTTGCCAACCTTTGGGGAGAACGGTTACTGTTCAGCTTGCTTCTTTATTTGATGAACTAGAAAGTAGGATTGGCGTATTCGTAGGCGTTGACTCCGTGAATTGTGTTATTGCTTGAAAAATTGAACATTTGACTAGTTTTGTAAAGCTTGCTGCTTTGCTTTCTGATGTGCTAGATATTTAACGATTCACACTTTCTGGATAACGTACTGTTGGTTTGTTAGTTTGTTTGCCTTTGGACTTGTTTCGCACAACAGCACATGATTCAGACTTTTGGATTGCACTCCTGGACATTTTTATGTTTATATTAGCAGTACTGAAATGCATGCATAGGTTCTTTTGGTTTGTGCACAGACGTACTTGACAGAGTGGCTCAACTGACAGAATGTGAGGCTTATAAATGGGGCAATCGTTCTGTTTGCTGTGTGGATATGCATGTGTAAAATGCACATTCATCACATGTATTATTTAGCCTGCTAACTTCTGTTACGTCGCATTTCTTTTGGACAATAAATGCAACGTGCCTAGTAATGTGGACATCTGTTTGTTGTGTTTTGTGACGATGGTGATCCAATTGACTGGTCCAACTTCCATTTGGCAACGTTTTTTATTACCCAGTTGCTATGTTTGGAACATTCTTGTGTGTCATTTGATTTTAATCTCAATTTATTTATTAAATGATTTATAATACAATTTAAGCAAGTAGTGAGTTTGTGATTTTTTTTTGGGAGTAACGATCCTTTGCTATAGTTAAGCAAATGGTTTTCTCCTTCCCAAACAAAAAAGGCATTGGAATTCTCTCTCATGCATGGCACTTTCAGAGTTGTATCTGATTGTTAAGATCTGTTTTTGGATTTTTAAATTTGATATGTTCCACTTTTCATAATTGTGGCAATCTTGGTAGTGTAGGTAATTTTCCGATACAACTAAAAAAAGGCACAGTATGGATAGGTATACCACATCAACGGAATGAGGACCGGCATTTGTTGTTCCCTTGTTAACCCCGTTTATAACAACAAAGTTCTGAAATACTTGCTGACACCGCTGCTGTGCATCAACTGAGGACTCATGCTCGATTTATCAAATTGAGCGGGTTTTCATATTCACAAGATGTATTGTTAGGATTGCTAACCTATTTGTTGCATCTGGGGAAGCCTAGATGTGAAGCGGGAGTGTTGTATGATTAGGACTGTGCGCTTTGCCTAGATATTTAAGTTTTTTTCTTTGTAAACTGTGTGGGGGTGGGGGTATGAATTTCAACATGGATGTACTTCCTTTTGCCTGGACCTAAAATCAATGGCCTGGACCTAAAATCAATGTAAATGTGGTAGTTTCATAATTTCATTTGATGAGTTTTACAATTAGCCGTTTATTGTGAGTGGTACTTTTGTAGTGCTATTTTCCTGTGCTTTAATACTCGTGCTTTGATGCTTTTAATCATAATCATGTCTAATGTTTTCTGTTTAACAATCATTTTGTACTGTTT
Organism: Dendrocalamus latiflorus; assembly: GCA_017311315.1. NCBI lineage: Eukaryota > Viridiplantae > Streptophyta > Magnoliopsida > Poales > Poaceae > Dendrocalamus > Dendrocalamus latiflorus. The sequence continues at coordinate 8,707,234 of CM029647.1, read as the reverse complement.
CTGTTTCCTTTTTAAGGTTTGGCTGATGCAGATTTACTTATAAAAAGGGAATTATGAATTGAAAGGATCAATATAGATAACTCTTCTGTGCCTTTCTTTTTGAAAGTACTCACTACGGTTTGTTTTAGAAGAGTTACTAAACATATATATTACTGTTTTTTCATGGTGATGGTAGATGGCAGTTGTTAAATGAGAATTGTGTCTTGACGTGAAAGTCATATGTTGCTTTCCTGGTCTAGGTTGTTCTTGAACATGAGGAAGTGGTTATTCAGTTATCGTTGATGTGCTACTTTTTGCCATCCAGATGACTAGATATGTTGCTTGCTGGAAGGACTTCTAACCGAAAGCCTTTTCTCTTGTTTATAATTGGTAGATTATTGACTATATATTCTCTTGTTTGAAGTTTTGTATGATATTGTGGATATGGTAATTCTATTTAAGGATCAGGAGAGTTTGCATACTGCTTCCCACTCAGTAAACTTTGAGATAAATCATATCTGGTGCACTCTTTAGGCCGCCATAGCTTAGTAGTTTCTGTACACAGTGTGTTTCTAAGTTGCGCTATTGTTGGATCATGTTCAGTAATAAACATTGTTTCAGCTCTACCTTCAGAATTCATAGGCCATTTGATCTGTGGAACTTTTCCCCATTAAATGCTATTTGTTCAGTGATTGCACGGTATCATAGTTGATGTAAACTTGAAATGGCATCGGGAGCTTTTTCATCTGTGGGGTAAGTGGTACAGAGTACAGACATGTCAATCTGGACATGTTTGCTCTTATTGTGATGTTTTTTTTGAACAAAACAAGAATCTGCTGTTATTGTGTTGGGAACGCTGATCAATTGAACTTTTTTTTGTGCACGCGCGAGGACTGATCTAGTTAATTCTGCATATACCATAGGGATATTTGCCTCTTTACCACCAAACAAATTCACACTTTGCGATACAAATTACATTACTTGCCCATATGTTCCTGAACGCTTATTTTTGTTGATCTTGCTAGTTCTGGGAACTGGATGTTTCTTGATCCATGTCTATCTATTTGTCACCAGGTATTTGTACTGGATATTTCTAAGGTCTTCAGCATGTTATTTTATGACTTGTAATGTCTCTGTAGTATCTTCGCGCTTTTTCCGGACGGACATTCTTCGGTACGTTCTGTTTGTTGGCCTGGAGTTGCTTCTGAACATACAGAATGCAATGCAAGTATTCCTTCTAGCTACCTGTCAGTGGATTGAAGTCTTTGTTTGTTCCAAGTTAAGCTGTATTCGCTCAGGAAAAAATCAAGATGGGATGTGTGAAGCGAAACCGATGATGTGGCTGTTTGGGCATGTTAGCTTCTGTTTGGGTTCTACAGCTCTGTTTCTTTGTGTTTACATATTAAGTCATGCCTTACGTATCATTTTCCGGATAATGCTACAAATACGTTAGATGAACTGAAGTTCGAATTACGTACAAATACGTTACAGTACTTGATGCTAGAAGGACAGTTGAATTAAGCTGCTTATAAGCAATCTCTTAATTTGTGCATGTGTTCAGGGTACAGTTAGTGATCTAGTAATGATCCGGAAGCCACTCATGTAATGCCGTGCCGGTGTTGATTAAAGGAGCCATCATTTTTCCGCTGCTGGAGTGTAAAGAATAGAGCTGTGCGTGCATGTCGGAGACACTGTGCCAGTGTGAGTGCACTTCTTGGCCATGTGTTTGGATGTGTGATTTTTTATGGAACCGCACGAATAATCGTGGTACCATTGCTTGTTGTTTCATGCATTGTCTTGTTGGATACAGTAGACATTTTATCTTTGCTTTATTCTTGCAACTTTTCTTTCTTCTTTCCCCCTTGTTGTCGTCACTTTGGTAGTTGCTGCAAATCGTCCGGTTCTGACTGACGGTACTAATTGCATAACCAAAAGCAGTGCTAATGATCATGACGAAGCTAGGCAGTAGAATTTTCCTTGTTTCAACTTTCAATTGAAGGTTCTGTCCAGTCGTGCTAAATATATTCTTAAACAACGAAGACAACACTTGATTTTAATCAGCTACTGATGGCGAAATCCTTACCTGTGTTCACAACACTTTATTTTAATCAGCTAGTGATGACGAAATCTTTACCTGTGTTCTATCTCTCGTATTTTGTTGCCGCCTGAGAGGTACCAACTAATGGATGATCATATCTGTAGTTTATATACTATATACCTTGTTTATATTTACGCTGGATGCAGTGTTTCTTGCCCTGTACAATGAATCTGAACCGCATTCGTTTTGGGTGATCTGATGCTCCACAGAGAATTTCTCTACACCGAGGAAGAGACCCCAGTATAGTAGCATAAGCACTCCGTGCCATCCATGCGAGCAGCAGGTAGTAGGTGTCATGGAAACCCTAGGTCGTAGGGACAAACTTTTACAAGATAAAGTTGCGTGATTGCTTGCGGTACAGGACACGGGTCTCGTCATGAGGGTCACCTTTTGCCAGCCATGTTTCGCGTAGGTGTACTCCACTATGCAGCAATGTTTGAAGGTCCCGTGAGCCGCGAACCAGCAGCCACAGGTTTCGCCATCCGGTCCAGTCGCCGAACAAGGGCATCGGCACGCCGGAAATATCCGAAACAGTGGCCGTCCGTCTCAACATCGAAGCGAATACGGAGCGTATCGGCGAACCAGCCGTGCGCGCGCGGCACGGCTGCACGAGGGAGAGGAGGGATGCTGCACAGAGTCTAGACCTCGGCACCGTGCGATGGTCGATGACGATGATGGAGTTGACTGCAGAGCCATGGAGACAACTGTTGCAGGGGACACGGAAGCGCACCGCCCTCGCATGCATTCCTCCGAGGCCACAACTCTCGTAGGATTCTGTCTGGGTCTTGTCGCGTGAAGCCTCATCTTGCGGGATGCCTTGGTTTGATCTGTCATGGACCGTATTCGTACCGTTTCGAATGGTTGCAGCAAAAAAAAAATTTTGCCATGGATTACCTTCATAATTAACCACTAATCGCTTGCATTCATAACCACTGATACTACTCAGGATTTCTACTATTGAGAACCAGCGATTGCTGTGGATAAACTTGTGTAATAGACAGTGAAAAGTTTGTTTAGGAACTAGGATGGGGTAAAAAAACTGCCGTTAGAAGTTACCACAACCTTCAAAAAATGGCATTAGTGATCATGTGGGACCGTGTTTTATGGTGATTGGCTAGTTGTGTGCGTGTGACGGACGGCATTTTGACCTGAACATTCGCGCGCCTGTTCCATGTCAGAGGAGTCGCTCTTGGCTGTGTATATCCCACGTGGATATAGAGGTCGGATTTTATATCCTTTATCTAAAAAAAATGTTAGACGAGTCGATCACGACGGATGTTTTTTTTTTCTTCAGAAGCTCCCGTTCGATGGTGCTTGGTGCTTCTCCCAAGTCCCGACGGACCTTCCGTTGGGTCGGACCCATGTACTGGACAGTCGATGCAGTGAAGAGTTTACGAGTAGAACGAATTGAATGCTTTCGACAACACCCAGTAATTCGCTCCAAGGATTTAACTAGATGTCTCTGAGAAGGCTATGCTTTGGACTTAAGGATAGCATGTTGTGACCTTTGGCTAACCTCAGAAATCCAGCGACATCAATGTTTATAGTGGCACCTAATATGGTAGGTTGAGGTACGACAGATAAAACAGGTGCCATCAGTTCATCCACACTACCTACAGGCCACGACGCAGGACGGGAGTGTACATAAAGTAAATGACCCCTCTCTTCCCTCGATAGCCCAAAACAATCATTCTTGTCATCCATTTCAGAACCACTCGAGCGAAATGCATCAAAGCCAGCCAGGGACACCAAGGCAACACAACACGAATCAAGACCACATATTGTGTGTTCACAGGACAAAGCATGAGAATACGAGAGCAAAAAAGGCACAGTAAGGATGAACTAGTCACCGAGACACTGACTGTATCATCACACGTCAACAAGCAGTGTTTTCATGTATACAGACGCAATAAAACTCGGTTCCTCATTTCATTTTTATCCTAAGGTAGTCAGATGCAACAACGTATCTAAATTGCCACATTGCTCAGAAAATCAGCACAGCTAGCAATTTGCATTCCCCTAAAAGAGTGAAAGTACTGTACAACGCGGCAAAGTTGCCATGATACAAGACCACCTTCCACTTTTTCACAATGGAAGATTATTTTGTGGCCCAAGGGCTGCAGTGTTCTTCACAGCACCACTATCTACAGTGGTGGGTGAATCACTCCTCCACTTAAGGCCCAACTTCTGCAGGTGGTGTTTCAAGTGCTTGTCTGAGGCCCAACCTCTGCAGGTGGTGTTTCAAGTGCTTGTCTGAGGCCCAACCTCTGCAGGTGCTTCAGGTGCTTTTCTGCAGCTGCCTTGTCTGCAGCTTCTCGCTTCTGAGCCCTTCTTGCCCGCCTTCCTGCAACATCCTTGGATACTGATGCTGATGCTGATGCTGATGCCTCTTTCTTCTTGGGAGTCCTGGATGGACCAGCATCAGAGTCATTCAAGGACTGACGGCTCACTGGCCTGGCCTCTCTCCTGCCTCCTCTGATGTACCCACTGTCACCCCACCTCCTGTTACCAATTCGAATGCTTGGTGACATGCTCATGTAATAAGTTTCCTCATCAAGGTCATCTTCATCGCCATCATCGTATTGGTAATTGTGGTAAAATTCTTCTTCATCCAGAGCCTCCTCGTGAGCCTCTACAATCAGGGGCTCAAACCAAGTGGCCCTCAGGAGAAGGGTTACGCTCTCCTCAAACAGGTAGTCATGAATGCTGAGGAAAAGAAACAAGCATCAAGCTTACAGTCTACCTGAAACAACTGTGCCCCCACATAACGGGGAAACAAGGGGTTACCAGCCATCAAGAGAGCGGTGCACACTGAGGAAATCAAATGGGTGCTTGCATTGTGGGCATAGAGGTGTCTGCTTGCAGGACGCCCACCTCAGAATGCATGTTACACTGCTTGCACAGAAGGGATTACAAACAGAATTAGCAACGGGTCATTTGCAAAACAATTATCATCAGAGATGAAAGAAAAGCTGCCAAATATGTATCTAGGATCAATGTCCAAAACATTAGGGTTTGGTAACAACTGAGAACAGAAAGTAAGCGCATGACAAATAATACTAACGGAAATTAGGTCCTTCAGCGTCAACTGGAATACATACGTCTAAGCAAGCTATCTCACATGGAGTCAAACACTATTCCGGCATATAATATCAGATCAAGTCATCAAACCCATAAGAGATGCTAACGACCACCGTTGAATATGAAATATGGTTGGTGGGCAACAAACAAGCAACTGCACATGAGAACCATGATGAAGAACATGTTCAACTTCATCCCAAGAAACCAAAGCCTACCATTTAGAACAATTCATCAAAACTAACAAGACTTCTTGTTTACATAGAAGGGGGGCTATGCTACATACAACCTTTATTAACAAAAAGTTCTCCAAAAGTTGTCCTCCCCTATTTATCTGTCACTCCCCACCTCTCCCACTTGTAGGATTATTAGTGGATAGTCAAAAATTACATGCACATGTACCATACCCATCCTCAATAAGTGCATAAATTTTCTAGGTCTAGGATGCTAGAAATCTAAATCAATAGTTCATACAGTTGAGTGGGAGTCGCATGCTAATGGGGACTGGCCAAGCCAATTTGATCGAAATTACCCCCCAACCACCCCCAAGGCCCGAAGGCTTGATCGAAATTACCCCCCAACCACCCCCAAGGCCCGAAGGCTTGATCGAAATTACCCCCCAACCACCCCCAAGGCCCGAAGGCTTGATCGAAATTACCCACATCTATCAATTAGATTTCTGGACTGATATAATCTCCTTCAAGACGAAGGCAAAACACGACAATCTACCAAAGGGATCGGAATTCCAGTGTGAAAAATGGAGCGGTAATTTTGGAGGGCGGAAAACAGAGAACCAACCAGTAGGCGTGGTCGCAGCCCTTGACAAGAGCCGTCTCCTTGAGGGCGATCTTGTCCAGGCAAATCGCGCACACCCCGCAATCCACCGCCCGGTCGCCACCGCTTCCACCGCCTACAGATGCCGCCTAACAGAAAGAAGGCAAACAAGATTAACCACCGCAGGAGCAGATCGGCGCAGATTCCCGCAGATCCAACGAGCACCCACCTTGTCGAGGGGGAGGGGAGTGGGGACGGGGACGAAGGAGGATGAGGGGGAGGACGACGAGGCGGAGGCGGAGGCGGAGGCGGCCATATCGGCGGGTGGATAGGGGCGGGAGGGGATTTTGTTCCTCTTCTTCTTCCGGTTCCTCTTGTATGTGTTGTCTGGTTGGTGGAAGGAGGGGAGGGGACGGGAGGAAGGGCGCCTCTCCGCGAGGAGGCGAATCCGGAGAAAAAAGAGGGGCGATCTGCACGAGAGGTGCTCGCTCGCCACCGGCGTCAGTCACGCGTGCCACCGAGTCGCCCTCCCCGCGTGCATCGTATGGCCTGCGCGCGGACGCAAGGAAGCAAGCGAAACGCCCATGCGGCCTGGCCCAAAAACTTTGAACGGGTCGTGTTTGTTTTTGGTCTGGGAGCTCCGCGTGGCCTATTGCGTTTGCTGCGCGCTTAGTGGACACACGCTGACCGCATGCATGACGAGACTGTGGACAGCTCCACAGTCTTATCTTGCTGTCTTCGCGCCCTAACCTAACTTTTTTTTTATAACTAATCTAGACCCAACTGCTTACCCTGAAATCATCCAGAAAAAGTGTTTGTGTATCTAATGGACTGTGAACCAAGTCGTGCATGTGCAGTAGATGGCATAATTTGAGTCCAATCATGTAAGTAATAAAATGACATGAAAAACATTTGGGTACTCGTTGTGCAAAGAAAAAGATCATATATAGCACAAAGGAGCCCAACCTGCTCGTGCTAGGCACAGTCCTAAGCTAAGCACTGTTCAGGTTCAGCCTGGCCCAATACAAATTTCAGCCTGGTCAGGTATTCTAGGACATGTTTTTTAAGCTACTATTGATGGTTTTTACCTATATTTTTTGAGACGAAGTGGATAGTAAAAATATCAGCATAAATGACGCATAATATTTTGAATTCGAAAAACCGTTTAAAAACCTATTTGAAAAAATGTTCTATTTATTTTAAATTTTTAAAGAAGCTAAAAACCAAAAGTGAAAAAAAGAGCCCTAAGCGAGTTGCATTACCCAAACTAATGTTTCTCACGCCCTGAGAGGGGCACTTCATTGGACTCGCGCGCCGGGGGTTGCGCTTCTTCACGTGGGCTTGTTTGGTTTGGTTGTAGCTTTTAGTTAAAATTTTTGAATTTTAGCTGTTTATGATAGAGATTACGGAGAGATAGATACTCGTTTGTGATTTTGGTTAATACAGATGTTAGGTTTTTAACGTGTACTATAATTAACTTGTAGACCCCGTCTTAAGAAAATACACCGTTTGAAAGTTAGGTACAATAGTAAAAGCTAAATGCCGCTAGTTTCAGTCGAAAAGAACAAACGCTATATATGAGGGGGGAAAAAGTAGTTCTACTTGCTAGGCAATCTTGCTAGTAATGCTTACTGGAAGTTTAATTTTGGTAGACATTTGAGATGATGCATAGAGTTCTCTACCGCGACGTAGAAGAATATTCTAACCTGGCCGTATTGGTCTCTGCGCGTGCATCGTGTACCATGCATTATACCGTGGTTCGACCAAGCGGCCGGGCGTCCAACCAGACGGCCCTTAAACCTCAACCGCAACAGCAAACTACTAGCGCCAAGGCGGACGCCGAGCACGAGAAGAATCCCCCACTGCCACGAACGCAACACACGGGGAGGACGGAGGAGTCGGTTCCGTGCGTTGCAGCGCACGCGATGCGATGGCGAGAGGACGCGGAGGAGGACAAACACGGCGCTGCTCGTCTCCTGCCCCTTCCCGGCACCCGAGGCCTGCCCCTGCCTGCCCGTCTCCACGACATGTCACACCAAATTATTGGCTCCAACCATGCCACATTGCCATCTTCCTCACCCCGCGCGGCCTGGCACGCCGGCCCCGCGCCCAAAGCCGCCTGTCCCATTGATAGCATGTGGAATATTTTAATTCTAAATTCTATTACTATTTATGTTCGGTAATATAAGCCTTAAGTCCACCAAATATATAGATAAAAAATATTAAATTTTAAAAATAATACTATTAAATCATAAATGTCCATATTAAATGGTATACTACAAATATTCACTCAGTTTTTTCAGCATTAAATTAAATGTATATAGTGAAAATATTGTAAAAACTACACCTTTGGCATCCACAATAAATTTATGTTATAGAACGATGCTTACTAAGAATGAGAACTTATATTATATGACTAGGAGGAAAAGATAAATACAGTAAAAAATTAATAATATAGTAAAATTAATAGTAAGTAATTTATTGTACTTCAGAAAATACATAAAAAATATCACAACAGATTCGATCCATCGCGTGAACGACTTACAGCGGAGGCAACGAAGAAAAGGGAAGCAGCGCAAAAACGAGCAATCGTGAAAGTAGTCGATGTCAATGAAGAAACCAAGCGGTTATGCAGGTTGCGCTGCCTAGAAACTTTATTGTATTCCCGCAGTGCAAGTCAAGAAGAAAGATCGGTGTGGTTGAGCATCTCTTGGGATGTCTCCAGATCCTTTTAAGAACACTACAATCACTCCCTAGTAACTATCATGATTAAACAAAATTTAAATATTGGTAACTGCCTCATCAAACCATATAACAATATTTTATACAGTGTTTATCAACTTTTGGGCAGTTTAAAAAAGAGAAAGATGCAAAGTTCGTAAAAGAAAAGGTTCACTATGACTACATGGCTGAGCAGCTCTCGGGACATCTCTACGACTACTTCGACTATGGTAAAGATCAGAACGAGTAGATCGTGTTTCACAGTCATTTTGCCTATGGGCAGATTTGCTGGGCTTCTCTACTTTATTTATTATCTTCCGCTGTTATTTTTCTTTATATTTGGCTGATGGGCCGTGTAGAGGTAAAATTTGGCCATAAGGCCCATACTCTTTTAATTAATAAGGTTTGTCATTATGAATAATATATATCCCTGTTACCACTGTGTGCACTAGCTCTTCCTAGACTAGTGCGATTGACACAGATGATCCGTAGGTGTTGTTTCCGGGTTTAACAAGATCGCCTCATCCCAAAACTTCCTAAGGGTGCTATGCTTATCTAACATTGTCCTAGCAATTTCTACAAGGGTTCTCTTATTTCTCTCTATAACCCATTCTACCGGGGAAGTCTATGTGAGAATTGTTGCTCTAACACTCTCTCAATGCAGAAAAATGGCAAAGGATAAATTCTTTAATTATGCGTCATTGTTACTCCTAATAGCTCTCAAGGCTCTTAGAAGATCAACTGCTAGTCTAAGAGCCAACTCTCTAAAGCAACCAAAGGTCTAATCCTTAGAAATCAGAAAATATACCCAAGAATACTTAGAGAAGTCATCTACATTGATAAGCACATATTAATTCCCTCCTGTAGACTTGACACTAGAAGGGCCAACTGTGTCTAAGTGCAAGGGTTGTCCAATCCATCAGTCATCACTAAAGTAAAAGGTAGATACGAAGTAGAAACCATCTTACCATATCTATAGGGTATGCGTCATCTAGCACTCTTAAGTCTACGCAATTCTCTAATAAGGTTCTTGCTACTGACTCTAGTCAAGTGATCGAAATATATATATTCAAGCCTACAATGCTACAACACTAAGTCATGAGAGTCAGAAGCCACAAGACATCTAGGGCTAGAGATAGAAGAGATACTGAAATCAGCACTAAAGATCCTCTCAAACCTAGAGATCCAAAAGAAATACTCACCTGAGGAATCTAAAACTCTATACCTACCACTCTTGAATCTCACTTCTAGACCCTCATGAAGAAGCTGGAAAAACAGATGGTAGATTAACCTCAGCTTACTTACCAAGCAAAGTTCTTAAGCATGAAGTTGTTATTGACGCGCACTATGCCCTTTGCTATCATGGTTCTAGTAGAAACATCTCCACATGTGATCAACTTATTGCCGGATATCTTTAGTCATGTATCGAGAACACCCAAAATCAACAAGCCACGCGTCCTCCTTCCTCGCACGCCGAACCTCATCGGGATTGCTGTGGGCTCATCGAAGGAGTAAATGTTAGTGCTACCCTTGGCCATGAAACACATGCCGGTAAAGTCCTGAGCCTTCTTCTTGCCATGGAAGTCATCCTCATCGTCGTCCGTCTTCGAGTCTACATCACTCATGTCGATGTTCTTAAGAGTGGGAATGACCTAGTTAACAAACTTATGATAGTTGGCCTTCGCATCATGAGCTTGAGAACACCTCTAGAGGTCCTTATCCTCCTTGCCCTTCAGCTTAGGGCACTTAGCCCAAATGTGGTTCGGCTCACCACACTCAAAGCAGGTGATCGGTCACCTCTCCTTTTGTTCCTCACTTTGTTGTATACTCTCGTGAATTTTGTGAATAGGAGGGCTAAATTATCTTCAGGTAGCCGCTCTAGCTGCTCATCGCTCAAAGAATGCAAAGTGAATAATAAAAATCCAAAAGAGCCAAAGTCCAAGGATCCTGAAGGATTGCTCTGAGATGGGTCAACCACAAGTGCCATTGACTCTGTCTTGGAGAGACGCTAGATGAAGTCAATCTTATGCGTCTTTAACCTCAAGTAGAGCTTATCCATGGTAAGCTCACTAATGACAATGTTGTCATCGATAAAAGTGATCTTCATTCCTCAAACTCTGATATCAAGGGCACCCAATAGTTGGCGTGCATTCTCTGATTTAGAAAATACAAGCTCATCAAAACACAAATCGTGAATAATCTTGGAAAACCTTTCCTACAACTCATCCAAAGATTGATCAGGCCTTTGCTCGATCTTTGAGTAGTCTTTCTTCAGGTGGTTCTGTCTTATTTCCTTGATCGCGGTAGAGCCCTCATGGTAATCAATAAGGGTCTTCTAGATCTTATGAGCAGACCTCAATGAGAAACATGCTCAAACTTCGATCTACTAAACCTTAAATCAGAAAATTATGAGCCTTATTGTTTGCCTTTACATCAGGTGTGACCACCTTATCATTTGCCAGCACGACATAAGGATCAGTGACTTTAATCTAAATTACGTGCCCTTGAGCCTCAATGTAGAATTGCATACGAGCCTTCCAATAAGATAAATCGATTCCATTGAACACGGATGTCTTGGTTGTATACTTCTCTAATACCATGGCTCTTAAGACTGGTTAAGATATATGAGAAGAGCTAATTGGGCTCAGATATCACTTGTATGACTGAAAGGCAACAAAAAAAGGTGAATGGTGTCTCACCCTGGGCGTTCGGTACTACCGAACGGGCGTTCGGTACTACCGAACCGATCGGTTCGGTTCCTTGGTACCCATACAAATTCGGTTCCTGAGAATCTCGGTACCGTTCGGTTCTTGAAAAGACTCGGTACCGAAGAAATTCGGTATCGGTTCTTTCGGTTCGGTTCCGGTATTTACCGAAATTACCGAACAGGGTACAGCAGCATGTAACATCAAGTTCAATAGCCAATTTTGACAGAAATGTAACATGATTTCATATAGAATAAGTGCCAAATCATACAGAGAAAAAGTCATAAATACATAATATAGCTATCCACAATAGACCCATCAATAATATTACATATTACTTAGTACTCACTACTCAAATTTCCTCGGTATTTCGGTATTTCGGTAAACCGAGGCACCGAACCGAATTTCCTCGGTAAATTCGGTTCCTGAGAACCTGGAACCGAAATTTTCGGTTTCGGTACTTTCGGTTCGGTTCTCGGTAAATTCGGTTCAGTACTTGGTTTTCGGTTTTTCGTGCCCAGGGTTAATGGTGTCATCCAAAATTTTACCCCAAGTATTCCTGGTCCTTTACTCAAGTAACTATAGAGTTATACGAAGCTCAGGATCAATAGCCAAAAACCCGAAGAAAAGCACTCAAGAGAACAAACTCTGGAGGAGGCCAGCTTCTAGCGATTAGACTAGCTACCAGGGGCCGGTTTGATCGCCAGCCGGTCATACCGGTGGGGGTAGTTGGGCCGGCCACCCTAGCCAGAATAGTTCGACGCAATCCAAATTTGGTGCAACTCCTAAAATACAAATCCAAACACTATGAAATTTTGCTCATACCTTGCATAAAGTCTTAAGAACCTATTCCATCCATGAATCGCAAAAATCTATGTCAAAGTTTGTACCTTTTTTCAAATTTAAACAAGATTGTATTAAAATAGGGCAAAAAAACCAAAACGATAAATATGACTTGTTTATGGGTAGAAAATGGCCAAGATGGCTCTAGACATATTCCCGCATGTCACAGCAACTAAAAACACCAAATAAATTAAGCCAAAAACCTTCAGATCAAGAAATCACTCATCAAGATCAAATCCAAGTAAAACCGGGTTTCTTCATGTACTTACCAACCAAGTACCTAGATGGATAGAAATTAATTTTCAGAGGTTATCGCCGCTATCTCTTGCACATCCTTAGCATAACAAGATCAAGAAGAAAAGAGAGAACAAAAATAACAAAATGAAGAGTAAATCAATCAACACGAAAGGAATTCATGAAGAAGAATAAAGATTGATATATGGCTACTTGAAGATGAAGATTTTACAGCCACTTTACCTAGAGGACAAGTAAGCACACCACGACACTCAATTTCTCTCAAACCCTAACCCTAGAATACTTTATATCATGTAAGAGGATGGTTAGATGGTTAACCACAAGTCTTTATCCCAACCCCGTTAAATAGATAGGCTAATCTTTAGTGGATACTATCCACTTAGCATAAATGGGAAAACTAAAAACCCCCCACATACATGGGTTTTAACTCACACATTTCACTTATGCATATTTTTCAAAGCACATAAGACCAAATACTTGCTCTTCTCAGCTCCTTCTTAACCAAATCCACTCTCCCAAACGTTACTCAAGTGCAACGGTTTTGATCAAAGTATCTTATGGTATTTTCGTCAAACTACCAAAATACTCTTTCCTGATCCAGTCTTCTCCTTCCATTACAAGCAATCGCTATGCTAGCCATGTGTAGGTACACCACTGGCTTGCTACATGTTAGCAAGTCTCTCCTATTTTGGTTTCACTGGACCACACCTCACTTGGACCGACCAAGCCATATAGTGCCACTACCACAGAAAAATTCATTACAGGCGGTTCAGAACCATCATCATAGATGGTTCCTTGAACTGTCTGTTTTCATGGGTCAATAAAAATAGGGGTTCTTTGAACCGTCTGTGAAAACCATATCATTGACGGCTCGAAACTAGAATTGTCTGTGATCGTTCGTTATCATAGATGGTTCAAAACTAGAACCGTCTGTCATAGTCAGTTATCACAAACGATTCTTGGTAAAAACTGTCTGTGATAGCTATACTAGAGCTAAAAAAAGTTGATAATTTTACCATGGCTTAGATGCCCAAATTTTGGCTAAGTCATCATTTTACCGTGGTTCAGATGTCCACAATTTTGGGATTCCAAGTCATAGCAAATCCAAACCACGGTAAAATTAAGACTTAGCTAAATCTTTGACCATCCAAGCCATAGTAAAAATGAAGAGGTGGGGAACGATAGGAGGAGCAGAGGAGAAGAAGAGTTGACCAAGCTTTCTATTTTTAAGGGAAAATTTGGCAAAGAGAAATAGAGAAGTGAGAAGAGAGAGATGAGGAGTGGATAAGTGAGAAGAATGAGATGAGAAGAAGAACAACTGAACCTTCTATTTTAAAGAGCAAATCCAGCAAGATGAGCAAGAAATTCAAATTTGACGAGAGCGGGTAAGTTAAAATATTATCACGGATGGTTCTTGGTAAATAACAATCTGTGATAAGTTGGTCATCATAGATGGCTTTTGTTCTGAAATGTGTGATACATCACAGACTAATCAAAACAAAAACCATCTGTGATAAGTATAGACATCACAGACGGTTTTTGTTCTGTATCATCTGTGACATATCACAGACGGTTCAGAATAAAATCATCTATGATAAGTGAGTCATCAAAAACAGTTCTTTCCATCACTGTAGACTTAGATGGTCCATCTTGTAAAACTGTCCATGGTAACTTTATCACTGACGGTTTATATTGAACTGTCTGCGATGAGGTGTCTAGGATGACCCTTTTTGTAGCAGTGTGCATCCAACCCTTGAACTTCTCAAAAATATTTTCCACCTTTCTCGCGCAATGCTTGAGTTCAGCCATCTCACATGACATCTTCGATTGTTCTGGGTCTCGGCTCATCCATAAGTGTAGCTCCAATCTTCGTTGTTGACCATAATTAACTCTAAGCCATCCAGCACATCCAAAGATAAAGAAATTATTTCTAGGAACAAGTTTATCATAACTTCACCACGTTAACTGTAATATAACTCATGCAACATGTATATACTGACCTAGGTCACACAAAACATCGTGACTCAAAATTCCCAAAATTCAACACCTTAGCCAGCCTAACCGCATACCTGTAGCAGTCAGACCACTGACAAGCACCGGTTTGAACCAAAAATTTGCACCAATCTGACTACCTAGGATTTCCGATCAGACCGCCCCTTGATGCTAGTCTAAAAATGTCTAGAGAATTCTAACAAATTGCAAATTCAAATTTGCAATCTTTCCAAATTACAATGATTCATTATAACATAATTCTAGACTTTCTTACATGGTCCTTCGCATACATATCATATATATATATATATATATATATATATATATATATATATATATATATATATATATATATATATATATATATATATATATATATATATATATATATATATATATATATATATATATCTTTAAACAGTGGCGGAGCCACATTGATGATGGGGGTGCAATTCACCCCCAAAATTTTTGTGCAAAAAAAGATATATACCTTCCTTAATATATAAAATATACACTACATATGTTAATATACTCTTGGTAGCCCATTAGGCCCAATAGGCATCAAGTCAAGCTTATTATCCCATGTGCCCATGCCATCCTCACTTCCTCGATTGATCGGCCACCCCTACCAGAGATTCCCCAATCGACCAAATTCTTCAGGCTTCTGCCCTAGTGCAGCACCCGAGCTCAAGCTCAGGCACACGGCTCTGCTCAAGCGTAGCTCATCACCGCTGCTGCCAATGACCACTAGGCACCAGAAAGGAAAAGGTAAACCAAAGAAGTCATCAAGCCAAGTCTCGATCCCGTGTTTTCTAATTCATAGATATATTGTTCTAATTTTTCTCATCCACATTACTCTGGTTTAACCGTGAAACAGCGATAGATCCATGGCGACGTTGGCGTCGAAGCTGACGCAAGTACAGTCCAAGGTGTGCGAAGCGACGAGGTTGGCGGTCAAGCATGGGCACTCGTACCACAAGACACCTATTGAGAGGAACAAGTAATACGACGTCGACCTACCCACCATCGAGAAATGCTAGGAGCTCTCCAAGCAGCTCGTCTACACTCACCTTGCCAGGTCCCTTATGCTCCTGACTTATTATGTCTTGTTTTTTACCGCCTAGTTTTTCTTTGCTCCTAAGTCCTTGATATCGATTAGCTTCTTGAATGATGGTAGATTGTTTCCTAATGTTTATGTGTTAACTAGCTCCGATAGGATGGTTTTTATGATAGTCATAGATTGTTGTATATAGATTGGTCTAGGCCACCAGAAAGTAAATTGCTCATTTTTTGCCTTTAGGTTTAAAAGGATGATTTCAAGAATCAAAATCCAAAAGGAAGTTGCAGGAGTTATGATCAATCTTAACAAGCTAAGAAATAGCATAGGTGAATAATACTTGAATGATTGTTTAGTTACCAACATTTAACTTTCGTACTATGTTATTTGTACTTGTCTTAGAACGGACGTGTTTTAAATTCACACTCTATTATTCAAATCCTGGCTGTGCCATTGTTTTTAAAAAGATAAACTCACGTGAATAATTGAACCTGATGTTTGTACCAGTATCATCATGCGTACGGCTAGACCGGATCGTCCTGACCATAAGCTAAGCTAGCGAACACGGCACGATGTTCAGGAACAAGAACGTCGTGCGCGCGCGGATCACTCGATCGCTTTGCTTATTCTCTCCCTCCAAAAAAATCTGCACCACCAAACATGTGTGGCACGCACGGGCCCAAACGGCACAGTGAGCAACCGGACGGAGCCACGCGTACCCTGCAGGGCGAGTTTTACCCATCAAAACCACATGGTTTTGTCGTCAAGTGCCTCCGGCCTCCCTGAGCGCCTGGCTTCTTCCGTCTATAAAGGCCAAGCCCTTCACTCATGAGCACTCCACACTACTATACTAGCTGCAACAAAGAGATTATTACCTCACCTTGCGACATAGGCACATCCAGCTAGTTTGCTAGCCATGTCGCGCCATCGGCGACAGCCGTCCCGCGCGCTCCCTCTCGACTTCAGCGTGGACGACGACGAGCCAGCAGCAGCCAAGGGCACGACGTCGCACGTCGACGGCGGCCAGGCCCCCCGTGCCGGCAATGGTGGCGGCCGGAGCGATGCTGGGGCTGCCAAAGGGCAGGACGGCCAGGGTAAGAAACTGCCGCCGGCCACTGGCGGCCGGACGTCGTCGGAGGGGACCGGGAAGAAGTCGTGCGACGGCAACGGTGGTCGTTAGCCATATATTGCCGGCCCAAGCCAGCGCGCGGCAGCGTACGCGCGTTCTGCATGCACGCATGGCCTGGTAACTAGGCCTTGCTTTGTTTTTGCCCACTCCCTAGCTAGTCTCCATATATATGTTTGCATTTCCTGTCCTATTTATCGTCCCTGTTATGTATGTTCGAAGAGTTCTAGCCTGATATATCTGCAGGTTTATATATGTGTACACCCAATAATATGTAATGCCAAGTGGTAACGAACTTCATATATTATCATTCATGCGTTCTGTGCCTAACCTCTCATGAAATAAGATCTGAAGTTCTTCTAAACATAATATTTAGTTTACATAAGGATAATTTGTCCTTTTTATACAGATCTAGAAATACAAGAAAGGAGAGTATGAGTAAACGCACGTTATGGCTTTCGCCGAGACAGGATGAGTGCTTGCGGGGTCTCTCGATTGAGCAATAAAGTGCCATCTCATGATAAACCGGACGCAAACTTGAATGATTAACAGTGAATAGCACCAAAAGATTTTCCCGTCGAAGAAAGAGAAAAAATGCAAACAAAACTAATGGACGTTGGCGTGATCAGCATTTAGGACTATATGTTCTTGGCGTTTAGTGTTTTAGTGATTAATGATCCTATTTTGTTAAGACTAACCATGTTTCAAGTGAAGTTAAGTTGGATTAGTGCTTGATATTGACTTTAGGTGTTCTTAGTATTCATGGATCTCCATGTTAGTTCAAATGATGGCTAAGGATGAAGATTAAGGACCCTGTGACTAGAAATGATACAAGGAGTCGAGTTTGGAACATTTAAGTGATATATTTTTGTTTTTTTACTTTTGTCATACTATTAAGGGGTTCAAACTAATAGTTTGAGTTTAATAAGGTTGGGTAG
This sequence comes from Dendrocalamus latiflorus, assembly GCA_017311315.1. Classification (NCBI taxonomy): domain Eukaryota; kingdom Viridiplantae; phylum Streptophyta; class Magnoliopsida; order Poales; family Poaceae; genus Dendrocalamus; species Dendrocalamus latiflorus. Next base: position 8,689,668 of record CM029647.1, on the reverse strand, counting down.
CTAGTTATGATGCACACTAGGCTCTCTAGCTCATATCTAGCCAATGGAAGCCAAGAAACCAAGTGAGATGCAATATTTGCAATGCCCATGTACTATTAGTTTTGGGTAGAAATATTTACACTAAGACGGATAATCTGACTGAGTCAGACTATAGGCCGGATTTATTTTCTAGAGTGTCCGAGTGAGTTTCAATGGGAGTCAGACGATCCGAGTCACTTCGACTATGTGTCGGATCAATTTTTCAGAGGGCATGTATTTTGGAAATCAATGGAAATTGGATTATCCGAGTCATTTGGTGCATGGGTCCGATTAATTTTCTAGGAAAGTGTTTTTGAAGTGCTATGTGATCCGGATGATTCAAGGCAGTCAAATCTTAGGTCAAAGCATTTTTATAGAGACATGGTCTGATATGAAATTTAATTGAGTCCGATGATCCAAGTGGAGAGCACGACCCGGATCAATTTTCCAACAAGGTGCTCTTCAGGTTTTCCACTAGCACGGATAATCCGAGCTAAGCAAATAATCCGACTTGAGTCAGACAATTCAAGTATGTGCAATGGCTATATTTTTCCCTGTTAGAAGCGTGTAAGTTGGATGATCCGAGTGGGTTAGATAATACGACTCAAAGTGATATTTTGAATCTCCTATATCTACCAGCTAGTTTCTAATGAGAGAAGCTATATAAAAATCCTATGGGCATTCAAGTTAGCACTCTTAAGACTCCAAAAACAGTGACTTGCATATTGGAGAGTTTAAGAGCACTCGAGTTTCAAGTTGAGATTTTGGGAGTGTGAGAGAGTATATTAGGTCTTAGTATGCATCACTTCTGGTATCTTGGACCTTGTTGAGTGCTCTTGGTGACCTTCTAAGCAGGAGCGTCATTGGAAGGGTTGTCAAGGTTTGAAGTCCACCTATCCGAAGAGAAGGACTACCATGAGTTGATTGCTTGGATTCTTACATAGGTTCAAGTAGGGGATATACTCCTGCGAGAGTGCTCCGATGAGGATTCGAGTAGATCGTCGAATCTTCGAGACCTCGGCAAAAAAAATCAGTTGTCTCTTGTACCCTTTACGTTTCCGCATTTAAATTCTTATTCTTTCGATTCATATATTACTATACTTGTGTAGGATTGGAACTTAGCTTGCAAATCTTCACTAGCGTGCTTAGAAGTTGTTTGAGCACACAGCAAACCGTAGGCACTTAGGTTGAGAGTAATTTCTTAGTTGCTCTAAATTTGTTAAATTTGACCTCGTTTAAAAAGATATCCACCTCATCTCTCCCTCTTAGGCCTCCAATCCACATCAAGTTAACCAATTTATTAGGACAGTAATCAATCGCCACACTCATGAACAACGTACGGCATGCTTGTTGGACCGGAATGTCGGATAATAGTGCATTAGCGAGAATGGTTAAATAATGATTTAACAGAGAAGTTGATTAGCTTTGATTGGGGTAGATGCATGTGGAGACAGTGACTACGATGTGTTGGATACTTGGATTCATCGCAACATGCGTGTAACAGTTTTGAGGTTGGAAGTGAAATGGACCAAAATATTCAGCACTCTTAAGAGAAAGTTGCAGGCTTCAAAAAACTTGTTTACAATCACACTGTAGTACTACAATTGTACCAACAACAGTCCAACAGTACTAAAGAATCAATTAGTCCAACATGAGAGTTAAGAACACATGCACGTACATGAAGGACCACAAGGCTCCTCATAGTTACCGACTAGTCGAAGTGTCATGTTGGTACCCATGCCGCTGGACCGCAAGGCTGCCCGAACACGTCGCTGCAATTTAGCTCAATATACAATTCATACCAGATCTAACTTGTGATCTCTGGAAAAAGCGTGTATACATGATCGTAAGTATTGTGTTTTATAAACTAATCGGTTGATCTAAAAGTTTAAGCCCTCGACGAAAGATGAACAATATGCTTTAACAGTAAAAACAAAGCATAAAGACATCAGCTGGTGAGCAAAATTAGTAATGAAGAGAAAGGAGACCTAGAAATATAAATGAAGCATCTAGCGATGAATGTTTGTAGGACCGTAATGGTAATAGAGGAGTGAATGGTGCCTCACAAAAATTTCTCTAAACATTCTTAAACTCTTCATTCCAGTAGCTACAGAGCTATGAAGATTAGAATTAGAAGCCAAAAACAAAGCAACAATTTCAAAGACTAAAAAGTGTAGGTCTTGCACCTGGGTGGTCTGACTGATGACTCTCTTGTGGTCTGACTGGCGACGGGTATGACCAGGCCAAGGAACGGTCTAACCGCTCCCCTATTTCTATAATAGAAAAATCAGTCAAAGTCTAAATCACTTTTGGTGCAACTCCCAAATTCATAATTAAATAAGATGAAACTTTACACACACCTTACTTAGAGTCTCGGGACCTATTCTATACAAGAATCGGGATGATTCTGGACAAAGTCAAACCTTTCCTCAAAACACACAAGGTTGCACCAAAACCGGGTAAAAACCAAAAACTCAGGATATGAGTTGCTCGTAAGTAGAGGGAGGCCAAAATGGCTCCAAATGTATTCTCATATGTCACAATAAGCAAAATCTCCTAAAAATTTAAAGCAAAAACCTTAGGACTAAAAAACCTCAAAACTAGGGCAAAACTAAGTAAAACCAAACAAAACCGGACAACTTCAAAATCTTTTAAGACCTAGTGCCTAAATAGATGTGATTTGATCTCCATGAATCATCTCCATTATTTATATACCCTTGGCACACACCGAGATCAAGAAATGGAGAGGAGATCAAAACCAACAAGAATAAGAGCGCAAATCAACCAAAATAAGGAGACACTATGAGTGATGAATAAAGTTAATATAGTGCTACTTAAGGATAAATGTTTTACAGCCATTCCATATAAAGAATAAGATAACATACCACAACACACTTACTCTTCTTTAATTCTAACCCCAGAACACAAGGTTGAAATCTTGGATGGTTGAATGGTTGGCTTGCAAGGTTCCATCATAACTCGTGTTACTCACACACTTAACTCATGTACGCTTTTCAAAAACATAAACCCAAATCCGTTAAGTTTTTAGCCTTTGATCAACTTATAGCATCGTTCAAGTGCTGCGGTTATGATTCAACAAAGTTTTTGGTATTTAGCAAATTACCAAGAATACCCTATTCTTGACTCAATCTTCATCTTCCCTTATAAGCAATCATCATGCTCGCCACGTGTAGATGCACCAATGGCTTATCACGCATCATTAAAAGTTGCAAACACCATAAAAAGTCTGATCATACCGCTCCACGGTCTAACCGGCAACACACCAGCGGTCTGACCTGCAACTAATCAGTGGTCAGACCGGTTTGTCTGATAACAAATACTAACAAAATGTAAATTTATAAAATTCAAATTTCAAGTTTATAAACTTAGCAATAGTTTATCATAACATTATTTTATACCTTCTCACATGGTCCTGACCGTCTAGGGTATACTACCTCTGATCAAGTGATGTTTTCATCATTTCACGTATTGGTCCATCTGAACCTCCGTTTCAGATTTGACAGCTCGGAACACTCCACACCGTCGAACTACGCCAATGTACTAAGCCGTGCTTGCATGGAAGCAACCTTAAAGCGATGGCACAAATTCACGACCAAGGGAGACCAACAAGGAATTACAATTTTTAAACTGGAACTTAGAGGGGTTACAGTTTACAAACAATGAGATGATAGATGCATTCTCGAAAACAAATGATAATTGCGGTTTGGCATTTCCACGACATGATAAAGTCATACAGGATTATTCGAGAACCATTGAACGTACAATCCAATTATTTCCATTCATCTTTTCTTTTTTTCTTTTAAAAAAACATCAAACCATTGATTTCCTTGTTCAGAGTTTGCAGATTTGCCCTGCAGCCTCAGGGTGAAAGTTTGCAATGATAGGAGGATCTTCCTGAGCTGTTATTTGGTTTCTTGATCAATCAGATTGCCGTCGCTGTTGAACTTGTTCTGGGGGTAATGTGCTTGAATGAACCCTTCTGGCTTGTTGATGAAATGGATATCCAAGAAAACCCCGACTTGCCAGATAAGGTACTGCGATTCCCTGCTGCGCTCACTATGGCGGCAGCTCTGTCAGCCCAGCAGTACGGCGGTCTTGATCCCCAATCCAGGGCATTTTTCAGAGGGCATAGAGAAGCAAACAGTTGTAGATAGGATTTCAGAAGGGAAAAACCCTCTGAATTTCGGTATATTTGATCACATCTCTCTCTAAACAAAAGTATATTTGACCATGTTTTCATGATACCAACATCATAGTCTAGTACATTCGTTCTACCTATAAAATGGCGCTGATGATTTCTTTGTAAAAATGTAGTCCATTGTCGAGGGAAACGGGCGATACACCTGAACATTTTAGAGCTCCGAACGCGAAGGTGTGGGAGGTATAGGGAAACATCCGTGAATTGGGATATTGGTCATCCGGTTTCCATCATGATTACTTCATGTGGCAATCACGAGGCCATCTCACATCCCTCGTGATTACTCATGGTCATTGGTGCAGCAGGAATGTATGTCAGCAATAGCTTACCGCTCTGTTTTGGACAGAACTATGGGGCGGTTCTTTTTTAGCTTCCGTTTATGTTTTTACTACGATTTATAATTTTTAGGTTATTTGTGAGAGAATACAGAGTAACAAAAACTCACGTACGATTTTGATCGATATAAATAAAGTTGTTATATTATGTATTATAATTAATTTATAGACCCGTCTTAAAAAATCATTTCATTTGAAAACTAATTACTATAGAAAAGTTAAAAAGTAGATTTTAAAAGTTGAAAAGTACAGACCCTAAAGCTTTAGAAGTCAAAACTCATGCACCAGCTACATTTCTAGAACATCTCAGAATGCAAGCCCCTTGAAACAGAATCCACCGCTTCAGAGATTATTTGGAACAAATTCAAAAGATCGAATGTTGTGTATATACACAGCATTGGTATCTGGATACATCGGTTTACAATAATTTTACAGTCTGTGCACTATATCAACCTCTGGTTTTTGCAATCTCCTTTGTTCTACCGTTGTCAGAAACTTTGCATAATAACCAGTGCATCAGGCCATCAGCCAAAAAGAAAGGCCCGATCATCATTTGGGCTTATTTTTGATGGCTTATGGCTGAAAAGCACTGTAGCTGGCTGAAAAAATACTGTAGCTGACAGAGGCTTATTTAGAATAATTAAATTTAAAAAATTAAAAAAATAAAAAATATGTTAGCCCATTACGTATAATACAAACAAATACGGGAAAAAAGAACCGGCAAAAAAGCTCAACAAAAAGCCAAAAGTTCAGAAAAAGACGAAATTTATGAATAGTGAAAAATAAGTCAGAAACTAAAAGCTGAAGCCAAAACGATCACAACCTTACGTGTGCACACAACCTGACAACCAACTGCTCTGCAGGTATGTCATGCAATATATACTTTATGTTACACGCGACGGCGGAGGAACGACGAAGTAAAACAAGATCAATCGCAGAGAGACACGAGATTTTAACGTGGAAAACCCTCCCAATTCGAGAGGGAAAAAACCACGGGCGCCAGCCAGCAACAATCTTCACTATATCGGGGTGAGGTTACAATGCCGGGGATTTACAACTCTAATGCCATATCCCAAACGGCGGCTTACAGGAAATATATATATCATGAAACCCTAATTCGACTAGAATCCATACCGCGGGGGGGCTTCGCCCCCCCCCCCCCCCGGCACCCCCCAGGCGTCCCTGGGTGCACGGGCCTTGCACAATGGGCTCCGCTCCGGCCCTAAGCCTCCGGCGACGGGCCTCCGCTACGCTCCGTCCAGAAGCCGGCCTTATTGATGTGTAGAATTTGGATCACAAATCAACACTTTAGCTGCATTGCATGGCCTCGCTTTCCATACTTTTATTTTCGGGGAGTTGTTAGCGACTAATGTTTGATCCGGATGCTTCATACCATCGTCACAATATTTGTTATTATTTATATAATATTTTTTGGTCATGTATACAATAAAATAAATTGATAAGAATATCAATGTTGCACGCATAAAATCAAATTGTTACACATATGAAATCAAAATATTGCATTCATGAAATCAAATAGGGATAATTGATGATTTGCCCCATCTTTCATTAGCATCAGCTCATGTGGAGGTAACCAGAGAGATCAGCATGAGGATGGTGTCGTGCGCGAGACCAAAGCCATTGTCGACAACGGTGGGCATGCGGAGCGTGAGGTCGTGACGAGGCCGTGGAAGTATAGGAACTTCGACCACAGCTATTATGACTTTGATCACGGCTGTTACGACCACGACTGCTACGACCACGGTCACTTTGACCATGGTCGTGATCGTAATAGCAGTGGTTGTAGCAGCCGTGGTCATAGTGACTGTGGTCGTATGGTCGGTCACAACATGTTTAATCCATCTATACAATATTTTTAGGGCATGTATGTAAAAAAAATTAATAAGAATATCAACATTGCACCATAAAATCAAAATGTTACACACATAAAATCAAAAATATTGCAACAAAAAACACCAACCTCCCATGGCTAGCGCCACAAGCGGCGTGGATCCAATGCCGGTAGGAGAAGGCGGCGAAGCCTGTGCAGCGTTCACGAGGCCGCTATCAACGGTCGAGGTCAGGATGCCATGGAGCTTGTAGAGGTTGCGATTGACTTTACCGAACTCCCAAGTGGCAATCGCGGCCACGAAGCCAGTGCCCCCATGTGCACTCGGGGCCAGCGGTGGGGCAAGAGCGAGAGCTCGAATCGGAGCCCCGACACCGTGGAGAGTAGACAGAGTCGAAGAGGTGGGAAGCGTACTTGCGGATCCGCATGCGCAGAGCGATTGGGCGGCGCACGGCCGTGGAGGGTGGATCTGGAGGATTTGGGATTAGAGTAGGAGGCAGGAGGTGGAAGAGGAGACGAGCTAGAATAGAGAGATGGCCATAGGGTTTGGAAAGAGAATGTGACCGAGTCAGATATTCCATCCATTTATTCATTCCGACACGTAAGATCCGCATCAATTCTATTATTCTTGTTATTTAGAGTTTCTTAGTTAGCGTACGTGTCACGGAACTGAATCAGAAAAGTCTGCGATTTACAGTCCGGGCTCCAAGCCATTTGGATCTTACAGACAGTACGATGTTCTGCTAGCAAATTGTTTAATTATGACGAGCAAACGTATCCCTATGATTATCTAGAGATCCGGACTCCCGTCTCTTTTTCTGTTAGCAAAGAGATGAGAGGGAGCTCGATCGGCTTGTGGGCTTTAATTTGGGCTACGAGCTTTCGTAACTTAGTTCGATTTTCACGTGCCAATCTGCGGTGCAGCTAGGCATCTCGTCTCGGGGCCGGCCGGGTGTGCGGCCGCCACATCATGACGGCCACGAAGCAGGCACCGAATTGAAGTACGGTTCGCCGGCCCTACTCGACTATTTTCGCCAAGGTGGTCGACCCAATCCATACACGAAGAGGACACCATCATACAGAAGAACAAGCGGAGATAACAATGCTCTCTCTCTCTCTCTCTAGCCCCCCCTGTGGAGTGTCGACATGCTAAGCTAGGAGAAGGAAAAGTTGGAGCAAAGTACAGGAGCCAGCATCATCAGCCCGGCCGGACCAAAAGACAACGGAACACCGACCCGACCCGTACATGCGTGCAACGCACCGAGCGACGAAATCTATTGCACTCCTTTTTTTGACGTACGCCTGCGACGCCCACTGCAGCCGTGCAAGCGCGTGCGTGGGTATGCATGTTTCTTTTTATCGTCCGTGCTTTGCTGCTACCTTTGGCCAAGCCTGTCGCACCGCAAAGCTGACGCCAAGGAAGCACCACTAACATGGTGCGCGGGGTTACCTAGCTGGCGCGCCTGGCCGGGGAAACGCTGCCCACTGCGCTGTGAGCCTGTGACCATTTCATATGTACACACTTCACTTGTTCACATGCATTTTCAGCCGCCGTTCCTTCTTTTAGATGAGCTTCTGTTCATATACGGGGTAGAAATTTGTACACACGGTACACACAATGGAGCGACTAGCGCCCGTCCGGACATTACTATAAAAAGACTAATAATAGATGTCTCATCATATACGGTTAACAAAAACTATCAGTATTAAATATAATCACAAACGATTTTTGCTATATATAGCTAAACCCTAAACCCTAAATTAATAATTCTTACTACATATAGCTACTTTAAATCATATATATCTAATATACTAATTAATTAATTTAGTACTAAATTTATATGTAACGTAGGACTGAAAATGGATGTGCTTGAGAACCGTGTGAGTAAAGAGTACATTAATGGTGTGTCTGCTTTTACAAAAGTTGCCGAGAATGATATGTTGAATAAGGGGTAGAATATATATATTGCACATGTATTGACTGTGAGAATCTGAAGATGTTTAAGAACCGAGCACAGATTGAAACACACTTAATTTGAAGGGATTTCAAAAAGGGATACGCACGTTGGACCAGTCATGATGAAGAGCATATTACACTAGAAGGTAGTAATAATAACATCGCCGATGAAGTCAACGATATGTCACCGGATGATGTCGATTGTGGTTCCGATTTAGATAGGCTGCATGATGACAATATGGATCAGATGCTTCACGATACAGAAGGGAACTATGATGAGAGAGTATGTTAAATTCTGGGGCTTGATGGAGGACTCAGAGAAATCTTTGTTCACGTGCTGCAAGTAAAATTATACGAGGTTGTTAGCCATGCTTGAACTGCTGAAATTAAAGGTAAGCAACGATTGGTTCGACAAGAGTTTACGGCACTGTTAGGTCTTTTAGCGGACATACTTTTGTAGGGTAACGAGTTGCCCAAAACTATCTACAAAGCCAAGAAGATTCTTTATCCATTAGTAATAAAGGTAGAAAGAATGCATGCATATCTAAACGACTATATCTTCTACCATAAATAGTATGAAAATATGCATGTATATCCGGTGTGCAACGCATCCTAATACAAGTGTAAGAACCAATCAGATGATGGAGAAAGAATAGAGGTGAAGAAAGGACCTCCTACTAAGGTGGCATGGTATCTTCCTGTAATTCCCTGTTTAAAGCAGTTTTTTGCGAACCCAAAGTAGGCAAAACTACTGCGTTAGCACTCGGAGAAGAGTAAGAAGGTTGGGATGCTAAGACACCTTATTGATTCCGCCTAGTGGAGAAACATCGATAGGAGGTTTGCAGACTTCGGTGCAAAACCGAGGAATACAAGGTTTAGATTGAGTACAGATGGAATGAATCCTTTCGGTAACATAAGTAGTTGACATAGCACTTGGTCCGTGACTCTCTGTATCTACAACCTTTCTCCATAATTGTGTATGAAGCGAAAGTATAATTTACCGTCGATACTTATTTAAGGGCCGAAGCAACCTGGGAATGATATTGATGTGTACATAGCACCGTTGGTGAAAGATCTAAAAATATTGTAGATCAAAGGTGTATTGGTATGGGATACGTATAAACGAAAGAACTTCACTTTATGCTCATTGTTGTTCTACACTATAAATAATTATACTGTCATTACTAACCTATCGAACTAGAGTACAAAGGGGTTAAAGCTTGTACTCACTGCTTCGATAATACCGAGAGTGTGTGGCTGAAGCACTCACGTAAAACCATGTACTGCTTAGATGTTTCAGTATAGTTTACTATTGTACTGATTATTGCTAAATTCAGTTGATACTGCAGTAGCACATATCTGTTATATATTTCTGGTTATTGCTGAAACTTTGTTGGCACTGCAGTAGCAGTTCTTTTTTCTATTTGTGCTTATAGCATGCAATTGACTTTGTCTCTTATCTGAGGTAATTTATACATTATGAGACTAGCAGAATAGTAAAGAAATAGTCACTTTGATTATTGATATATTAACAAGAGTTGAAGAAAGCCAATATTTAATCTTGTGCAACTCCTTAACTGAGAGCAAATTTGCAACTTTAATCTGTGTAATACGCAGTTCGTAAATGCCCACTTTCCTGTATAGTTCAGCATATTATCATGTGTTAATGATATGAATGCTTTATCTATTTTTGAGATATAATAGGTTTATCTTCATGTCATTTACTTATTACTATATATATGCTTTACTGCTAATACTTGGATTTTGAATTAACATGAAATTATTGCTAAAACCGTCTAATTTCCAACAATCTAAGCTACTGAGAAGAGAGTAGGGGCAAGGCTCGAATTGATTTTTATTGTCATTTGTTATTGGCAGCCAATTCACTAGTACTCTCTATTTCTTTGTCATATCTATTATCTTGTGACGATGTCATCCGCTCATTCTTCGTCATCGTCTCCTAATGTGTGTGATGCATCGTCCTTTGAAAAATCCAAGTGCCATAAAAGAGGACTATAAAAAAGACCCGATGGCTGATTTACTATCACGGATGTCGATGCGTCGGGACCCTCTCAATCCTCGCGCGAGCAGTGACCATACTCCGGACAATGGTCGGAATAGTTGCACGGGTATGGATTGAGATCACTTATGATTTATGGAAGAACGTGAGTAAAGTTCAGAAAAATGATTTAGTAACAGAAATTTTTTGATCGTTCAAGATTCGGGAAGAACACCGGGCCTCTATGCAATGACATGCATTGCTAACAGTATGCAAAGCATGGAAGAACTTTAAGAACATGTGTATCAAGCAATACATAGAGAAGGATTTGATGCCCTTGCAGATGTATCTGTTCCTGGAATCACAATGGCAAGAGTTTATGGCTAAGATGACAGATAATTTTAGGAGTGAAAGTGTGGTGCACAGGACCTTCCAGGCAAAAAATGCGTACCCCCCACAGACTGGCATCGTTGTGTATGTGGGTAAAATCCCGAAATGGAGGAAGGAGGATGAACATGCAATCCTGCGGGAGGCCTTCCCGCCTTTGCCAGGATCCCTAATAAGTGTGCCCGAAACTAGATAAGAGCAACATCATTTACCATGTCATCGAAGGTCATCTCCTTTCAAAACCCCATAGACGAGGAAGTGTCCCAATAGCTAATAATATATCAAACCACCTAGTTTGTAATTATTCCATAACTTCATAAGAATTGAAATTATATTTTGGGCTCTCGCAGGAAGTGCTAAGTGTATAATCTTCCCAAGACTCATTCCAGATAGTCAGAGAGAGAGATACTCTCCGCGGCTCTGAAAAACAAGGAGCACTCAGGTAGTATGAGAGCCCTTGGTCTTTATGTTCCATGAAAATATGGTTTCTCAGAGGACTCCAAAGCGTACCGAATTAAGAAGAAAGCCAAAAATGAGTGTGAGGCATGGCTACAAGAGGAGCTTAAGGCATCCCTTAGAGACGAGATCACTGATACCGTCAAATTTGAGATGCAAAGGCAGATGGAGAGCAGGTAGGAAAGATTTTGGAAAAATCAATTAGAAGCCTCCACTGCTCCTGTACTAGCCAGCTCCCAACCGTTGGAGTAGCTACGCGTCCAACCCTACCTCCGAAAGTGACCACAGATTTTTTCTGTCAATGACATCCTCATACTAATTATTATCTCTAGAATGCTCGATCCATTTCTAGGCCTGTTGGAGCAGTTAATTTTGTATCATTATGTAGGTGTCTACGAAGTAAAAGCTCTAAGTGAGATATACCTCTGTTGCCCTATGCGTTGCTTAGGGACAGGCGTATCCATCTGGTGTTGGGGCCTTGGTGCACGATGTAACACTAGCGCCATGTTTCACAAAAGTGAATGTGCACATGTTCATGCCAATTTCAAGGTCATCCCGCTGGAAATGCCCCAAAACGATGCGGTCATGAGTCTAGGGCAAACCATTGGAACAATCATCCAGTGGCCCAAGAGGGACATCTAATTGGAAGCTCTTGCACTGGTGCCAAGTTCACAGGAGCTATCTGCACCGGTGCCAAGTCCACAGGAGCTATCTGCACCAGACCAAATCCACCGGAGCTACCTGCACCGACGTGGCAAGGGCGCAGTGGATCACATGCATCTACATGTCATGCCTGGTTGACTACCATAAAGTTGACCTCTAACAACCAAGGCGGCAAGGGCAAACAGAAGAATATTAGTGATATTCCCTACTTGTCGTTGGCTTTGAAATTTATGCTAGACGAGCCGTTGGCTGCCCCGATATAGCACCTCCAAACCCTAGGACTAGCTTGCCAGAGATTGCATGCATGGTACATGGAACAAGCCAACAAACCAAATGGACGATGGCGCTCGAGTGTCAATTTTAAGTTAAGGCCGCATCGTCTTCAGCATAATATTCATAATTTTGTCTTGACGGTGACCTTCGAGGGCTTATTCTTTCTCTTCAAACTTGAGTTAATTGATTTGTGACATAGATATTCTTGTTTCTGAAATGAATATGAATTAGATGTATACATGTACTTGTTGTATTTTTACTTGTTTAAGAGGGCATGGATATCATTTCGTGAGGTTAGCCAACAAACATATATAGATTTAGGAATACAAAAGAATATCATAAACGGTTATTAACTCATAACTATCTATGATAGTTGACTATCACAGACGGTTTCTACTACCGTCTGTGATATCTCATGAGACGGTTTTAACTATAATCCGTCTATGATAGTTTAATATGACAAGCGGTTTACAGTTGAAACTGTCTATGATTCATGAAATATCATAGATAACTCAAACTATCCAATGGCACACGTGCCGTGCACACACTCAAACCAGCTCAACCCAAATTTCATCAATACCCCAAACATGTCTGGCCTCTCCAGAACTCTCTGGACACTCCAGACATGTCTAGAGTACCTCTAACATGTCTGCTCTTGGGCCACCAGTATGACTGTTCTCCCCATGACGGTCAGACCGCCCTCATAGACTGATCTGACTGCTCTATAGTCACCGATCTAAATGCACCTCACTCCATGACCACACTGGTCGGAGATCGATTACACCTCACTGGTCGAAGGGTGGTTACATGACCACACTGATCGCTGGTCAAACATCACTTATATGACTTGCTTTCATGATCACATTGGTCGCACAAAGTCGGCTAGATCACTGTGCCACGGCCAGTCTGACCACCCTGCACTGAGGTCTTAAGAAACGCCCAAGGCCGATCTGATTGCTGTTGTGAGGCCGGTTTGTTTGGTTAAAACCTAATAGCAATTTTTTTAAAAAAAACAAAAACTTAAAAACCAAACTGAAGCTTTAATAAAACTTATAAATCAAAATCAAAAGTTTATAAGATTATCACTGGTCACGACTCACGAGGACCTCTTCATGGTCTTAGGGCATCTGTAGTGTATGAAAAGAGGAGGTCTTAAGCCACCTTAAGATCAACCTTATACATTACAGAGGTGACCTTAAGCAGACCCTAAGCAAAAAAAGCTTAAGGCTGGTCCTCAAGCTAAAGACCTGACCACAAGCATTAAAATACAATTTTTGTTTATCTGCCAAGTGAGACCGTCTTAAGGCCCCTTGGGTTATATACACTATGGAGTTGGTCTTAAGGTTTAGATGGGACCCACCTTAAGACCCTTTGGGTCATATACACTACAGATGCTCTTACAGGTAGTAAAACGGGAGCTAAGTTTGCATGCAAAGTGCAACGGCATCCTGCACTCTTTGGAGTACTGTTCCAGCTTGTAGGCTTTGCATGGACTGCATCGGAAACTCCACAATTTCTCGCCTTCCCGAGAAAAAAACAGTAGCACACATGCAGTATCTTCTCTTTATCGTCGTGCTTCGCAGCTACGCTACTTCTCTCCCAATTAGTACATCCCTAGCTAGCTTCCCCAACATCGCATCGTAGATACTCTCTAAGCTACACAAATTTGGGCACTGCCATGCCATATATATCAGACCCAAGTTCCACTCAGAAGAAAACAATTACAATTAAAATTAACAGCAGAAATTACTAATGAGCAGTAGTTGTGGTACCACTAGTATTTTTTCCTTTGCAATCACAATTCTGGCCTTTTACATTACTAGAGCTAGCTGAGTACCATCAAGTACTTGGAGATGAAAGCATTCGATCTATTCAACTCGAGAATGATCCTGTCTGGTCAACAAAGGACAACATCATTCGCATTGCGTTGAGTAAGATTTTACGCTGATTCTATCACGGAATGTACGTATGACCCCGACGTTTATTAGCTAGTGTGCATCCCCACGGAAATTAGCCGAACAAGATCTTTTTAACTTTTGCTTTACTTTTCATTACTTCTATTTTTTTTAATTTCTTGGTTTTTTGAGTTTTTGCCAATTCTTTTTCCTGTATTTATTTGCATTGTCTGTAATGTGTTAACCTGTTTTTTATTTTTAAATTTGTTTAAATTTAGTTACGTCAAATAAGTTACCATCAATTATAGTATAATTTTAGCTAATTGCAATATAATTTTAACCATAAGCTAACTTATTTTAGCACAACCAAGCAGAACGCAAATCACGATCATCCCACGCTCATGTCAGGTCAATCACAATATAAATTTTTTTATCAAAATTAACTAGCATATCATGCAAACCCATACAACTTTCCCTTTACAAATGCAAGCACATACAGCTTGGGCAATAGTCGTTTGTGCATGCGTTAATTTCATAAACCCAACCGCTAATACTTGTAGTAACTCATACATACAGTAACTTGACCTCAAAATACACCTTAACGTAAGTAATCGTCAAGTTAGCAACCAATTACACCAACCACAACATCACTAGCTAGTAGTACTTCGGTTCGGTGGGTAAGAACGATCAACGTAATTCGGTGCCCCACGAGAAAGAACGTTACTAACGCCCATGCGAGTAATGACTCGAAGGATTGGCCGGCCCACGTGAGGCTGGCGCCTGGGCCCACAAAACCCTCTCAGACTGCTGCGGATGGTAGCCCACCTGACCACCACTCACGCCGCCGCCTAGCCCCACAAACCCGCCGTAGCCAACATGACCCACCTCGCCGGCGTCCGCTGCCACCACCACCCGCTGCGGCTGCTGCTGCTGTGGGTGCCTCTCCTCCTCACGACCACCGCAGCCTTCACTCTCCTCCTCCGCCTCAGCCGCAGGTAGCCGGTGCACCTCGGCGTTCCCGAACGTGGCGGCCACCACCACCACACCGTCCGCGGCCGTCATCTCCCCGGCGAGCGTGCCGCCGATCACCTGCCCGCCCGCCCCAGCCAGCGACACCGAGAACGGCGGTGGCACGGCCCCCTCACCGGCCGCGGACGGAAGCACCGTCCCGGACAGAGAAAGTATCTCGAACCGCCCGTGCAGCGTCACCGTGGACGCGGTCGCCGGCGAGGTCGGGAGCCGCAGCGTGACGGCGGCGACCGCGCCACGGCCACATAGAACTGAGACGCCGAAGCGGCGGCGGTGCGCGAATGCGGCGACTGCGGTGGCCACGTCGCAGCCCGAGGCGAGCTCCAGCACGACAGGGCGCATCGCCGCCTCGCTCTCCCGCGTCACGACCACGGGCGGCTTGGGCTTGTTCTTGGACCCCAGCGGCCGCCCGCGGGGCTTCCTAAGAGCAGGCGCCGGCAGCTGCGACACAGGCGCAGGCGCGATCGGCTCGGCTCGCGACGCCCTCTCGTCGGCCATGGAAGCAGTTAAGTAAGCGCAGCGCAAGCCACAAGGTCTATATACCAGCCTCACTTTCAAGTTACTACAGTAATATGGATAGTAGAATAGCTGCAATTCTTGGCTCTACTAGTAGCCGGTGAGCTTAAAATGCGTGCTATAAAGCATGGAGCAAGAAACAAATGGTTTGGTTGGATTTATATTTATAGAGCGGGAGACCACGACGACGCTGCACTGCACGGGCGAGGGCGAGAGATCATCGCCGCCGTCCGTTCTGCCGACGCACCATCGGACGCCGGGATCGAGGCGTCCCGAGGCGTCCAATCGTATGCGTTGGGCTATGTGGCCCCCGCATCTGTGCCGCTTTTCGCCTTCGGCTCACGTCAAATCGGGTGGGACTCGCGCTTGCCAAGCAGCACCATCTGCTTGGGCATTGCACCGACGTGCGGGTCCGAGAAACTTTTGGCCGGCATGCAAGTAAAAGGAAGACTGAGCGACGTAATCGAACGTTGTACTGGTTGGAGCTACAACCACTAACTTATTTTTTTTATAATAGTAATAATAAATTTATATATTAATTAAAAATCTGTCTATTTTAAAATAGAGATGAAGAAACTATTTTATTTATTTATTTAAAAACATATAAACTGAAAAACTGTACATACGAAGTGATACCGTTTTGGTGGGGTCAAATGCAGTTAAAGGTTAGCGTGTGTGGTGCGATCGGATCATTTGCAGTGGCGAAATTATAGCTCGGCATCACTGCGGTTTCACCCCTGAAATGGGCTATGCTTTCGCTTTTCTGCCTAGAGCACAAGCCCTTTATCCTGCCGTTGCGGCCCGGAGATGCGCATCTCTGCAGATTGACCGCATTTCTCTAGCTAGTTACTTTGGAGGTGTTTGGTTGCTAGTCATATTTTACCAACAAAAATTACCACACTTGTCTAAGTTGAGGTGCTCAAATTTTTTACCACACCTTAGCAAGCCTAAGGGAATCTTACCACACTTTTTTGAGTCATTGACGCGTGGGACCTAGTTTGCTGGAAGGGAATATTGCCACAACTGTGGCTGCAACCAAACAGCTCTCAAAGTTGATTAAATTTGCCTAATTTTAGACGTGGTAAACTGTAGCTGGCAACCAAACACCCCCTACAATCTCTTGATGGATGTACAGTGTTTGGAAAAGTACGTGGCAAAGTTTAATTAGGGTGCAAGTATGTAACCGTGGCCAATAAGGAATTAGCAGCTAGCTAGTAGCAATGATCCGTTTTACTCTGTTTTCTCATTTTGATCTGTCCTGTCGTACTAGTTGAGCACTGGCCATATATCTAAAGCTACAGCATCAATTCAAAGCTTTGACCCAATATCCAACCGGCCAAGTTCTTTTTGTTTATAGTTTATAACTTTCTTAAATAAACGAAGGAACGAATGAGACAATTTTTTATCTTTATTTTAAAGTGATTTATTAGAACAGCTATTTTGAAGCGATTTATCGATATTCAGTTTATTCACATAAACACTTGTGCTAGAACTAAAAGTCATAAATCGCAGCCGAAAAGAACTCACACAATACTATGCTCATTCTACCAACTAGTTCCAGTAGTTTGGCTCCTATTGTAAAACACATGCCATAAGCCCATAACCAAGGAATGCAAATATATGCTCTACAGCTCTAGGGAATAGGGATATAACTGTTGAACTACGTACACACTAACAAAAAGACCAGTACCAAGGCTAGGGAGCTGTTTGATTGGTATCCATACTTTTGCCACAAAACCTGTGGCAAAATGTGGTTTTGGCATATCCACAACTGTGGCAAATTTTGGAACAAGAATGAGTGTATAAACATCACACACTATGATTACCGCTACGCACCAAACACACATCGTATTGTCATACTCGCGTTTGGCAAAGTTTAGCTTCCAACTGAACAAAAAATAATTGTCTGAAAATGCAGATGAAACCAGATTAGCGGAGTCCCCTTCAATTCCCTCGTCATCATATGGCAACGTTCTCTAAGGATTGCACCCATTGGACATACAGTTACAAACGCAGGAACACTGTCCAAAAAGGATCAAAGCGAATCTAATGCCTGATGAACGCAACAGCCGGGTGATTTCTTGGGCAGCAGATGGTAGGCAGCTTCCACGCGCGGTCATGGGCCTGCACCTACAAACCCACGTGACCGGAGGAATACGGCTCTGCTATACTCCCATGCAATAAAAACTTTATCATGTAAATTAAAATTTCGTATGGTTAAGAGACCATACATTGTTATCACTAGACACATAATTCAGTAAAAAAAAAGTTAAAGTAGTATAGTTCAACGTCGTATGCGTCGATGTAATGGAAGTAGTCGATTGTCCAATGTCCTTGACCGCCAATCGTCTCTTCCAGGAGCCCCTCGTGTTCATCGCGTACGTTGCGGATCATCCTCAGCGCAGAAGCGACTGCGACAACGCCTCTATGATATCTACATATTCAAGGGTGGAACGTTGTGCGATGATGTGCTAGCACTAGCGCGCATGATAGGACATTCCAAAGGAGGTGACTAGTGTTTTGGTGGGTGATGCAATCTTCTAATAAAAGCTCCATGTATCTCCTTATAAAGAGCCCTTTAGTGAAACCCTACACTATGGACCCATTAAAGTGCGAAACATAAACAAATGGATCATATCCAAACCATTTTATTGCAACTCATTAAGTGTGCGACTCCATAGATTCTACGCGTACTCACCTGCGATATGAAAACCCCTTGCCAATCCATAAGTCGGTAGTGGTCCTCAGCAGGATGTAGCAATCCCCGAACACACATGAAGATTATATCGGATGAACATATATAGTGCTCATGTGTTTATCCCTTTGCTTCATGATAGCAGATCGAACTCAAAGTGAGATACGCGTCATTCTATGATAGCTCGATTCTTCACTTGATATTATAGTGAATTACTTAGTTGTAGTTAACTTCTTAACCAATTTGGTATGGTCATATACCTCTCTAATCCAATCAGATCGAGGACCCTAGAGATATCTCTTTTTGTTAAAAAGACAGAGCAAATTATATCTTGATTGCTTATATTCATCTACATATTTCACAGTACCGAAAACTACATTTACGACTACCCATTCACGAAGTAGCGTATGGTAACTCTTAAGTAAACTATTACACATATAGAAAAACATGACGACATCAGATCAAAAGATCCAACATACACTATGTATGAGATCAACTGATGACACTTAAGAATATAACAGTTCTCATAATATCTTAAAGTACTCTAACATATGTTCACACTATTGATTTGAGATTTCGTATCCATGTACGTAAAACATGATCATCAATAAATATATGTGCTGATCCACAAATTATAATTGTCCTATGTAATAATACAAGATTAGAGATGTTTAGAATAACATTGTAAACATAAATAGAGAGTTTCACAAATAAGTTATATATTGACTAATTAATATAAATAATAGTTTATTCAATAAATAAAATAGTATATTCTTTAAAAGTTCATTGATATATAAACGATATAGTCATATCTGTAATTAAATCTAGACCCCTCCCCCATTGGATGCTCTCTCTGGGCCTGCCTGCCTGCCGTGCACAGTCCACTTCGCCTCGACGCCCGGTCACCAGCCACCCGTTGGTGCCAACTCCAGGGTCAAAAGGCAGTGAAAGCTAGCTCAGCTGAGAGAGAGAGAGAGAGAGAGAGAGAGAGAGAGAGAGAGAGAGAGAGAGAGAGAGAGAGAGAGAGAGAGAGGAACAGCACATATGCAGAAACATCGAGCTGCTTGGAGAAGATCAGAACTGAAAAAGCTGGTGCCGTAGCCTTCCTCGTGGCCTGCAGCTTGAGTTCTCCATCTCCTCCAGGTTATCTCGCGTGCTCCGTTTCTGCAGAGGCCACTGTAGGTCTTCAAATTGCCGGTAGCAGTCAGTACTACGCCTACATGCAGCCCCACTAAGGTCATGTATAATAAACTATCGCTTTAGCCTTTTAGACTTATGATTTCTGTTTATTTATTACTATTTCTAAATTTCATCTTTTTTTCTTCTAATTTTTTGGTTTTTTTAGACTTTTTTGCATGTTCTTTTTTTCCGTGTTCGTTTGTATTGTCTGTAGGCTAACATGTTTTTTTTCTATTTTTAAAATTTTTTAATTTTAATTACACTAAATAAGATATCATCAGTTACAGTACAATTTCAATCAGTTACAGTGCAATTTCAACCATAAGCCACCTTTTTTAGCCCAATTGAGCGGACTGTTAATATCATCTCTAAGATTTTCATCTCATTTAAAAAACAATATTAAAGATAACGAATAGGTTCCTTTGGGCTGTAGATTATGGTTTTTGATTTAAAATTTTAAATTCTGGCTATTTGCGAGAGAAAGTACGAACTTACATATAATTTTAGCTGATATAGATAAAGTCGGGACTATCTACTAGAATAAACTTGTAGAACCTATTTAAAAAGACACTCAATTTGAAAGTTAGTTATTGTAGAAAGACAAGTCATAAACCTAAAAGTAGGGAGCCAACATATCTAACAGTTCGTCTCTAAAATTAATTTTTTAACTATTTTTATATTATTTTCATCACATTTCACCCCTCACACATCTTTACTATTTACGTTGTTTTGTGTGTTCAGGCTGTCTTTTGTATAAGAGATAGTACATTCTCTTTTCTCACCTTATTTTTTTTCTATTTAAATTTTTTTGATATAATAAAGCTAAGAGACAGTTAAAATAATATACCCTACCTATCTCGTTCCGTGCCGCTCTGGTTTTGGCGTGATCGTTGATACAAAACCAGAACCTTAGTGTAGCAATTTATTAATCGACGTATGCGTTCTGGTTTCTGCATGGCCTTATTGTTTGATACAGTAGTATAATATGACTCAGGAACTTTGGTGCCATGGAGTTAGGCGCATCACCTTAGCTACTGGAACGCGGAAATTTTTCATAATTCCAACAGAACTAAAATTATTTTCTATAAATTTTAGCCGTTCCAAACAGCTGTTTAGCATTTTCGGCTCGGCCTAAGCCGGGGTTTAAGGGTGAGTTGGGCTTCAAATTGGGGGTTTGCTTTGCAATAAGACCGGGCCAAGCCTGGCCTAGACTAGCGAACAAGGGAATATGGCCCAAACAAAAAATCGAACTATCTTGATTAGCCCGATTGCCTCATTGGGCCAAGCTCGTCAGGAATAGACTATTTTGACTGAACGGGCCTGATGTAGCTCTAGTCCAAGCTACCTTTTCCCAACTTTTCCTTAGTGCATCGCCCATCTTTTTAGAAAGATTCCTTGATTTAGGCTTTATTTAAAAATATTGTGACTTTTAGCTATGGCTTTTGGATAAATATGAGAGAGGTCAAAAGAGTAAGAAATACTCATATTAACAAGTCAATCCGTTCAAAGTGGCTTTTACAATGATTTTTTACAAACGGCTTATATAAACCATTTTGATAAGCTAGTTCATTTAAAAGCCGACTTCTAAACTTAATTTTTTTTCCCTCCAGAGAAGGTACATGTTTCCTCTAGAGTTTTTTTAATTGTGTAGTAGCCCAGTTGGTTGATATGCTTAATAAACCTAAATTTTTAATGCATTTTGATTCAGTTGGGTTGCATCTGGGCCATGGTTTAATTTTGATATTATGCAGCCCAAAACAAACAAAAACTATTGTTTCAAAAAGTAAGAATAGACAATAGTGGTTGGCTTGGCTTCATTGTGTTTGCATTTACA
Source organism: Dendrocalamus latiflorus (assembly GCA_017311315.1). Lineage (NCBI taxonomy): Eukaryota > Viridiplantae > Streptophyta > Magnoliopsida > Poales > Poaceae > Dendrocalamus > Dendrocalamus latiflorus. Next base: position 8,668,364 of record CM029647.1, on the reverse strand, counting down.
TGCTGTATTCTTGCACCGCTGTGATAGGCACACGCATACACTGGTGTAGCACATGCACGGGCACATTTCACAGTTCACACACCGCTTGGAAGCACTAAGCACTAAACCCTCGAATCAAATACATGCGCGAGAGAGGAGGCAGCTCCGCTGGAGAACTTGAGGGGAAGCTTGTCACCGAGCAGATTAGCGTGTGTTTGGTTCAGAGTCATGGTGGGACGGGATGGATCCAACCCATTTTTTGGGACGGAATGGTTCCATCTCTGTGTTTGGTTGAGGGAACGGGGATGTCCTTATTCTGTGTTTGGTTGGAGTGATGAGGATGGGAAGGATTTGTCACCGTTTAAGATCCGTTAGGCCTCCGTCAGGTGGGACCCACGCGTCATCCACGGTAGCACCTTCTTCCTCTTTTTCTTTGCCCAGCACGATGTGGAGGTCGCGGTCGTCCATGGCCGAGCTCGAGGTGGAGGTCGCGGCCGCCCGCGTGAGCCTGGCCGCCCGCCGGCGCCTAGCTGCCCGCGTGCGCCTAGCCGCCCGCCAGCGCTTGGCCGCCCGCGCCGAGGGCTATGGCCGAGCTCGAGGCGGAGGCCGCGGCCGCCCCCGCACGCGTGGCCGCCCGCCGTCTCCTGGCCGTCCGCCCGCCCACCGGCGCCTGGCCACCCGTCCGCCCGCCCACCCGCGTCGACGGAAAGAAACGCCGCTCCCTCATCCCCGCTCGTCCCTCCTCGTCCCACCGATTTCTGGGGACGGATGCGTCCCAGTATCTTGAGGAATATTCCTCTCCGTGGATATTCCTATCCCTTGCGTCCCCAAACCAAACACCCAATCCAACGCCAACTCAAACATCGCCGAATCCTACCCAATAATCAAAATCACAATAATCACAGAGCAGAGAGGGCCTGCTCGATTTGCGCAGAGGAGAAACCCTTCCGTCTAATCTGTGCCGGAGTTGAATAATGTAGATACATATGGTGTCATGTCATCGCGAAACTGTTCAGGGTGCCGCCCTGCACTGCACATAGCTGTGCGGCTCCGCAGCCAAAAAAAAAAAATGCGGGAGCCGGCGAGGTAAGTGACGCCATCGATGATGTCTCGCTCCTCATCGAGGCTGCTGACTATTGTCTGTCCAACGGTGGTTGCCTCGTTGGCGCAGATGTCCATGTTAACATTGGCTAGTTTGGGGACAAGCAGCCGTCGCTAGACGGCTAAAGCACCAACCCATGAGGCCGTGACCAAACAAATACTACTTATTTTGTCCATTTACGATCTTGATTATCAGTATTAGTATGATATTAGGCGGCGATCGAAAGCCCACCCGCGTCGTCAAAGGCTAAGGCCCTGTTTGGAATGCGGGAATTTTTCCCGATTCCTGCGGGAATTGAACTGTTTCCTGCAAAATTCCTCTGTTCCAAACAGGCCCTAAGAATTAAGGATGGTGCTAAGCTATGACGCTCTCATACTCTTCCACTGTGAGTCTCGATCAAGGAGCCTCCGTTTGTATGCAAAATTTAAAATGATTTGCACACAAAGTAGGACCGTACAGTTTGATTCGCAAGAGAGTAGGATGTACATTTGCATATCGTTGTAAAATAATCTGGCAGCCGTGACACGGGCAAGTCTGACGTTCACGCTTACCCGGAGCAGGTCCAGCCACCACCTCTATTTATTCGGTACAACCCTGCCGAGCCAGGCACTCCACTACCACCCACCCCGCCAAAAGCGCCCCGCGTCAGTCCGCGAAGCCACAGCATCCCAAACCCCGAAACAAAAGGAAGCAGCATGGAAGCGGCGGCGAAGCCCACACTCCGCGTGGCCGCCATCTGCGGCTCCCTCCGCAAGGACTCCTACCACCGAGGCCTCATCCGCGCCGGTAAGCACACGCATCCTTCATGCTCCCGGTAGGCTACACTGACTGCGCTTGCGTTGTTTCACTGTGAAGCCACGGAGGTGTGCGAGGAGTCCATCCCGGGGCTGCGCATCGAGCACGTCGACATCTCCGACCTGCCAATGCTCAACCCCGACCTCGAGACCGATGACGGCAACGGCTTCCCGCTCGCCGTCGAGGCATTCCGCGACAAGATCCGCCAGGCCGACTGCTTCCTCTTCGCCTCGCCCGAGTACAACTACTCCATCGCAAGTACGTGCTCCGTTTAGCTTTATTCCCCTACGATAACTGTGCGCAGCTGGTTGGTAATTGATACGTAGACTAGACGTCTAGACACGTTAGAATATCAATCATATCCAGTTTTCTTACGCCGGCAATAAATTTGACTAAAGGGATATTCTAACATCTAGAGCAAAACGGATATGCTGACATCTAGGTGCTTGCTTTGCAGGCCCGCTGAAGAATGCACTTGATTGGGCATCTAGAGGAAAGAACTGCTGGGCAGATAGAGCCGCGGCAATTGTTAGTACAGGAGGTGACTTCGGAGGAGGCAGATCGTCGTACCACCTCCGTCAGGTTGGGGTATACTTAGATCTCCATTTCATCAACAAGCCAGAACTCTTCGTCAAAGCATTTGAGCAGCCACCGAAGTTTGACGGCGAAGGAAACTTGATTGATGCCGAAATCAGGGAGCGGCTCAAGAAAGTGCTCTTATCCCTTCAGGCCTTCGCACTCAGGCTCCAGAAGAACTGAAGAAGGATTGAAGAAACTCAGGACCGTGTTAATCTGCATTTCCATTCAGTGTTTTCGACCCGGTGTATTACATACTTTGCCTTAGTTTGAGACATTTCACTACATATTCAAGTAATGCGTTGTGATGTGGGCAGTATGAAACGTGCAATAAATACCTGGAGAGTTGCTCTCCTTTTTGCATCTGTCAGCTTTATCATACTGTATTCAGACGCATATTCTGTTATGTGCTACTTCTGTCCTTTCTATTAGTATACTAACGAAATAAATTCTGCATTTTCCAATGATATTTGTAAACCCCCCAAAAAAACCAGGGTGATGGCTGCTGACTAGAGGCCATATTGGCTAGCAATTGTAAAGCTCTTTTTTTTTGGGAGCGTAGCGATGTCCTGTAGCTTTTTTTAGAGATCAGACACGGCTGGGCCTAGCTAGGGAATTGTCGCGTAGGGTTTGATCATTGATTATGTGTGAAAATTTCATAGTAATAAGTCAGGCTTAGAGCTATACTGCTACTACTGCTTACCAGATTCAAACAACAGCTAGCAATTTACTACCACAAGGAAAACTGCTCTAAGAGAGAAGTAAAGGAGCAATATATGGCAAGTAAAAAGGCTGTAATAGACAACAAGACAGCTCAAAGCCTAGCCTATGTCTCCAAATTGTCACACTAATCTCACTATGACCAATATCATCATTGAGCAATCCAAAGCCCACGGTCTATAATGTAAAGTTACCCAATACTAGTGCTGTTTTAAATCAAGAGATATAAACTAAAATTTCACTAGTATGACACACTAAGCACAATAGATATTTGCCAGTGCCATGTGGTTGGTGAAAGCCAACTAAACAAAAATGAAAAGGTCGGACGATCATATGTAACACGCGCCCCACCGATCATAAGCAGCCATTTTTTACTTGAAAAGATTCACAAGCAGACATCCACAAATAAAAATAATGTAGTAGGCCCCGAAAGCCTGCCTCAAATGGTCAAGAAAGACCATGATATCGCAACCATGACACTGTTATATACTCTCCAGTTCGTCTAATTTTCATTCCTTATTTTTTATTTATAAAAATCAGATAGAGTTTATCCCCTAAATATCAAAACCAGTGCAAATTACATTTCTTGACTGGCTTTGTGGGTGGCTTTAGATGATATGTTTGCCAAATAATTATTTCTACCATGTCATCTACAAATCATCTACTTGACCGTGAATGGAGCGAGACGCTGGTGGGAGACGTGGCTGGAGCGAAGCGGTAGGGTGGGAGGATTCGGGGCAACAGTGGGAGGGGGCTGAGCACGGCGCCGACGGGAGGATTTGGTAGTAAACGTGATTGATCTAATTCTGGGTCATCTTTTGGAATCGTATAACTAGGGCAGCGAGAAGAAAGACAGAGAGGGAGAGTCTTTGCATAACACTTAGATGGAGAGGCAAATCTGTCTCTTCCCAACACATGGCTCCTGCAGCCAATTTCTTTCACATTCTTCCTCTGTCATATGTATCTGGTGGTACCCGGAGTATGCATCGAGGAAACTTATCATCTCACAACCCATCATTGCATCCACCAGTTGGTCGATACGGGCCAATAGATAGTTGTCCATGGGGCACGCCTAATTAATGTTGGTGAAGTCCACACACATGTGCTAAGTGCCGTTCATTTTCTTCACAAGCACTGGGTTGGCAAACCACTCAGGGTGGACCACCTCTCTAATGATGCCAGAGGCAAGCAGTTTGGCCACCTCGGCCTTGGCAGCCTCTTGCTGTCAAGGGACAATATCCTCATGCGCTATTTGACTGGCTTCACTTCAGGGCGCTCCGCCAGCTTGTATTCAATGGTGGAGCAGTCCATTCCTGTGATATCATCGGGTGACCATGCAAAGAGATCCGTGTTCTTGCGAAGCACCTCCAGTAAATTTCGCTTGGCTTCTAGGGTGAGGTCGCCACCCACCGACACCGTTTCGATGGGTCATTTGGACTGAGTGGCACATTCTTTATTTCACCGTCAGGCCTTGGCTTCGATGTCTACCCTGGGGCTGAAGGAGGGGTGCCGTCGGGAGGGGGCTTGTTTTGTAGGGAGGGGTGTCACGGAGGCTAGTGTGGTCATTTCGCTTACAGTGTGTACCTTCGGCATGGGCTTTGCATGCCGACCTTGATCTGGCATGCGAGGTCCTGGTTGCCGAGTACTATGATGATTCCCATGGACTGAGAGCTTCATGCACAAGTAATTGTGATGCGGGATCGCGCTGAAGGTGTTGAGGGTAGCTCTCCCTAGGATGGCGTTATAGGGATATTGGAGGTCCACCACGTCAAAGTTGATGACTTACCGCCTACTTTGTGCTTTTAGCCCGAAGGCTACCTCGAGTGCTATCTGCCCCAACGCGTGGATTGGTTATCTGCCGAAGCCTTGCAGGGGTACACCTGGTGGCTCCAACCTACTTTAGAGGATGCCTATCTAGTCGAAAGCATTAGTGAATAGGAGATCTGTGGAGCTACCTCTGTCTACCAAGATCCGTCTCACATCACATCCCACGATGCTAGTTTAGATTACCAAGTGATCTTGGTGGGGGAAGTCCACCCCCAACACGTTCTCCACCTTGAAGGTGATGTTGGCTCGGGCCCATTCCGGGACCACGTGCGCTAGGTACATGGCGACGTGGTGGATCTGACGCGCGTAGGCCTCTGCTGTCTCTCGGAGGGGGAACTCGAGGGATGATCCACCAATGGGGGTTGGAAAAATAGTACCTCCGTGGGTTGCTGTACATGCATCATTATCGGCACCCTCATATCCTGGGTGTGCTCTCTGGCTATGCTTTCCCGGAGTGCCGCAATAGTGGGGCAATCCCAGGTGAAGTGGTCTCCCCAGTCATGCATCTCACACCATGGTCCTTGTTGTCAGGAGTCCTCCCAACCACGCCCCCTTCCGCGCCTACAACCACGACCTCTGGGGGTAGTGCTCTCCTCAGCTCCTTCGATGCTGAGGACGTTTCTGGGCTGAGGCCCCCTTCACGGTGGTAGGAGCGGGCTTGGCTTCGGGGGCAAGTGAAGCAACCCCTGCCTCGCGCCGCGTCGCGTCCTCTTCTGCCCTAGTATATTCTGTAATCTTGTCGAAGAGTTTGGCCACTATTTTTATGGGTTTCTATGTGTTACACTCCACGAGTGGGTTCTTTTGGAGGCCGTGGATTGGCCGCGTTGATGATGATCGTATCGTTGACATCCCTTACTTGGAAGCGAACCTTCACGAAGTGTTTGAAGTAGGTTCGCAGCTTCTCCCCTAGCACTTGTCTCACCGCAAAGAGTTGATTAGCGTTGACTCGCTCTATGTAGTTACCTTGAATGTTGTTGTGCATGAGACCCCGAATCTACTCCTATGTATACACCAAGCCAAAGGAGATGGTGAAAAACTACGGGTGAAAAACTAGGAGAGCACAACCCTCCCAAAGAGCAAGTGATAACCCCTTCGCCTTTGTCGAATCGTCTCCCTCAGCTGCCTCGATGGCTATCTCGTAGACGCACAAGAACTCGCGGGGTTCATGTCACCTTGGTAAGGTTCCACCATTGGTATTTTGAAGTCTTTCGACCAAACACTCAGTTACAAGCCTATGTAGAGGGGAGACTTAGGGTCTACCCGTTGAGAGGTATTGAGGGTTCCCATGTTAGACTCGCGGCTTTCCGTCTCTTCTCTGGCTCTCTCCGCTACTATTGTGGCTGGCATCGGCTGACTCCAACTCTTCTATATCTTGCGTATGGTTTTACACAGGTCCATCAATTCTTACTGCAGCATTTTGAGGATCGCCTCAAGAGGGTTTCTATCCACGCTCGGCGCCGAAAGGAGGACGGACGGTGGGGTTAATACCGACAGAAATCACTGCTTCGGCAGTACGAACCATGACGTTCTGATTCACCGCTGTGGTCGGGTCTCTGGTGATGTTTCACGCAATCACGCTTCATCACTGGGGCGCCGCGGTCGCCACTCCCCACACCAACCATCTCTTCAACGCCGAGCCGGGCACACGGGCAAGGCAACAAACCCCGTACCGCAATGCACCAGCAACCGAAGCCGCCCTCACACAATTACACAACACAACGCAGTGCCGATCCCCACCGAGACGAAACGGAAAGGAGCATGGAAGCCGCGGCGGCGTCGGCGAAGCCCATCCTCCGCGTGGCCGCCATCTGCGGCTCACTCCGCAAGGCCTCCTACAACCGCGGCCTCCTCCGCTCCGGTACGCTCACACCACCGACCCCACCCGTATCACCTGTCGTTTCGTCCGCTCTTCACTTCTTCCCTTACGCCTTCTGCTTCTCTTGTGTTGCGGATTGATTAGCCGCGGAGGTGTGCGAGGAGTCCATCCCGGGGCTGCGCGTGGAGCACGTCGACATCTCCGACCTGCCGCTGCTCAACATCGACCTCGAGACCGACGGCGGCGCTGGCTTCCCGCCCGCCGTGGAGGCCTTCCGCGACAAGGTCCGCCAGGCCGACTGCTTCCTCTTCGGCTCGCCCGAGCACAACTACTCCATCGCAAGTACGTGCTCCTTCCCATTCCTTTAGTCTTCCTTCTCATGTGAAATCTGCTGGACGATATCCATATTCCGCCCGAATTGGCAGTTGCTCGCCTCTGCTGCACAATTGCCATGGATAAAGATAAATTGGTCAGAGTGATTTGGGGCGTCTATTTTTACAGACGTGAGAGTAATGCCGTGTACAATGTTCCATCTCAATGTAATTTCAAGTATTTGTTTACTTTACTTAGGCGGTAATATAATCTTGAAGGCTGACTGTGCAAAAGGATGAATTTTTAGTTGATGTTTTCCCTCTTTTGCTGACCAAATTTCATGCTAGATGCAGCTTCAGGAACTAGTACTGAACTGTAGTTTAATGGCTCGTGTGCGTTGTTGCACAATTAGGTCGATTCCCATTTGATTGTCATGCTGCGCAATTCGTGAGTCCCCACTTGATTCTCATGATGCACAGTTAGTGGACCGGGTTCCCATCTCATTGTCATCATGCACAATTAGTGGGTTGCTGTTGGACATTGTTTTCTTGGAAACAGGACCCCGAAAGTAGACTAGGTAAAATGATCATGGAATTTCCTACACCAATTGAAAAAAAGAACAAGGAACGTTAAGTCTGGACAGAAAGCACGTCTTCATAAAGTATTGAAGTTTCCTTTATTCCTTTCTTAAAAAATGTTATCAAGAAAGGAATAGCTCAATATTCTTTCCTTTATCCTTTCAGCTCAGTTCACTAATCACTGGTAGGGCTAAAGATGCCCCTTTCTACTCCACTGAATATCCAGCTGACATCCCCTTTACCCTTGTCCGGAAGAATGCTACTTCCACCAAAATCACGGTTATTGCACTTTGTTTCAACCTACATCTTCTAAGGGGTGTATAATCTTGACAAATTTCAGCTATTTATTGCAGAGATAGTTAGTTGACGATAACATCATAAGAAATGTGATCAAGGTTTTAAATAGCAGGTAGCGGAAGCATAGCGGTGGACCATTTTTTTTATAGCGGATAGCGTATATCGGAGATATAGTGGACGCTACATATTGAGCTATAAAACACTTAAAATATAAAGATACTTAATTTTCAACTATAACTCTCAACCATAATTTGCATAAAATATCCAAAATATCAAATCCCACATGTCTATATCTAAGATAACATCAAAATCATAAAAGCCATGTAGTGTTTTGTTGATTAATCTTCATCCTATGATGAAGAAAATGGGAATGCCCCTTTGTTCCTTCTTTTTTGTCCACATGGAGAATTTCTGCTTGCTGCTTGACATCTCGTTATTCTTTGACAATATATGCTTGCCTTGTTTGGTAAATCATACAAGGAAATAGATCAAGGATTAAACTTACCTTGTTTGAGCCTTCAGGGGTGCATGGGCCCTTCCCTCTTCTGACAAGAGAGAAGTTTTCAATGGGTAGAGAAGGAGATGGAATATTATTAACTAGCAAAGCTCGGGATTGTGGGAATATGGAAGGTTAATTAATTGGATTAGGTAGGGATATGGAAGCCCATTCAATAGAAAGGCCGGTATTAGTGAAACTTAGCAAATCAAGAGGAGTATCCTATATCAGAGGTAATTTGAACATTTTTGGATAGTAGCGTTGATATAGCTTGTAGCGGATAGCGTGTGTATCGGTCCGATATATCAGTGATATTGCACCAAACCGCAACAACAACCGATATGTAGCGCTCGGGGTATCTTGATCGTTATAGCGGCGCTATAGCGCAATATTTAAAACAATGAATGTGACTTTTTTTTTCTGATCTATGCTGTCAGCCTGCCACTCTAATTCCAGAAATGTATGATCCCACACCTATTACATGGACATTAGTTTACTTTGGCAATTAGAGAACCAATTTGTATTACTATTGTTGCTCCTCTTATTGTCGCTGCAAATTTGACTAGTTTTTAAGCATGTAGAGTGTTGAGAATCTTTTTTGAATGAAAACAGTAGGAAAGGATCCTACTGTATGTCTATCTCTATATATACTATATAAGACGCTGAAATAGGGCACCATGGTGCCTGAGCACCATAATTTCAAATGCGCGAATGCAACCTAAATTCAGGTGTATTTTTTAAAAAAATATCAGTTTTAGGGTATATACCCATCTACATCAATTCAAATGAAACGTATACCTTCGAAAAAATATACTCGATTTCAAAGTTTTAAACGAATTTAGATCACATGCTTTGCTTATATATATATATATATATATATATATATATATATATATATATATATATATATATATATATATAAATTATATAATCAGCACATACCTATAATCAAACTATCATAAAAAGGCAACTACATACATACGGTTGCGCTAACGAGTGCGCGCACGCTACGCGTGGGTTGCTGGCTGGATTCCAGAAAAAACAGTACGTGGTACTGATTGCGAGTGGGGGGGGGGGGGGGGGGGGCGCGGGTCTAACGCATGTAAGAACTATAAATAACTTAATGAATTACAAATGATAACTTGATATGCATATGATAGTAATTTTACCATAATTAACAAACGCTAGTAACCGTTCCGTAGGGTGGGATAGTGGGGGCGTTGGCTAATTGGGTCGGTTAGGGTCGCTCTCATATTCTACGTGTAGCCACCGAATAGTACTTCTATATATATATGGGCGCGCTAATAAGCGTGTGTGCGTACTGTGCGCGCCAGTTTTCGCGTCGAAAGGCTACTATCGTTTGTGAGTGAAGTTATTATCAAATACATGTAGAATTACTACTCTGTTATGTACTAATAGCAACTCTATATGTGTTTGATAATAACTTCGCTTACAAACAGTAGTAACTTTTTGGTGCGTATTTTGCACCTACGCGCAGATTAGTGATTATATACACACACACACACACACAAAAGAACTTTACCAAGGTAGACCACTCGGTCAATCATCTGTAAAAGGAAAATATTGCTTTTTTGCTCTATGGATAACCATGGCAAATGCATGCTGAAAGACTCTTTTGCACTCCTGAATTGTGGGGTGGGTGTCTTGGAAAACCTTTGTATTTCTTGTGACCCAAATACTCCATGACATCAAAATGACTATTTCCATATAGAATGGCTTTTGAAGTTGTGTTTTGAAATCTTGAATTGAGTCATGTACAGAGAGGTTCAAACTTCGTTCTGGGCAGACAAAATCCCAACATTCTTGAGCAAAATGACATCCAAAGATTCAGTTCAAGTGTTACAAAGCACACAAGTGTAATCTCCCATGTGAAAGTCTATCTCTTAGCAAGAGCCAGAAGAACACTTTATGTCTTGATTGGCAGCTACTTTTCCAAAGCCATTTGAATTGTTGTGGAACATGAACATGCCCCATTGTTATTTTGTACGTTTTTACTGAAGAATATTTTCCATTGCAGAAATCAATGTCTTTTGAACAAAAGCTTTTTAGATTGTAAATGAAAATACCCACTTCTTTACAAGAAGCCAAGAACTTGTACACTGAATTGGAGATTTGTAGGACGTTGAAAGCAAAAGAATTACCACCAAGGCAAGACTTAAGAAGTTGGCTCACTGAATCCTCCGAGAGATGGAACCGAGATTGCCAGAATGATGCCACCAAGAAAAACTCCCTTAAACCTCCGCCCGGAGAGAAGACCACTGGTTATCCAAAGCGCCTCCATAATTCCTCTTTAAGTTACAGACCTGGGGGGTAATCTAAGCTAGTTGAGTTCTTGTGCGTGTCTTTGCTGTGTGGTTTCATGGGCAAGTGTAAGATCGAAGAGACCGAATAGAGCAGGGGTGAATAGACGGTTTTAAAAGTTTTTTCTATTTGGCTAAAACCAAATTTATAATACGGAAGAGTAAATTAATTCGATTTAGTACAAATAAGGCTTAAATCAACTAGGTTCATCTAAGTGCACTAACAACCTAAATTTATGCCAAAGGTTTGCCATTTTAGCATGACAAGCAATTAATTTAACTCAATGAATATAAATTGTTTGAATGTAGATTGAGTACAAAAGAACAAATCACAATAACATGATTTCTTTTTACCGTCGTGTTCGGAGACTTGCCGATCTCCTTTAGTCTACGTTGAGGTAAGCCCAAGTTAATTGAACCGGCTCCACGAATTAAGTCTTCCACCTCAAATCCACTAGTGATAGCTCTTTCCCGCTCCGAGTAGGTGAGCTCCAACCTTCACAACACGCCGGGTCTTCCCACAACCTTCTTTAAGAAAATTACCGCGCAGGACGCCTCCAATGCCGTCTAGGAGTCGGCAAATTCTAAGAGTAATAAGTCAAGCCCCTTGCTTGACTCTCAGCACATGTAACGAATACACAAACTCAAATGGATATGAAATCCGCCTCTAAGTGCAACACATGCAATCTAGAACCTTTCTTTTTACTCACAAAGTGTAACACATAAACAATTGAGAAGAGAACCTCACACTAGCTCAAAAGGAATGAAATGGAGTCCAGCCACATGCTCTCCAACCAACCACAAGGGGGTATTTATACCTCACACAACGAAACTAGCCGTTGGGGACAAAAAACAGGACAATCGGTAGTACCGTAGGCAAAGTGCCGGTACTACCACTCTGCTCGTAACAGTCTAGAATCGGTAGTACTGCTGACCATTGTCCAGTAGTACCGCTCCACACATGCGGAACTACCGATTACCTTGGAAGAGAAAACCTTCTAAAAGGTCTCTCTGAAAAAACGTACCACAGATAAATCGATCGTACTGCAACTCCGGTCGTACCGCACCATACAAGTTGGTAGTACCACAGGCTGGTTTGACCACTCATACAGAGCCGGTACTACCGCTCTGCTCGACTACGTCGGGTGGTCGATCTTCAACAACACAGGTCATAGACCACGTCGGGTGGTCGATCTTCGACCACATCGGGTGATCGATCTTCGACCGCGCCAATCTTCGACCATGTCGGTTTGACCACATTGGTTCAACCACACAGGTTTTCGACTGCGTCGATCTTCGACCATGTTGTTTCGACCACACAGATCTTCGACTGCGTTGATCTGCGACCACGTTGGTTCGATCACGTTTCGACCACATTGGTTCGACCACGTAGTTTCACCAACTGATGCGGTTGTACCGTGATCTAAGCGTCGGTAGTTCCGCCCAACAGTAGTACCGCATAATACATAGCGGTAGCTCCGATTTATCTCAACGACATCTAGATGATGGTGTGAAACTTTTGGAGTTGAATCAAGTGTAGGGGAGATGTGGGCTCGTGACCAACGGTAGGCGGTTGGATTTGGCCAGTGGGATAGCTCAGGATGCGTGTAGAGATCTAGGGTGGTGAAAGAACTCAGGCAGCGGCAGCGGCGGTGGGAGAAATTAACCAGGGGCAAGAAATCTAGCGTGGAGGAAGGGTGATCTGGTGCGACGGCACTCGGTGGAAGGAAAGCTTGTGTGGTGGCAGCCGGAGAGATACAACGCGATGGAATAGAGCATGTGAGACAGCACACAGTAGAGGGGAAAGGTGGCCGCCGTTTGAGGCTAGCACCAGTGTGTTGAGAATCTTGGATTATGTCAGTGTCTCAATTTTTTGATCTGTACATTTACACTCCAATACTCCATATCTATTATGCTTTTTTTTTTCAACCAGGGCATTAGATTATTGTCCTCTGCATCATTTGCATCCTATCTTCTTGGATGGCACTTTGTGATTAGATATGCTAAATATTAGCCAGTAAAGTAATCAATAATAGTTTTGTGACACTGTATTTTTATCTGCATTGTTACGTTTCTTCTTGCAACCTGAGTTACATCACTAAATAGTGATTGCAAACATTCTTTTAATTTTTTGTGGGTAAGTTAAGTTCACTGCACATGATTGCCTATCCAGTAATTAATATTAGTTCCATGTCTTATCCTTTTTGTATAAGCTAATAAAGTTGTCTGAGACAACAAAATTTGGAAATTTGACAACTCTAACTTCTCACTCGTATTATACCAATTGTTCAAGGACCTAAAATTTATATGACTAGCCCATCCATTGCATATTACTCCTATTGCCAGTCCAACTGTATTAACTATAAAGTATTTAGTATGCTATCTCAGAATTGCTGCATATCATAAGACTCTGTTGCATCATGATGTGAACTACCCAAGTTCCCAAGTTCACTGTTATTTTTTTCTTTCTAATATTACTCAACAATCATTGCCCCATTTTTGATTGCTCATTCCAATGATTCTCATTGAGTTTTTGCTGTTTTTCCTTATAGCTGCAACTTAATACATGCTCTGTTGTGCACCATTGCTGGATGTTGCATTCTAGGTAGCCCAATTGAGCAATTCATGCTTGAACCTATATTTGGGCCGTATAATTGGAGTTCTTAATGTTATTATAAGCAATAATTTTACGGGGTGCTAATCTACACATAGACTGGATGCATTAGAATAACTTGTCCAGTTTTGTTACGCCAGGAGCCCAGGAAGAGAAATGATTAAATTATGTAACACTCTAGTATGAATGTATGATTAATGGATATGTTGATATCTAGAGAAAAACTAGAGGGATGAATAACTACCGTGAAAAATCCACTTATTGTCGAGCTAGATAGAAGCTTGTCGCTGTAGAACATAGGTTACATATGAAGTTAACTCAGAAACATCTTGGCCAAAAAAGAAGTTCCCCAATGGAGGGACTGCATTGCCTGTAATATTGTTTTTCGATACTCGTATATGTGCTTGCTTCACATGCTTTGTGTTTTAATTTTAGGCCCACTGAAGAATGCACTTGATTGGGCTTCTAGAGGAAAGAATTGCTGGGCAGACAAACCTGCTGCAATTGTCAGTGCAGGAGGTGGCTTTGGAGGAGGTAGATCGCAGTACCATCTCCGTCAGGTTGGGGTATTCTAAGATCTTCATTTCATCAACAAGCCAGAACTGTTCGTCCAAGCATTTCAGCAGCCACCAAAGTTCGACAGTGATGGAAATCTGATTGATGCTGAAATTAGAGAGCGGATCAAGCAAGTGCTGTTATCCCTTCAAGCCTTCACACTCAGGCTCCAGAAGGATTGAAGCAACTCAGGACCGTGTTAATCTGCATACTGTAATCAGATGCATACTTGCCTTATCTGATGACATTTTACTTCAAGTAACGTATTGTGGGCAGACTGAATCTTACAATAAATTCCAGGATGATATGATCGGTGGTTGGGTACGGATTCGAAGTTCTAGGATAGGATTCTCGTCCTTATCTAACTTTTAGTAGGGCTCTTTCCTAATGAGATAAAGAGGCTCTAAGCCTTATTTAGAAAACTTTTGTTTATTCATTGCTTAATGATAATAGGTATAATGCTATCCTTTTATAGAAATGATTAGACTTGACCTCTAATAAATCTATCCTTATATTAAGGACACTACATGAAAATAATCTAAATAAAACAAATCCAAATAATAAGGAAATTACCTAAATAAATAACATTGATAAGGCACCCGTAAGGTACTGTTCATGTAGCGTACTGTTCACAACGCTATAGTAGCGTACTGTTCACAACGCTATAGTACCATACGATGGTACCGTTCATGCGTTGTGTGTCTGCTAAACTTGGTCCGTAATATTATACCCCTCACAGTGAGACGACTCGTCCTCAAGCTGTTAGGTGGTGACCATAAATTAAAAACCTTTATGTTCCCATATCGACGAAAGGGCACAATGACGACGTCGTGCGACACGGAAGATGATAAGTGAAGTCTCGATACACAACGAGGATAACACTCTAACGTTAGCTGACGTCGTGGGAGTCGCTGATGGCAAGGGCAATTGATGTAGGGCAGCAGTGGCATCCTTCTTGCCATGAGATGCAACGGTTGTAGGAGAGATACGACGATATTGTTGGCCCCCACATGGCAAATGTTGTGCTCTACACTTGCGGAGACATGGTTTCTAGGGGTGAAAACATATCGAATACGGATTGGATAGTGCTCAAACTATATTCGCATATATGTTTTTCCTTGGATTCGAATACGAATCGAACAAACATCGGATACGAATACGGATCAAACAAATGTTGCATACGAATTTGAGTTGAATATCTACTCAATTCGGTCGGATCTAGATATCCTCATAACTTATGTAGTATGAAGATATTAATGATATTTTATCCTTGTACAATCACGCTTAATCATTCTAATTCATTTACTTCACATAAAGAAACACGAATTCATGTTCAATTAAAAAACTTACCCAACTAATTAGTCGTATTATAATAAAATATACATATTACTTTGTCAAATACGAATACGGATACGGATACTGATAGTTCAGATAAAATAACATTTTAGATGGTAAAAGTCTATACTATATTCGGATCCATATTTTTTATGCGAATTCGAATACGAATACAATAGAAATTGTTATTCGGATGGAAAAATATATACCATATCCGCATCCTATCGGATACAGTAACGGAATAATACAAATAATTTGTATCCACTTTTCATCTCTAACGGTGTCAGCCAGCCGCGTGGAGATGCCTACCGTTGGACAGCGATAACCTTCCTTCTTAGCAAAGGCAGCAAAGGTGAAGGCTGAAGAGGAGTCATCATTGGTGACGTGGCTAGTGCCAACACCGTTGTTGGGAAAGGTGGTGGCAGCGCTGCCATTGCAATGGCACACGACGTCTCTTTCTACTCCTTCAGTTTGTCCACTGACTCCATAGTCTTCTCCAAGGTGACCATCATGTTATCGAGTAATGACATTTTTTTCTCGCTCCTAGCCATCAACCTATGTAAGAGAGAACTCAACAACGGAAGCCATGGTGAATATTGTAATTGGTGTTGGTTGGGTACGGGTCCGAGGACCAAGGGTAGGGTACTCGCCCTCATCTAGCCACTGGTAGGACTCTTCCTTGATATGGTAGAGAGGCTCTGAGACTTATTCGAAGAATTTTTATTTATTCATTGCTTAATGATAATAAGTACAATGTTGTCTCTTTTGTAGGAATGATTAAACTTGACCCCTAAAAACCTATCCCTATATTAAGGAAACTTATCTTTAATACATGAAAATAATCTAAAGGAAATAAATAACACCGATATGGCACCCACGAGTTACTATTCATGTGGCGTACTGTTCACGGTGCTATAGTACCGCTTTACGGTGCTATAGTACCACACGTGGTACTGTTCATGCGTTGCGTCTGTTAAACTTGGTCTGTAAGACAGGAGAATTGCTCTCTTGTTTGTAGAGGTTTAGTAATTTGGTCACATCTATACAGCACAAAGGTTATACTTTGTTCCCCTTTCCCTGTAATGATACATACATCGACGCGTTCCCTTTAGTAAAGCAATTGGGGGGACTTACCAAACTGTAATCAGATGCATATTTTTCCTGTTATCGTCTGTGATCTGTCCCTTCTTTTAGTATACTATAAGACTCACTTCGTTAATTCGGCATTTTCGATGATTATACAACTAAAAGTCAGATGATGTGAAATTCTGAATATGATGTGTGCGTTTTCTTTCATTAGATATTGTCTCCGCTTTTTTTAAGTTTCATTAACCATTAACTGTTTTTGTTCACATTTTGTGGTGTCCTGTCATGTTACCATCAAGCGTACGATATCCAATCTTTTTGACACAAACTAACCAGAACTCTTTTGGTTTTGTGTGAATCGTTTATGCTGCTTGTTAGGTGCAGAGCATGAATGGATGAGATGGAAGGGAAGCCCCATGCTGATGTTGATATATGGCCATATTTGTGTCCAGATTTCTGAACTGCTGATTCCGAGAACGAGACGCTTTTGGGCTTGTTCTTTTTAGCTGCGACTTGTGGCTTTTGGTTGCAGTTTGTGACTTTTAGGTTGTTTATATGAGAGATTATAAAGTAACAAAAACTCACGTGCGATTTTTGCTGATATAAATGA
Source organism: Dendrocalamus latiflorus (assembly GCA_017311315.1). Classification (NCBI taxonomy): domain Eukaryota; kingdom Viridiplantae; phylum Streptophyta; class Magnoliopsida; order Poales; family Poaceae; genus Dendrocalamus; species Dendrocalamus latiflorus. Next base: position 8,651,345 of record CM029647.1, on the reverse strand, counting down.
AATCAGTAAAGTATGTACTACAATTAACTAGTAGACCTCATCTTTAAAAAAAATACTCTGTTTAAAAGCTAATTACCATAGAAAAGCCGAAAAACAGTTTTTAGAATCTGAAAAGTACAGGGTCTTGTACCAAGCAACAAGCAGCGCGCGTTCAAAAAGAAAAACTGCCATTTTGCGCATCTCTCCATGGAAGCAGCTCAAGCAAGCATCAGACGATGAAAGAGGGCCTGTTCTTTTCGGCTGCGGCTTATGGCTTTTAGCTGAAATTTTTAAATTTTGGCTGTTTACGGTACAGATTACGGAGAGACAGATACTCACTTGCGATTTTGGCTAGTACAGATGTTGGGCTTTTGATGTGTAGATCGTTTAACTTGTAGACCCCGTCTTGAGAAAATACTCCGTTTGAAAGTTAGGTACTGTAGTAAAAGCCAAAAACTGCCGGCTTCGGAGGAAAAAAACAGGCCCGAAATGAGTTCTTGGAAGTAATTGTCAAGATTAGACACATCTGTAGATTAGACACATCTGTGCCAAAGAGGAACAGTGTTGCAGTAAGAATGTGTATGTGCTAATGTGGATATGATTGTGATTTGGTTTGACTTACGGGTTTTTGCTTCTATATGCATTTGTTAAGACTGATTGGAAAAGGCTGTCTTAGTGTATGTATACTGTCATCACGTCATGTACTATTACGACAAGAGTTACGTGAGAATAGTTAGGTTCGGAGCCTATGCCTTTTTTTTCTGGCGCATTGCATAAACACGTCATGCGGAAGCTAATTGGCCGTACATTCACAACGTTTGAGTCGAACATTCAATACGTGCATACAAATAGACACGCTAAAAAAAATACTAGCGCGTTTGGTTAAAGGAAATTAGTGGAAGAGAACGGAAATTTAGAGGGTGAGTTACAAAATCTCTTGTTTGGTTTGGTGTGTATGGGAGTTTATGTAGGATGGAGGTAGGAAGTTTGGTCGAACTTCTACTATTTTGAACCAAAAAGGAGGGTGGGAATTAGGAGTGAGTTGCTTTTTAATAGAAAGTGAATGTATCTTAGCCCTCAGCACGACTTATCCTTGCATTACTAAACTGTTAGAAATTAATTCCCTACAATTTCTATCCCTCTTGCCAAACAGGGGATTGAGATTGAAAAGGCAGTCTCTCATATCCAATCCCCCTACAAACTCCTTCCTCAAAACTCTCATTCTCCTTCCTAGTGGTTGCCAAGCAGCGGTTAAATATCATTTAACTATTCGTGCTTTTCAGTTATTGGGAGAGCATACAAGCGATACTCTTTATTGAAATTTGGAAGCACTGCGGTGAGAAAATAAATACTACTACAGATAGATCCTCTGACCTGTCATTCGTTCATGGAGGAGGAGCAGGGGCAGACCGTCCCTACGAAAGAGGTCGAACGGCCGCCCGAGCTCCCCTGTCGGCCATGATCTGGAGCACCTAGAGCTTCTGCTGTCTGGAGGAGGAAGGTGACATGGTGCAATGAGCCTAGCGAAATGGCGAGTTGGTGCCCCGTTGGACCGTTGGTCATTTGAAGAGACCCACTCGCCCAGCCCACCATGCCACAACAAGTAGCAACTCATCAAGCAGTCAAACACGTCTCTCTCTCTCTCTCTCTCTCTCTCTCTCTCTCTTCCCCAATTGACAAACCCTAGCTCATGCATCGTGATGGCAATTGGAGGCTTAGGTGATGAGCTGGCAGAGAGAGTTGGCGCGTCACGCGTGGCTACAAGCTAGCGCTGGGTAGCAAGCGCCAAGCGGCATGGCAGGACATGCAGGGGCAAGCTGCATAGTGGCGTAGTAGCCACTCGTAGCAGTGTCAAGGAGCAACTACTGTCTAATGTGTTGTATAGCGCTGACCGCTGGGATGGTTCCTCAAAATGCAAAGTTCAAATCTAAAGGCAAAGGTAAGTAAATAAGGGATTAAGCAATGCTGCAAGGGGAATTGAAGAAATTAGTTGAAATTTAAAAAATGGAATGGATTATGATTTATGATTGTTCGATTTGCAAGATTTGAAGAGCTATTTTAGCATTGCATCGATCGGCTCGACCCTTAGTACTGGTATAAGCGGAAATACCGAGTAGCTAGAGAAGCGCAAGTAGACAATGTTGAAGCTATCAGCTATGGTAGCCAGAGCGCAGGTTGATGTTCAATAATTTGGAATTTTGGTGGCAAGTTGTTGTGTAAACTTCGTTAATGAGGTACCATCTTCTATATTCTAACTACATCTTTATATGGTCACATGCGGATTGTTGTTTTGGGTTTCATGTAGTGTCGTATGTTCTTATCAGTGTGATTGCAACATAAATTAATGTGATTGTAACATAAATTATGTATACCTTGCTTTGCAATTGGATAATACTATTGAGCTTTTTCGACTTACCTAAATTTTAATCCTAAATTCGCCACTGAGGGCCTAAGGTGGATTCAGACCTACTCCAACCAAACGCTATGTGATTGGTGAACATATATGCTACGTGACTTTTCACTTCGCTTTTCAACCTTGTTGAAGAACACGCCGTGGTGTGAACAAGCGTGGCAGGCACGTAGTACAAACCGGCCAACCATTGCTGCACAATGTACGGAGGCAGAGAGGCACCAGCCGCCACTTGCTCGTCTTTACAAGGTTGCCTGTTCACAGTTGCTCGAGTAAGCTCATCACCACTGGACCCATGCATGGACAGGAAAAGATTTTTGCATTGACATACCATGACCTCTACCACAATCACTCCACCTCATACAAATGGGAGACCACGCAGCATAAGAATGATTTCCCTCTCTCTTTTTTATTGTCAAGAGACTGGAAATCGAATTAGAGCAAGTTTAATAGTATAGATAGCTGCTACCTCCAATACATTTTCATGTCATCAAAAGGTAAGATGCAGCCAACTCATACAATAAGCTGGCTATAAGTTGTCTCTACAAGAGCTCTCAATCATTTAATACATATATGGGTATTGGTCATTTAATACATGCATAGGTATAGCAGTTAGTTCTATTGGTACATGCATGGATAACACCTCTTTTCCTGTGCTATAGCCTGACTCTTGCATGGGAGCCGGCTTGGCTCTCTCTCTCCCCTTTTCTCTCCCCTCCACATAGGACTATGCTGACATGGATTCCCTTATAGCTAGCACAGTCAGCCTTATTAAACTTGCTCTTAGAGAGAAACCATGCCGTACGAACGAACGAAAGAAAAATCTAAACACCTCGGTTTAGAGCATTGATTTCTTATTGGATATTCACAGCGCGGATCCAGACTCTAAACAGCACGTGCTGATCCCAATCACCATTTATCAGGCGAGCTAGCATGATAATGGCTTCGGTTGATGCCAGTGTGCCACTAAAGCACTATCGACTACCCCCAACCACTACAACAGTGATGCTAGGATAAAAAAATTTAACATACTTCGTCTATTAAATCTAAAAAAAATAGTTGCTCTATAGCTCTATTCGTCTTGCAAGTAACGTGAGAAGAGCTCAACTCCAACCTAATACATGGGTCCTTTTAAGCTGTGATTTATGATTTAAAATTTTGAATTATAGCTATTCATGAGAGGTAGTACGTAGAGAAAAATAGCCGCATGCGATTTTGGCCGGTACAGTTGAACTCAGTGTAGTTTTTACTACAATCTTCCTGTTGACTCCAACTTGAAAAAACACACCGTTTGAAAGCTACTTACAGTAGCATAAGTCATAAGCCACAAGCCGTAAGTAGAAAAGAAGGCAACCATTTATATTTGGCTGCACACCATTGTTTTTTTGGTGTGTGATGTACAGTGCCTCTTTTACTCTTGTGTGTTTCACGATGAGATACGCTTTAAACCAAATTTTGCCACTTATTGAGCGAATAAAAAATAAGGTGGTAGTCGTTCAAGAAAAGAAAAGCATTGCAATATTGCAGCTGTAAAAGGAGTAAAGTAAAAGTAGGGGTGGTATTTTTCGCCGTAGGGGCGGGCCCCACAGGGAAAATCCCCATGGGGGCCAGGGGTGGGTGTAGTTTCCCCATGGAGTTATGGGGCCAAGGCCCCGCTATAGTGCCAAGGTGGGGACGAGGAGTGACTTGGCCCCACAGGGACCCGAAAAATACATGCATGATGGGCCATATTTGTGGCTTGCACTTCCTGGAAACGAAACCCTAGCTACCAACGTTGCATTCCTTCTATGATCTATCTCCAGCCATCCATTCCACCATGGGACCACCGCACATTCCCCATTCGGCCATTCCCCAGTCTCCATTCGACCATTCCTCAAACGTCGGCCAAGTGAGAGGTGAGCTAAGCGGCCACGACTGCAAGCAGGCGACCAGGTAGCTAGCCGTCTAGGGCAAGGCTCCAGGGTCCCGGCGACCAGCCATCCAGATCCGGTGACTCCAGCTGCACAGCACCACCACACCACTGTCTCCAGAGCTGGTAACGTCGGTTCTCTCCTCTAGATCTATCATCTGTGATCTGTAGCTTAAGCTTGAGATTTGAGCTTCTGAGTTCTAATCATATGACTGGCTGTTGGTTGAAGTTGAACGTGTATGCTTAAATCATTTAAGTTAAATGCTTTGATCAAAAGATTCTCAATATTTGTACACTGAATGTTGCATGCTATTGATATCCCTATGGGGGTCGTGTAGTACCCAGATTTTATAATCCGGATTCTACTGTGTTTAGCTGCACTATTCCCTGGATCAGTAGATAGTGCACACAGTTACAGTTATGGACATCAAAATACATATCATGCGGAAGCGTAAATATAATAGTAAACTTACTCATGGACCGATGAGGCCGCAATCATTAAATTGCAGCAGCGGAAGAACGAAGCACACAGGTGGGACCTTCAGGACGTGCCCACAGGTAGCCAACTGGAGGTTCGCGGCCTAGCCCTTGACATCTTCATCTTCTCTGCCAGCTTGTCCAATCTTGTTGCTAAGGCGAGGTGATTTGATTCCTGATTCTGAATTTTGTCGCAAAAGCGAGTGTGAGCACTCCAACCCCGTGCTCCGCGAGCCAATACACAGAATGCAGATAAATAGTATGCATATCTTAACAAAGGAGAGGCTCGAGTTATTTTATTTGGCAAAAATCGCTTTTGGTAGCATTATTATTATTTAATCATAGTGTTATTGTTACTGCCTATACACCACCTAGTGACTACCATGATCGACTTAATCCACCAAAATACACTTTCTTTATGGATTGCTGTCTAAGACTCCAAACAGCGAATGACATCATTTAACCAGTCCACCGATCATGCTCTCTCCATATTGATTGCCATCTATGACTCTTAAACAGCGATTATCATTAATTATGCAATCCACCAATCATACCTTCATTGCTGCCTAAATCCCCACATAGCAAGTATCACAACTTATATAATCCATTGATCAATTACTGCCTAAAACTCTAAACAGCTAGCGACATCATTTATCTAATATCATTTAAATAATCCACCGAACACACACTTTCTATATTGAGTGCTGTCTAAATCTCCAAGCAGCGAATATCGTCAATTATACAATCCACCAATATCTTTTGTATTATAATTTCCTAAAAATCCAATCTTTTAATTTCTATTCATCCACTCCTCATCTCTGAGTTCTAATAATCCTCTAACATAATTACTTTCAAATCCACCGATGTCATTTGTATCAGGACTTTCTAACAATCCAATCCCTTTTGTATTGATCCAAACCATAATCTGCTCTTCCAGTAATCAATCTTTTCGATTTTCTATCTCTAACTAATTCACTAGTATACCTCGACCAAGAATATCATTGATCAAGATTATACTCCTAAAATTGTTATCGTACCTCCAAATTTCAATTGACTCATCTAGTAATCAATTCTACTAATCCCAATATCGTCATCATTTTCCAAGAATTATAATAGTTATCAATGTTGTAATCCAGCAATTACTATCACACTCCCTAATTCTCCAATCTTGTAAATCATCTATCTAACCTATATACTCATTTAGACTCTACCAATGTATTTCTCCAAGAATCTACTCTATCGTTTTCTATTTATGATCGACATGGATCCACCAATACTTTTATGTGTATACTACAATCATACATCTCCTTTACTCACGACCCTTTTTATTCTTCCTGACATTTTCTTTGTGAGAAATGTTACCATTATTTAAAAATATAATACATAGAAATTCCCTGAGACCTAGCAGTTTTACTCAAAAACATAATGAATAAATGAATGCAATAATAATAGTGATCCAGATTCCATCCACCATTACATGGCATCCGCACCATATGCTAACATTTCAGCGTTATAACCGCTTACATTACCACTGGGACGACACCCAGGACAACTCAAATCAGGGCTTTTCACTGCCCTTCCACTTTTCCAATCCCAACCATAAAGCATTTTGAAATAGAACTATATCTGGTTAAGTTCCCATGTCCGCCCCTAACCTTGGGCACGGCTATTCGAATAGTTTTGACTCTGCAGAGTTTGTACACTTTCACCACAAGAGATGATCAACTCGTTGCCCCACATGATTCCGTAGACATGTGGTTGAGTAGACCCTCACAGTGACTTTTCAAAGTATCTAGTCCCTTTTCTCATTCACCTTATGGGAAACTGCCCACTTGCGGTGGGTCCCATCTATGCGCGGGATGTTTCCCACAGCCACTACGCAGCTCGGGCTTCTACTTCCCGCAACGTAGGACAGATGGGAAACTTCACCCTACACCGGTGTCCCTTCAGGCCCCCTTGCCATAGCGTAGCCCCATCAATCCCCTACCAGTGAGACGAGTCCGGGGATTTCGATAAATTTACTTAGCCAAGTTGTATTTTACAGACTTGTGGTTGTACTATTTTACACAGGTGGTCATGACAAGACTCAGTCCTTATTGGTATCTGGGCGGTTTACCACTAACCCACTTTGTGCATCCACTGCACCACACATACACACCCTCGAACCATCCGCCCAGATAATTAAGCAAGTTGGGGTTTTTGAGAGTATAAAATAATCGTACCAACATATATCAGTCATTACCACCATGACTGCCCAAACCAGTTTTACATGATTGAAAATGACAATGAGGTTTGGGGCATTTCAGCGCCCCCTGAATATCTATGCAGTACTAAGCATAACATATAATTAGGGACTTATTTTTGAAATGTTACTATTATAATTTTGCTAGGGCGACAAGGTTCACACATTCAAATATTCCAAAGGAGGGTAATATTATTCAAGGTAAACAATGGACATATACTAGAATCGTAAATTAAACATGTATTTGCATATAAACTAACAGCATGCAAGTTGATAATTTAAATCAAAGTAATTTGCAGAAAACATAGGTTCAACATGATCAAAGTATTGACTCGCCTGGTGTGGTTTACCGCTGTCTTGAACTCACACAATAATTTCTCTTGAGCTTCTGGTCTTTAGCTTCACTTCGGGCTTAATCTCGCTTGATCCACTGAATCTTCACGACGTCCAATTTCTAATTACGCGACAAGCGACTGAACCCAAATAAAAGCAAATAACTCAAAAGATCCGAATAAATTCAAATAAACTCAATTTAGTTTTATTATGCACAAGGTTGATTATTTTATTAATTAACCAATCTTATTATTAGCGGTTTGCATCTTATTAAATGAGTGCTTTATTGTTGATATTTTATTTAGCGAAATCTTGCCAAAATGCTTAACTTACTTTGCTTAAATATAATTAGATGGGCGTAGGGAAAATAGCTTTCATGATTTTAGGGATAAGTAACCCACACTTGGTATTTTATGGGGCACGTAATTAATTTTTGAGGGTTAAACTAATTAAGCAGGGTAGCTTCAAATTCGTACCATTGAAATGTTATAGCGGAAGGTACTTTCATTCAAATCATTATATTAATTACTTTTGTGGCCAAGTCTTATTTATCCTAGATTTAGACAAAATGAGATGATATAATCCCTATGCTTCACAATTAGAATTTTTTTTAGCCATGACATTTTTATTATTAGTATTACTATTTTATTACCTTCATGTTAACTTCTTGATAATAAGGAAAGAGTTCATGGCATAAGCTTATTTGGATTAATCTTGTATACGAGGATTAATTCTTATTCTTGGTCGGCATACAGCTTATTAAATGTTAAGTTTCTAATTAGATTACACCAGTCTTTTGTCATAAATTTATAAGTGATTTCTTTACCATCCGCATATTATTTCACTGCATGCATGATCATGGATTTTGACTAGATGAAATGGGGAAATTCTTAAGCTTCATGATTTAAAAACCTTATACATGAGGGTTAAAGTATAAATCTTGATGGGCATATAATCGAATTAACCAAAGTTAGGTTTCTAATTGAGTTTCATAAATCTTTTCATTATGGTCACTTAATTAAATTTCTTACTCCTATTTTTATTCCTAATTTATCTTTGCTGGGATGTAAGCATGAATATTCATTTACCTATGAGTTCACCATTTAGCAAAAGAGTGGAAAAAGAGTTGCACTACATCTGGTTGGGTCCACCCGACAGCCCCAGAGAAAAGGATGCCTTCGGATAGCTGAAGATAGCAAATGCAACAGAGGAGGGAGACAGGGGAGGGAGGCCAAAGCATGGCAGCGGCGGTGACGCCGGCGAAGCGCAACCGAGGAGGCGGCGACGGCCACCAAAATGGGACCCCTAAGCGAAGAGGAGTCTCTAGGAGATAGTGGCGCCGGCCGGGAAGGTGCCATAGCAAACCGGCGGTGACGTTAGGCAGCCGGTGGTGAGGGAGGAAGGGGCGCCGGCGGCCGGAAAGGAAAGGGAAGAGACAGGTGTGCTTATGAGTATAAGCAGGGCATGGGGAGCTCACCAGAGCAGCCGAGCTGGCTGGAGGGTGACGGTGGTCAGCCGGCGACACATGCAAGCGGCGGCGCTGGGGGGGGGGGCTCTCGTGGCCGGAGAGTTCGGGCGACGGGGAGCTCCGGCCGACGGTGGGAAAAGCTTCAGGGTGAGGAGGTGCTGCTCCCACAGCGCGTAATCGGCCCGAAGTCAACCGGGGTGGAGGCGGCGGCCGAAATGGTGATGGCTGGCCGGACTTGGGGAAGATGGCCGTCCCGGAAATCCTGGCGCACGGAATTCCAATCAAGACGGAGGGGATGAAGAAGAAATGTAGGGGATCGGGATGATGCGCTCCATTTTGGAGGGGGCTCGCCGGAGGGCGGGATTCGGCATGGAGGCGGTGGCGGCTTGCTTGCGGACGGAGGGGAAGAAGGGGAGGAGAGGAAGAGGAGAGCACAGGGGCAAAGGGGAAAAGGGAGCGGAGCCTTTGTAGGCACAATGGGGCCGAAGAGGCGCGGTGGCTACGGACCGGGCGGCGGGGCGGTCCGCTGGGCAAGAACCGGAGGCGCAAGGCTCGGCGGGCGGGGCGCGGGGCTCGATGCGTGCAGCCGGGGCAGGGCAGGCGCAGGGCTCGACGCGCGGAAGAGGCGTGGCGGCGACGCAGAGCGGAGAGAGGAGAGGGGCGACGTGGAGGACGCGCAGCCATGGGTGAAGGGAGGAGGAAGAAGGGAGCACAGGCGCGGGTGGGGAGAGAAAGGCGTGCGGGTGAGGCGCGGGGTCCGCAGGACCAGAGAGAGAGGGCGAGATGGAGGGGCCTGCGTGGCTTTGTCGGCAGGGGGAGCTAGCGCCCGGGCCATCTCGGCAGAGAGATGTGGCGTGGGGGCGGGAACTGCTGGGCCGAGCCGTTTTCGGCCGGCCTGGCTTTTCCTTTTTTTTATTGCATGATATTTGCATGTGTATATATATATACACAGACATATATACATGTATATATGTTTTTATTTATTTCTATTTTTGTATATGTATATATGTTTACTTTATCTAGATATTTATACATATGTATATTTTTTTATTTAATTGCACATTCATTCTGTATTCATGTGAGCATATAATGTATATATTTATTCTTGTTTCCCTTCTGTAATACTATTTACAATATGAAAGTTTTATACTTGAATTTAAATCTCTCCCTCAGCATGTTGGATTGTCTTTTTAGTTTTGGACTCAAATTTATAAATGTCTTTTACTTCCATATTTTCTTTTATGGTATTTTTAATTCTAATTATATTTTTCTGAAATTTCTTCAATTTTTGAGTCCTCAACCAAAAATTTTCAAGAAGCACCTTAAAAATCCAATTTCAAGAAAATACTTTTGCTCAAATAATCCCAAAATCTTTCATCTTCAAAAGTTAAATTTTTGGGATGTTACAAGTCGGGTCCCCGTGGGGATCAGGGACGAGGCACAATCTTCCCCCGCAATGCTTGACAGGGTTGGGGCGAGGAATGCTTGGTGGGGGCCGGGGCGGGGGCATAGGGACGTCCCCCACAACTCCCCATCCCCATTGCCACCTCTAAGTAAAAGCACTGTAAACTTCATCAATTTTTTCAGTATGAACTTTTCGAAACCATATATGCCACATTCAAATCATCTCTCTCTCTCTCAATGAATATGACAAGATGCTGCAGTACTACACATTTCTCCTATAGTCACTAGATTGATAAACAACTCTGAGAGACCATTTGAAAGTCTGAATACGTTTGTGATGAACAATTGGTACTTTGGTTGAGTTGAATTTAAATTTTGTAAAAATTTTAGAAAATTCAGATTATGTTGTGGTTTGACCTCATGGGGATGACGATATGACCGGCCATTGTCAGCGGTCTGATCACCATGGAAGAGCGGTCAGACCGATGTTGGCAATCTGACCGACCATGACATGGCGACCAGACCGACTTCTCAAGTGCAAACATGTCTGGAGTGGTACCTTAGATATATTTGGGTTGTCTAGAGAGTTTCTAGAGGGTTAGACATGTCTGAGGTATCCAAGACATGTCTGAGGTATTGATGGATTGGATTTTTAGTTGGTTTGAGTGTGAGCATGGCATGAGTGTTGATGCTTGGTTGTGGTGTGTTACATGATGTGTTGTTTTGACTAACTTAGGTCAAGTGTATGAAACTTGTGTTTGAGATGGTTGCTTGGTTTTTGGATGTACAGGTAGCTTGGAGAACGTTAGTGGTCAATAATAATGGACTAGGATTAGACAGAGGAGCTGAGGTTCAAGCGGTCGTGTAAGTCTGGGTGAGGCTGCGTGGCTCAAGTGGGAAGCACAAAGAAGGCAAGGATCGTGAAGAGATGAGTTTGTGCATGTAGTGCGCCAAGTGGTGAGGCCGATGCATGTAGAGACGGTTCAGGGGAGTCCAAATGAGCGAAGACATGACAGCTAGTCATTGGGCACTATGGTCTGCATGTCAAAGTATGTCAAGTTGTTTTGAGGTGAAGGTGAATACGGAGTCAAGGAAAGGTGCCCATAAGCTTCATTGAGGGCATTTTAATAGTTGGTCAAATACTGGGTTAGTGTCTTGATCAAAACTGTGACATGGGGAGATGCAAAGGAGAAGTGGTTTATGTTAAGGAGAACTGGAATTAACAAGTGGATCAATTGCTAAAGGGTTAGTGGGTTGAGTTTTGTAAACGCTTTAAGAAACGTGCATGAGTGTGTACAACCCGTGTTAATGGAGTTGGCGAGTTTCCCCAGTAGGCTAAATGGGTTGAAAATGTGAGAATAGATCTGAAAGACCTGATGCCTTAGATTCTCACGAGTAAGAAGTAATTTGAGTTTTTGGATTTTTGGTGTTCTTGGGCTCTAGATTTTATTCTCTTAAATTTAGTGAATCTGGACCCAAGAACTTTATAATTCTTGATTGGTTCAGGTTCCTAATATCTTGAACAATTCTTATACGAAACTTAAAAGTGTTTAGATGAGAATTGACCCATTTCTTGATATTTGAGTTTTGTTCCAAGAGCCTTTCAGATCTAGGAAGAAAGGATCGGCCAAACCGGCCCTGGACCTGTGGTTAGACCGCCATTGCACTCGCGATCAGACTAACCAATCCATGGCGATTTGGCCGGCATTGTGCTATTGGTAGTTGATTTTGTTGTCTTAGAGCTTTGGTTGTTTTTGCTTAACCTAGTTATGTGATCTGGATTTGTTGACTATTATAATTACTTAAGAGAAGATTTTGAATACCTTTATGAAAAAAATTTCGGGAATCATTCATCATCCTCTTATTGTCGGCACGATCCTACAAACTCTCAAGATCTGCTCAGCTATCTAATGATACGCAAGAAAAAACACTGCGTTGAAGCAGCTTCAGGTACTGCAACTCCCGATTTTTGGATTCCGAAATGCCAGTTTTTCTATGAGATGGGTTAGAAATGCTTTTGTCAAACATTCTGGCAGAGGAGTTGCAATTGCATATCGTCTCAACATTGCCAAAAAAAATCAGATAGAGTAGTATGTGTTAGAGTACAATATATGGTAGGATAGAGTCCATTGGGATTACAATCCCTTGTACCATCTTGCCCCCCAAGTCTTGTACCTCTATATATACCGCCCGAGAGGCTCACTGCAATACATCCAATTCCACCCAACTCTATCTTCCTTCATGGTATCAGACGCCTAGGTTTAGATCCTAACCCTAGCCGCCGCTCGCTTCCGCACCGCGCACCCCCGGGGAGATCTATCTCCGCCGGGGGTAGCGCCACCATTTAGGCGGCGGATCCTATTGACCCGGCCGCCGCCGTCGTCGTCAAGCAGCAGATTGGGCCTTCATCGCTCGCGATCGTCCTCGTCGCAGTCCGCCGTGCACCGTCGCGTCCTCCTCAGGCTGTCGCCGTCTCCCCTCCCAGGCCGGGTCGCCGCCGCCCCCGACTGCGCCGCTGCCGGCCGCCACCTGCTTGTGCTGCCCGACGGCCGCCGCTCCTGATGCTGCAGCTCCTCCGCTTGGACGTCGCCCCAGCCTCCCCGCGTCAGGTAGGGCTTCCCCGCCACTGGATCCGTCCAGATCCGGCCGGCCGCCACCGACCACCGCGCGCCGCTGCCCAGATCTGACCGTCAAGTCCAGATCCGGCGACCTCCGGCCCGGATCTATACCGCCGCGCCTTGGCGAAGAGGAGGCAGTGCGCCCGGTCTTCACCACGCCGCCCCCATCCTCGCGCGACCGGGTCCCTCCACACGCGCTCCTCCGCCGCCTCGTTCTCCGCCAGCCGCCGTGCCGCCGCCCCGCCGGACCGCGCCGACCCGTCGCCGCCGCTCGGCTCCGACTCATGCCCCACCCCGACCCCTCCAGCCTCCGCGCTGCCACCGGGGGTGGTGCCGGGCCACGCCGGACCGTGCTGCCGCCGGGGGTGGCACCCGGCCGGGCCGTGCCAGATCCGCCTTCGCTCCTTCTCCCGCCCCGCCGGAGCCTTCCTCCACTCCGCCGCTACCTGTCCCCAGGCCGACGGCCGTTGGGCGGAGGATGGGGCTGGCGAGGTCCCTGCAGCCGCTGCACAGCGCGGTCTCGGCGGCGAGGCTGGCGTCGCGGCTGGGGGCGGAGGTGGCACGGGCCGTGTCGCAGGAGACTGGCCTCAGTGTGCCTCGATAATGAAAGAAACCACCCCAGGACAGCAGCAGGCTCTTTTATTCCCTTAGAAGCTCACCCCAAAAAAAGAGAGGATAAGGCTAGGTGTACCCGGTGAGTTGCACATGGAGGATTCCACTGCTGCTGTTGTATTTTTTTTTCTCCCGATCACTGATCGGGGTTGAGTCGTCCACCGCCCGTCGACCTCGCACGTATCTCCTCCGACATCGGCATCGACTACACGCCTGGTTGGGGCCCTCTCCCTTGTACGTCCGGTACTGGCAACACCGGTGCGTGCTTTCGTCCCCGACGCGTTGCCGGGTCCGGCAAACCTGGCACACGCCTCGGCTCTAGCGGCTTGACTGCATCGACTTCGGCATCGACCCTCCCGTTCCCGTCTCGTCTGCCTCGATTGCATCGCCGTTTTTCGCCTACATCCTCGACGGCCCTGATTGCGTCGACCTCGGCATCGCCCCCCTTCCACGACGACTGCCTCGACGCGTCTCCGTCATCACCATGGCGTCTCTTTTGCGCCTGCGGCTTCATGCGCGACCGTCTCGACATCGGTAACCCGACCACAATTACGTCGACCACGGTCATCTCCAGCACGGCATCCTCGACCACGACTACTCCGCCCTCGCGCTCGGCTACCTCGACATCGGCACAAAGGGCTACCGCTTTGCTTGAGTTACTCATCGGTTCCTGCTCCAGTCACAGCATCCGCGCCACATCAACGGTTATGACTGCGGGGGGATGTTAGCTCTTCGGCTTCTTTTCCAGTCTCACCGTTTGCGACGCTCCCGTTGTGACTGCGGGGGGATGTTAGAGTACAATATATGGTAGGATAGAGTCCATTGGGATTACAATCCCTTGTACCATCTTGCCCCCTAAGTCTTGTACCTCTATATATACCGCCCGAGAGGCTCAATGCAATACATCCAATTCCATCCAACTCTATCTTCCTTCAGTATGGATGGTGTTCTACATATACTTGAGCGCCTTTTTGCCTGACTTGTCGGTGGCCGATGTTCGTGGAACATTAAGTCCGATTTTGGTGCATATTTGTCAATATTGTACCGAGGTCATACTGGTTTGGCCTTGAAATGATATGTTTCGATATTGATCCACATCGACGTACCATTTTAGATATAATAATACAATTATATATTTATTTAATTATATGCACACCTAATATTATTCTAAATATATAGTGGTACTATCAAATATAATATATAATTTAATAGATATTATTATCAATTCCGCCGATATGACCGGTATCGAGCTGTTATGATTTGTATTAAGACTAATACGATATGTATAACTACTTTATACCGATTTAAGTGAGGTATGGCAAATAATGGCCATACCGATTGGCACTGAAATGATACTGACAACTCTGATTTGGTGCCCTTCACAGTCGAGTGCCAGTGTATTCCAACCAATTCAGCTGACAAAGGAGCCGGTTTCTACGGCACTTGGAACACTTGCCTGCTCAAAGCCGAGCCACTTGGCAAGTGCCACAAGCCTGCAACTACTAGTATCTTTTATCATACAAAATCTCTCTCTCTCTCTCTCTCTCTCTCTCTCTCTCTCTTCTTTTCAACGCATCGCAGTACCAACGCTCGGGCACGGCTCTTGTGCCGGCTGAAACCGAAGGTCCGAAGCCGAGGCCAGACAAATACCTACTCTGTCATGTATTCTCACATCAAGCTTCTATACGACATGCATACGAGCCTGTATCGTAAGGCAACACATATGTACGGAGAATCTTCTACTCAACTATGAATTCTGACACATGAAATCTATAATGATTATGACAACTGACAAGACTAGGCAACGGAGCTTTAGAAGACGATGTGTATATGAGAAATGACGATATATATGCATTTTATAATCCATGACTGTACATTGGAACCAGCTCATCATAATTCTCACAAGTCAACCTTTCCCAGAAAGTTACTTTTGGGGGTATACTTTTCGGCCGGCTGGCGTCCATCTTACTTCGAGCACCAGCAATCTTCTCTGGATCACTTCCACTCGGCTCACGTAACGACCTTGACAAGATTGCAGATCAGTTCACAGATAAAACATCCTGACAACTTTGTAATCATGGTTTATTCATTGTACTAGTTTATTAGCCTCTCAAGGGTCGTTTACGCGCATGCTCAGAACTAAATCTTTAAGAATTACTGAATGCAATACATACGGTGAACATAAAAATGCAGCGACAAGATTTTCCAAGTAATTTGCTTTATGGCAGTTACCATTAGACAGTGTGTGTCGTCACAACGATCCGTCAACTAGCCATGTTAAATGCATAAAAGCATTTAGTCAATAACATGCGCCATGATGTGAATTATCCTTCACCGAAGAAGGTACACTAGTAGTAGCAGCAAGCAGAGTAGGAACTACTACTCTTGACAACAGAAAGTCACAAACCAGCGCAAGTTCAATTCGGTGATCCATTTTTTAAAATGAAGTTTAACAGCTAACACAACACCAAACTCGAGAATTTATAGATATGCCCTCACGACGGGAGCAGATAATTTTCTAGGGTGGGACTTGTCCAGCTGCTAAACACCGTGCTGATTGCTAAATCCTTCAGAAATGTCGTCGTCAACCTCGCATCAAAAGTTGACACAAATATTTTCTTTTTTATTCAATCGTGTATTTCTTCAGGATAAGCAAGTACAACTACTAATGACGGTGAGACCGATACATAACTAATCCGGAGAGGGAGGAATTGCGGTGCAAGGGTCAAGAAAGTAAGGAAAAGAACACAAAGTTGGATGGTGGGTTGTGTGAGCTACATGATGTTGAGCACTGGGGGGGGGGGGGGGGGGGGGCTCATGTTCTCATTCTCAGTAGCACAAAATCCTCTCCCAGTTTTGTTCAGCACCTACTCTCGGTCTCCTAACATTTGGAAGGGTGCAACTGTCTGACAAGCAAGAACACTACAGCTAGCAAGCAACAACGGCACAAAAACATACTAGAACTTACGGTTGGATTCTGCTGTATGCTTGTCCATCTGTCTGTAGACAAAGACATGCAAGGCATCCTTTGGAAAAACCGGGCGAACACGGATTTCTCCTCTTGCAACCACCACGACCTCGCGTGCGCGGGGCATGTGTGGTCTCACCAGCTACAAATGTTTGCAAACATATAGAACGAGCTGCTGCTGCTGATCTTCTTCTTCCAGCCTCTCTCTCAAACTGTAAGTAACAAGCATGCTTTCTTGTTCTGTGTATCTTGTTGCTCGATTCTCCTGTGACTGACACGATCGATGCTGTCTTTTGTCTCAACACATCAGGACATCTGAAACGTAATCTTGGATTTGTTTGGAACGACAATTAAGCACTTGGTTTCGTCTCCGCGATCGATGGAATCGGCGAGGTTTCGGTACAAGCCGGATCAACGAGGCGGGGAGGCAGAGGAGGAGGGGGAGGGGGAGGAGACCAGCAGCCAGCTCCTCCTCCCCTGTTTATTGGACATCTACGTGCACCACGCGCGCAACATCCACAACATCTGCATCTACGCCAACCAGGACGTGTACGCCAAATTCTCCCTCACCTCCAGCCCCGACCACGCGCCCGCGCTCTCCACGCGCGTCGCCACCGGGGGCGGCGCCAACCCGCGCTTCGAGGAGCGCCTCCCGCCGCTGCGCGTACGGCGCTGGCGGCTCGGCACCGACGTGCTCAAGTGCGAGATATGGATGCGCAGCTGCGCCAAGCGGCTCCTCGAGGACCAGCTACTCGGCTTCGCACTCGTGCCTCTCGCGTCCGTCGCGGCCGCCGACGGCGCGCGGCTCGCGCAGGACTTCTCGCTCTCGTCAACCGGCCTCTTCCACTCGCCCGCCGGCACCATTCGGCTCTCCCTCGCCCTCCACTCGGGATCACCCGGCGACGCGTGCCCACCGCCGGAGAGCGTCTCCGAGCAGTCTATCACGTCGGAGGTGGTTATCCTCGAGCAGGCGCCGCCGGTGGACTACTCGAGGGTCGGGTTCCGCGACCTTAACGTGGTGAAGGAAAACCACGACATGGCCGTGCAGTACCTGCCGTTCTTGCATCTCGGGGACGCGCCGGCGCCGGAGGCCATGGAAAACTGCGAGATGAGCACGAGCCCGCGCGGGAAGAAGTCAGTGTCCTCGGACGGGAGCAAGAACGCCTCGACGACCACTGCGGTCAGCGACGACAGGGTGATCTCCTCCGAGGCAACAGAGAAGCCGCGGCCCGATGCCGACGAGGCCACCGCGCCGATGTCCTGCCGCTCGCCGGACACGTCGACGTCCAGCAACGGGAAGTCGGACAAGGAGAAGGGCGCCGCGGGGGACGTGTTCAAGTCGCCCCTGAGGGACATCGACATGGAGGCGGAGCAGAGCGCGATGCAGCGGCAGATCATGGAGATGTACGTGAAGAGCATGAAGCAGTTCACCGAATCCCTGGCCAAGATGAAGTTGCCGATGGAGGTCGACGGTGACGACGGGGTCGTCGTCCAGAAGGAGGAGAAGCTGGAGACAGAGGTGAAGCAACAGGTGAAGAAGGACAGGGCAAGGGTGTTCTACGGAAGCAGAGCTTTCTTCTGAACAAAATTATTCAGAGAAAAAATGCTCTCTTCTAGCAAAGGCATCGATCAAGTTCGAACGCAACATTCAGCGTGCGGTTTGATCATTAGGTTTTGCTTGTTAATTGTTATTGTCAACCTAATTCCCTCATCAAAAGCGCAAACTACATATATAGCTAAGAGTAGCAGGTGGAATTAATGGAGTTGTGTTAGGGTATCAGGCAAGATTGCTTGGTGAGGCTTCTTAACGAGTACTACTAGGCTTTCCTCTGAACCCTTGGGAGCCAAATAGTGAAAGAGTGTGCACGCTTGTTCGAAGTTTGTAGAGCATTGATGAACTTTGAGATGGCAAAATTTGCAAGAGGCAAGAGCTTGTGCTATTGCACTTGGTGTCTTATATAAGATCTCAGATTTTGTTCTACTAGTTAGCTACTAGGCTTGTGTAGTAGTAGTGTACACTATTTGACATGATTTTTCCCGGATGAAACTTTTTTTCCTTGTCTTTTTTTTGGTTTTGTTTTATAGTACAAATAATGTGGTGTCTCACTCGAGTATTTTTTTGTGTGGTTTTGAGGGTTAAGTGTTTTTGTGGTTCGGAGCGCTCACATTTTTTAGAGGGTGTATACATGGAAGAAGGGGGATTCAAGTGTTTTTTGTGGTTCAGAACATTTATATTTTTTAGAGGAAGTATATACATTGGAGAAAAATCTACGTGCTCCGAGTCTAAAAAAACACTCGAATACTGTTTAGCACTTTCCTACAAATAAAACGTTCTTGCAAGAACAACATCCATGTTAGGTGGCTGCATTATAGGAGATCAAAAGGCACTCCAGCCGATTACCAAATTCCTCTATCTCAAAGACTAGGATAAGAGGCAATGCCCCATTCAGGGAATAGAACACCAAATTAGCTGACGTCGGATGGAAATGGTCCAATAATTTTGTTTCAGAAGCAAGCAAGCCATTGATGATTAAATCAACTTCTTTCTTGAACAATGACCATTTAAAGGCAATCACGCGTTTTTTTTTGTACTTGATTAGATCTAAACACTTCAATTCCACCTATGGAACGGACGCTTCCACGTATGGAACGAACTGTGAATGAATGAAATCGCTGATGCTGTTTTCTATGGTCGACTTGAACGCGACTGACAACTGCATGCATTACTTCTTCCCGCAAGAAATGCCAGAGGTAGCAGCCCTGGGCTTTGATTGCCATGAACTTTCCATGCACATGTTCGTGAAAAAGCCAACGCACTTGTCAAACAATTTCGCCGGTTATACAGTTGGGGTAAAAAATACTTTCGCTATATTATCGGTCAGGGAATACAGTTAGAAGCCAACCACTTTCCTGTGGCAGTTTCCATGGAAATTCTGCTGCTCCACTAAGCACTTTTCATGTACTGGACACTTTCAGAAATTTCTTTGGAGTGAAAGGACCAGAGGAACAACCTTGGAAATTGCTAGTCCGGATCGATGCAATTCAGTTCCTGAAGCTAGAAAACATTCCGACAGTATCCTTCAGTTACCACAGGAAAACTTTGGCACTCTGTTAATTACTGCTAAAGAAGGCCCACGGTTCAAAGAAGCCAATAGGAGATATTGTCAACCTCTTGTCTGCCATTTATTTAGCCCAAGTTGACTTCAGGCAATGCAGCCAAGCCAACATCAATGTAAACTCATGTAGCCAGTAGTAAAGTTTGGCACCTGTATTCCCAAATCTCAAGTCCAGCCTCGTCAAATTTGTCAGCTTTATTATTGATCTCAATCCAAAGGTTACAAATTTGAATGATGATTAATAAGAAAACATCTGAATGATGTCTAGACACTCCATATACACACACACACACTATTGAGGCTATAAATAAATATAGCAAACTATCAGTTTGGACCTGGTCGCAAGACATGGAGCAGAGTCGTTCTGCTGTTTCGACATATTTTAGGTCTTCTTTTGGGTTAGAATTATGACTTTGTGCTGTTAGAGAGAGTACGGAGAGAGACTTATGTACAGTGGCGGAGAGAGGGGGGGCTGGCACCCCCTAACCTTCTAGGGGGAAACGGAAGAAACTACAAGATCTTCATTGTTGCAGAGATTGAAGATGAAGTGTTTGCCAAATTAAAAGATGAAGGAAGTTGACTGCTGGTTATGGAAATAAGAATTTGGATTCTGTTTGTGGTGTGCAAGCTTTAAGTAGTCATAGATGTATCTTTCGTTGATGAAAATCAATAAGAGTACATTGAAAAGATCTACAGCATATGGAAGAAATCGAATCCCAGTATGGTTGGAAGCTATCTGAATTACAATAACCTGATGTGCTGAAGTTATTGTTGATTTACCATTTCTTTAAAACAGAAAAATTTTCTTGTAGTGGGTCTTAATTTTGACCATCAATATGTAATCTGGATTGGTCACACGAATTTACTTTTATTAAATTCATTACGAAAAATACTTTCACAATGTAAATTTATTCCCACAAGCTAGTACTTTTATTCCACACGAATTAATTCTTATTCATGACAAAAATATGACATTTTATCACTATGAAATAACATTGTCACAAATATAAATGAAAGGGTGGGAAAAAAAAAGTTGTCACTATAAGCATCACCAGTTGGTAAACAATCGGATCAGGTTTGGGAAAATGTTTATGTAAGTTTCTTCTTGCATTGTTCACCGGCATATTAATTAATGTAATAGTGCAACAAACTTTTATACTGCTCCTACTTAAAAAAAATAGTCGGTTCCATCGTTTGTACGGTTCCCTTTTAAACGGGGAGGCGGTGGACCACCCGCCGCACTGCCTCTAAATCTCTGCAGCATATTATCATCATCACTGGTTCTTCTACTGCCTTTTATACTGTAACTCTGTACTTAAATTCTCTTGCTAGTGCCTATTTTTTTTTATCTAAATTCTTCCTAGTACCTACTAAGTAAACACTCATAGTCGTGCAGTATTACTAATTCATTCAGACTAAATCCGGCATGGTTCATTAGTTCTACTCTACTTGTTGTCCATATTGCCTCCCTATATCCAATTCCTGACTCTGCCCCTGCTTATGTACGATTTTAGCCGATATAATTGAAATCGTTATAGTATCTACTATAATTAACTTGTAGACTTTATTTTAAAAAAATATTCTGTTTAAAACTAGTTATTATAAAAATAATTAGTTATCGTAGGAAAACGGTTTTTAGAAGTGGAACTAAGAGCGCCTTTGTTAAGCCTAGTCACCTGTTGCGCGAGAGGTAAGCCTCCGCGGCACGTGCCGACACGCTCTGTACGCGTTCCGGTACGTTCACCGCGCGTGGCGCCTCCGTGACGCTACGTGGAGGCCGATGAAGCCACACTCCGCCCCACCGACGTGGCCGTGTCCATTAGATTAATCGCGGCGCGCCATTTTTAAACTTAAGCACGGCGATTAAGATAAAGCCGTAGCCTCCTAGGCTCGTCAGCTAGATCCCCTGCAGGTGGTGCAACAAACCTTGTCTATCATTTGGCCTACCTAGCTTGCTCGGATAAGCCCACCTATACGCCTTGAGTAAATACCCTAGTATAAACAAAAATGACACAGCTAGCTAGGCTCATTTTGTTAACTAGTAGTAATCCTGACCTGAACCTAACACTATGCACAGATGTATGTAATAATTGTTTTATTTTGGATGCACGATTAGGCTGCTTTATTAGGTTGTTCCAACCAAAATAGCAACTGGCCCAACTAGCTATATCGCCAGCTAATCCGAATGAACTGAATCACACTAATATTAGATAAATCTAGCTAGCACGTACACTAAAGAGCAATGTCTAATGCTGATCAACATATACAATTGTGGTACATCGAGTAAATGCATCGATATATCTTTTATACAAACTAACATTATCCATTATAGGGCCTTAAAAGTTCAAATGATAAATGTATATTTAGAACCATGATCGACTTAGATATTGAGATGAGTAATATACATATCATATTTTTTAGTTTCTTCCGAACTAACATGACAATTAATTTTCCACCCTTGGAGCAAGCACAGTGAAACCCTTTGTTCTCATAAATTATATTGCATGTATGATTCAATAGATTCAGACATCCAGTATAATTTAGCTATAACTTAATTATATGAAGTCGTATGTGACACTGACATCCAGCATCTCGCCCTATATAAATAGGAGGTCATCTCTTTGGAACAGGCCTAACTCACCAAACCTCTATCAAGAATATAGTTCAATGTTAATCATCTCAAATTCGACTAGGTTCCTCCCCTAGTACTGCTCCTGGCGGTTCACAAAGAATAATGTCACAGCTGCTAAGAAAGCTAGCTAGGCTCCCTCTCTAATTAACCTCCTCACCTCTGCACGAAACAAGAAACTAGGCAATACACGGCGCCATGGACCACCAGCTGTTCGACGACCCATTCGCGAGCAGCATCTCGTCGCTGGAGGCAGACTTCTTCTCCGGCCAGCTGCCGTCCCCGCCGTGGCCGGACCTCGACCTCGACGACGACATCCACGAGCTCTCCGCGCCGGCGGCGAACGCAACCTCCTCGGGCTACGGCTCGGGCGGCTCCGGCTCCCATAGGAAGCTGAGCCACAACGCGTACGAGCGCGACCGCCGGAAGCAGCTCAATGAGCTCTACTCCTCGCTCCGCTCTCTCCTCCCCGACGCCGATCACACCGTAAACCAACACGGCGCCGTCCCTCCTGTAAACTGTAAACTACCACCACAAGATATAGCTAGCATGAGATCCTGATGCGCTTTTGATTCTCGTGCTGCAGAAGAAGCTGAGCATTCCGACGACGGTGTCTCGAGTCCTCAAGTACATCCCCCAGCTGCAGAAACAGGTCGAGAATCTGGAGAACAAGAAGGAGGAGCTGACTAAAGCCAACTGCAAGCCAGGAGTACTGAGCATGAGCGAGAATATAACTCCTATCGTTTCAGCTACTTGCCTCAATGACAAAGAAATCATGGTTCAGGTCAGTTTGTTGAGCAATATTGCTGGTACAACTCTTCCTCTGTCCAAGACTATAAAAGTATTGGAGAACGAAGGCCTTCACCTGATCAGTTCATCGACTTTTTCCACCTTTGAGAACAGAACATTCTATTGCCTCCATCTTCAGGTACATGCATGACTTTTCTGTTGCTACAGTCATCGATGTTTATTTGATCTTGATAAATACTCGCTAATACCCGGCAGTTCTTATATTATTTTTTTAAAAAAGCAATCATATATACTTCTTAGCAACAGTAAGAAAATCACAAATTACCCCAAAGCTACGTCCATTCGGTTATATATAAGCTACATTCAATTGGATCATGCGTGTAAGGCCCTACGCTCAATCATCTATTATATACTAAAAATTATGTTTATAGGAGCAGCCACGTTCACTTTGGGAGGCAAAAGAATTATCGTATTAATCAGAAGTAAAGGAGAAAGATCTATACTGTTTATTTGATAGATCAAGATTATAATGGTGTCAATTAATTATTTACATGAGCTAGAGTTCGATATTACAATTTTATAACAAATACAACTTTATTTTAGATATAAAGCTATTTGAAAGAAGATAAGTGCGTAGTGCTTCTATTGTTTCTAAAACTGGATGTAATACCAAAATACTACGTTAGAACCCATGCAAATTAGAGTCACTATTGTGTTCTTTGATCTAGAAATTTCGTATTAATAAGCTGGGTACAAACCACAAGACGTATCACTTGATATTATAATGGAGATGAACAATTAGATAAAATTGAAGGAAAGACGATCATCCTAAGCCTCTAGGATCGTAAGATTTTTTTCACATTAATTTGTAGAAAATTTAGATTGAGATTAAAATGACCCTTAATTTATTTGGTGGGTTTAGATTAAGATGGTGTGTGTCGATTAAATGAGTATAATAAATTTACAATGGAATAACTTTAAAACATAGACATAAGAAGCTAAGTTCTTATTTGAAATATGCATTGCAAAATAGATAACTATATATTGGCATAAAATTGTAAAACATGATTTCTTTTTAGTGCTCTCCATAGTGGTATAGAAAATTTCTCTATATTTGGTGGTGTTTTGGTGGTATGACAAAAAAAATTAGTATGACATATTATAGGACCGATGGCGGAGATTAGGGGGTAAATGATCTTTTCCTCCTTTTCAACTTTTACAAAATCAACCCCCTTTAGCTTCTTTACTCAATTAGCTATAAGAAATTAATAAGATCAGATGCACAACGAAAAAGCATAAAGCAGAAGCCAGCAAGCCAAGGGAAGAAAAGAAGTAACAAACGGGCCAAGGCATCAACTGACAGGTCTAACCACAGGCATCACACCGGTCTGACTGGGCATGGCAATCTGACCACTCATCGTTCTAGAATAGAAAATAGCCCACAACCAAGAACTCAAAATGGTCCAACTTCTGATCTATTCAACCAAATGAGTTGAAACTTGAAACATAGCTTCCTCAAGGTCCTATGAACCTATTCTATTAATGGATCGATAAGCTACTCAACAAAATTTTGACATTTGCCCAAAGCAAGGAAGATCACTTCAAAATGAGCAAATCGAGGAAAACATCAAGAACTTGCTACAGGACTATCTAAATGGGTGGGATCTAGCTTGTAGGAGATTCTTCCATCATCCACACACCTTGGACACTAGCAAGATCAAGAAAAGAGAAATCCAAATAAGAAAACAAAGCAAATCAAAAGCACAAGGGGAAATCCATGGCAAAACTTACTTGGATGAAATTTGGATTTTTATTTCACTTGGACATAAATATTTAAAGCCACTCCACCCTTGGAGACAGCGCTCCCTCTCCATGGAGTACACACACAAAGCACAAAGGGAAATCCATGGCAAAACTCATTTGAATGAAATTTGGATCTTTATTTTACTTGGAGATAAATATTTAAAGGCACTCCACTCTTGGAGACAGAGATCCCTCTCCATGGAGCACACACACAAAGTTTTTCTCTTGAAAACTCTAACTCTCAAAGGCTTAGCTAAGGCTCCCCAAAGCTTAACACTTAAGCCAACACCTCTCTCCTTATATATGGAGACTCATAAGAAACCCTAACTAGTACCTCTAGTTGGGTTCATCCACTTACATGGGCTAACCAGCTAATCAAACACCATACTGAATTTTACGCATGCACACACACTTTTCAAAGCAGCTCATCCAAAGGGCTCTGATAGCCTGAACATCAATCCAATCCATCAAACCATCTCCACATGCTTTGGCACGCAGCTTGTAGTGTCCAAACTAGCCATCATGTCTTCACGCATTCGGACTCCCCAGAACTGTCTCTACATGCATCAATTTCGTCACTTGGTGCACCACATGCACCAACTCGCTTGATTGTGATCCTCATCTATTCTATGCTTCCCGCTTGAGCCACATAGCTTTACCCGAAGTTGCCCAACCACACGAAACTTAGCTCTCCACCTAGTCCCTGTCTATTGCCATTGACCGCTACCATCCAAGCCACCTGCACATTCAAAGACAAAGCAATTCGATTCCGAGTACAAGTTCCATGCACTTGATTCACATTAGCCAAATCATGTATCATGTATCATGCAACACAACACAACCATCCACAGCACCCATGCTATGCAAACACTCAAACCATGCTTTGAACCTTCAAGGCTGATTTGACCACCAACCATAAGCCGGTCAGACCACCCAACACCTCTCAATCTCACCATAGAAACAGGTGACCGATCTAACTGCTGGCCCAATGTTAGTCAGACCGCCAGCGGTCTGACTGTCGATCATAGGCCGGTCAAACTGCTTAAGAGCACCGGAAAATACCCTTTCTAGAATCCGGCTAATATCTATCTAATTTTAGCTCAGAATTCTAAATTGAGTGACACCTAATGCAAAGACATCCCCAAACACACCTACACAAGTGTTGGGTGTTTATTTTCCAAAAGGCTACATGACCTGCCATGCCAATTAGACCGCCATTGCCAAGCCAGTCAGACCAGTTAAATCCTAATAGCAACTATGGAAACTAAAAAGTTTTAAAATCAAACTCAAACTTCGATACAACTTGCAAATCAAAATCAAATACTCATCACAACCACGGGGTGACCTCCACATGGTCTCATATATATATTTGTAACATAAATTTGCACCAGGCTTCCTAAACTTAACGAAGGTGCCACTTGGCACTCTAAACTTCAAAATCATCTTACTAGATCACATGTGTGTTTTGAATTTGATCTTATACTACCACATCATTAGAATTCACTATTAGTCAACCATAGATATCTAAGTGGCACTTATTTTGACAAATTTAAGGATCCAACAAGGCGAATTTAAAGTTTAAGGCCCTACTTCATGCAAGTTTAGGGACCCACGGAGAGTAATTACAAACTCGATCTTCTAGTGGTGTATCTACAAATGCCCCCAAAATCTTAACATATATTAATGGTTGTCATCTATTATCATACACTACCTTTTAGTTTGACATTAGAACGCGTTCTCGAAATAAAAGTTTGAAATTAGAAGGTAGTTTAGTTGAAGATACCTTAGGCGTTCAATTTATTGTTAAGATCAATTCCTGCTACTAGCAAACCCTGCATTAATTCATATGCAACCTGATGTAACTTTCCATATGGCTTATATTCATGTGCATAAGCTAGGAATTGAAAATCTGGTCCTTTATCGTATTGGGATACCATTGGTAGGCTGCAATATGAAATTATATTACTAGCTTACGACATGCAAAAAAAAATTACCCTCGCAAAAAAATGTATAATTAAGAAAAATAAGAATAGGTATTCGCATTAAAAAATTAGGATGGCAACGAGGTGACCGTACAATATTCTTGAGAGAGAGGAAAAACTATCACGCCCTGAATCAGACCAAACATGATTTCTTCACGTACAACACTACATAAACACAATGAGGAAATGTTTTGACTTGTGTGTGTGTGTTAATCTACATTTAGATGCGTTAGAAAGGCTGTTTTTATTCCAAATAACTTACAGTTCCATCCCATTTTACATTGAAACAGAGAAGTCAAAGAACGATAAACAAGGAGTGTCCAGCATTCTGTGACGAATTGGAGAAAGTCGTCGAGAAAAAAGCAAGACTATACCTGCAGCAGTAGTGGAGCATAATCTACCACAAAATAAGTTATACTAGATGTTTCATCAATCTATACTGTTATGATCCACTATGACAGACAGTTTGTATTAATAAACGTCTATGATAGTTTACAAACGGTTATTAACATAAATCATCTGTGTTCAAGACATCATAGACGGTTTGCATTAAAAAACCATTTGTGATATATAGTTCATAGACGATTATTAAAACGAACCGTCTGTGATATTTGCACACATCATAGACGTTTATTAATATGAACCGTCTGTGATAGTTCATAGACGGTTATTAATACGAACCGTCTATAATAATTACATATTACAGACGATTCGTGGTTGGATGTGTCTGGAATACGCCGCGTTATTAATTAACACCAAGCTAGACGGTCCGGCAGATCTATCTTCATTGCGCTACATTGAAGGAGGCGGCCAGCTTTGGGAAAGCATTCCGATTGTAAATCTTGCTGCTTGTAGATTGATTTATTCTAGCTTGGTGATTAGAGTTTAGTATTTGTTTCTAATTTATATGCCTTGTAATAAAGAGAGATGATAACTAGATTTAAATCTAGCTTAATTGGTAGTTTGCTGCAATTTAAGAATAGGTCAGTACTCCTAGTTTACTCCAACAAATTAATATATATTCTTTATGAATAATACGTAGCTGGCTAGCTATATATATAGTAGCACTAATAATCCAATTTGACACTAATTTGTTACATGCGTAGTGTACATAAGCCGAAGCTGTATGTACATTGAGAACCGTGTGAGTGAAGAGTATATTAATGCATGTCTGCTTTTAGAAGAGCAGCCGAGCAAGATATATTGAAGAAGGGGATGGAATATATGTACTGTCTATGCATTGATTGCGATAACCTATAGATGCTTACCAACTCAGCGCAGATCAAAACTCACCTCATTCGAAGGGGTTTCAAAAAGGGGTATACATGTTGGATCAATCACGGTGAAGAGAAGATTATACAGGAAGGTGTTGAGGGAGACAACGATATGCCGGTTGTGGACTATGCTTTCTATAAGTGTAGATCGTATAATGACAATGTAGATCAGATACTACATGATGTAGAACGAAACAATAGTGTGAGAGAGTTTTGTAAATTCGAGGGCTTGATGGAGGACCTAGAGAAACCATACATAAGGTTGTCATCTATTCTTGAACTGCTGAAATTGAAGGCAAGTAATGGTTGGTCCGATAAGAGTTTCACGACGTTGCTAAGTCTCCTAACAAATATCCTTCTGGAGAAAAATGTGCTGCTGAGAACCACCTACCAAGCCAAGAATGTTCTTTATCCATTGGGAATAGAAGTGGAAAGAATACATGCATGTCCAAATGATTGTAACATCGACCGAAAAGAGTATGCAAAATTACACGTTTGTCTGGTGTGCAAAGGATCCCAATACAAGCGTACGAATGACTCCGATGACGGCAAAGGCATCGAGGTGAAGCAATAACCTCCTACTAAGATGTTGTGGTATCTTCCTATAATTCCCCATTTAAAATATTTATTTATGAACCGAAAGGATACAAGATTACTGCGTTGACACTCAGAGGAGTGTAAAAAAGATGAAATGATAAGACACCTTGTGATTCTGCCTAGTGGAAGAACATTGATAGGATGTTTGTAGACTTCACTGCAGAACTGAGGAATATAAGTTTTGGGTTGAGTACAGATGTAATGAATCCTTTCGGTAATATGAGCAGCCGATATAGCACCTGGCCCATGAATGTATGTATGTATGTACAACATTCTGTTAAATCGAGGAGGCCGACTAGAGAGGGTGAATAGGCGGTCTAAAAAATTCTTCTCTAATTAATTATCAATTTCTATTTGGCTAAACCAAGCAAATAATGTGGAAGCTTAACACAAAAAGATTCCTCCTCTAAGGTACTTGGCCAACTCCTCCTCTACGGCCTGGTACTTGGCCAACTCCTCCTCTGCGGCTTGCAGTCTCAGTGCCATGGAGCTCAACTCCTCTAAGGTGGCCTGGTACACATAGTCCAAGGACTTGGTGTACTGCACCTGCTGAACGAGCCGTGGGTTGCTCTCGAACCTCGTGGAGGAGAAGGTGCTGCTGGAGCTGACAGGAAACCGGCTGGGGTAGTATCGGAAGGAGGTGCGCTGAAGATCCTAAGCGTAGATGTCCCTCAGCTGGCGAATCGCTTCACGGGATGCGTCTTGAATCCCGTTAAAGAAGGTGTCTCGAGGCAAAGGGGCGTTGAAGGTGTGGAACGCTGCATCATCTCCAATGTTGGCGTAGATCAGCATTTCTACTCGCCAACGCTCTTGGTCTCCATAGGTTCTCAGATACCCCTGGTACATAGGGCGTGTCTGAAATCCCAGCTCTCGGAGGAGGTCCCAAAGGTAGTCGGCTAGGTGTCTGGCCAGGGTTTCGTAGGTGACTGGGTAGGACGTTCAGCCATCTACAATTTGGATAAAGGAAAGAAGTTAGTAAACAATTTTTTATAATAGAGTATAGTTGAGGGAGAGAGTGAACGGGACTAGATTCAAAAAAATTTCATATATATAAAATATACCCTTAAAGTTTTGCCCATTCTATTCTATCTACAGTCACGTCTTAGGGTCAACCTGGCTCTGATACCATCTCTGTTGGATCCCGGAGCAGCAACTCCAGGACTCTCTGTGTTAATCGCACTATCCCAGGAAAAGCTAATGCACACAAGGTCAATAGTGATGCATATCTCACATAACAACCACACTGTATTATATGGCAAAGGTTTACGCCTTAAGGACAAAGCTTACAATAACATCATAAAGCCAAAACTAAAGGAGACAGTGGAAGATAATTATAGCAGCAGCCCATCCAACCTTCCCACAAGGTGAATGACTGTAAGACGTGGCCTACTCGCAGTCTTCACCGTAGTCGTCGAAGGCTTCCTCTGAAAAGAAGTTAGATTGAGCAACGTGAGTACAAAAAGTACTCCACAAGTTACACTAGGAGTTTAACAGATTTAATGCATGCATAAGGAATATCAAAGGAAGACATAATATGGTTGATTTGCATAAAAGACAACATTGGAGTAAATATCATAAAGTATGAACAAAAGCTAAATTTGATACGATAATTAGAAACAGAATGTAACAAAATATTAACATTAGTGCAGGCTCCAACTTAGCACTAACCTATTCACGGGTATCCCACCCGAACCATCTTTCCAAAAGATAACCAAATTTTTCATAAACCAGAGTTTTAACAAAACCAAAGTCTAATCTGTGAAAACCTTACTCAGCATGTCCTTGACCATGGACAAGGCTATCCAGGATAGTTTATTACTCTGCAGATGTGTACAACTTTATCCACAAGACATGTCCTCTCGTTTTGCCACGCGGTTAACACACTGTCTTAGGTGTGAGGCTTAGAGTTCATGACAAAGCCTTTACAATGTTCAGTTATCAACTAAATAACACTGCCACTAAGGTTTCACTGCAACATGAATTCACATGTTGGATCCCCTTTTGTGCCATGTGAGATTTCCCGTGGCCTTCGCCACGCCCACATTCAACCTATAGCGATATCTAGTTGGAACTTCACAAATTATTCGGTTAGGTCTGTCCCATACCAGACTTGTGGTAGTACGGTGTGGCTTTGTAAAAGTAGCTCACAGACGATCCTTAACTTGACTTAGGCCTAACCACTTACCCCCTGTGCCTGGCGGTCGACATTGAGTCACCAAACATCAATGCGTGCCAGCAGCACCCACCACCATACCAATGCCTAAGTCTAAATCAAGTTTTATATTTTGTTTGGAAATAATGTCATAAACATTCTTGACTCACCGAAGTCAAGAATTCAGTTTTAAAGTCTATCATTTCATATGAAAAATTATCCCAAACATAATCATTATAGGCATGACTAAGCATGGTGCCCGGGCTTTATAATTAAGACTTTTCATTCATGATTGACTTTTTTTTCCAAATCGATACTTTTTTGAATTAATGAATGTTAACAGGTTTGCCTGATATATTATATATCATTGCACTTGCACGCATCTAAAAGCAATCCAAAGGCAAAGAGACTTGATGCCCAAACACATGGTGCCCCATTTCAGCGTCCTAATTATATATATACATACATACATACATATGTATATGTATATATATATATGTGTGTGTGTATGTATATATATGTATATGTATATATGTATATATATATCCTCCCTGTCTTTAGATTGCTTTTAGATGCGTGCAAATACAATGATATATAATATATCAGGTAAAATCGTTAACATTCATTAATTTAAAAAGGCATCGATTTGGAAAAGAAGTCATTGATTTAGCATGTTGAACCAATCATAGATAGAAAGTCTCAATTATAAAGTCTGGGCAGCATAGTGCCCCTATTATTTATACTATGTGTGTGTGTCCCCCCCCCCCCAAGGATGTACATGTATCCGTGAGGCATCTAGTAGCAAATTTTGTAGCGCCAATGAATAGTGGTAGATTATCAAAATTATATCATTTTTTTATCTATAGGTTCTTGCATAGATGCATTATGCTTTAGTTCTTTTGGGCTTTTAGCTTTTATCCTTTGACTTCTTAAAAAATCGTAACAAATATGGTGGCTTCTTGAAGAGGATTCTCCGAACAGGTTCCTAAGCACAAAACCGTATGTGCCGTTTGCTATTGTCTTAAAAAGTATAGAAAAAAATAATCAGCCATAGCTCAAAATAACAAAGCCTATACTCTTTCTGTTCTAGGTCAAAAAAAGTCGTAGAATCCATATCATCATTTTTTTCTGCCAATACTTAAAAACTACCTAGATTTGCTACCTGAAAATTACATCATTATTTATACTGTGCGTATTATCGTGTCATGTACTCATATATATGCGTACTGTTGTAGACGGATATCCTAATTAATTGTTCAGCCAAATTAAGGTTGAATATGTGCATAAG
Source organism: Dendrocalamus latiflorus (assembly GCA_017311315.1). NCBI lineage: Eukaryota > Viridiplantae > Streptophyta > Magnoliopsida > Poales > Poaceae > Dendrocalamus > Dendrocalamus latiflorus. The sequence goes on along the minus strand of CM029647.1, from coordinate 8,619,334 downwards.
TCGCACTTTCAGTAAGTTGAGTCTAAAAAATACAAATTAACACAAGTTAATTCGACCAAGTTGAAAAATCTAGTAATTTCCCACCAAACCAATGCCAAAAGGGATAATGGTCGGTTCTTTTAGATTTATTGTTTCTTTCGAATAAACAAATAAATAAGGTTTCTCCATCTGTTTTAAAGTGGTTTATCGATATAGTCCTTCTAAAGCAAATTATTGGTTAATTTATTGGCATTTAGTTCATTTATATAAATACTTACGCTAAATCTAAAAATCATAAACTGTAGTCTATATTAGAAAACTTAGGCCTGGGCTGGAAGCCTTGGCACATGGTAGGCACCTCACCATTAGACTATAAATAAAGAGCACTATTGGTAATTTTGTAAACATGCAATCAGAAAGAAAGCAAAAAAGGAAGATCAGGAGTTCTCTCTACCTCTCTGTGTTTCAATCTATTATTTTTTATCGTTTGTAATTAATCTTGTTTTGTATAAAACAGAGAAATTGATCGGACTGATCGCCGTCTAAAAGAATCCAAGCAATATTTGCCGCGGATGCGTGCATGTGGGCCTAGCTTGATCGATCGGGTCGGAAAAAAAACCCCGCAACTGATAGAACAGGGCGACGCCGCCAATATTGTAACAACCGTAGTTTGGATTCTCCCTGGCACCAACCGTTTTGCGGTTATATTTCAAAGACAGCGAGGCGAGATGTCGTACTTGCACGTTAATCCAGCGTGTACTAGCTAGCAGCTAGCAAAAGTACAAATAGCGTAGATAATTTTTGTTCAATCAATTGACCGAAAATTTATGAAGTGAATACATAAGTGATAAATAGATATTTAGTACTATCAATATCCAACTCTAACTCTGAAAAAAATATGAAATAAGATATGGGATAAACGATATCCGATGCCATATGGTATGAGAATGGTTGTTATGTCTTTACTTAGGAACATGATAAAAGATAGGCGGATTGCTACGTTTGATCAAGTAGGGAATACAGAGTGTTCTTTTTTTAACATCTCGATGTTAGTATCTTTGTATTCGCTCTGACTGTACCACAACTGTTCAATTATCTATGTAGAGGTACAAAAGAAGTGAATAATTTTCGTCCGACCGACCGACCGGCTTATAGAGTGAATACGGAATGGAAAAAATGTTTATCTGGTATTATTCATGTTCAACTATGAGGAAAAATATATAATAGATATAGGATAAACGATATCTATTTGTATCTACTCTGATTGAATCCTATTAGCTAGGTCAAGGTTTCTTTTCCTTGCTTTTTTTTTTTTTTTTGAGACGACCTTGCCGTTTTGAAAAGCGGAGATTCCGCTGGCCGCGCGCGACGTGGGCTATGCGTCGTGCTGGCTGGCCCATCTGAGGCCGATGCGCGCGGTGCCGATGGGTTGGTTGGGCTGTCTCCGCAGTAGGGCCCGATAATTAAACTAGCTAGGGCATTTCGGCGGAATTCAGCTAGCCAGTCACGTACGCGCGGCCCGGCTGATGGCCCGATCGAGCAGACAAGATTTTGGTGAAGCAGTGCACGACGACGCGTCTCTCATCACTTGCATCCCTCCCTCGTCCGTCGTTTGTTCACGGCCGGTCAGGTTCAGCAGATACATGCGCCGGCTAGCTGGGGCTGCAATGGATGCCTAATGCACTGCACACGTATCGTGATGTATGCATATATAGTACGACATTGGTTGGTGCAACCGTGCAAGGCTAAACATGTGGGTCGATTCTCGTTAACCTGGTCATGACTCCCATCAATGTCATATGATCTATCTTTGAGTTCGAAAATTCCAAATCAAAGGTAATGTGCTCTATTAATGAATTTAAAGGATATTTACATGTACAGGCATTGAAATTCGACGATGGATTCGTCAGAACTTCACATTAATGTTGAGTAACAACTAACGGCACTTGATCCGCCATCGAAAGGAGTTGATCTTTGTCTATTCTTTTGAACTCATCATACAAAGGGTCTATATCTAACTATTGCTTCACTAATTACGTAACGAAAAATCTGTACGTTTGTACCTACCACGTGCATATCCTTGATTCTATGATCGCTCAGTTTCACCAACTTAAGTGAACATCGCGTCTTAATCTCAAATTCTCAATTCCCATTCGCTTTTAATGACTGTATATGTACATGTCTATCTATGTGAAATGTATGCACATTAGTTGGCTGTCTTCTACTCTTGTCTTCGTCCGTCCGAAAGCAAATAAATGTACACGGCGCGGCCACACGCAGCTAGCTATCGTGAAGACAACAGTCTAGCCGACGACCGCAATATCTTCCTCTTTTCACACTCCGATATGGTCTCGAGCCTCGGTGACCATGGCTGGTTCCTCGGCCCGACGAGCTGCGCGTAATGCCTCTTCAGCTCCGGCGTGCTGCACAGCTCCGTCGTCGTCGACGCCACCGCGCCGCAGCACTTGTTCCCACGCCGACGACCGCCATTGTCGCAGCTGATCAACTTCTCGATGAACTCCGGCAGGACCCTGATGAGCGCGGCGCCGTCCTCGCCCTTGACGTACTCGAACGGGCACTGCCCCGGGCCGGCGATGGACACCTTCGACGGCGCGGGCGACAGCGAGGCGAGCGTCGCGGCGGTGAGCACCTTGAGGCAGGAGAATTGCTCTGCTGGCAGGACGAAGTACGTGCGCCCCGGCAACAGCTCCTCGCCGGGCGACATGACCGGGATCGGGAGGCCGACGAAGAAGGAGTCGGCGGGGCAGACGACGTGGTCGGCCGGGAGCTCCGCCGCCACGTCCCCAGCCGTGGAGCACCCCTCCTCGTCGGTGACCAATAGCCTCGTCTGCCCGCCCCAGTAGACCAGCTTCGCCGCCGCGGCTGCCGCCGGCAGGTGCAAGCACGGGGAGAGGCCGTTGCCCATGGCAGTACAAGGAATGGTTCTAGAAGCTTCTAGACGCGCGTAGTGAACTTGCAAATGGGTGAAGAGGAGAGGAGCTACTAGTTGCAGCGCAAGAATTGGGCGTGTGGCTTTGAGCGTGAGTACATATAGGGAAGAGTCGAACGGGGTTGACTGTGGAAAATTCAAAGGGAGGTATTAAAATGTGCATGTTATTTTTACGGGTGTGGCTGGGTCAGCGGTCAAAGAAGACGGCCTTTGAGACGGAAGCGGTCTTACGTGTCAACTCCCGATTGGGCAGCGGCTGGGAGAATCTTCTTCTTCTTCTCTTGCGAATTGTTCTCGTGGCCAACTCAGAGCGGGCGGTGATGCGCGTGCGGATCGTTGGTGTCGTGTTGAATCCACTCCGATCTGGCAACTCTTTGCCAGCCACTTCGCTTGCCCCAGCTACTCCAACGCCGACATCTTTAAATCTTTAATTACTTGTGGTTTAAATTATTGGAAATGAAATCAATATGGCAGCTGAAAAGAATTTTAGAATTTTCAAAAAAGAAATCCACATACGTAAAATTCTCCATTCCAATTGACGGCCGAACTAGATTATTGAAGTTAAGCCCAATGTGTAGACAGGAGTTTAGCATACGTAGTTCAAAAAGATTGATACAAGTTTCGCGGCTCTTTTGGACACAGGATTTTCATAAAAGTAGTACAAGTTCTTTGAAATTTATTTGGAAATCCTCAATTTCTAAATGGCCTCATGATAGGTAACTATCTCCTTTGTGTCTAGAACGTTCCAGTCGTCGTTGGATCTCACTTAAAATGATCAATCCCAACTGTTCAATCTGATGCAATAAAAATTCGTGGAACTCAATAATAAGTTACTCGGTTTGCAATAAAAACAAAACATAACAAAAATTACAACAAACAAAAATTATTTGTGAAATAATACAAAAGGACTACCCCAACAAAAATAAATATTCTTGCAACAAACACAAAAATATGACTCAAAAAATTGTACGAAAAATTGGAATTATTTATGCAATAATACAAGAAAACTATCTCAACAAAAAGAAAATATTGTTGCAACAAATGAAACGCTCATTGGAACAACTACAACATTTTAGAAAACTATTGCAACATGAAAAAAAATTACCGCAACAACTCAACTTACTTGTTGCAACAATTCGGACGAGCAAAAAGAAGACAACGTCTGACCAAATCCAACACCTTGTCACTGTAGCTAGTCAAAGGAGGCCGCTTACTTCCTTATCACAGGTAGGCCTAGGCCTAGATCTGACAAAGGGTAAGGTCGATCCGATTGCATCATCGTCGAGGGTTTTACTCGTTCTTGATGAGGGCGGCACTAAGAAGAGATGGTACCAACGACCGAGGTCCTTTGTTTATCTCTGCTGCCTCCTACTACATGTTGTTAGTTGCCTTGGCTCCTTCAGCGTGACGTCCTCTTGTCGCGTGGTCCTTAGATCATGATAGATCAAGGGAGGGAGAAGCGTAGCCTAATATTGGGCTCCGGCTACGAGCTTTGGCCGCCGGCAAGCCACCGGAGGTGGAGGTGAAGAAGGGGAGGAGGTGGTTGGAGAGAGAGAATAGCTGAGAATTAAAGGGTGGGATTTGAGAATAGCGATTAGAGAGAGCAACTGAGAAGGGGGAAACTCCACCCTCCTAACCTGTAACATATCTCAAGAATCCTAATTCAACATTTCAAGAAGAATAGTTGCAACAATTAAAATAAATGGATGCAACATCTCGAATCATCTATTGCAACATCTTGTATCTTTGATGCAACGAATAGGGGTATGAGGAGTACGAGATCAAAGTAGGAGGGGAGGAGGTCGGCCCGATGCCTCGTCGCTAGTGAGCTTCGATTTGACGGGGACAAGACTAGCCCACACCATTACCTCCGCTCGAGCTTGGGTTGCTTGGCCGCTTCACCATGGAGCTTAGGAGAACTCGCCTTTCTACCGTTGAGCTCCACCACCACATGCTCTTAAGCTCAGGAAGCTTTGATGCCCCCGCCCTTGCCATACAGGATGAAGTATTAGACTGCTAGCTCGAACTATGGTGGCATGGCAAGAGACTTGGCACTCTAGAGAAGCTCGCCAAAGACTAAGGGCCTGTTCTTTTCCTCCGAAGCTGGCGGCTTTTGGCTTTTGCTACAATACTTAACTTTCAAACGGAGTATTTTCTTAAGAAGGGGTCTACAAGTTAAACGATGTCCACGTTAAATGCCCAACATCTATACCATCCAAAATCGCAAGTGAGTATCTATCTCTCCGTAATCTGTACCGTAAACTACTAAAATTCAAAAATTAAAGCCATAAGCCGCAGCTGTTGCCAAACATGCCCTAAGAACATGCTTGAGGAGGGGGCCCAACACTGAGAGGGATGAGTGAATAGAATGGGTTGTGGTTGAATAAGGTTTAGTACGTAGGCATATGAGTTGGGCTAGATCGCTAGCATCCGATGCTATTATTTTACATCGGACATAAGAGCAGTACCAATTTTCTTTTTTATATAATAAACGGAAAGAGAAGTTAGAAATGTAAATCATGCGTGAGTTGATGTACATGTGATTTACCAACAATCTTCACTGTGGTGCACTGTTTCGCACAACCGACATCCTATCGGAGACTGCCGTGGGTCTCGTATAAGTAATCGAGTATGATTAACATGGTCCTCACAAAAAAGAAAAGAGGTATGACTAACACGGAACTCATGTCAGTGTTCTTATTATTCTTGTTGTTGACCATTCTCTTTGAACCTACCCACTTTTCACGGTTAAGGTGGTGTCTATGGGCTTATGCCTTTTTGTCTTTTTTGGTACTATAGTGACTGCAAAAGTACCATAACGATTGTTAGCTTTTTCTGAGTAATTAAATTTAGAAAATAAAAATAGAAAAAATTATATCATCATAGACAATGCAAATAAATAGAGGGAAAATAAAAAAGCAAAGAAAGCCAAAAAAAATATTAAAAACGACAAAATTAAGAAGCCGGCATGTACTTGAAGCCAAACAGAAATAGTTTGGAGCAGAGTTCCTTGCGACCAAACGTCAATACAAGTAAACTATGGGCGTGCAGCTTTGTATTTTGATTCCTGACGGCTACAAGTTCCGAATTGCGGTGTCGATACAAGTTCCGAATATGTAACGCCTAATTACACGTAATCCTTCGTATTTCAGCTAAACCTACATACAAGTGCCAAATTTCGGTGCCGATGACTACTTGTGCTGTTTCAACTAAAAAAAATACTAGTCGACCGCGGACGCTTTTCCCAACAGTGAGTGACAGGTACAGCCATGCAGATGGAACGTTCGTCAGAGCGAGAAGCAGTCTGCTGCCAATGTGTGGGCTCCGCTGCTCTACCGTCTTTCGTTCAACTCCACGGTCTTCACAGTTCAGAGCACGCGCAACTCGCAACAACCAGCCAGATGGTCGTGCGTACCACGCCCATCTGGAAGTAAACAGCAGTGGTTTTTACAAGGCCGACTCATTCAGTTGTCGGCTTGTCGCAATCGTCGACTGGAGTTGAGTCTGTCAACTGCCAAGAACATTTCAAACGGGGAAAACCTTACATGCATATGGGCTGGCTGTACAATCAAGCAACCCATCAAGGCAGAAATTTCATGTGAGTTTCACGTGAGACAGTTCAATTTTCTCGCAAGAATACGAGAATTTCCATGTTTCCAACAAAACCTCAACCGGAAAATCAAAGGCTATGTGAGACTGAACATGGATCATAGCAGACCCCGAAGTCTGCTAGCTACCGTATATTTTCCGGAGTTACTAACAAACGCCATATTACAATTAAAAGAGGACAAACAAGTACATTAGTGTACAATATATTGACGAAGAATGTCCGGACTCTTGCCCTAAAAAATGATAAAATAATGTTGGGATATGCTAATTACATTACATATGTGCATCTGCTGACCTTTCTAACATTCTACCTAGCATGGAGCACCATCACCTCATATGGGAATGGGATTATGAATAGGCCAGCTTTCCACTCACGTATGTTGCCAAGACGTGCCCAGGTATATCATTGGACAACTCGTTCCATGAAGTAGAAGGCAGCTGAACCACAAAATCAGCATATATTTCCCTTCAGAAAGGCTGCCCACAACACGGTCAAGGAAGCAAGCATAGGCAGCAAATATTGTATGCCTGTGAAAGAAATACATTAGTAGGGTACCTGGACCATGCCTTCGTCCACGTCTACAACCGCGTGAAGACCACACCACAGCCCCACCAACTAGCCGGCACCTTCCATTCTCAACCCGACATAAGTAGGCCCACATTCCCTCCCGTTTTTCTTCCCTTCCTTTTTTGGTTCTTCCCGTTAAGACACAGAAATGCTCGACACTAGTCCCCGGCTCGTTCGGTTGAGCCAGGCAGTTGAGAAGGAGGGAGAACCCACCCAGCCCAACCAGTGGCTATCACAGCAACCGGTGACCACCCCAGCACCGTGCGTGCCCTCGGGCTTGGAGAGCCGCTTCCGAGCGCGAGCACCCTAAACCCGAGTCCCGTCATCACAACCACTAGGATTCCCCAGAACTGGGTGTGGTAAAACATATGAAAATGTAATGAAAGCATGAACTAAAATCAAAGTGTTTGAGCGTAGATAGAGTTAGAAGAGGAAGGTAGAATCGGAGAGTAGGCAGAGCTGAGCCCATCAGCCATAACCATCGACCAAGCCAAGCCCACAGTAGCATACCCCGTCCGGCGGTGTTCCCCCTTGAGGGCGAGGAGGAGGTCGAGGGAGCGGCCGAGTAGTCAGAGTAGTTGTCGGAGTAGCCGAGTAGTCGTAGGAGGCCAAGTAGCCAAGTAGTCGAAGTAGTTGTCGGAGTAGTCGAGTAGTCATAGGAGGCTGAGTGGCTGAGTAGCCGAGTAGTCGGAGTAACCAATGGCCAAAGTAGTAGTCGAAGTAGCCATAGCCGGAGTAGCTGAACCGTCAAAAGCCGAGGAGCGCAAATCCAATGAGCAGCCACCAAATACGACATGTAACCACCAGATCCGACGAAAAGAAGCGGTAGAAGCCCCCAAGTAAGGCGAGAGCGGCCAGAAGAGGTGAGATCCATCCGGATCTGAGCTGGGAAAGGTGAGCGCGCTGAGTAGTTAGGCTAGGAAGAGTTGCAAGCCTTGAGAAGGAGGAGAGTAGGTAGTGTCTCCAACGCCGAGAGAGCGGAGGAAGAGGAGAGCAGTGGCCAAGAACCGAGCGTCGGCTGAGTGGAAGAGGAGTGTTTTCGCACCGGCCGAGAGGGGCCAAGCGTTAAAGGCAAGGAGGGAGGAGTGCGAAGCGTTGGCCGAGGAAAAGGGGAGGCGGAATGTTCATCGGTCGAGCGTGGCCATGGGCCGAGTGTTGGGCCAGGCCAAAAGGCCTAGGCCTTTGGGGCAGTTTTAGCAGTAGGTTAGCATGATTTTGTTTAGGCTTTAGCCAGTTAGATAAGTTAGATTTCCACCGGTGCAGGAAGGAGAAAATTTTTCCAATCTATTAGTACCTTAATTAAATAATTTCCTATAATAGAGTGTCTGCCTGTAATGCAGAGATCGACCAGGCTCAAACTGAGGTAGCAGAGCAATTTGCCATTGATTCCAACACTTAATACTAATCAAGCAAGCTAATTCTTGATTATAAACATAGTTATGTCAAATGTACAAATTATTTCTTGTACCATTATGATATACTTGCATTAGAAAAACGTTTTTGAAAAAAAGCAAATGGATCAGAAAGATTAAGAGTTAAAGAAGAAAAGAAAAGAGGAGAAAAAGAAAGAGAGGGAGAAAAGAGTAGTTAAAGTCCGTGGCCCGGCTGAGAGGTGGGTGCAGCAGGACTATAGGAGTATGTAACTAGGAGGGTAAAGGGAACTTTGAAAAGGTAGGGAGAGGGCAGGCATGAACCCTTTACATATGGTTAGAATATAAGGACCTACCGAACTCTCACTCGAAACAGGGATCGTAAATACCGTGCCAACCATTTTTCTGTCTTGGATGGGTAGAAACTAGTACCCTATTACGTTATTCATTCCTTCATATTAGGTAAGTAAATATGTGTGAGTAGAGATGGATGAAGCTCAAAACCAGTAACGCCAATCTAGAGGTAAATCCCGAGACACTATATGCGTAGGTGGAGCGTTGGGCCGAGAGCCGGTCCATCCAAACATTATTTGAAGTCGGTAGAACCCAAGTGAGCGAACCAGTATATTGATGGAAAATAAATAGGCTGGAGATTTGAGCAACGTAACTTAGAAAATGTTCTGAACTTTGACTCCACACTAAAGGAAGTGTGGAAAACCTAGTTCTGATGGTTCAGAGTAGCTATGGGTATAGTGGCACAAACCTGCGCAGTGCTAAACCAAATCATAAATTCATGCCGGTCTCTTGAATTGGAGACTATGGTAATCGCTAGAGATCTTTCTTCACCGAGTAAAAAGTAGAATTTTTATAAGTTAAAAGATTGAGATTTAGTTTGATAACACTATTTTTGAGGAATAAAACCTAGAAACTTTAATAGCCCCAGAAGAGAGGCATACAATGCATTTTGCCATTATAATGCATGTTGAGTACATCAATACTCACCCTTACTATTATCTTCCTTTGTTAGACACTGCTCTGATTGGAGAATACTCTGAGCCAAATGATGGGGCAACAGGCACAGTCGAGCTCACCAGGGAGGAGGATGACTGTTGCGATGAGCCAGGAGAGGTGGACCCCCTATACGATGGTTAGGACGAGCAAGCGACCGACGGAGCTGAGCAGGAGAGCCATAGGGTATAAGTTTGTATCTTTTATCCCCTATGTATTTGTAATTAAGACCATATCCCTCGTGACAAGTGCTGTAATAATGGTATAGTTTCTACATTACTGTTCTGCTGCGCAACTCTAGTAAATGCGTATTATTTGTCGGAACTTTTCTACTGATTAGGAAAATAATGATCCGTTTGCTTAAATATGATTATCCTTGGGATAATTACACGGGGTGCCACATAATTCTCAAATCAAGGCCTGCCTTTTTTATTATTCTAAAACATCAAGCAGCATGCGACAAAACGATTCAAAATCATGCAAAAGCATGGTCTGAAATATCAATGGATGGAACAAAAATAGGACACATTTCTTAAGCATTTATATCTCCAAAAAAGGAAAAGTAAAACTATTGCTATAACGGTGGACGAAGGCCAGGTGTATTTTATAGATAACAAAACACAGTAACCACTAAAAATTTTTAGCTAATATAATTTTTGTATTTAACACAAGCATCAAAAAAAGGAAATCAAAACTACTATATGTGAGTGTCTAAAAGGAAAACATGGGTAGTTAGTGTAGAGGGATCTTTACTAGAGGATTAGTGCTTCAATTTTTTTTTCTTCAGAAGCCTTAGTGGCAGCAACGAACACTGAGTCGCCGCTTGCACCACCGCTAAAGCCCTGCAAGATGCGTACAAACACATAAATTGAGTAAGAGAATTATATTTAAATTTTGGAATCATGAATTTTTGTGAAGTTTCACAATATAAAAATTATGCTCAATGAAAGAAATGAAAGCAATTGAGATATATGACTTACATAGGCACAATACAGTCGCACAACACAAGACTCAAGACCTATATAATGATAAATAATGATCTCTTGAATCTAGCAACAACACTAAGGGAATCGTCATGAGTCCATAATCAGATAGGAGCAACAGGGATAAAATGAGAATATCTGTGAAAGGGATAAAGGGAAGGAGGCCAACCGATGAAACCAAATGTCGGATACCAGTCTCTATGGAATATTGAGCTGGATGAATGTAATCAATATCACTGCAAGAGATATATAAAACAACAAAGTTCAGACACAAAGCATATATTCATCACAGCTAGTAAAGAAAAACATAGCGTTAAATCAAAATTATATTTAAATTCTTAACCTATGTTGTGCTCTACCTAGGCATCCTATACACATCACATGTGCCTGCTCTACCTAGGCATCCTATACACATCACATGTGCCTATTGCACTAAAAATTCAAGATAAATAATTAATAGTAGATACAAAATATCAACCCTATAATACATGTGGAAAATGAAGCACAATTGTAACACATTTGTGGTTAGTGGCTATTGAAACCACCTTCACCCCTTCCATGTTTTTCGGTCTTTCACATCCCACAGATTTAGATACATGTTATGATAAGCGCCAGAGGTCCATCATAGAGAAGCCTCCTGGGGAAGGAGTGGCAATGGCAAGGCACAATAACACATACCTAGTTCCATTGCTGCTTTGACATTGTGTTCAGTATATGTCAAGGAAAGAAATAGAGCAAGGACTCGTATGAGTTGTGCCAACCACGCTGAAGCCTGTAAAAACAAAAAGATGTTTGACAGCCAATGTGGAAATGTCATACTTGTTGGCTTTGCATGCCTCCAAAGCTAATATTGCCTCCTTCAAGCTCTGCATAAATGGATTGGGGATGGTAGGAGCAAAGAGCGATTAGTATCTCTGAAAATCTGACATCCAGAACAGAAAACGATTATACTATGCTCCATAATGTGAAACAACGTATAGAAGAACTAAACTAAAGGAAACAAATATTGGGAAAGCACATACAGAGAACTAAACTTGACCCCAAGAGGAACGAAATGGAATCAACAACAAAAGGACAAACAAAAAAAATCTGTAAGGCATATGTCAAGTTCCTCAGTGGTTGCCTCCATATCCTAAATCCCTGCATACAAAAAAAAATGACAAAAAAAAAAAGGAGAAACAGAGAGAGGGGGACAGAGGGAACTCACTGGCTGTACGCAGCGACCGGCTGCAAGTCAAAGATGAAACATGCCAAATCGGTGGGAGCAGCTAGGTTTAGGGCAGGATAGCCCCTAGCAGTCGGCCTCGCGCTAGCCTCCTCCCCGTCGTTGCCAGCACCACACATCGCCCTCGCCCTGGCACCACCTCCTGCCCTTCTCCCCGCTGATATGGCCACTGGTCGCCCTAAAATGGATCTGCGGTGGCGGGATGGGGCGACGGAGAAAACAGAGGAGAGGGGAGAGGAAAGAGGGACGGCAGTGTCGCTATGGATGGCACGGTGAGAAGAAGCTCTATGAAAGCGCCAACATCTTTGGGGAGGAGAGGGAGGAGGCCAAGGCGAGGACGGTGCGGGGCTCGGCAGCGTCCTTTTCCCCACCGGGGCCGCCATCACCGGCCACCACAAACCAAACCACCGGCCATCCCATTCCCCTCGATCACCAGGCACCGTAGACCTCGTCGAGGTACGGATGGCTCGACGGCGGCTCGGGCGACGTTGGCGGCGAAGTGGGGTGGGCGAGAGTGAGTTCGAAGGGAGAAACCGACCATCGAGTGGGGCAGCAACCGGCCCACGTGGCCCAGCAACTGGCTGACCACGAGGGAACACGTTTCTCGCTCGATCGGAGGAAACGGGACCACGCGGCGCCCGACGATTAGAGGACTAAACGTAGGGATCTATCAAGCGAAGATTTCACCAACAGTAAGCACCGACAAAGTATGACTTTTTTTCTTCTTTTTCTCTCTCTTAGTGGAAATTTACTTTAGAAATCCTCACAAATAACCAGCATAACTCGTGGTTGGCGGGAATCCAAACATGATCATCATGCATAGAGATAAGAATGAAGGTACCACTTAAATATATTTTTCGACTACCATAGTTCACTTAATTGCTACTCAATCCAACGGCTCAAAATCTCTTCCCGTCCTTGAAAGCACGGGGACTTTCCTTCTAAATTCGCTTCGTCAACGCAAGTGGTGGGGTAATCTTATTTCAATGACGCTAGTTCAAGCAAACAAGGTATAAAATCATTAACGGCTAATGTTATGCTTGGTACCCTTTGTATGCGGAATAACCTCTAGATTGAATCTTAAGTTACACGAGACTGCACGAACGTAACATACATGATATCAAAAATTAATAGATAAATATCTAAAAAATTAATTAACAACAACAAAATAATCACGATGAGAGAGAGATTTAGTAAATATAACTGTAAATTTATTAAGCACAACATCAAAATATCACAATCCTTTTGTACCTTTTAGAATTCTCGCATCCTTACTATATACAAGAATACAACCCTCTTAAACCTCGTAGAACCCTCGGATCTTACTCTATGCAAGAATCTAATATAAAAAATAACCTAACATTTAATTCTCTCATGTATCTCTTACTTTAGATGAATTGCTTTGTAGCTTAGGTTTCCCATGACCATCTCTCATAACTTTATATAGTATCTATAGTTCTCCTCTAAAAAGTTGTATGAATACTAATCCAATTAAGAGTAGGAGTTACTCCTACTATGATTCATATAAGTTACTTATAGCATATATATCACATATATCTAAGTGCTAGTAGGTTAGGATACGAGCCTAACTCTCAACAGCTAACAAAGCACGTAATACCATTGGCACAAAAGTACCACGAAAAGAGAAAAAAAACGGCTCGTTTGGACGCACATAATCCCGTCCCGGCCGTATCCCCAACCCAAAAAAAGAAAGGTTGAGAAAAGGCGTAAGATGACAAGCATGGTACGCCAAATCTTTGAAGCAGTTGCCTGCCTGCCCCCATGCAAACAGTAGTAAAGCGGCGGCAAGGCTGTCATCACAAGCGATTTCTTCATATCAAGTATCGGATTAAGGGACCACCACGCCACGAGCAATTTGCACAAGTTGCCCGATCGATTGACGAACGCATCAGAATTCAGGAGACGAGATGTATGCGTGCATGGGCTAGCTTCAAAAGACGAGACGCACTTTTTATTATTATTGGGGGCGTTGTGATAAAGAGATCTCCGGATAACATTAGCTTATTCCATCCGGGGTGATCCTTCCCAGCCAACCACCAGTCGCTCATTAGTTGCTTCGATGCTGCAAATAGCATAATGTAATGCGCGACCAGCATAGATGTACTATAATGCAATGCCAGCATGGCACACGTACGAATCGATAATATTATTGATGAGTGAAGAGTTTGTTTACTTCTGAAGCTTTGAGGTCAGAAAAGGAAGGAAGAAAATAAATCAAGGCTTGCGCTAGGTAGGAGACCTGTGAGTCCGTCACTGGAACGTTGTGTCGAGTGGATAATATTGGGTGGGTTTTTAGTCTGATGAATTATGATTTAAATATTTAAATTCTATCTGTCCGTAAAAGACAATACGTTGAGGAAAATAATCGCATATGATTTTAACCGATACAGATAAACTTAGTACACTTTTTACTATAATTTTTGTATTGACCCATCTTAAAAAAATTACACCATTTAAAAATTAATTATTATAGATAGTATAAATATAAGTCTAACTTTAAACCTAAAAGAATCTGACCGTATATCAGCTCAGTTCGGCGTGGGCCAGTAGCTCATCATAGATTGTTTGCCTCCACCGCACTCAAGATGAAAGGGTCAACTCGTACACCGGCCATGAGCAACTCTGCCTCTTTTATCAGCCCAACAGTAACGAAAAGACTGTGCACAGGTAGATGCTCACATGGTTATCTGAACATTTTGCTGAGTTTTCAACCTCTGTGCTCTAATTGCCTCTAAATATTATCTGAGCCCAAAAAGGAAGAAATGGAACTGGAAAAACATAAATAAATAAATAAGACATCAGTAGGAAATACTGATTGATCTATCGATCTGTGCACCCATCACAGCTTTGAGCTTTCCTTCTCCATTCCATACAAAACACTAGTCAGAATAAATAAGCCATAAATTAGCCTAAAAGCATCCAAGGTGCTGCCTTTATCTACAACTTCCTTTCCCCTTCTTTTCTAACAAACACCAGGACCAGGGTGTTCCTGAGCACAACAAAATTTGTTGGATCATCGAAGCAGCTGGTATATCAGGATTTAAAACTTTTTTCACTTAGAACTACCCCCCCCCCCCCCCCCCCCCAGGAGCTAATGATTCCATGAGTAGCCCCAACAAAAACCAGCAGAAGAAAGAAGCAAAAAACATATCTTTTTTTTGGGGTTGGGGGGGGGGGGGGGGGGGGGGGGGGCTAACTCCCTTTCATCAGGTCTCTACCGCCAAACTGCTGCTGCTACTGGACAATCTTGGCTTCGTCCTGTCAGGTGAGGAGAGCCCCTCCTGCTCCATTGCTGCCGCCTTCCTCTTGTTGCCGCCGCCGCTGCAGTCACTGATGGTTCCATCAGCAGTTACTTCAGCTGCTGTTTCATTCGCCTTGAGTGGTGGCTGTTCTTGCGGCTGTGGCTGTGGCTTTGGCTGCTTCCTTTTGAGCAGGTGAGACTTCAGCTTCTTCATGTCAGCGAGCTTGACAGGTTTCAGAAAGAACTCCTCTGCACCATCTTCCAAGCACCTGAAATATTGTGGAGTCCAATCTTTATCAGAAAAATAGGAAGCATTAGGAAGGGAACAGGAGTATCTATGAGGACACTTTGGCTTAGATTGCTTGGAAGGGTTTCTCTTCTTTCCTCCCTTTGGTTTCTCTGCTTCTGTGATCACATCACTCAAAGGACATGTCAGAGATCTTTGCCAGGAGAAGGAAAAGATCTGGTCTTTTGATTTCAGGACCTTTTGACTCAGCCCCAATGCATGCCTTCTTTAATGCCATCCCCCCTTTGCCCCAATTTTTTTACCACTGGAAAGTGACCACAGAAATAAAGAAAACATTTTTGCCATAAATCTTTTTTTGGTGTGTGTCTGAAAGATTTTGTGAGATCTTGACCCACCACAAGGCATTGATAGGAACCTTTCCTATGCTTTACATCCATGTCACCAAGATATGCAATCTAATGCATGAAAACACCGTGCATTCACTGCCCCCCATTACATTACAACAAAATTAAGGGAGCTGTTGTGGGGGAATTCCTGACTTTTCTTCCCTTGTCCCATCAAATCACAATGCTATTCCCCTCTTTTGTTCATACCTGAGGGGCCAAATCTTCTGCATTGGCTTCTATCAGATTATTTAAAGTTTCATTGGAGCCTTGCGGAAATTTTTTAGGTAGCCAGTAACAAAAGAGCAATCACAAACACATGTTCTGAATCTTATTTTTTTCGAAGATTCTTCTACCAGAAGAATTATATCGGCAGAGTTTGGAAAAAGAAAGCTTCTTTTTTAGAGATTTTCTTTGCAAGTTTTAGACCTACCAAACTAGCCAGCCTTTTACTGCAAGGTACAAAATTCAGGGGGAAAAGTTGCAAATCTTTTAAGTAGTTAAGAAATCAATCCCAAAGTCTGAACAAGCTCTTTCTAACATTAAATAATCCCTTAGGCACTCAATTCTTTTAGGCAAAACTGGTATGATGGCAGTATATTCCTTCTGCTCCCCACAACTCCCCTCTCCCTTTCTCTCTCATATGAACCATGTAGTGCACAGTTAACATCAGATCCAGGCAGACACCAAAACAGTAAAAAACCCATCATTTTCATTTTGTACCGCGGCACTGCGTACCTATTTCACGAACTGGATCGATCATAACTAGGGACCTCGTAAAGTTCTCCAACCTCATGGACCAACAAAAAGAATTCCCAAAAAAAGATAAAACAAGGAGAAGGCTTTAGTGGAGTTTCAGCTCACCTGTTGATCCTTGCAGGCACATTCTCAGAAGACATGATCACCACTGGAATGTCCTTCAATAAAGATGACCCCTGGACCCCCCCAAATTAACATGCAAAGGAACATATTTTTACTCCCACCAAGGACCAATATTTATGGATTTATAAACACTGAGAATGAGTTAAGGTTCTGCAAATCTTACCTTGACCCTCTTCAGCAGATCATATCCTGTCATGCCAGGCATGCAGTAGTCAGTGATGATCAAATTCACATCAATCTCCTGCAACTCAGAAATCACATGATAAGTTCAGGATTCCAAGCCAAGAACAGGAATGAAGATACTAGAGACCAATCCAAATAGAACATGAACAAACCAAGTCAATTAATTACCTGATGGTCAGGGGGGGAGGAAGAAGGTGATGATGAGTCATCCCCCTCATCCCTCAATCCCAGCAGCTCCAGGGCCTTGCTCCCAGAATCCACAGTGGTCACTGTGCCACCCAACAAGAACAGAATTCAAAAGATGTTAGAAAGCTCGACAACAAAGAAGGAACATCCTATTCAAGGTCAAGAACACACACACTCTGAGCCTCACTATAGCACTCACCTTGGTAGGACGAGGTCTTGAGCAGCATCTCGATGAGCTTCCTGTCGATCAGGCTGTCATCCACCGCAAGAACATGGAACCGGGACTCGGCATCAACCACTGTCATGGCAGAACAAGAGCTACTCGAAACCGAACGGATCCACAGAGCCTCTCTCTCCTTGTAGTTGTTGGGATCAAGCCAAGGGAGGGGAAATAATCTTGCAGATTTCTTCCTTGCTGCTGCGGGAATGGAGGGGTCAGGGGAAGGGGAGGTGCTGCTTCGTGGTTAATGCGGCATCTCGAGGATAGCGAGGATATAGGCAAACACCATGACATGCAGCAGCACCCACCACATCACACCACCACCATCGCCTCCCAGGAAAGCAAGATCCGACCAGATCACACGCCCGAATCTCCACGGCAAATCGGCTCCATGATTTCTTCTTTTCTTGTGGTCTCTGCCTCTCTCTCTCTCTCTCTCTCTCTGTATTCTCTCTCTTGCGGTGAGTTTTGAGCTCTCGGCTGGTGGTGTCGATGGTACGCAAGGGAGGCTCCCCGCACAGTTCGCTCCGGTTGCTTTCTTTCAGCTCTTGTGGCATTTAGGGGTGACGTGGTTCGTGGTCTGCTGATCGACGGCGGTGCTTTGGGCCAGGGCGTTTTTTGAGATTGGTGCGGGATGCCACGTCGCGTCCTATGGAGCTGTGTTATTTTGCGTTGATGCTCTTGACAAAGTTGGAAATTTGATCGGACAACCTTGTCGTTGCACAGTCCAACGCGGCATGTTTAGCCGTGTTGTAAGCGTGTCATTTGCCAGGTAGTACTGTACTTAATATAAGCTAGGAGAGCCCTGGTGTTGCGTTACCAGTACGTGTTTTCTGTTCTTGTTTCATTTCAATCATCTACATAAACAGTTTATGAGGCTCCGCTCGTTTCGGCTTCAGTTTCTGGCTTTTGGATTATTTTTCATTATTTATAAATTTCGTCTTTTTTTGAACTTTTGGTTTTTTGTTGAGCTTTTTTGCCGGTTTTTTCCCGTATTTGTTTATATTATACGTAATGGGCTAACATATTTTTTAATTTTTTTAAATTTAATTATATTAAATAAGCCTCTATTAGTTACAGTGTTTTTTCAATCATCTACAGTACTTTTCAGTCATAAGCCACCTAAAAAGTCCAAATTAACACCATCTAAGGTCGGTGTAAAATTCCTGCAAGCCCTAAATTGTTCGAAACGGGCTCACCGTCCGAGGCCTCATTTTTTAAACGGGAGAGGGAGGCATCCTTCACCCCCGTGGGCGGGTCCCACCAAAATCCGGGGCGAGATCCGCTGACGTCACCCGGTGCCAACCCCTTGATCCTTCTCTCTCCAATCGCCGTTTCTCCGCTGTGAGTAGCGAAAAAGGTGGGAAACCATGTACTACACAAGGATACGCTCTCATCTTTCGTCTTGTGCTCGTCTCCTCGCTATGCTTTCAAAAGGAAAGGTGCTCGTCCCCCTCTCTCCATATGAGTCAATCGGAGACAGTAGTAATATTTTTCTCTCTCCTCCAATTAGGCCGCTACCGCAGGATTGTGATCAGGGAGGACCGTGACTGTGATTACAGGCGATTCTCGTTTGTCGATCAAAAAAAAATGTCTGAACCAGATGCTACCGCTAAAAGAACTACATTATTTTTGCTACAGTACGTCCCACGTTATCTTTGTTGCAGTATCTAAATCGATCTTAGTCTTCGTTTTTTATCGGATAGCTAGAAGCAAAATCACATTCTATAATGCAGTAATTTTGCTTCATAGCATTAGGGTCCCATTCGTTTGGATTTCAGTTTCTGACTTTGAGTTTCTTATTTTCATTTTTTCTATCTTTTTGGTTTTTTTCTTTTTTCTGTATTTTTTGTATTATCTGTTATGGGCTAATCTATTGACGAGAATACAATAATCCTCTAATTATTACGTCATTATATTTTCTGAATATACCCCTTAACAATAAGGGAGAGATTTCCCAACGTAGTTGTAATTCTTATTACGACTACCTATTGGTCGTAAGTCTTCCTACGACCATTCAGTTGTAAGTCTTACTACGACTACCTTTTGGTCGTAAGTTTTACTATAACCACTTAGTCGTAAGTCTTTTTACGACCAAGCAATACTCCGATAGGGGCAAAGGTAAAACACCTGCATGGAAGGATAAAAAAGCCTAGGTGGTGCCCTTTCCATAAAAGGGATGGGCACGACCTTCGCAATTGCTGAGTTTTTCCGACAAAAACGTGAGAATTACTATTTTGGTAAGGGGCCACTTCCCACGCTCTAGGAGGTAAGACAATCGAGTGGTCGAAAGAACTCAGACGAGGACGACGACATGCCTTTCTAGAACCCGAAGCACACCATCGAACATATCTATGGAGGATCATCGGCATACGAGTCCAAGAGACAGTATAAGGTTATCGAACGAGAGGTAAACTCTATCGACCCTCCCCTTGTCAATAATCTTTCTAAATGGTCGAAAGTCTCCATCTCTTTCGAGAAAAGTGACTGTCTAATCCCTTCGACTCGACCCTATTGGTTTTCGATTGTAGAAAGAAGTTCAAAAACTCACCGGCTGCATGACGACTTTAAGTCATTTCATTGCACAACTGGGAGAGAAGAGACTTCCTTTCTTCAAACTTTGTAAGAAACACGAAGGTTTCGAGTGGTTGAAGGAGGCGAATAAAGCCTTTGAAGATGTCAAGAGATATCTTGCGAGTGCTCTTGTCTTGGTTTCTCTGAAGTCAAACAAGACACTCTTAGTATATCTTTCCGCCACACCAGAGATCTTACTGCAACCAGCATATTCCGAACTAGCTTGTTTATGGCGACCTACTTCGTCGTGGGTCGTCTGGCAAGGCGGTTAGAACGTGTGCTCATTCCTAATAATCGCACACGATCTCTCTCTAACAATAATCATCGCACGGCGAATGATCCACTACGTCTCTCTGACAGTAACTTCCGTCAGACGGTTATTATCCGAAACGTTGAGACGTCTTTTGGCATGGAATAACAGCCACCATTTCGTCGACTATATAAAGGTTGAGGGAAGAGTGGGATTGAGACACATTGAAGCAGGAGATAGTGTTAGGCATTTTCGCATTACCCTCAATTGTAATTCTTTCTCTGAGCAATAGCCACATAGGACGTAGTGTTATTATTCTCCCAGGAGAAGGCCCGAACTTGTATAAAAATTCATGTGTCTCTACTCTATATGTTCATACACCGAATCTTCTAGATTTTCTCCGAATCCAAAAAAGTCATACATAAGATCGATACTAAAATATCGACACATGTTTTTCTATTTTTAAAATTTTAAATTTTAATTACACTAAAAAACTATCAACAGTTACAGTACAATGTAAGCTAGATATGGTACTAAACAGTGAAAAATAAATTATAAGGCCCTGTTTGGAATGCGGGAATTTTTCCCGATTCCTGCGGGAATTGAACTGTTTCCTGCAAAATTCCTGTGAAATTCCTCTGTTCCAAACAGGACCTAAACTATAAAAAAAATCTAAATAAGCAGGGCCCAAAGGCTCTTGTTGCGAACCGAAGGTAAAGGAAGGGAGGTGGAAGCAATTCCACGTGACCCGCGCAGGATCTGCCCCCATGCGCCCCAACCCGACCCACCTGCCGTTGCTTCGCTTCTCGATCGGTTTCAGTCTCTCCCTCTCTACGCTCTACGCCGTGCCAGTCGCGGTCTACGAGCGCCGAGCTGTGCATGCGAGCGAGTGGGGAAGCACGTCGCTGTCATATCGTCTCCCCTCAACAAAGGATGTCTCGCGCGCACCGCACTCGTACCTAACCAGCCTAGGGGCGTACACGTGCTCGCCTCATCGTGTACCACGCAGCCGGGCCCGACATCTGCTCGATCCGGTAGATAGACCAGCACTAACCGGGAATATGGACGGATGGGATCGCTCCAGTTGATGCTGATGCTGACAAATGCTACTTGGAGGAGAACAAACACAGTGGTTGGTTGAAGGTTAGCATAGTGAAGAAGGTGGGCTCTTTTTCCTTCAGCCATTCCGTTCTATAGGAAGATGTAACATATTATTATTGATTTAGGGTTTGTCTTTTTCGGCTGCGGTTTATGATTTTTGACTGAAATTTTTGAATTTTTGCTGTTTACGGTACAGATTATGGAGAGACAGATACTCACTTGCGATTTTGGCTGGTACAGATGTTGGGTTTTTAACGTGTAGATCGTTTAACTTGTAGACACCGTCTTGAAAAAATACTCCGTTTGAAAGTTAGATACTGTAATAAAAGTTAAAAACCACCAGCTTTTGAGATAAAGAACATACCCTTATTCTTCCAAGGGGGACATTTTCTTGACAACTGATTCTTCTTTTCTAATACAATGAAAAGCATGTATTATCCACACGAACATGGTTGGACAACACTCGCACGAAGCGGCCGGTCACGTGAGCTCTCTCCTTTTGCCTTACGCGTTTAGTGCTGGTGCTTATTTGCGTTTTTGCACCAAGCTTCCAGCTTTTTTATATTATAATGTCTTTTTTAACTGTAGTTATTATTAGATTTTCAGTGTAATTAATTTTAAAAATATTATATTATCATAGACAATACAAAAAAATAAGGGAAGCAAGAAAATACAAAAAAAAACAAAAAGCTAGAAAAAATAAAATTAAAAAGCTAAAAGCTTGAAGCTCTAATGAGCAGGGACGGGTGTTGGTATTGTCCGCAATTACGTTCATAAATAGTGTTAGCAGGGTATAAATGTTATCAAGTCAAAGTAGCATTAGAAAATAGCAAATTGAAAATTTGCGACCGATATAGCACTTATCAGAGTGCTATTGCGATCACTATTTGCAGTCCGCTACCAGCGCAGTGCTACTGAAACTTGAAATATGTACAAGCTATTAGACCAATGTTCAAATAGTTGATAATCCTTAGCCAAATTAGTTGACCTTGTCCATAAGATATAGTCGTTTTGGGTGTCGTCACCATTCCCTTCTTGCTCGATGGTGACTAGTACTTATCCTCCACAACTCCACGACTATCGCAATACAGGATCGTATGACGTAATCAAAGGGGTGAATGATTGCCTCCGCTTTTTAAAACCTGAAAACAAATCTCAAACCAGAAGAAAAGTAATCTAAATTATCAGATGAAAATTTCGACCGCAAGTCGGTCGACCGCTCGCTCGACCTCCTTTACATGCGCTCGATAAACGCTTTGATTGTTCGATCGCTCACTATGACCGCCTTTGCACGTGGTCAAAATCTCCCTCTGCTCAAAAGATTCAGCCGCTTGAACGTTTCAATTGCTCAAATGAGAACACGCTAAAGACAACAATGCGCTCGTAGATCGCAAGATCGTGATGTGTTAGCACGTCGCCGCCGAGGACACAAGAAAACGATGCTTAAAAAACATATCGCCGACGCTGACTAACTTTTCTTGGAATATATCTGATCTATTATTTTTAGATCATGTTTTATGGCTACAAAGCACCCTCACACCCCTAAAAACTCTAGCACAAAAAGCCTTCTCAGAGGCACCGCAAAACCTTGGCTAAAACCCTTAGTCTCTACCTGCTTTTATATAATAGAACACTAAACCGTGTTAACCTCAAACATGGACATCTCAAACCGTGTCCTTAACTACCTGGACATGCAATCCTATCTCTTCCAAAAATCAAGAGACCCAAAACCTTTCCAAACACGGGTTTTAACCAAACTCTAATCCTTCCCGTTACAGACTCCTTCCATAACGTTTCCAATATCACCACATGACGAAGCCTCCTGGACAGTATCTCCTGTATCTTCATCACACATCATCATCACATGTCGAAGCCTTCGAGACTGCACCTCCCGTATCTACTCCACGCATCATCCTCACGTGCTGAAGCCTCCAGGACCGCACCTCCCATATCTTATCCACGCATCATCATGTTTGATCTCCATGTGCTCCAGCATGAGACCGACCACTTCACGTGACATTCTCGACCGTTTGAATCTCATATTTCCCCATCCTAGTCCTGGTCCTCCTTGTCACCGACTATGATCGTCTCTACGCCCACCTGCACATGCAAAGACTAAAAAAATGTTTTCCCTGGCACAAGTTCTTCACATCTATACCAACATCAGCACACACACGTATAACCCTAACCTTAACCAACCATCAACACCAACTAGGTCATCCACGACCACAAATCTTATCGCTATCTACAAATCAACTTCAGACAACTCATGATGACCACCGATTCTATCGCTATCCAAAACACCAACTTCAGATAACACATTATGGTCGGTTACAACCATTGTGCAATACCAATCGCTAGCGCATAGAGTACTCGAACATAAGTACCTAGGAATTACTATCGCTCTGCTCAAAACACTTGGAAATAACATGCATCGCTACCGACCACACAACCATCGAGTTTCGACTTCATACTGCATCACCGACAACCACTACTGAGTACCTACTAGGTAATGTAGCACCGAACACAGTTGCGAAATCCACGACTACAAAGCTTTCGACTACCAATCAGCAAAGTCTACGACTACCGAGTACCAAGTCTTTCGAGTATTGTTCCTTTGAGCACTGTTCACTGATCACCGACCACCACGCACCAACCAGTCGTACCGCTGGCCTAATACGAGTACTCGAAGTACTCAAACATAGCAAGAATTAAAACACTCAAACCGACCATGAAATCTATGAGTATCGATTGTAAGGCCTACGACAATCGATCGTAAAAGCCAAAGACTACCGATCGCGAGGTCTATAACAACCGATCGAAAAGCCTAAGACAATGACAGTAGACTGCAAAGTCTACGATTACCGATCATAAAGTCTTCGATTACCGTACATTCTTTATATAACCTTCCTCCTCGCCCACCACACCTTACCGTAGTTCACCGGGAAACCAAGCAGGTTTATGGCATCGGCTGCAACCACAAAGTGGCCGATCAGGCTTGTAATGTATGACGACGTCACATTCTAGTGCTTTTGTAGCAGCTCTACAAGCTCACAAGTGTGATCCTTCAACACTGTTATCCTGAAGTCCATTGCACCACCTCTGAATCTCTACGCACGGACTTCTCGGGACAAGAATCGTCTACACACTTTATCACATACACGTTGGAGTTTGACCTGTGCATCTGATACGTGCGGCTTATGTTCACCGCATATCTGGCAATGCCCCTGCTGTGCAACACCCTTGTTGGAGAAGTGTTGCCCTTCCATCAGAGTGTCTTCATTGAATGACTACTCGAACCCAGCACAGGGTGGCAGAACAAAGGAGGCCAACAAACTACATCCAATTTGGAGGAGATATACTCAATATCCGTACACACAATACCAGTAGATGCACCATCCCTACAAGCGTCTACACTAGTCTCGTCTTCATGACATCCTCCTCCTCATCAGATTAGCCCTCCAACATCCCTACCGGCACTATATTCTGCCACACCACCATGCGCACCAATAGTAGGTTCTACTATGCCACCAGTATTCGCACCAATAGTAGGTTTCACTGTGCCACCACCAACCAACAATGACACTTCCACGCTACCACTCTCACCAGCCTCGGCCTTGCTCGACGATTCCCCCTTCCCACAAACTGCACATACACCATCAGCCTTTCCATATATCGTCGCACTAGGATTACCTGTAATCTTTATGTACTGTTCCTAAGTGACGTTACCAACCACCTTCTTCAGCTCCTAAAAAACTCCTCCGAAGCTTCAACCACTGTGATAGTCACCTCCTCAAAGACAAACTTTTTTCTGCCTGTCTCTCTATCAAATGCACTCCATACACACCTCCTGAGCTTAGGTAGATCCATCTTCTTCAAACCTAGAGCCTGGATCATGGTATGTTCATAATTTTGTAGGTCCATCCCATATAGCTGTCCTGTACGGCACCCTCCCCGTAGAACACAAACAAAATGTTCCATATCCTACATTATATACATAGCACAAATGCAAAACGAAATCCACTTATTTTTGAATATACTAAATATAACAAAAAATGATCATGCACATGTATATAACAGAGCTACCAATTATACCTACGGACATGTGCACATATGCATGTGTCCATATACACACATACACTACACACACAAATACTAAAAATAACAGTGCCCATTACTGCAATCTTATCATTATTTTGTAATTTTTTAAGCTCACTAGAGCAATACATACATAAGTATATACGTAAATACATATTTCCTAAATTGCAAAGGCACCAAGAATAATAAAAATAACAGTGTATATTTCTTCTACAGGGCTAATTACAAAATGTCATCATTATCGCCACTAATATGTCATTAACATGGCTAATGATGAAATATCATCCGCATGAACTAAATACATATGCCAATTAAATATGGTAACTAAACACATTTCATACTACCAAACCACTGTAACGCTAATGAAACACTAATGACATATTAGACGCATTGCTTTCATGAGAATGAAACATACTTGTTGAAGTTTTTCATCGGATCTACACTTTTTCCAATTAGCAAATCTCCTAAATCACATAAAAATCATCTAAAAAACTAATTGAAACTCTCTATGCCTCTCTCTTCTTTTTTTCTCTCTCTCACTCGGCAGGGAAGAAATGAACTAGGGACTCCGGTGAGAGAGCGACACAAGGAATTTATGCACATGGGGACCACGCTAGCGAGCGACAGGGGTAGATGAGCGTCCACCGAGCCGGTTGGGCACGCCAGCCCCTGCCGAGGAGTGCGAGCTCGGCAGGAGGCGGACTCGCTACTGGCGCTGACCACGCGGGAAGCTGCCGGGCTACTGTTGCTCGGTAGGTCAGTGGGCCACGGCCTGTCGTGTCAGTCGTATCGTTGCCGAGCACGTAAAAGCTGTTGAGCTTTGGCTGCTCGGTAAGTTCGTGGGGCCGGCCACCAACCTTGCCCATCGCTTCACTGTTACGCTCGGCATCCTGCAACGCTTAATGCCTCCTACAAAGCTGGGGAAGCGCACCCTGCCGTTGTTATAGAGGAGGCTATAATTATAGAAACATGTACCGAAAAGATAAAATTGAAAAAAATGGCTACATTGTTAGTTATGCGTAGAAGTATACGAAGAACTTCAGATTTCAAAAGGGGGACGCAAACCGCGGTTTTGAGAGCTATATGCTTTACGCAGATGAAAGATACACATACATGCATCGAATCGCACCTACACAAACCTCGAACGGCAAGCATTAAAAACTACTACCAAAGATCGCACAGATGTGACCATCCGAAAACCATTGCAGGATTTGATGCACACACACTGGTGATTTTTTTCTTGTACTTTATGATTTATACTTTAACATTTTAAATTAAAACTATTTACGAGAGATAGTACGTAAAAAAAATAAATATATGCTATTTTAACTAATAAGGCTAAATTTAGTATATTTTTATTGACCTTATTTTAAAATATAGTTATTATAGTATAAATTATAAATCACAGGTTATATATAAAAAAACTGTAAGTCAGAGGTCATGGGAAAGAACTCAGACAGATCTCTCTCGATATGACGGAGGGGGAGGGAGGCAGGCAGGCATAAAAGAATGGCGATCCGATCCGATCGATCTTACTCGAAAACGATACGTTTGTGCTGCCATTTCTTTTCCCAATGAAGAGATGTTTGACGATTTGGACTAGCGACGAGACGTCGTTAGCACCCCCTCTCCTTTTTTTTCCCGCGAAAAGCGAAACAGCCGTCACTGTGGCCCAGTACGACCTGATTTACACTTAAGCAGGCCATTAGTAAAAAAAACTTAAAGCTAGTCCTCAAACTAAAGACTTAGCCACAAGCATTAAAATACAATTTTCTTTACATCTATTGTTTTCTCTCCCTAACTATCAACTGCCACATCCCCTTCTTTACAGCTAAGTGGATCCACCTTAAGAGCTGAAGGTGACCTCAAACGTTGCAGCGTCGATCTTAAGAATGATGCGAGGTTCATCTTAAAGCCAGCAAGCTATATACACTACAGATGTCCTTATTAGACGGAAGGTTTAGTAGTTCTCATCCTTCAATTCTGCAGATCGGAATAGCACTCGACTGAACATGTGATATATATTTTGACAAGCAGGAGTATATTGACTCAAGAGGATCGATTCAGGACCACAAGTTGTCCTCATTTTTAGTTTCTTTGAAAAAAGAACGATGAAGCAATGAGCTACATCAATGGCCCATGCACAACGTTAGCATTCTCTGTTATAAAATCCACAATAAAATGGTATGAATAAAAGAACGGGATATATGGATTTTACATAAAAATCTTTATGAAAAAAATCACAGATACATAAAAACAGAATTCACTGTACAAGGAGAATTACAAGTGTGGGATTATTTGGCATATATAACCGTACAATTATAAGGGTACATATACAGACTGGGGAATCAGAGTTCTCAACGGAGAAGTAAACCGAGTCAGAGTTGGTTACGCCACTCAACACCACGTCTGGCGCCAGTCGACGTACGTGCCATGTTCGGCAACAACATGACGACAAAATCGAATCCTACTTTGACACACTCACTATAACTTTTGTGGTTGTGAACCAAACAGTGAATAATGGGGTTATGGGAAGGCCAGAAAGGGGCTGCTTGGAGCCTTAGAAACCGTGGAGATGGGGAAGAGAAGTGTCTGTATTACATAGCCTTGTCTCTAATAAAAATAATCTCCCCCCTCTCATGATGCCCTGAGGCACATACCTATAACCATGAGGAGGTTGCTTACATAAACATCCATACCTGGGTTTATTACTGTAGGGGCAATCACGTCCTTTCTTTCGTGATGACGCTCTTGGGCCAGCCACGTAGTCACATGATTATTGGGCCACTTTAGTGCAGTAAGACGTTCGGACAAAGATAGGGTCAATTCCCCCAACAGTAAACTCTCAAAGTTAAAGGGCTTCGATTTTAGTGGGTTGAGACTATGTCCGTTATTCCTTGGCCCCTTTCATCCCTTCGACCCATTGAATTGTTGCTTCTTTGAATTTCCACCTTTGCCGACAACCTTTGCGTGCATGACATCCAAGACCAAGTCGTAACTGGCGACGGTTTCTCTTCTAGTCGTGCGACATGGGCCATCATGTCAGTTACGGCGTGGGGCATGTCCCTTGATTCTCATGCCCGCCATGCCATCATTACATGGCGTTGTCGCAATATGTACATAAGCCTCATGGGGATTCTTTTTCCAGGTGTCTGCTTCGTCTCTCTCTGTCGGCTGCATCTTGCTACTTGTAATCTCTTTGGTCGCTGTCGTCCATTCCCCGTTGAGCTTTTTCCATTCATCATCTTCCCGCTGCTCGGCCACTGCTTGAGATGGGCTGTGGAAGCGACCGAAGCGGTCACAGCAGTGCATCGATTTCGTCGAGCAACCACGTCGATGAAGATGATCGCTCCGAAGTCATCGTCGGCAAGATATGGAAGGTGTCAGGGGAAGTTTGGCGGTGTGTTCATGAACATACTCGGCGCGTCGATCACGACAGACGAGCTGGTGGAGTCCCTTGTGCACAACGGCAAGGTTTCATGCTGCGAGGTCGTTTGCCTCCCTACCAGTGATGAGATCACGCTACAGCCGCAGGAGAGTGAGACACTAATGTTTGCGGCCTACTTCGACACCAGGCTCTGAATCCCCATCGCACGCTTTATAGGTGACCTTCTCTGGCTGTACGAGCTGGACCTTCAGCAGGTGACCCCGAACGCCATTGCCAGTCTCGTCGTATACTCCTGGGCGGCCCATTTGACAAGCTTCATCACTAGTGTCGCCATCTTTGCGTCCCTACACAACGTGTGATGCCAGTCGAAGCGGCTAGGTGATGGTTAGTATTCTAACATGTGCAACATTAGCTTGCAGCTCCGTGCCACTACTTCGAAGGGCTTCCGTGCGAACTTGACATGGACAAAGTGGGAGTTTCACTGGCTGCGCAGTGGTGGTTCTACTACAAGATTCGGCATGATAGCAGCCTTTACTTCACTGGACGCATCATGGACTTCGTCCAGTCGCCTCCCGTGAAGCTTGTCTAGGATGACGAGTCTGGAGGCTCTTGGCAATCACGCTTTGACTGAACATGCGTGATTGTACCAAGGAATTTTGCATGCTTTGCTTGTCTCCGCAGGCCCGACGATGGACATGAAGGTAGGTCCCGCTCAGATTGACGGGATCCAACCTTCACTGATGACACTGGTGAAGCTGACGAGTCCTGGTAGCTTTTGCACTTCGCTACGGACACACTCCGAAGTTAAGGAAGACAAGGGCGACAAGGCTAACGACGACAACAACGACAATGATGACAACGACAATGACGACGATCATGACACCAATCTTCATGCCATCGACGTGAATGATTCGAACACGCGCCGTGGCGTGGACCCGGGTGAGGGCCGACCCTCTGACGGTCCGAGGACACGCAAGTCTGGCGTGCCCCAAAGGTTGCTGTGCAAACCCTTCGCTGGCAGCGCTAATGGCTTCGTTGCCCCCTGTGCAGCCTGCCTCCTTAGCCTTGCCGGGGCATCCCATGAAGCGCGCTCGATTGGAGACCTTTGCGACGGCCCCTGGGACTGTGTTTTGCATTACAGTTGGCGTGTACTATTGTAGGGGCAGTCATGTTCTTTCCCTCGTGATGGTCCTCTTGGGCAGCCATGTAGTCATATGATTGTTAGGTCTCTTTGGTGCAAAGGCCGACTCGGCTAAGGTGGGGGCATAGCCATCCTTAATGTAAGTCTTAACACTAGACTTGAGCTAACTTCACCTTGCCTGCCTTGGGATTTTGAGCTGTGAATATGAATTTGCCTTGATCCGGCCCGACCCGATCATGAATTTTATGTTAAAATGCGCTAATGAGCCCGACTATTTGTCACGAAGCCCAAGTCATCCAATCAGATTCCATCAGGTGGCCCGGCCCAGCCCGGCCTAGACCCGTAGAATGCTTGTGCTGAAAATTAGTTTACGGAGCTTGTACTGAACCAATGGCCGTAGAATGCTAATGCTGACAATTGCAGAGCATGTACTGCACTAATGGCTATAATCTGATCGATCCAATTTCCACCGATGGAATTATCTGCTGTAGAATTAATGAATTATCGAGCCAGCAGTTCGGCCTAGACCAAATCATCAGTTCCACCAACTGAATCTCGTACGGCCGATTTAAAAAGATATAGGTACTGTTAAGTTGGACTGGCTCTTGGGGGAGGAGGATACAATGTACCTTGCTGATGGAACAAGAACAAGCATGCCTGTGCTGTGTGTGTGCTGACTCCTCATCAGATTCCTCCTATCCTGGATTGAATTGGATTGGCTCAAGTCTAGTTGGACCTTTGAGGCATGCATTTCGTGCGGAGGCCTTGACCTATATACAGTAGATTACTAGCTGAGACGAATAGAAAAATGCTTAAGTACACAAGAGAGACCAATTGCTTTGTTTTTTTCCAAAACACGGAAAAAAAGGTTGGAACAGGTAGGAGTGATATACATAAATCTCCATAGATGACGACACGGCCGGATCGAAGGCTGCGAAATATGATCCGTGCAGATTTTAATCATACAATCATGTTGAAGAGGTTAAAATTGAAATTTATATTACACATAGGGGCATGTTTGGTTTCATGCATACGAGAGCCAAAGTTTGCCTTACTAAACTTTGGCAATTTGGCCAGATTTGGCCACGGTTTGCTTTGATGCAAGAGAGAGAGAGAGAGGTTTAGGTTCCTTTGGCGCTTGATAGGTCAATTTGACCGCCTAGGTTTTGGTAACGCCAAAGTTAGCGTGGATTTCATGTTGTTCATTTGGGGAAAACCCCAAACAGGCCCTTAATTAACACAATCAAACATTTAGGATCTCCATTGCAAAGTATGACAAAATCAAATTTGTGTATAATCACCTGAAAGATCAAATACGGCAACAGAGTGAGTGAATGGTGTATCAAAATTTTCCCCCTAAATATTCACCAATCATCCACCTCAATAACTACAGAGCTATAAAGATTTTGATGGAAAACCATCATAAAAACTAGCAATTCGAGATATTAAAAACCCACGAAAAATCAGTAAAAATGGAACCACCGCCGTTGTAATTGCAGTACTACCGCTTGCTACAATACTGCGGTACTACCGATACAGTAATCATGGTACTTTCGTTGCTACAGTAAAATCAGGATGAATAGTATTTTTACCACGATTTCAAAAACTAAAATCAAGAAACTTTTGATTCGTAAATTCAAATGACATGAAATTTTATAGGGATCTTCTCTAGGTTATCAAGAATCTATTCCAACAAGCGATCATGAAAATTATGGTCAAAGCTAAGATATTTTTCAGTTTATTGGAAGGTTGCACTAAAACCGAGCTAAAACTAAAGTTGGTGAATACAACTTGCTCTTGGATGAATGATTGAAAGGGGGGTGAATGGTGCCACAAAATTTTTCTCTAAATATTCGCCAATTCTTCACTTCAATAGCTACAGAGATATGAAGATTTGGGGGTGGAAAGCCACCACGAAACCTATCAATTCGAGACACTGAAAACCCACCAAAAATCAATAAAAACGGAACTACCATAATTATAATTGCGGTACTACTGCTTACTATAGTAACCACGGTACTACTGCTATAGTAATCGTGGTACTTCCACTGCTACAGTAAAATCAGGGTGAATAGTATTTTCAGCATGTTTTTAAAAACCAAAATGGAGACAACATTTGATCCGTAGATCTAAATGACATGAAATTTTATAGGAACATTCTCTAGGTTATCAATAACCTATTCCAACAAATGATCATGAAAATATGGCCAAAATTGAGACGTTTTTCAGTTTGTTAGAATGTTGCACCAAAACCGAGCTAAAATCAAAATCAGTGAATACAACTTGCTCGTGGGTGAATGATGGCCAAGATGGCTTTAGATATATTCCCACATATTCCAGCAAATAATATTACAAAAGAAATCATGTCAAAAACTCTCGGATCAATAATTCACATTTTGAGGCCAAATCAAGTAAAAACGAGTTTTCTCATGAATCTTGCTATCAAAGTGCCTATATGGGTGGAGATGTATTCCCAAGGATTATCTCCATATCTTGCATGTCATTGGCACAACAAGATCACAAGAAAGAAAGATGAGAGATCAAAACTAACCAAAAGTTAAGCACACAACAATTAAAAACAAGGGGGACTCAAGAGTTACGCAAAGATTAATGTATTGCTTACTTGAGAATGTAGGTTTATAGCCACTCTACTTGGAAGAAAAAGAGAGCTCAAGGTACTCATTCTCAAACCCTAACCCTAGAGAAGAGAGCACAAGAGATGAGTTGAATGATTAACCTTACATGTCTCCATTCTAACCCCCTTTTATAGGTGGGCAACCAGCCATCTACACCATGTAATGGATCCTATCTACTATTACAATAGGAGAAACCCGTTAACCCCACACATACATGTTTTACTCACATAAATTCACTTGTGCATATTTTTCAAAGCGCATAAGTGTGCATCCGCTAAATCCTTACCCTTGACCCGTCTTGGTCAAACCAGCTCCACCTTGATCTAAACTGCTCTTCAATGCATTGCTCATGCGCCGCAATTTTGATCAAAGATGGTTTCAGGTATTTTGATTAAACTACCAAAATACCTTTTCTTAACTCGGTTATCACCAACCATTGAAAGCAATCACCTTGCTTGCCACGTATAGGTGCACCACTAGCTTGCGACACGTCACTAAGTCTCTCCCATCCTGTTTCCACTGAACCATGGCTTACTTAGCCCGTGCAAGCCACACAGCGCTATCCCACCGTTCGAACTCGCTTTCAACATTTCCCACCTTTCTTGTGTCATGCTTGAGCTCACCGTCTCACCTGGTATCCTCGATCATTCTAGGCCTCAACTCCTCTATGTGCCTAGCCTCGATCATCGCCATTGGCCACAGTTGACTCCAAGCAACCCTGCACATCTAAAGACAAAGAAATTGTTTCCAGGTAAAAGTTCTTCCCTACATTTGCCAAGACATGCATCATACACCCTTAATCCAATTACCCAGGCCAATCCAACTTAATCCATGACTCAATTCTCTGAAACCCTATTTTTCTGGGAAGATCTAAAGTACCACACTTATCATGCCGATACTTTCACTCTGTGCTACTATCGCTCCCTAAAGCGGTACTTCCGCACGTTAAAAACCTCATTTGGACTCTCTGGAAAAACATACTGCAACTCAACCTGGTATTTTTGCCAAATGGTATTTCCGCACTTATACTTGCGACACTTTCGCCAAACGGAATTACCACACTTATACCTGCGGTACTTCCGATTTTTGTGACACTTTCAGAAGATATCCCAAATCAAATGCAATCTTTGCAAAACGATTTCACCACTCCACAAAACATTGTATTGGTTTATCACAACATTAAACAGGATCTTCTCACATGGTCCTTTGTCACCACTATAGCATTAATTTTGCATAGATATCAAAAGAAAGGCATTAATTATTTAATCTTCCAGTATAGCTTAGTGAGAGCAAGCCATGTACTAAGAAAGCCAGAACAAGCTAATCTTCTTGTAGTATCAACTTGGAAAAACCAAACGGAGCAACTGGGGTAACCAAGACTGATATTCCCAACACTTTTTAACCGATTTGCTTTGTACTGAAAGATCGATCGGTTGATGCACTGTACACAGTTTTTCTTCGCTTACTTTATTGCACATGTGATTGAGAAGGGTGTCACAGTACACCCTGTTATAACACCCAAGATTTGGTAGATATTCCTCACATGGTTATGGTTCGCCCAAGTCAAGCGAAGTTATTTCTACGATACGTCAAACTAGACTCAACATGCTTTTGCATTGGAAAATAGGATAGCACTGATTTCTGAGGAGGAGGAGAACAGGAGGAAGAGGAGGATAGCACTGACCTGCTTTGCACTGAAAAGTTAAGCAAATGAAATATTTCACCCAACGGCGTAGGCTCTGTTTCTTCTGCATTTTCTTTATGGGTTTTGTTAAACGTCATTCGGATGTTTTATTCCTAACTATCATCCAGATTTAGAACCATTGGATTAGGACCTGACCTTAACTTCACTTATAGCTGTGGGCCAAAAAATGAAATACCACTTGCAGTTGAAGAAAATTACCCGTAGAAGGCCATTATGGCCGTACCTAAAGAACCATTTGAGAAGGTTCAGGATAATGTTGTGATGAACTATTACAAGTTTTATGGAGTGATTATTCGATTTTGCAAAGTTGCATTTTGTCTGAATCGTTTTCTGAATTTTTCTAGGAACGGTAGTACTACGGCTTGGAGTCGGTCTTATCGACGTGCAGTAGTACCGCGGTTTGGTGCAGTTATATCGCTGTGTGGTAGTACCATAGCATGGTGGCGGTCATGCCGCTGAGCGGTAGGACCAATTTTTACTCGGCGGTAGATTTTTTCGGAGAGGTTAAATTGCTAGGTGCACGGTGCGGTGTACTGGCCTGTGGGGTGGTAGTACCGGCCGAGTAAGAAATTTGGGCATTTTGGGAAATTGTGTCATGGATTGAGTTGGGTTGAACTGGGTCAGTATATTAATGTTGCATGAAGCATATTTTGATTAATGCGGGTTAAGTTGTGAAGAACTTATACCCAAAAATGATTTCTTTGGTTTTAGATGTGTAGAGTCGCTTGGAGTCAAATATGGTCAACAACGAGTATCAGGATGACACATATGGAGAAGTCAAGGCCCAGAACGATCGAGGATGCTGGGTGAAATGGTGAGTTCAAGCATGGCACAGGAAAAGCGAAAAATGTCGAAAGGAAGTTCGAATGGCAAGATTGCACTATGTGGCTTGGTCAGTCCAAATGAGGTGTGGTCCAATAAAACTAGAGCGAAAGAGACATACCGACGCGTGGCAAACCAGTGGTGCACCTACATATGGTAAGTATGGTTATTAGTTGTAATGGAAGGAGATGATTGGGTCAAGAAAGGGTATTTTGGTAGTTTAACCAAAATACCAAAAACAGCTTTGGAAAAAACCGCGGCGTGCGAGTGGTACTTGGGAAGGCAGTTTAGATCATAGAGAAGTTGGTATGATCAAGATGGATCAATATTTAGGACTTAACGGATTTGAACATATATGCTATGAAAAGCGTGCATAAGTAAACATATGTGAGTAAAACCCATGTGAGTGGGGTTATCGGGGTTTTCCCATTGTGCTAAGTGGATAGAATCCACTAAAGGTTAGATATGGCTGGCTTGCTACATCTATTTAAGGGGTTGGTATAGAGACTTGTGATTAACCATCCAACCCGCCTCTCTTATGCTCTCTTGTGTTAGGGTTAGGATTTGAGACTTGAGTGCTTGGTGTGCTCTCTATCCTCTAAGGTAAAGTGGCTGTAAAACTTTCCTTCTCAAGCAGCAATAGAATCAATCTTTGATCTTCGCCATGGCTATCATTTATCTTAAATGATTTGCTCTTGATTTAGTTGGTTTTTCTCTCCTCTCATCCTTTTTTTTATCTTGCTGTGCCAAGGACGTATAAAAGATAGAGATAATCTTTGAAAATCATTCTCCACCCATATAGGCACTGTGGTATCAAGTTCTTCAAGAAAATCGGTTTTACACATTTTTAATCTTCCAAGTGGTTTCTTGATCTGAGGATTTTTGGAGTGATTTCTTCAGTGTTTGTCGGGACCCGGAGCAACAACTCCAGAACCCTCTGTGTTATTCGCACTATCCCAGGAAAAGCTAGTGCACACAGATTGAACAGTGATACATATCATGCATGATAACCAAACTTTATTATAAGGCGAAAGTACGGGCCTTAAGGCCAAGTTTACAATAAGGTGGCTTCATGGCCAAACATGAAATAAACAGCGGAAGGTAAATAAAAGGAGCAGCCCATCCTGCCTTCCCACAAGGCGAATTGACTGTAAGACGTGGCCTATTCGTCGCAATCCTCAACATAGTTGACGTCGTCGTCCTCTGGCAACATTGTTTATAGCAAGGTGAGCACATAAAGTACTCCACAAGTTACACCAGGAGATATAACAGATTTGATGCATGCATAAGGAGTTACAAAGGAAGGCATAATATGGTTCATTTGCATAAACAACATTGTTGAATTAAATACAATAACGTAAGTGCAAAAGCTGCATTTGATACAATATATGAAAACAAGATTTAACAAAATAATAACGTTAGTGCAGGCAACAACCTAACACTAACCTATCCACGGGTATCCCACCCGGACAATCTTTCCAAAAGATTAACAAACTTCCATAAACCAATTTTTAGGAAAAACCAAAGTCTAATCCGTGAAAAACCATACTAAGCATGTCCTTGACCGTGGACACGGCTATCCAGGATAGTTTGTTACTCTGCAGAGGTGTACAACTTTACCCACAAGACATGTTCTCCTGTTTTGCCACCGGGTTAACACACTTCCTTAGGTGTGCGGCCGAGGAGATCATGATAAGGCTGTTCCAATGTTCCATTACCAAATTAGCTACGCCGCCACTAAGGTTTCACCACAACATGAATCCACATGTTGGAGCCCCCTCTTGTGCCATGTGTGACTTCTCATGGCCTACGCCACGCTCACATTCAGCCTATAGCGAAACTAAAATGGAACTTCACAAATTACTTAGCCAGATCTGTCCCATACCAGACTTGTGGTAGTACGGTGTGACTTTGTATTAGTAGATCACAGATCGGTCCTTAATTTAACTTAGGCCTACCCGCATACCCCTTGTGCCTGGCAGTCAACAACTACGACGCATGCCAGCAAGCACCC
The DNA here is from genome assembly GCA_017311315.1 of Dendrocalamus latiflorus. Taxonomy (NCBI): domain Eukaryota; kingdom Viridiplantae; phylum Streptophyta; class Magnoliopsida; order Poales; family Poaceae; genus Dendrocalamus; species Dendrocalamus latiflorus. The sequence continues at coordinate 8,582,550 of CM029647.1, read as the reverse complement.
ACCACCATACCAATGCCTAAGTCTAAAACAGGTTTTGTACATTTTATTTTATCAAAATTTCATAGACTTTCTTGACTCACCAAAGTCAAGAATAAATTTTATAAACCATCATTTTGTGTGAAACCATTCTTCCCACCTAAATTAATCTAAGCATGGCTAAGCAATTCTATAAAATGTTCTAGTCAATACTAATGTACCAACTAGGTTTTCATCTATGGTGACAAGGTATGTTCGTTCAATATCAAGATTGGCCATACACAAAGGAATTCCGCATAACTAAAGTTTAAATCAAATTTGAACTAGTTTGAATAAAAGTACGCATGCATATTAATTTAAAAACAACATAAATAATTTAAATTACTGGGATCAACATGGTCAAAGGTGTAACTTGACTTGCTCGAAGTCTTGCTGCGATTCGTCGAAGAAATACTCTCCGGATTCGTCGTAATCTACACGCGAAGAACCAAAAGAAAATTCAAACAAAAAAAATCAAATAAAATCCAAAAATTCAAAAAGAGTCCAGAAATGGGTAGTTTAGGATTTTAGAAAAATTTAGAAATTTGAACGAGTTAAATCGGAGTTAAAATGAAGAAGTTATGGCCTTCGGAAGTTCTCACGACCACGGCAAACGTGATCGGGCGGAGCTACGACCACGGCAAATGTGATCGGGCGGAGCTACGACCACGTAGTCGACTTACGACCACATGGAAGGTTTATGACCACGCAGTCGACATACGACCACACGGAAGGTTTACGACTACGCAGGGAAATTACGACTACGGCCACAGACCAGTCTACGACTACGACTACACTGAGAACCTACGACTTCGACTACCAGAGAAAACTTACGACTTCGAGTACACAGAGAACCTACGACTTCGACTACCAGAGAACTTACGACTTCGACTACACAGAAAACTTACGACTTCGAGTACACAGAGAACCTACGACTTCGACTACCAGAGAACTTACGACTTCGACTACACAGAAAACTTACGACTTCGAGTACACAGAGAACCTACGACTTCGACTACCAGAGAACTTACGACTTCGACTACACAGAAAACTTACGACTTCGAGTACACAGAGAACCTACGACTTCGACTACCAGAGAAAACTTACAACTTCGACTACACAGAAAACTTACGACTTCGAGGCCGAATACGACCACTCAAACAGGTTAACGGCTACCTAGTCATTTACGACCACATAGTCACTACGACTACTCAGGTAGCTACGACTACAGCTAAGACTTACGACTACACGGATCTACGACCACACGGAAGGGTGTTACCTTCGGAAACTGGTTGGCCGCGGGGTGGTCGGAGGGAATCAGGCAGAGTGGCCGAAGACGACGGATGGACGTAGAGGTTCAGTTACGAGTGGAGACGGTCGGTCGACGAGAGGAAGCGGCGGCGCTCGAGTCTTCGGCAACGACGGGGCTCCGGTGGCGGCGTCGCTCGGCGAAGAGGGGAATGATGGTCGCCGGCGTTTGGGGATCACGAAGGCGTCGTCGGCGAGGCGCGGAAGAGACCAGGGCGGCGCCAATTCCTCGCCGGAGCTCGCACGGCGGCGGACGAGGAAGCACGGGTCGGGGCCGATTCGGTTCAGGGCGGAGGGGAAAAGAGGTGGCGGCGCACGGGAAGGCGAAGGAGGGGATAACGGGCTCGGGAAGGAGCTTTATAGGGCGGGGACGGAGGTAATGGGCTCGCCGGAGTTAAGGACTTTAGAAACAGTCGCATAACAGCGAGAGGCTTTAAGCCGACAGAAAACGGACGGAGGTGGGGCGGTTACTAGCGCGCGGGCTTAAGGGCCCTTAATGGCTTCGGTTGCCGGCCAGGAGAGGGAGTAACCGAAGCTTTAAAAGCTCGGGTGGGGCGTTAATGGAGGCCGGCGGGTTGGGGAAGAAGGGGAGGTGGAAGAAGGGGTGCGGGCCCCGGCTGTCGGCGTGAGAGAGAGGAGAGAGGGGAGGGCGGACGGCCGGATTGATGCCACGCATGCACGAAGGAGATCGGGCCGTTGGATTCAAACCGAAGGGGTAAGTGGCCACGGAGGGCCCAGATTAGATCGGCCGGTGGGGTGGATGCGATCCGGGAGCGCCACGTGTCAGCCCGAGGGGTTTTTGGCTTTTAAATTTCGTTTTAATTTCCAGAAATGCTAGATAACTTTATAAACACTTAAAAATTAATATTTAAAGCCCAAAAATTCTAGGAAAATTCCTAAAACTTCCTGGAGGCATTTTAGACTTAGGAAAAATATTTTTAATTTCAGATTTTCATTTAATAATTTTATAAAATACTTTTTAAGCTTTAAAATTGATTTTTAATTCCAGAAAATCAATAAAAGGCAAATAAAATTTTGGGATGTTACAGTGTTCTTGCTGTAACATATGGGAACATATCCAAAGCCATCTTGGCTATTCTCTACCCATGAGCAAGTCTTAATCGTCGATTTTGGTTTTGCTCATTTTTTGTGTAACCTTGCTTAAATCTTAAAAAGGTTTGAACTTTGACACGTGTTTTTGTGATCTATAGATGGAATAGGTTTTGAGACCTTAAGTAAGGTGTATACAAAGTTTTATGACTTTTGGATCATCAGATCAAAAGTTACATGTATTTAAAGTTCCATTACCATGCTGAAATCACTGTTCACTTGCCTGATTTCACTATTCATGACAGTCAGACTGCCCTTGGTTGGAGGTTAGACCTCTAAGTATCGGATTTTGTCTAAGGTTGATTTCTTGGTCGATTTGACATGTGATGTTAGCTATGGATTTAATTCTTAGTAGTTCTGTAGCTATTGGAGAATAGCATCAAAAGTACATTGGGAAAAATTTTAGATGGCACCGTTTATCCCCTTCTGTTGCTATTCGGTCCTATAGAACCCCTTCACCTCACAAGTCATGATTGTGCACCCCTTTCCCATTCTCGAACGAAGGTGAACCTTACCGAGGGGAGGTGACTCGAGGAAGGGGAAGTCAGTGGGGCGATGCGAGCTTCCGACGGCGGGGGCACAAGGGAGTCAGCGGTGGCACAAGCTTCCCATGGGGCAATGCGAGGTCCTTCCTCTACGGCTCGAGCTCCTTCGATGATGTCCTCGGGCCCCTAGACAACCTCCTCCTGGACCCTTCTTGATCGGCCTCGACGGTAGCAACTTCTCACCGCCCCCACTCGGCGGTGCAGAGCACCAACATGTCATCCTTATCCTCTCTCCTAGTGTCATCGTCCTCACCCTCTCCATCGGCTGTGAATCCTCTGCATCCCTCTTCCCCACCTGCTTTGATTTGCAATTTTTTTGTTGTGATTCATACAAGAACTTGTGATACACTGATGTGATTGTTATGCTCTGTGATTCATACATGTCAGATATATGATTCATAGATGTCAGATTTGTTATGCTCTGAAATTTGCCATGTCTTATGGTTTGGAATTTGTCTATATGTTGAACTTGGCACGTGAACAAAAATGTGTAGGAATGGACAAAAATGTGCCATGGTTTGGAATTTGTTATGCTCTGTGATTGATACATGAACTAAAATTTGCCCATGCTTTGTGCTCTGTGAAATGTGTAGAAATGACCATGCTCTGTGATCAATCTTTCCAAACATTTGTGTAGAAATACCCATGCTCTGTGTACAATGTAGCTTGAAAATTGGACTGGTCAATTTGGTTTCCATGGAATAATTCATGTACTAGTCATGTTTGTGAGTAATATGAATAATATGCAGGTGACTGCTGAGTGGGATGGTGAGCACACTAGGGTAGTGTGTGAGTTGTTTGCTGAACAAGTTAGGAATGGGAACCGGCCAAGCACTCACTTGAATAAATTAGGCTATGCTGAGGTAGCAAAGAGGTTTAAAGATAGGATCGGTCTTGAGTACAAAAGGATGCAATTTAAGAATAAATAGGATAAGCTAAAGAATGAATATGTTGTTTAGAATAAATTGCATGTGAGGGAGACTAGTGCTGGTTGGGACCATGCTAAAGGTACCATTAAGATGAATGATGATTGTTAGAGGAAGGCAAAGAAGGTGAGTACTGTCTTTTATTTTGTTCATTGTTCAGCTAATATACCATGAAATTCCTATTGATATTGATGGATCTCTTTCTCTTTTTAACGGGACATCCCAGGTTGTGGCAAGTTTCAAAAAGGTGGTATCCAGAACACAGACATCCTTATGCAGATTCAAGCAAGTATCACCTTGTTGATGCTGGCTATCCTAACCAACTGGGGTATCTAGCCACATACAATGGAGAATGGTATCATATTCCAAATTTTTATAGAGGTGCAGATTCAACTACTGCCAAAGAAAAGTTCAATAGGGTACACTCATCGAAGCGTAATGTGGTCGAGAGATCGTTTGTAGTGTGGTAGACAAAGTGGCAAATTGTGCTGAAGATGCCACCTTATAAAATGAGCAAGCAAAAGATGATCATTGTGGCTACTATGGTGCTCCATAACTTCATACGTGAGCACACTAGTGGGGATTAGCATTTCTAAAGGTGCGATTAGGACCAAATTATGTATTTACCATTCCTTCGGTATATCAAAAGTATCCAATTCCTAAAGCTGCATCCGATGGGTCAACATCACAACCAAGTATTGGGTCCATGGGTAATTTTTGTGATGTGCTTGTGACTACTGTAGCTCTCTCTTGGTGATATTTTGAAAGTAGCAAAAGTTAGATACCATGTTATGCATTTTGTACGTCGCATGGTATGAACATTTATACTGTCAACCTTTGCCGTGAGCATGCCCTTAAGTTAATAACTTGTTGAATTAGAATCTTATGTCATGACCATTGCATTTTTCATGTGTATACCATGGTAAATTCGAAATATTTTTGGTCAAAAATGTTTCAAAAAATGAAATGATATCCGAAATAGCAATATACAAAAAACACTTAAATAAGTTGTAATATGTACAACACAACTTACATGTGCCAAAATCATAGGTAGTATGTACATTTTGCATACAATCCTCTCATTCTTGAATCCCGAACCAACCTCCTAGCCAAAAAACCTTTTGACAGCTCCAAATTCTCAGAAGAGTGGATTCAATAAGAATATAGGAGCTGAGCTAAAAATCAGAAGATGAAGTCATGCCAAATAGACTCTTAGTATGAAATTGCATTTCGCTCGCAGTTTTCCTGCACACATCGACCTTTTATAATACAAATTTTGGCCGCTATTCATGTATTTTGTAGTCATCAAAAACTGTAATGCCCCCATTTCTGAATGCGTTAGTAATCCCCGCAACTATCCAAGACTGAACAGTTGCAGAGTACTGTACATGAGTGCGCACCACAACAACACATGCTCCCAACAAAAGAGCCAAACTTTTATTACAAACATTAGGTTTAACAACCTCCTTTTACATAGCGGGCGAGCAAGCCCAAAACCATCTAACACAACTTCATTAACTGGAAGTACGGCGTATTCGAATACCATTGATTTCACTCTGCAAAGTTGCCCAGCTTTACTGACAAGATTTTTTAACTCCCACGACAGAGTTAAGGAAACCAGGTCGTTCACTGCTCAATTCTCTATGTAGGCTCTACCCAATAGATTCACTCAGATACGGATCACACACTAACCCTAAATTCTTCTGCCCGCTTTGAGTGACCTCTATCGTTGTTAGGTATGGCTTTAGCGTTCCACATACCTAACTCCCCATCATCAGCATTCCCACCTCCTGTAGAGATTCAATTGAGTTGAGCAGCTACTAAATCAGGGTTGACAAGTCAACTGCTGTGGTTGAGTGATTACGTGTTTTTTACTCAGCATAAGATTCTCATCCTTATTTTTGACTTGAGGCACTAACCACATCCCCAATTGTGCTTAACGGCACTACCACCCTTCCATTCAAGCCTCCACCCTAGGGTAAGGTCGTGGACGAAGGTCATCTTGTGGCTTTCCACTGCACTCCCTTACCCTAGTACCAGTTTTACAAATTCTACTGGCCAACAGCTAAGTCACTTAGTAGTATAAGATTTTGAATGAGTTGATCTACAATTATTTATACAATAATTTAAATGTTACTAAGGTTGTCAAGGTAAATATGGCTTCAAAGTAAACATGGCATTTCTCGGTGGTAGGACAGAACTAATTAGCATGTCATTCTAAATATTTATTTTAATCAATTAACATTTCCCAATTAGGAATAGTGCAAATACGGTAATTAAGTAATTTAAATTTCATGGGATTCAAAATGATCAAAAACTTGTATCTTGCCTTGCTGATCTGAAACTTCCACTAGCTCGTAAACTTCACTGCCTGGTTCTGGTCCTTGATCTGTTGCTTCAGAAAGGTCGGAAGCTAGCACAAACACACATAAAATAATATAAGTCCCCACTTGAATCTAGTCAAGTTAGAAAAAATAAACTAAATTAAAAAGAAGTAAAATACAATAAAATTCAAATGGATGGGTTTGAATTTATTTGGAACTCAATTTGGTGGAATGGAGGTCAAAAATGGATTCATGGCATCGAAATGATAAAAATGAAGGTATTTTTGATTTTAGGGGTTTGGAAGAACAGTAACGGGGTTGATACTGTTTATCGCGGGTTTTTGCTGCTCGTACTCGGAGAACTCTACGAGCACCTAAGTGGTCGGAGGTTTTGGCGAAACTAGAGGACGTGGTCGTATCTGAGTTGCGACCATGATGATCGAACGCCCAGTGTAGTCGTAAACCGCAGCGTGGTCGTAAGTCACACCATGGTCAAAAATCGCATTGTGGTCGAAGGCCACAATGTGGTCGAAACGACTCCTAGGTAGCCGTTGCAGTTCGGGTATGACTACGAAGTCGGATGAGCGATCGAGGTTCGACTTCGAATGCGATGTCGATGGAGATCGGATGGTGAACAAGTTACTGCAGAGATCAGACGATGTTTGAGTGGCTGCAGAGATCGGGTTGCGTCCGAGTGATTTAAGAGATCGGACGGCAACCAAGTGGTCTAAGCGCATCGGACGGCGTTCGAGTGGTTCAAGCTCAGAACTCGGATCAAAGTGGTCGAAGTCTCTCTCGACCACAAGGTGGTCGGAGACCTCAAGCGGCAGGGTGGTCAGAGTTGAATCAGGGGAGCGGTTAGAGATTTCAGGCAATGGGGTAATTGGGAAATGCGTGGTCGAAACAACAATTGGTGACTATGGGTAGGCTCCTGGGATCACAAGGATTCTGATTTTGACGTTGGCTGGGGTTGAGAGGCGGTGGTTTTGGCTTGCAGTGAGAGGAGGTGCTACGCCAGAGTACAGCACAAGGCAACTCCGGTGAAGTTTTGACGAGGTGTTAGGGTTTTTAACCATCTATAGGACAAGACGAACTCAGAGGCTATGGTGGTTTTTACCAGGATGGTCTGAGCTGCGCTGTCCACGGAGATGGTCTGAGTAGCGGCAGTGCAGGGAGGCGCCAGCGGGAGTGGAAAGCGAGAAGACCAAAAAGGAAAGCGTCCTTTCAAGGGAAGTTGCCAAATTGAGAAGGTTTAGGAATTCAAGCAAAGATTCAAGAAAATTTCAAAACTTTCGAAATTTTGGGGCATTTCAGAAACGTTGCTTTCGAATGTTCTGAACAATACTAAAAGTTCTAATACAGTTGGTCCGATTGATTCACTCTCAATTGTAAACTAGTACTAGTATATGTTAGACTTGCCAATCACACAAACGGCGTGCCGCATACTTATATGAGGGTAGGTCAAATGCTGCAGTATATCTCGAAGGGCTTGATTAGGTTTGACTTGCTGATAATTATTGGATTCGACGAGCGTAAGAGAATAATGGCTGAGGTTTGCAGCGTATTTCTTCAACTGCAAATGGGATTACTGACGATGGCCGGCGGGGCTAAACTCTTGGAATCAACGGCAGAATGATTTGCAGCAGTACTGCCCAGCCCCAAAGTCCAAACTAGTACTCTTACAAGTTCAACGCCAATACTAATTCTTTACCTTGTTTTACACTTAACCTTTCAGCATTCTATCCAGGGAAAGAGATCCTGAATTTGTGTCCTAAGACCATTCAGTACAACCAAATTCGTTTCTCAAACGACTGTGCATTGCACCCTGTACATTGCGGTTGTGCAGCACAGTTTTAGCAGCTACGATCTTTCGATTCCAAAGTTGATCGGATCGAAAAGGCGAATGGAGGGAGGGAGAAAGAAAGGCATGGAAAAGCTGCGTCCGCCCGGAGGAAATCGAGGTGTAGGGGACATGGGGGACCACGAGATCACCTCGCCGGGGGCACACATGGCCTCGCCTCGGACGGCAATGGCATCAGTCATGGCATATTGGCATGGGAATGAAATGAATGGCAAAAATTGAAAAAAGAGCATGCTGCATCACTGCGTCTGCATGCTCATGCCCTCTTACAGCTTACAGGATTGTTCGCGCGATGCATCCATGGCATGCCTGTACCTCTCCCGGCGCATGATTGCTCGTGAGCTCAACCTCAGAAGGAGAAAAAAAAAGAAGGGAATAATCCATGCTCTTCCCTGCTCTGAGGAAGGGAATAATCCATGCTATGCCCTGCTCTGAGGTGTCACCACTCACCTGTCCGATCGAAAGAATTTGTTTTTCTAGCTTTGTGTCTGGCGCTCCTTGTAAAGTACTACTACTCCATCACTGATGAACTACTACCGGTATTCGTTCGACTATTATACTCTTAACGCATAGAAGTCCGTTCAAAAGAGCTTTTTTAGTGGCTTATAGCTGAAAAATACTTTAACTAACTGAAAAAAACACTGTAGCTGACGGAGGCTTATTTAGCATAATTAAATTTAAAAAATTTAAAAATAGAAAAAAAACATGTTAGCCCATCACGTATAATGCAAACAAATACGAGAAAAAAAGAACCGGCAAAAAGCTCAAAAAAGCCAAAAGTATAGAAAAAGACGAAATTTATAAATAGTGCAAAATAAACCAGAAGTTCAAAGCTCAAACCGAAACGAGCCCAACTCTCTCTTCGCCTGTTACTTTTCGACCGTTTTGCTTTCCTTCACATGTTCAACACTTAGCTAAAGAGGTAGTTCTGCTCTCCTTCTCCCCGGTGGCTATGGATCAATGTGGAAATAATAAGTGCATGAGCTACCGAACATACATGCATTACAATGGATGAGCATCGATAAAGCATCCTAGAACAATTCATTCATGGTCCATGTGCTGTGACATGCAGTTTTTCTTTCAAAAAATGTGACTTGCAGTTCCTCTTTCGTTTGTCTTTCCCTTCTTTTTGTGACTGCAACCTCCTTCTGTTGCCACGTAAAGAAGTGCAATCACCAAAAAAAAAAAAAAGCAAGATAAAGGAAGAAGAGCTGCAGAGCGTGAGAAAAGATGTACGCAGGCAGACAGGCCGGGCAGGCATGGATGAGAATTGAGAAATGGACCCTCTTGGCCAGAAAAGGTGTCGCTCTTGTCAAAGGAAAACTTGCAGTTCCTCTCGAGAGAGAAGATTATATACCTCATTAATTTCTTGCTAATCTGCACCCACCATTATCACGGTACAGTATTCTCGGAAAAATTATCATGCAACACTGACACTGGCACTCGCATCAATCAATGGCACAATGCAAGACATGAGAGCGTACATGGCCCAGCCCAAACTGTGCTCCAAGGCAACATCACAACGGGCCAAGGATGGGCCTCTGCGCCCATATCGTAGTTCATAATGTGCCAAGGTTAGCCCACCTTCTGCACGCTACCAGCAGGACAAATACAATAGCGCCGAGCGACCAGCCGCCCGCCCTCGGCGCGCTTGCACGGCGACGTGCGATGGGTGGGGTTCAAGGTCCCAAAGCTCCAGCACGAGGGGGAGCCCCAGAAATTTGAGCACCAATTCAATGTCTTGGAGACCAGATGCATCACACACGGGAGACAGCAAGAGGCACCAGAGGGGACCTGCACATGCATCTGGCGGTGGTGGGCTAGTGACGCAATGATTGGGGCAAGCAGATCCTGAGCGGCGCCGCATCGGCCGAGCAGATTCGGGCGGCGGCTGAGGCCCCCGAGCAAATCCCGACGTAGCGGTGGCGGTCGAGCTGCAGAGGCACCTGGGCCGGCGAGGAGCTGGCGCTAGCGATTGAGGCGAGCAAGAGGAGCAAGGCAGGGGGCACGTCGTGGGGGGAGCCGGCTGGGGAGGCATCTGGCGAGTAGTGGCGAGCAACTAAAACTGAGCAAGCGATTAAGAGAGGAGGGGACTAGGGGAGGCAAGGTGTAGCGATTGGATTCAGGGAATGACTTGGGGAGGGCCAGATCCGCTCTCTGTCGTCAACCGACCATCGAGCCGAGAGCCCGAGAGGGGAGGCAAACCGGCCGAGACCGAGCCATAGAGGTAATTAGGTAAATGTTAGTGTTGTAATTCTTTTATTCTTTATGTTGAATTGTTGAGTTATGCTAGATCCTAGAGATTATATTGAATTGTTGAGTTATGCTAGAGATTATATTGAGGCGACAGATCATTGAGTTATGCTAGAAACTATTTATATAATTTCAGAAATTATATGTATCATTGATATTGATGATTCCAATGCATAAAATCTCATAAGACGATTCCAAGACATGAAATTTCATAGAATGAATTTGCCTTATGATTTAATCTTGTGTGTTAGTGGTATGTTATATTTTTCTTGAATGTTCATAATCATTTACAATTAGTTATCGTATCACCAATTTTTGCTATTTTTGATAAGCAAATAATTGATCTATTTTCACTGGAGGCATATTTATATATTTTCGGGATACGCTTTCTATTACTAAGATACTTTTGTTGTATCTCTCTTTTTTGCTTTATTTCTCGTCTATTTATGTATGAATTTGAATTGCACAAGAGTAAAATACTATATTTGTGATAATCTAACTTAGCCCACCCTCGATTTTGTTTCTAGCTTCGCCACTGCTTATGATAACACTGTGCAGTACGCCATCTGCAAGGAGGGTTTGCCGAAAGGAGCCACGGATAAAGTTAGGCTACCGTGCTCCCACGCCTTCCACACCCGATGGATTGGTTCGTGGTTCTATAGGATGGCAACATGCCCGATGTGTCGCCATGATATGATGAAGTACCTTAGCGCCATCACCCCACCGGGGAGGTTCCCAGGTCTCCACGACTGAAGATCAGCACGAGGCGACGTATGGAAATGAGTTTGCGCGTCAACTCAAGAAGGGCGTCGACTCAAGAAGGGGAAGTGTGTCTTCTTTCTTCTCCCTTAGGTTCCCTCTATTTCAATGCTGGTTTTTAATTCCTTTTATTATTTTAGAGGGATTTTAATTTTGAGAGCAACTAGCGAATGGTATACCATCGGAAGCACTTTCAACGATATAGGGTGGTACCTCGTTGCTGGCCGTCATCGCCGCGCCGCCCCAGGTAGCTCCGTGTGCCTCCTCTGCCGCCCTGTCCTCTCCACCACCACCCATGTCCGGTAGTGCCGTTGCCACCTTGCCACGCATCCCCCGACCCCTCCCCGCTGTGTTGTTCTGTCCAACCTAACTGCCACAGCCACCGCCCTCTGGCTCCGCCCATCGCCCTCCTACCCTGCATGTCGCCCACCACCGGGCCGCTGCCTCCCCCGACCTCCTTCTATGCCCTGGGAAGGGCGATAGCCATCCAGGCTGTCGGATCTAGCACGCGGTGGGGCCGACGGTGGAGGACAGTTGAGGGGATGGCGGCGGCGAGGGAAGGAGAAAGGAGAGGGAGTGGGGGAGAAAGGAGGAGCTGCTGTAGGAGCGGAGCTGCGGATGAGCGGAAGTAATTAGGTGCTTTGAGATTTGTGCATTAGATCCAATGGCTGTTGATCATCTTGTCGGAACGGTATAGAGTGCGTTAGTTTTTCTCTTTAATTTTATTTGTCACCTATCATCCCTATTGGTGAAAGAATAAACTACAAGAATAGTATTTAACAGCTGGCCACTAGGGTGTTGCTGCCATGTAATTCTATGAACACGAGTGGATGCGTATACTCATTTATACAATGTGTTATGGTTGGCCCATGTTCTGCACCCGTATCATAATGTGCTAAGTTCAGCCCATGTTCTGCACGCTTGGAATTTCGAGAACACTGGATGCATGGAGGCACACACATCAAACGGGCAGAAGTTGGGCCACAAAGTGGGATATCTTGTAGGGGAGATACCAAAGTAGTGGCGAGTTTCCTGACTTTCCTCTCTCCCCCCTCACACAAGGAAAAAATGTAAGAGGAAGACTATGTGATGGATTCCCTCGAAGACAACTCGTCATTTCCTGTGGTCCTACGTTGAAGTGTAGGACCAAAGATGATAATAGAGAAAAACAAATAGTAATTTAAAATTTTTCTTTAAATATGTATTAATCATTTATTTTAATAGCTACAGAGCTATCAAGATTAGAATAGAAAGCTACCATAAAAACTAAATAATCGAGACACAAAAACACAAGAAAAATTAGCAAAAATAGAACTACCGTCACTGAACTTGTAGTACTACCGCTTGCTACAGTAATTACGGTACTATCGCTAAAATCGATGGAACTTTCGATCCGTAGATCCAAATAACATGAAAATTTACAGAGATCTTCTCTAAGATAACATGAACCTATTCCAACAAACGATCATGAAAAAAATCATAGTCAAAACTGAGACCTTTTTCAGTTGAAGGAAGGTTGCACTAAAACCGACCAAAAATCAAAATCAGTGCATACAACTTATTCGTGGGTGAGTGATGGCTAAAATGGGTCTAGATGTATTCCTACATTTTACAACAACTTAGAATACCGAAGGAATCAAGCCAAAAACCCTTGGATCATGAAATTGATCAAAGAGGCCAAAGTCAAACAAAAACAGGTTTACTCACGGATGCTATCAAAGTGCCTAGATGGGTGAAGATAGATTTGCTGAGATTTCCCCATCTCTTATACATTTTTGGCACAACAAGATCAAGAGGAGGAAAGAAAGAAGAAATCAAAACCAACCAAAACAAGAGCACATCAATCAAAGCATGAGAGATTCAAGAAGATGCACAACGATTGATGTATTGCTTACTTGAGAAGGTAAATTTTATAGTCATTCCACCTTGGAGGATAAAGAACACATAAAACACTCAACTATTAAATCTTAACCCTAGACATGAAGGCACAAGAGAGATAAGTTAGATGGTTAACCCCATGTCTTCATCACAACCCCTTTTATAGGTGGGCTAACCAACCATCTCTAACTCTTGGATACTATCCACTTAGTACAATGGGAAAACTCGTTAACCCCCATGGGTTTTACTCACACGTGTTCACTTATTCATGCTTTTTAAAGCGCATAAACCTGAATTCACTAAATCTTTAGCCCTGATCCATCTTGATCAAATCAGCTTCACCTTGACTTAAACCACTCTCCCGGGCACCACTCATGCACCGCGGTTTTGATTCAAGATAGTTTATGGTATTTTGGCCAAATTTAGTGATGTTAACCCAAATATTTCAGTACAACCACATGTGCCAGAATGGAATAGACTTGGCTAAATAATTTGTAATGTATCAACTTTGGTTTCGCTATTGAGATGAATGTAGGTGTTGGTGATGACAATTATTCCCACACGGCGTAAGAGGGGTTTTCTGACTGGAGATGATGCCCTTTGGTGGTGAAACCTTAGCGGACGAAATTAGGTTGGGATAGCATATTATAAAGGTCTCGTGATAATCACTTAGTTGCACGCCAATGGAAGCATGTAATGGTCGATATTATGAGTTGATTATCTCATGTGAGTAAAGTTGTATATCCTCTGCAGGTGCGATCTCAATCTATTCAAATAGCCGTATTCTCGGTCATGGACTTTGCTTGGTGATACTTCACTTGGTTAGATTTTCTAAAATAGTTTGGAAAATGTATGAATGGTGGGAGAAAGTTGGGTAAGTGAAAGCCATTTATGCTAGTACTTGAGGCTTATGATGAAAATTTGATGGCATGTGCCATCTTTGTTGGTGTAGGTGATAGAGACCTGCACTATGCGTTTTATGATTGATTATGGTTACATTCAACTATTACAATTTTGGTTTTACTTATTGTTTTACAATGTACTTTGCATTTACTATCGTATTGTAAATTTGCTTTGAACAACAAACGAAGATAAAATAGCCTTCCTTTGACAAAGCCAGATATGTAAATAATATCATTTGATGTAAGTCTTGCGGAATATATTTTATATTCATAGTTGCTTATTGAACACTATCAGATAAAGAGGAAGATCCCTCGGTTGGTTATTTTTATGCTGCAAGATTTGGTGACGATGACGCCAATTACTAGGTGTTAACCCCAGTCAGTTACCTATGGGAATGAGGCAAATCACTTGCACTATTATTCTTCATTTACTGTTTATTTCCGTTGCAAGTTCTCTCTAAAGTTGACTTTTAGCCTATCAGCCCCTTGTGTAAAATTCAATGTTATAGACTTATGCATGACTACCGATTATTATGTGCTACTCTGTTCTATTTAATGGTGTATAGATATGATGCAATGATATATATGTGTTAGCTACTGATTATGGGACTAGCACGATAAATACATAGAATTCGGGATTAATTTTCCCGGTTTGACACAATCTAAAAAGAATTTTGAAAATAAAACATGTTGCTGACAAGACTGCAACGGCTCAAAACTATTGTTACACCGACAGAATATGGCTACTGCTTCACTGTAAGCAGCTTAGCATACTACACTTCGTAAGAACAAACCAGGCAGGCGATGGATCCCATGTTCAATCAAATCCAGACCAAACTGGTTATCGCAACGCCATAGTCGTCGATCTTCTATCCAGTTTACTATCTTTATTCTATTACTTTCGAAGAGGTATTACCATGCTAAAACAAACATGTACGACAATCATTCTTCCATTCTGAGGGGAAAAAACTCATGGTATTATTGCCATGTCGGTCATATGCTCATAGCTCACAAGCTGGTACACTACAATCCAGGTATCTCGACCCTTGGCAGCACGTTTCCCTATGACAGAAGATGATCTATTTTTTTTGGCATTTCAACAGCTTTTTACTTCTCTCAGCAATCACTATTCATTAAAAAACTAAAAGACTAATAAGTCGTAGCAAAAAATAATAGGCCGGATACTTATGCTCAGGGTTTGGTTAATTCGACTCGAGTGAAACAGATTTGATCGTTTCACAGTGCAACACTGCAAGTGTTATCCCCAGTTTAAGGCTTGTTGAACTGACAACTCAGTTTAACAAAGGAACAGGCAAATAGATTCCACAAAAACATTTTTCAGCGTTAAGATCAGTGACCTTCAGAGTTATTTTTATTTCTATTGCAAACGAATGATTTTCAGAACATGATCTTTCAAAAGAAAGGAAACAGAAAAAAAATCAAGTGAGAATTTAGTTAGTGTTGGCATCAATACGTGCTGTGTTAGATCCTGTCTGCACAAAGCTGAGTTGCGCCAGATAGCTGCTTTCAGCGAAATCATGCAGAGTCCGGTGAGGCCGAGTCCCTTCATAGTCAGTGCTGTTTGCTCCTTTATTAACCATTTTTCTGCAAGCATTGGAATCCTGTGGACAAAGCATATATTTAATAAGCAAGATTTGACAATATATCTCACAAAGAAATGTTATGAACAATGTGATCCACACAAACCTGTAGAAGTTTTAGCATTTGCTCTTCGATGGTACCACGCATAGCCAAAGTTTCAACATGTATGGGACGAGTGGCACCCATTCGGTGCGCACGACTAATAACTTGTTCCTCCATACTGATCAGGTAAAAAAATAGACTACCCATCAATCATACACATTAAAAATGACAATGTGAAAGTAATAAGTGCCAACTACCAATAGGAATACAAAATACCACATCTTGATGTAAGGCAGGAAAACAGATACAAGTGCACAGCATTGGTAGCCAATTTTGCAGTTCGCTTTTTATTTACATCACAGCCAAAAATATGTACACTATTAACCATCACGATTGGTAAATATACAGCAAATTACTTGATGCAGGATCAAATGTCATTATTTTAAAAAGTAATCGAACAGGTAGATTACCTCCTATCCCATATTGGTTCCATCAGAAAAACATGCGTCACAAAACTCAAGTCAAGGCCCAGTGCTGCAGTTCCATCCATGAGTAAAGCCATGCATGTTGGATCATCTTGGAACTTCATCAGTGCACTTCTCTGCATAGAATTGTATCAACACCCGGATCAGCCATAAAATGTTTGAGAGATTTGTTAAGGAGAGTGGGAAAATTCTGGGCTACACCTAGATAGGCACTGTTTTCCAAACACTCCCAGTACAAGTTACAGGTTATACAGAAAGAGGACGAGTAAAAGTACCTTGTTGCCTAAAGGCATGGGACTGTACATTCCAGCATATGTTATGCCAGCAATCGTCAGCTGAACAGAAAGGAGATCATTGACCAACTGGTTCACATTCTCAAAGTAAAAGCTAAGTACGAGCATTTCAAATTTACCTGCTGCTCAATCACATGGATATGCTCCAGAAACTGAGAAAATATTATTATTTTGTCAGGCATTGTCTGTGGTAACCTTCCCTCCACATTATTATCATCTTGACAAGATGATTCACTAGCAAGACCAGCACCACTGGTTATGTTAGTAGAGTACCCATGTTTTATGTTTGCTTCTCGCAAACTTCTCAACTTCTGAACCAAATAAGCAACTTTGCTGCTAGTTGTTGATTGCCAATCTGGATCCCAGTCATCCTACATAAAATGAAAAAAGAAATTACATAGAGAACAACATCTTTTCAAATGCACAAAGAAGACCGAAGAAATTGTATAGCATAGTGCAAGTACAAACCTGCTTATATGAAGGCTGCAATTCAATTAGATCCTTGGGCACTGGCCATTTTGGGTTTGGATTTTCTGGCCGTGCAAGAGTTTCGGGAGACTGCATCTCGTAATGGTTGCCACAACCAGGTAATGTGCATTTCTCACTATCAAGAGCTACACAATCATGGCACAACAGATGCCGACAGGGTGTGATAATAGGCAAGCGGCACCAATCTCTACACCTGAAGATAGCAATATGAATCTTTAAACAAGGGAAAATCATCTGGTTGATGGGTAATATGCTTTTTTATTAAAGTTTTCATACCTGAAACAATCGGTGCCATTTAAAAGAGCATATCTTATCAATTGATATTCCTCGGAAGAAGGATCAAGACCCTGCTGCACTAATGCATCCATAGTTTCCTGTATATCCTGGCCAGCCTCTTCTACTTTAATATGCCCAGCAACACAACAAGACAAGCGGACATTCTTTATAGTAGTAGCACGAAATTTCCACTGCTTGGGGTTCAGAAGTGATTCCACATGAGAAGGGTCATTCCAATCAGCCATCAGTATATTTCGGCGAATAGTAACAACCAGTTCATTGTAACTTTTTGCATGCCCCTCACTGAAGTCCAAGAAAGTTATCTTTTTTATGCAAGGAGGAATGTTTTGTAGATCTGCTTTTCTTGCACTAATCATAGTCCTCTGAAGTAGCTGCACAAGACGAATGCGCCCCTCTTCCATTTGTGCCTCAAAAGGCCTATGAATTCCAGAGTCCCATGACTGGTAGTTTTGACCATAAACTTCCTCATGAAGAAACTTAAGCATGGGGTGAAGATGAGCAACCTGACTAGTTGGTGTGTTTGGTGTAGGGGTGCCAGTTAAAATCCACCTATTTGAAGCAACCAAAGAGACAGCCATCTGCAATTTGTTTGTCAGGGCGAGACTGGAACCTAACGTGTGCCCTTCATCTAATATTACCCTGAACCAATGGATCTGCTTTAAAACACTTCTCTTCCGTGGACCCCATTCTGCGCTTAATCTGCTAAATGTGGTTATCACAATGTCATAGTCCCAAGCAAGGTTGTGAGCAGACGGCTTCTTGTGATCTCCCCACGCATAAACATTGAGTGTATCTGAGGAAACATGCCGCTGTATCTGTGTTGTCCAGTGATCAATTAAGTTAGCAGGTACCACTATCAAGGTGGCCCTAGACAAATAAAACCTCACTAAATCTAGCGGTTTTTCAAGAGCAATTCCAAGTGCAGTTGAGTCAAAGGCCAAATCGTCGAGCATAGATGGATAATACCACCGAGTTACACCTTTCTCAATCTTTCTCACAAGGCCAAATGCTTGAAATATCTTGTAATATGGGCGGGCATCCTTGCCTATGATTGCACGTGCATCCAGAACTGGGCGTGTCAAACCAATTGATTCCATCTCAAGATGTTTCTGGAGAGAAAGTTTTGCCAACCATAACAAAGCTTTCTTGGTTTCTGAATTGATCAAAGAAACATTCTCTTTCAATATGTTTGTGAAAAACGATACATTTTGCTCGTTTCCCGGCAATGTACCTTTCTTGTAAAAACCTGGCAAATAGGTTATCTTTCTTTTCAAATCCCAGGATTCCTCTGGAGCGGTGCATTTCTGCCGTGCAGGATCAGCATTCATACTGCAAAACCATGCCGTAGTAGAATCAAGAACAGTTCCGTCTGATAACCTCCGCCACTTTCTGCAAGCATCACACTGAACCCAGGTCTCACTTAACTCAGAGGTGGTGCCTCTCTTCCTTTTACCGCCAACTGAATCTTTGCTGTATGCATCCATGAGGTTTTTCCTAACATGTTTCAAGTTTTTGGTGAACTTTAGTACATGAGTAGCTGGCATTGGATGCACATTACTGGGTGATGATGCCGGTGACTTCTCACCCGAAACATGCATGGTGACCATAGTTGGATCAGGGTTCACTAACCTGCCTCTCTTTCTTGATGACCTTGTACTGCGAACGGAATCACCATTATACGATAACCCACTTGAACATGGATCTTCTCTAATCACATCCTTCCCCACAAGCTTTTTTGATCCAGACAAAAAACTGTTTCTGTTAGTAGAGTTGCTGGTGTTGAGTTCATAGTATCCATATTTTTTATCTGGTTTATGCATGCACCACCTTACATCCACCCCTTGTGGAGGGTCTGCCAATGTTCCATGCGTTTTGAGAATAAGAGACAGTGCAGTTACTGTCTTCCCTAAACCAGGTTCATCACAAAACATACCTCCGCAGAAATCACTTATGGTCGGAGCATTTCCGGTGAATATTTCACCAGATGTAACATTTATGTAGAAAGGTAAACCATCCTCAGTGCATAAATCCTTGTACAGAGGATGCGCTAGGGCCTGCAAGTTCTGCTCTCGCTTCAACATCCATTCGACGGCCGCCTCTTGATGAGGGAAAAGCTTAAGCTTCATGCAAGGCATAATATAGGCAGCAAGAGTCCTTAGATGATGACAAGTTGCTGCCACTCTTATCAAATCCCTGGGTTTAAATCGAATCAGTACTTTATTCAATACATCATCAGGGACTGACCAAATACCCAGTCCCAGTGCTGCCTCATCTGGTTTTATTCTTGTTATCTGCATCCTCTTCTCCACCCTGACACTAGGAAGAGTTTTGAAGATTTCATGCAGATCAAATGGCTTCTCGTTATTCGATATAGATGATATCTGATGGACCTCACAACCAAGGGCATGACAATCTGTGCAGCTCCAAATATACCGGTCATCACAGTGTGGATTGTCATGAGAACTCCAGTCAAAAGCAAGCAAAGCGTTCCTAGCATCCCAGTTGCAACTGCAAAAAAAACATTGTCTTAGACTAGGAGGTAAGTGGCAACAACAGGAAAAGTTACTGAAATAAGTAAAGCAAGAAGTTATGACCCTACTTGAAGAGCTGCTGTACTGACCAAGTGACGTGCATTAGATAGCTAATCTAAATGTACTAAACAGAAGTCAGGAAGCTTAGTTGACTAGTTTTGGAAATAGTGCATAAGAAATAAACAGGGTTTATTATTGCAGTTTCAGTCATATCCACAGAAAATGCATGGTGATCCACAAACACCTGAATAGCAAAAGTGAATAGGAATTTAATTCGGGAACATACTAACATAGATGTTGCTGGCCAACGTGTGAAATGCCACAACTTTGAAACCTATTAGCAAGCTTCCATCACATAATCAGAAGGGAAGCTTGTAGCAACGACTAATCCCCACCCAAATGGCAAAAATCTATCCCCAAATCCACCAAGCTCTAAAATTTGCCGCAGAAGAGCAGACACGTGCCGCCCTGAAACGCACGCATGAAACGCATGGAATGCAGACGCACCTGACGTGCTTGAAGACCGCGGCGGCGGCCACGGCGCGGGAGCGCGGGAACTGCCACCCTGACAAGGCGGCGACGGGCAGGTACACGTCGACCAGCACCATCGCCCTCGCCTCCACCTCGCCATCCCCTTCCCCCCTCCTCGTGACAACCCTCAGGACCCTCCCCTCCACCTCCACGCACCGGTGCGCCACGAGCGCCCTCAGCTGCCGCACGACGCTGCCCCCGCCGCACGCCCTCCACTTAGACCGCGGGTGGGGCCCGTCGTCGGGGAGCGGCGCGAGGGGGACCACCCCGCAGGCGGAGAGGGAGCAGGGGGAGAGCGGGCGGAGGGAGGTGGCATCGGCGCCGGCGGGGAGGGAGAGCACAACGCGGAGGTAGCCCCCGAGCTTGCGGCGCGCGGCGTCGTCGTCCATGGCCAGTTATTTAGGGCTAGGGCTGGTGATCTCCCATGAGGGAGGTTCACGCCTCGTCGCCGACGCGAAGCATGCTGGAATTTTTGGCCTAATTTGTTCGAATTTGTTTGGAACGGAGACGAGGAAGAGGGGAGGGGAACTGGGGAAGGAGGAGGATACGGCGGCACGAATTGGGGAGGCGGAAGTGTAACGACCGGGCAGGAGGTGGGGGGTATTCTCTGTGGTTTAACGGATCAGATCTACGTGTATGACAGTGGGGCCAAGTGGTCGGTGGGGTCCACTGTCATAAAGGTATGGTGTCAGATGCAAACCGGCGTGGATGGCGATTCGGTGTGGGTTTCTTTTCAATTTCTTTTTTGTTTCTCTTTACACGATGGATCAGTGGGGTTCTGTGGGCTTTGGGCGGCCGACAAACCATGGGCTTTTCTCAAATACATGGGCCGCGACGTGTATGATATCGAGGATTCAGGGGTGGGAGATGGGCTTATTGTTTTCTCAAATATATTCTGTGTTTCTTTAGCTTCCGCAGATGATTTTTAATTGTATTTTTTAGACGGTAATATACGACAGACATATAAATATGAATGACACATATTATTTTAAACTCAAAAAATCACTTAGACGTTTGTTTTGATTTTCGAAGAAGCGGATGGTAAAAGCCAAAAAAACAATGGGGCCATACACCGTGCTGTCCACGTTCTTGCTGCAATCCTGGGTATACTCGTACGTGTCCAGAGCTGCGTAGGACGGTATTCATGGCGAGGGATACAGGTCGCGTCACACAATAATTCGCACAGCTAGCTAGCTATAGTACGTGTGAAGGGAAAAATAATCGATGAAGCATTGCAAACAATCGGCACATTTGTTACATTTATTTATGACGTGTTGCAAACACTACAATCAACAGCGGATATGGTACGAGAGACCGATCGATACATACAGGCCGTATTTGGAACCGCTTTTTCTTGCGGTCGAGAGAATCGGAGAATCCCGTCAAACGCTCTGCGGTAGATTCGATTTTTCTCGTCGCAAAGACTCAGTGGCCGCGAGAATTGAACTGCACCGCCGATTCTCAAAACGCAGCTCCGCGCCCGCGGTACCGATACCGCACCGCGCGATCGACGAACGCGGTCCCAAACACGGCCACAATAGAATGAACAAATGAGATATATATATATATATATATATATATATATATATATATATATATATATATATATATATATATATATATATATATATATATATATATATATATATATATATATATAGATAGATAGATAGATAGATAGTTGCGTACCGCATACGAAAGCATAAAAGCGCGCCTAAACCACACGTTTACGTACGCATCCCCATCCCCATTATTGATGTACCGTTGCGTCCTCGGTGATCGCTTATAATTTCATGCAGGTGCACGTCCTATTTCGGCGGGAACTTGGACTTGATGTTGTGCACCACTCCACAGTCGATCTGGAAGGCCCGCGTCAGGACGTCCGTCGGCGCGGCCCCGAACAGCGCCTCGGCGACCGTCTGCGTGCCGGGCAGCTGGCTGTTGAACGCCGAGATCGCCACGGCGAACGGCTCCCCGACGCTCCGCTCGAAGTGCACGAGGCCGCGGGGGAAGACGAACACGCCGCCCTTGGGGACGGTGCGGATGAATAGCTTGTTGGCCGTGGTGAGGAAGCCCACCTCGAGGGTGCCCTCGGCGACGAAGATGATCTCCGTGGCGCGCGGGTGCACGTGCGGCGGGTTCACGCCGCCCCACGGCGCGTAGTCGACGCGCGCCATGGACACGCCCAGGGTGTTGAGCCCCGGGATCTTCTCCACGTTCGCCGCCGTCACCACCGACCCCATCGGGTTGCCCGAGTATACGTCGGCGGCCTTGGCCAGCCCGCCGAAGAAGAAGTCGTCCACCGTCACGTTCATCTCCCGCTTGCACGGGTACCCGTTCACCCTCAGCGCTGCACGCGCATACATGCATGCATTCCGATAAGTGATTTTTTATGTCATGGTATACCAACAACGACGTACGGCAAGGTTTGCATATGTCGTTGCATGGATATGCACGATGAACAAAAATGAAATGAACATTTGTATATGCATGGTTAATTTGAGTGATCTTGCATTGGTCACTCACGGCCCTGAAGGGATTTGAAGTCCGCGACGCAGATGTCCTGGAACATGTCGGGGTCGCCGGCGAGCAGTGGTGTGGCAAGCGCCAGGAGGACGGCGCAGGTGGCCAGGAGGACAGTGTGGAGCTTGGCCATGATATATTGGTTTGGTCCTTGCAGCTAGCTAGTTTTGCTGTGTGAGCTAGCTGTAGGTAGTTAAGCTTAAGATGCTTTTGGTCTGACGAAAAGCGGGTGGGGAGGTGGTATTTATAGATGGAGTAGGTTTAGCTTAATAAAGGAGCCGTTTGCATTTATGGCATTGTAGCAATATAACATCCGAATGACGTTTAACAAAACCCATTTTTTTAAATTTTGGTCCTAAACGTCCATTTTTGCAAATCTAGCATGTCCTGAACTTGGCAGGCATGATAGGTGATATACGTCTCCTCTCACGCCGCCATACCTCAATAGCACGGTGCTAATGCGGAAGGGCAGCTAGGTGTGCTGCCCCACCGGCTTGCTGAGCTACCCTGACTCGGCAACTCCTATTGAGCTGCCTTGGCTCGGCAAGTGCTGCTTAGCCACCCTGGCTTGGCAGGTCCTACTGTAGTGCCCAGCTCGGCAGGACGACCAAGCCTAGAAGGTCCACAGGATGGTGGTGCTGGTTGCCCTGGTTAGCCTTTTTTTTGTACTGATACATTATTGTAAATATTATAGTAATAGATCATTCTAAAGGTGCAAATTACATGGCGCGTAAGATTTAGTTAGGTGCGTATATTTGCTTCACTTCTCGTACCATACAAAAAGCAATATGTATGAACCATCAACTCCAACTACAATTAAGATACATGTGCACTTTTTGGAAGTGTCGGTCTAAGCCAAGTGCTAACCTATCAGCTGTGTGGCCTTCGACAGGGCTACAGAGGGTCCCCAATCAGTTTGCAACTGGTGCGCGGTACATACCACTACAAAGTACGCGGGGTACGTGTCCGGCTCATACATTCATCACTCCTACTTGACCTGTGTCCTCGCCAACTGCTCCCAGGCTGGGTCCATGATAGCTGTGCTTGCATCCTGTCATCGCTCTTTCATCCCTTCTTCGTTTGTCTGAAAAAAGACGTGGTACACAACGGTTATTTGAGTACAAAAACAAAAAGGAAATGAATTGTACGTGACTTCAAAGTAAAAGCAAATGCATTATACGAAATGAGCTAATAATAAACCATTTCACTTACAAATGAATGGGTCTCGGCGTTAGTGGCACCTGCTGGTCAAATCTGAACTATCTCATGACTTGTTAGGGGGCGTAGGGCTCCACCATATGGAGGAAGATGAGGTAGCAAGTCGTAATTAAGCCAGTAGTCTTGGTCCTGCTCGCATTGCACTGACAAGCCAAAAGGCACAGTCTCTGAGATGAAATATGCAGTCCACACCATCCACATGATGCCATCCTTGTGCAAGGTCTCAAACACATTGTGGAACTTCGGGTACACTCGCCGTGGTCTCTCCCTGGACTATCCTAACTTGCTAGTAGTTCAATAAGTACCCATGATGAGTCCATCCGCTAGGTCATCGCCATCGCCGTGACCGTAGAATCGTGCCTCCAACTGGTATGGGTGCACCTGCACTAAAAACAATGGCTGACCAACAGGGAAGCGCTCCAATGACCACAACTACAACAAGGTGTAGCAGATGCGCGACATTTGGCTTGCTAGTAGCACACTGTGAGCTATTGCACAAACCCCTGTAGGTCAAGCATAGTACAACCGAGCCCCAACTATACAGTGGGACCTCACTAGGCTTGGTGTCGACCAAGGACTCAGCGAAGTGGATGTAGTTAGTGTACATCCAATCTCCCTGAGTCATAGAAAACAGGACCTACCTGAACATGAAGAGCAAGTAAGCAACTACGTGGGACCTCACAACCTCTGGAGGTATGTCTATTGGACAGTGTCTGTACCATCGCAGCCATGAATGCGGCACTCTTGGGATTCTATCTGGAATGGGATGACCAAATCTGTGCAGCAGACGTGTCTTCAAATCAGCTGATTTGGGGGGTAGAACCATGGCACAACCCCATAGTGGTAGGCCGATAAGGCAAGCAACATCTTGCAAGGCCACGGTCATCTCCCCCTACCTAAAATGAAACATGTAGGTTTCCAACCTCCGTCGGCCAATGAGCACCGACAGAAGTTGCAAGTCCAACACTAATGAGTGCTCAATGTGCATCATTATCACTATGAGTAGAAACCCAGCCTGCCACAGAACTGGTGCGTAGCAATCGTCGAGAGGCCAGTCCTCCCGAGGACCCCCTAAGAACAGGGGGCGGTCCATCACCGTTCGACTACGCCTGGCAATGATGCTAGCAATTCCAAGATGGGTCCAACAATGAACCACGCTCGTGACTATCACTAGCGGGCATTTCCTACAATATAGGAAAGAATGTGTCAACGCCCGTACAAAATTTACACAAAAAGTTACGGAAAAGAACGTGGAAACCTTACAACTCTTAATTTAAAACACATGAAAATTTGCATTCAAGAACATTAGTTCTTTCAGAGTTACATTGCTTGCCATGCCGGTCTTACAAATGTAAGTTTACCTGCAACTACTACGGACTTCTCGAGGCATAGCATGCACTACATCCTGGATCATAGTAGCCAAACAAAAACAAAGTATAAATGAGTATATATATAGGTGAAGGAGCTATAAATCACCATGTCTACGAAGCGACCGAAAAAGTGGGCAGTGGAAGAAGCGGAAGGCAAAAGCCAAGAAAAAACAATGGGGCCATACACCGTGCTGTCCACGTTCTTGCTGCGCTCCTGGGTATAGACGTACGTGTCCAGAGCTGAGTAGGATGGTATTCATGGCGAGGGATACTGGTCGCGTCACACAATAATTCGCACAGCTAGCTAGCTAGTACGTGTGAAGGGAAAAATAGTCAAGTCCGAAGCATTGCAAACAATCGGCACATTTGTTACATTTATTTATGACGTGTTGCAAACACTACAATCAACAGCGGATCTCGTACGAGAGACCGATGGATACATACAGTAGAATGCACAAATGAGATGATATATATATATATATATATATATATATATATATATATATATATATATATATATATATATATATATATAGATAGAGTTGCGTACCGAATACGAAAGCATAAAAGCGCACACGTTTACGTACGCATCCCCATCCCCATATTGATGCACCGTTGCGTCCTTGATGCTCGCTTATAACTTCATGTACGTGCACGTCCTACTTCGGCGGGAACTTGGACTTGAGGCTGTGCACCATTCCACTGTCGATCTGGAAGGCCTGTTGGAATCCAGCCACGGATTAACACGTCTAAATTAATTAAGAATTTTCTGTTGTCTAACGATGAACAGTAAATCTAGAGGACAAGAATGAACAATATGTCAGAGTTTCAGAGACATAGCGTTTTAGGGCAATTTCTGTTGTATTCTTAAAACTGCAACTTACACACTGACTTAATTACAGACTCCTTTTTCTTTCTAGGATAGCTAGACTAACTGAGAACCGGTTCTACTGGGCCCACCTTCCCTCCCACATCCATTTCCCTCATTTCTTTTTGGGTTCCATATAAAAAAAACACTAACAGATATAGATGGATGTAACACACATGAGGTAAAAAGTAGGATTTGAGATCCATACCTTCGGGAGGAGAGAACTCATGAGCACACATTAACAGATATGGAAAGATATATCACACATGAGATAAAGAAGTGAGGTTGAGATCCATACCTTCGGGAGGAGAGGCGATAGAGAGGAGAGGCGGCGTCGGGATGAGAGGCGTTAGAAAGGAGAGGCAACGCCAGGAGGAGAGGTGATGGGGCCACCATGCCAGGTGAGGAAGGAGAGGACGGAGACATCAGGTTTTCCGGCGGTGGGGGGACGATGAGATGGAGGGGTGCGCGAGTGAGGAGTAAGAGCGCAAAACCTAGCAGGGGCTGTACTTATAGAAGAATTGTCACAGACGATTCTATTAAATAACCGTCTATGATATTCATATAGAAATGGTTCCATAATGGAACCATGTGTGATGTGTAGCATATCACACACAGTTCTATTATGGAACCATCGATGATATTGTATCTTATCACATACGATTCTATTATAGAATTGTCTGTGATATTCTACCTCACAGATGGTTCTACTATGGAACCGTCTATGACACATATATCACAAATGATTTGTGCCACTAAACCACCTATGATAGTTCCTTCTGTATATGATAAATAAGGTTTTTTAGCTAGCCTCAGGAAATGCTAGGCATGCCCTTTGAAAACAAGCAAGCAGATACAATCACAGATGTAATTGTTTTTAAACTACTGAATCAATTACAATGGAATAATTCCTTAATTACATGCCGAGTTTCTTAATTACATTGGAATAATTTCCAAATAGGTGTTGCCATGTGGGATAATTCTACTTGGCTATTTTTTCTTTTAAATAAAGCTCTTCACAATGATCGACACGCATATAGCTTGCTTCACCCTTGGTTCTTCCTTGAGTTTGATGCCATGTCCGAACGGAGTCAACTCATCAAATTGGTTGTACTCTTACTCATCCACGACATTCTTAACTCCAAAAATCCTTCTTTTTCCATAAAGAACTACGTGGCACTTCTTATTTACTAGGTCGGTTACATAAAAAACTTGAACAACTTACCTCGCGAGTACTAATGGTTCATCTTTGTATCCTACACATTCGAGGTCCACAGTAATGACACCGTACTTATCGATCTTTACACCCTAGGGAGTTGGACCCAATAGCACCAAAAGAGAGGGATCTTGAAAATTACATAGTCGATCTCCCAAATCTCCACTACAAGCCCGTAGTAGGAGCTTGGGGGAAGCGGTACTGAACTGCTCATGAAATGCATCTATGCGGACACTTGAGTTCTGGATGTGCTCTTTCTGTCTTGATCTGTTGTATAATATATGTACCCATTACCATGTCTCAATTATAAATTTTGGTCCTTTTGCCAATCATTACAACGTTTCACTTGATGACCTCCCAATGAATCACACCCTCAAACATTTATTGAACTGATAGTTGTACTGTCTCGTGATCCAAACCTCCGATCGGCCTGGATTCTCTTGGCATAGCATATCTTGTGCACTTCAATATACAGGGACACTTTATTCATGTGTTGCAAGACTATGAAATGGACTTGAGTGTACGTATCCAGATTAGGAGTTATTGCTTCCCTTTTGATGGTCCCGATACCCTCTAGCCTTCGCTCATGACGAAATAAAGGCATACCTACTGGTTTGACCTGAGCCATATAATCGATATAGAACTCAATGACCTCTTAGGTTGCATAACCTTCGATGATGCTGCCCTCTGGCCGAGATCGATTGTGTACATAGAACGTGAGCATTCCCATGTACCTCTCGAATGGTTACATATGACGTAGAAACACGGGGCCGCATGTATTCATTCTACTTCCATTCCCAATAGACAAAGAAACTTCTTAGCTTAGTAGGTGGTTCTCAGCAACACATTTCCCTCTGGAAGGATGTTCGCTAGGAAACCTAACAACGACTGAAACTCTTGTCAGACCAACCATTGCTTGCCTTCAATTTCAGCAGTTCAAGAACAGATAACAACCTTGTGTATAGCGGCTTGCAACCTGGGAACAAAAGTTTCTCCAAATCCTCTATCAAGCCCTCGAATTTACCAAACTCTATCTCACTATAATTCCCTTTTGCATTGCGTAGCATCTGATCTAAATTGTCATCATGTGACCTATCCTCATCGAAAGCACAATCCACAACCAACATATCATTGTCTCTCTCGATGATGTTATAACTACCTTCCTATATAATCTTCTCTTCACTATGACTGGTCCAATATGTATACCCATTTTTGAAACCCTTTTGAGTAGTGAGCTTTGATCTGCGCTAAGTTGGTAAATATCTTTATATTATCGCAATCAATGCATGGACAGTACATATATTCCATTTCCTTCTTCAACATATCTTACTCGGCCGCTCTTCTAAAAGTAGACATGCCATTAATGTACTCTTCACTCACATAGTTCTTAACGTACATCCAGCTTCGGTCTATCTACGTTACGCATGTAACAATTTAGTGCCAAATTAGATTATTAATGCTACTATAGCTAGTTCTAGCATAATACTTACACATAATTGTCATTCACCTTATAATAAATTGTCCATATCTAAATTAAGGAGTGACCCATTTTTAAATTGGAACAAACTACCAATTAAGCTAGATATAAACCTTGCTATCATCTCTCTTTATTACAAAGCATATAATTCGAAGCAAATACTAACTTCTAATCAGTAAGAACAAATCGATCTACAAGCAGCTAGATGTACAAGCGGAATGCTTTCACCAAACTCTTGAAAGCCGGCTGCCTCCTTCAATGCAGCACAATGAAGACAGATCTATCGGGACCAGTTTGGCTATGTATTAATTAATAATGGGGCATATCCTAGACACATCCAGCCACAAACTATCTGTAATACATAATTATCATAGACGGTTCTCATTAAGAACCGTATGTGATAATGATTTCATAGACAGTTATTATTACGAACCATCTGTGATAATTATGTATCATAGACAGTTTGTATTGATAACCATTATACATCATAGACGCTTCTAAAGTAGAACCGTCTGTGATAAATACACTACAGATTGTTCTAAATGCATTCTCATATATACATAAATGCAAATTCATATATATATATATATATATATATATATATATTACTTTGTTGTTTTTTACTGGTCAGTAATGTCATCGATCATGTCATTATAGTGAGATCGTTTACATATATAGAAGATAGTAAATACAAATTCAACTGCTTGTATTTACATATGGCTAAACAGTGTGGCCAGTCGCTTCTTAGAAAAGATAAAAAAGTAGAAACCCAACTGCTTCAAAGTTTTTCGAGTGGTAGAGGCAGCATGATATCTTCGTCTTCAAAACTTTGTAGGCGACATGGTCGACATTGGATGGTTTGGGATCATCAGCAAACAAAGCCTGAAATGTGTCCACCCGCTGACGTGCTCGTTTGAGTGTCTCCCGAATACTCTCCGACTGAACAATCAAGTCAAATTGAGTCCATAAGCTCCCTTCTCTTTCTTGAGGGGTCTCGGCAAGGTTGACTTAGTCGCCCAACATCTCAACTAAGCACTCCAAGTGATGATAAGCCTCCTGGAGACATGCAACTCGTTGTGGAGGACCATGTTGATGGTAAGATTAGCTCACCAGAAGTGGGAAACCAACCGGAAGACGAGGCGGAGGAGGATGTCAAAACGACGGAAGGTGGCCTTCAATTGCTTTGGCAAATCCTCGGACATAAAATGAAGGGTACTATTGGCACAGTGTCCTTCCGTAGCATTTGCTAGTGTACAGTCAACTTGATGCTCGTATAGTATGTCATGGTTGGCTATCAATACCGGCGACAAGGAAGAGTAGGGAGCCATTTATTTGTTCTTGAGAGACAAAAAAGATAGGTGAGCAGTCGACGAGGTGCTCGTATAGGATCAGCGATGTGAGGATTAATCGTCGGTGGTAGACAATCATTTTTATACAACAAGGAATACATCTCATGCGTGATACAAAGAGAGGCATCGGGGAGCCAAAACGATCTAAGAGGCACACATGCGTACAAATACATATCATGGACGCTTCCAACCACAAGCCATATATGATATGCAATTATCTCAGATGTTTTGTATTAATAACCGTCTATGAACTATCATATACGATTCTAATTAAAAACCGCCTGTGATGTCTGCAATAATCATAGATGATTCGTATTAAGAACCGTCTGTGAACTATCATAAACAGTTATTAACAAGAACTATCTGTGATAGTTGGGTATCATAGATGGTACATGGTCACGCTTGTAAAATCGTTTGTGATAATTACAGCCATTTGTGGATGAGGCATCCAGTATAGCTTATTTTGTAGCAGTGTAAATTGCGTAGCTTGTGACGTACGACCACACTATGATGTGGTGAGCCACTTGGCAGACCAAGTCCACACTATTTTTGCTGAACTGTGAATATCTCTCTCAATTTGAATGAGATTCAAACTCTTGAATTTAAAGCTTTATTGGGTATTAATGACATACAATTACTAGTGGGTAAATGGCTTTTTAATTGCGTCAGTTACCAGTGGGTAAATGATTGGTTAGTATATACATATATACATGCATATATACATACACACACATATGGGAGCATATCTAGTACTAATGCTGATTTGGGTGATAACATGCTAATGGCGAGGAGGGCTGTCGGATCTGACACAGATGGCTGCGGATGGAGGTGGGGGAGCATCCCAAATCACTTGTGCAATTTTTTGAATAACCCGCCATCTCTATCGCCTCAACGCAAATCACTTCAACCCCTTCTGTCCACCCCATCTCTGCCCATCTTCTCAACTCTCATGGTGGCTTCATCTGCAGCCACCTCCGTTCACCGCTGCAGTGCCTCGTCCACTGTGCTACTACTTCTCTCACTCAATGCAACACCGGTCGCCTCTCACTTCTCCTCCCCTCAGCCATCGTGGCGTTGCATGGCTCGGGCAGTTGGTTCTCGCGTGCCATCATGCCAGCCACCATGCCTCATCCGCAGCGCTGTTGCTCCTCTCCCCTAGTGCACCGTCGGCTGCCTCCCTCTCGGCCTCCCCGAGCGCCTCTGCATCCCTCCCTGAGCATTGTGGACTCCCATCCGGCCTCCTCGCCAAGCGCCACCGTCGACCTCCTCAAGCACTTCTGCCTCCATCCCCCTCCACCACTAACAACTACTCATGCTACTTGAGTAGGATTTAAGAGAATTGTGTGGTTATGTTTCTATGACTTGTGTTTCAATGTATGAAATTTGGGGAATGTTTGTAAATCTCAGTGATTTGTGTTGCATTTTTTATGTAGGCATACTCAAGCTACATAGGAAATAGGGAATCGAGAAGAAAACCACAACAGATGAGACCAAATGCATGGCTTGTCAGCTGGAGCTGCAAGGGAGTAGATGGATGTAGATGTTAGTTGATGTTAGTTTTAGTTTGTGTTTGTGCTCAAGTGCATGCTGTTGTGCCAGAAATGAGATAAGCCTCTTTCATTTTAAGAATTGTTGTATGCAAAAATTATTGTCATTGATCAATCAAGAAATTATTTAATGCAAATGTAAATGCATAATGTTAGATTGTTGAATGCAGATGCAAGTTTGAGTGATTGTTGAATGCAGATTTTAGTGTCAGATTTATTGAATGCAAATGCAAATGCAAATTTCAATGATTGTTGTATGGTGCTGCTACCTTTTGGAATAGGACTATAGGAGCCTTTTGCGCATTTAAAATTTGGGTGAGCCACTAGTAACTGACCCTACCTACTGACAGTAGGTGATCTGAAATTGTCAGCATGGATGATGAGTGTGTTAAACAACAAAAGATTGTTCTTTGACTAGCTCAGTTCTATGTTGATTTTTCATGTTCTATGGTTCAGAAATAGGAAATGCATGGCCATTATTTACTAGGCAGTGTCATGGTTGCTTGTTCTCTTCTATGTTACTACTCCAGAAGGAGATCTACAAAGAGTCCCCAAAAAACTAGTTATGGATGAGAAGCTGCTTATTGAAATTAACGCTGAGAAGGATATGTTCAGTGGAAAGTATGTCAAGGAGTGTTTGAACCTGGGAATTGAATTTACTAGCTTACCTTTTATTTTCCTCCAATACTTGCCTGCCTGAGTGTATGTGCATGCTTCTATTTGTGCCTCACCTATTAGGTGTGATTTAAATCTTGAGCATGCACATAACACAGTCTTGAGTATGCATATAACATGCTTTGGACAAGACATGGATAATTGTAACATCCTGAAAATTGTAAATTTGAAAATATGAAGTTTTTAAATTATTTTGCAATTTGATCTGTTGAAATTTGGAGTTTATGGCTATTTTTCAAATTTTGGTGGAGGTTCCAAAAATTTAAGAAGCTCAAAAAGAAACAAACATTAGTAATACCCTAAAAAGGAAATGTGCAAATAATAGAAAGATAAAATTTCAAATATAAATCTGGAAAGATGATCCAGTATAAGGAGGGAGAGATTTAAATTAACATATATAAATTTCATTTTGACCATAGGATTACAAAGGTGCAACAAAAATAAATATATAAGTCATACGCAAAAGTGTATATGTATGTGTATGCCAAAAATAGACATAAATAAAAATATATATATGCTTGTATATATATATGTAAATATAAAATAAATAGCAATGAAATAAAAAGAAACAAAAGAAAGGAGAATGGGAGGGGGGGGGGGTCAGACCAGGCTGAGCTGGCCCAACCACCCCCTCTCCTTGTCCTTCTCCCCGCATCGGCCGGCCCAGCCCATCTCTCCGCTCCCTTACACGGACCGTGGGCCACCTTCCCCATCCCACTGCAACGCGAGCCCGTGCCCCGCCGCACTCCCTCCTCTCTCTCTTCCCGCACCTCTCCTCCCTCCCCTTCTCTTTTTTCCTCCCCGTGCACAGCGGCCCGCGCATGCTCTGCCACGCCAGCTCTTGCGCGCCAGTGAGCCATCCACTCCGCCCTGTCAGAACACGCCTCCTGCCACCCTCTGCGCCGCGCCGACCAATCACCTCGCCCTGCCACGCGCCGCGCGCCGAGCCCCGCGCCCGGGCGAGAACTGGCCGTCCTTCCCCGCTCCGCCCGGTCCTCCGCCAACGACGTCTCCCCTCCTCCGGCTATAGGAGGTCTTGGCCTCCCTCACTCCCGCGCCACCCCTCTTTCTCCTCCTCCCCCATTTTTCCCTTTCCTCCCCGAAAGTCGCCGGCCGCCTATTCTTCCCCGAACAACCGCCGCTACCGCCTCCCCGCCGTTTCTGGCTCCCCGGCACCCTCGCCGTGAAACACCCATGCCATCTCATGCTCCAGGGTCTCCTCTCCATTCCCCCTTAACCGATTGGAAATCCACGCACCATAGCTCACCGCATGGCCCTTCTCCCCGAAGTTCGGCCGGAGCACTCACCACCGATTGAAGCCGTCTTGGACCAATTCCGCCGAGCCTGAACTTCTTGGGAGCTCCGCACACACATCCCCTCCAACACCCGAGCATCTTGCAGCCCGAGTCGAGCCCGCGCCGTGCGCCTCCTCCACCGGTCGCCGTCGTACGCCGCCGGCCCGCCTCGAAGCCCCTAGCCCGTACCAACTCCTCCCTCGGACTCTACATCGCTCCAAGAACCCGTTTTGGTCATCTCCGGTTCCTTCCCGGTGGTCCCTCGCCGGCGACGCTAACGGTCATGTGCCACTCCGAGCTCCCCTGTTCTGCACCCATGCCGTGGCTTATTTCTTTTGTTTTGCCCCCTCCTCTAGAACGCAAGTGGGCGGCCGCCCGGATGGTCACCAGCGCCTGATGCCTAGCGCACCCCGCTGAAGTCTCGGGTTCGAATTCACACTCTGCCCCTATCCTTGTTTTTGCAATTTATTTCCTTAGCTATTTCCATTGGAAGATAATTAAGAGATGATTCCAGGAAGCTAAGATAATTAATTAACATCAAATTTATGTATGTACCAGAATATAAAGTCTATATGCATAAGAGTAATTAAGTGATTAAGAGAAGTAGTTTAGTATTAGCTTACTAATACCTAAATGATTGAAACTTAAGTTAAAGATTTCATAGTATACAAATGAATGAACTTTAGAAATAATTAAGAGAAAATAGGTAATTAACATAAGTTTAAAATAAAAGATAAGGGATTCATTATAGAGATGGGATAAAGCCTTGTGCAAGGTGAGATAATTAGAGATTTAATTATGGATTAGCTATTATATGCTAGTAACTCATGTGCCTTAATCTTTATTTTGGGAGTTTAATTGTTAATCCGCATAGTGAGCAATTTAGAAGTGTTGTAGTCTAGGTCCAAATATCCATGAAATGACGATTTAGCTAATAGAAACTTTATAGAAAATGCATTATACATCCTTGCATGATAGGAAGATTGTAAAACTAGCTCCCACGTAGTTAAAACATAACCATATGCCCAACGTTTATCATGCCACCATTAAGCAAGCCTCAGTGACATATTTTAAAATAATAGCCTTAGGACCTCAAGATTCAAAATAATCTCATAGACATATGAATACCCTAAATTGAACGTGTAACCAATAACACGAGTAATTAGGGTCACATAAAATGCTACATACCAAGCTTTGCCCAGATAGCTAAGTTTAAAACTAACGTTAGAAATAAAGCTAAGCCTAATGATAGCTGAAGTATAAGCAATATGATAATAGTACTACTAATTAAATCTTAACACTAAATTTAATACATAATAATATTGAGCATAAATATAGCTAAGCCTAATGATAGCTAAAGTATAAGCAAGATGATAATAGTACTACTAATTAAATCTTAATACTAAATTTAATACATAGTAATATTGAGCATAAATATATATATCTAGCAAGCTGGGACTCGTATAAATAGACCCTAATTCAAATTAAACTTAGCCTAGTAATAAATGGAGGTACATAAAATATCATACCACAAAATGCTATAAACATAGCCCATAAGATTAACTCTATAAGCTAAAATTTGCAAACATTACTTATATATACATATATCATATGCCCTGAACATTAGCACGACAAAATACACCAATTCATAGGTTTAACCTAACTCATGGGACTTCCTTAATAAATACCAAAATAATAAAAGAAATTGTTAACAAAAAGACCCAGTCACCGTACTCTACCATCGACCTTGCCTCAACTCACTCGAATCACCCATTAACTCATAATAAAACTAAATTGAGTTATTCGGATTTCTTTGGATTTTTTGAGTTATTTGCTTTTATTTGGATTTAGTCGTTTGTCGCGTAATTAGAAATTGGAAGTCGTGAAGATTCAATGGATCAAGTGAGGTCAAGCTCGAAGTGAAGATAGAGACCAAAAGCTCAAGAGAAAGCATTGCGTGAGCTCAAGACCGCGGTAAACCGCACCAGGCGAGTCAATACTTTGATCATGTTGAACCTACATTTTCTGCAAATTACTTTGGTTTAAATTATCAAATTGCATGCTGTTAGTTTATTTGCAAATACATGTTTAATTTAAGATTCTAGTTATATGCCCATTGTTTGCCTTGAATAATATTACACCTCCTTTGGAATACTTGAATATGTGAACCTTATCGCCCTAGCAAAATTATAATAGTAACTTTTCAAAAGTAAGTCTGTAATTATACGCTGTGCTTAGCCCTGCTAGATACACGGGGCGCTGAAATGCCCAAAGCGTCATTATCAATTTCAATCATGAGAAACTGTTTGGGAAGTCGTGGTGGTAATGACTGGTATATGTTGGTATGATTACTTTATATTCCCAAAAACCCCAACTTGCTTATATATCTGGGCGGATGGTTCGAGGGTGTGAGTGTGGTGCAGTGGATGCACAAAGTGGGTTAGTGGTAGACCGCCCAGATACCACTAAGGACCGAATCTTGTCATGGCCTCCTGTGTAAAACAGTATAACCACAAGTCTGTAAAGTACAACTTGGCTAAGTAAATTTATCGAAATCCCCGGACTCATCTCACCGGTAGTGGATGGGGAGTGGATACGCACGGGCAAGGGGGCCCTAAGGGACACCAGTGGAGGGTGAAGTTTTCCCAGCTGTTCTAAGCGTTGTGGGGAGTTGAGAAGCCCAGCTGCGTTAGTAACTGTGGGGAAACATCCCGTGCATAGATGGGACCCACCGCAAGTGGGAGAAGCTCATAAAGTGAGATGACAAAAGAGACTAGATATTTTGAAAAGTCACTGTGACGGTCTACTCAACCACACTTCTAGGGAATCGTGTGGGGCAATGAGTTAATTGTCTCTTGTGGTGAAAGTGTACAAACTCTGTAGAGTCAAAACTATTCGAATAGCCGTGTCCACGGTTAAGGACGGACATGGGAACTTAACCAGATATAGTTCTATTTCAAAATGCTTTATGGGTGGGATTGGAAAAGTGAAGGGCAGTGGAAAGCCCTGGTTTGAATTGTCCTGGGTGTCGTCCCAGTGGTAAGTTAAGCGGCTATAACGCTAAAAGATGCTATATGGTGCAGATGCCATGTAACGGTGGATGGAATCTGGATCGCTATTATTATTGCATTCTCTACATATTATGTTTTTGTTCCAAAACTAGTAGGTCTCAGGAAATTTTTATGTATCATATTTCAAAAGTAAAATGTTTTTCCTTCGTACAAAATAAAATGTCAGGGAGAATAAATAGAGCCGTGAGTAAAAGAAGATGGATGTTTGTGGTAAATACATAAAGTTGTCGGTGGATTCATGTCGATCATAAAAAGGAAACGATAGTGTGGATTTTGGGAGAAATAAGTTAGCAAAATCTAAATGAGTAGATAGGCTAGATAGATGATTTAAATGATTTTTGGAGAATTAGGAGTGCAAAGATAATTACTGGACTAATTTTTGGGAGATAGTGGCGATAATGGGATTAATAGGATTTGATCGATTACTAGATGAGTCAATTGAATTTTTGAGAATTTGGAGATATGATAATTGGAGTATAGATTGGATCGATGATAATATTGGTGGATGTATACCAGTGAATCGTAAACTTGATCAATGATATTCTTGGTGGAGGTATGCCAGTGGATTAGTTAGAGGTAGATAATAGAAAATAAGGTTGATTTTTGTAAGAGCAAATTGTGGTTGTGGATCAATAGTAAAAGGAATAGGTTGTTAGGAATTTGGAATACAAAAGATATTGGTGGATTGTATAATTGATGATATTCGCTGTTTGGTGTTTTAGACAACAATCAATATAGAAAGAATATGATCGGTGGATTGATTAAATGATGTCACTCGCTGTTTGAAGTCTTAGACAACAATCAATTTGGGAAGAGTATATTCGGTGGATTAAGTAAATGATGTCACTCGCTGTTTGGAGTCTTAGACATCAATCAGTAAGGAAACTGTGTCTTTGGTGGATTAAGTCAATTATGGCAATCACCGTGCGGAGTATAGATAGAATTAATAACACTATGATTTAACAATAATAATGCTACTAAAAGCAACTTTTGGCAAATAAAATAACCCGAGCCTCTCCTTTGATAAGCCATGCATACTATTTCTTTGCATTCTGTGTATTGGCTCACGGAGCACGGTGGTTAGTGTGCTCACACTCGCTCTCATAACAAATCTAGAAGCAAGAATCAGATCGCTACGCTTCAGCAACACTACTGGTCATGGTGGCAAAGATAATGAAGACGTCAAGGGCTAAGTCGCGAACCTCCAGTTGGCTGCCTGTGGGCATGTCCTGAAGGTCCCACCTGGGTGCTTCGTTCTTCCGCTGCTGCAATTTAATGATTTCGGCCTAATCGGCCCATGAGTAAGTCTACTATTATATTTACACTTCCGCATGATATGTAACTTGATAATCAGAACTGTAAACTGTGAGCACTATCTACTGATCCAGGGAATAGTGCGGTGGAATCATAAAGGAATCCGGATTATAAAATCTGGGTCCTGACAATAACATTTGCTATCTGTTTTCTTTTGAACTGCCACATCACCGGAGATTAGAAGCTTGTACACATGCATGGGATGAAAATGTTTCTCTAACTATCTATTTCTTTCCTGATTTCATAAACTGTTCATTGTTCTGGAACTCAAACTGAATCTAGTATATGCTTTTGTATGACTTGTTGTTTGCATTTATCTCAAACTCAAATTGTTCATTATTTTATTACTGAGACTGCTTGCAATCACTAATTCACTGTCCAGGAAAATGAGACTGCTGGCATATCTGTACTCTTAGCTCTCAAGAAGATGCTGCTGACACGATACTCTTGTTGTTGTAACTTGAGAATGCTAGGCAAGTTTTCTGAATTGCTACAGCATTAGATCAGCACAAGATATTGTTGCAACATTCACATATCCAACAATGACAGAGTACAAATTTTCACATTCACACGTTCACAGCAACAAGCAGCAATTTTGAGAACCAAAAAATTCATTACCTGATACTATTCATTGTACATTGCGATATTCAGTACAAGATCAATTTTTGAATCAACTCACATGAACAACTTTGAAATTGCTTACACTACACAAATCAAACATTCAAACTGAAATTGTTGCATAACCCTGGCAATCCATAATTCAACACATGAGTCAAATTGAGTCAATTCCTTCATCAAGTGGGGCTGCCTCACCTTGTCAGCTGCAGCATATGTACAGAGGAGACATGGTCAAATGTCATACTGCAAATAACAAGTGAACGAGATAATATTATCAGATGATAGGCACCAATCGTTTCCTCCGTCTTTTCTAAATGACTATTTGTTTTATTACATTGCAGAATCAATATAGCAGTAGCAAGAGCAGATCCAATGATTATGCATTCAATAAATCTGACACTGAAATCTGCATTCAATAATCACTCAAACTTGCATATGCATTCAACAATCTGACACTATGCATTTCCATTTTCATTAAATAATTTTTTTGATTGATCAATGACAACAATTACTGCATACAACAATTCTTTAAATGAATGAGGCTCATCTCATTTCTAGCACAATAGCACGCACTTGAGCACAAACACAAACCGAAACTAACAGCTACATCCATCTATTCCCTTATAGCTCCAACTGACAAGCGCATGCATCTGCTCTCATCTGTTGTGGTTTTCTTTGTGATTCCCTATTTCCCATGCAGCTTAAGTGTGCCTGCATAAAAAATGCAACACAAATCACTTGAGATTTCCAAACATTCCCCAATTTTCATACATTGAAACATAAGTTTCAGAAATATAACCACACAATTCTCTTAGATCCTACTCGAGCAACATGAGTAGTTGTTAGTGGTGGAGGGGGCACGGAGGCGGAGGTGCTCAGGGAGGGAGGTGGAGGCGCTCGGGGAGGCCAGGAGGTGTTGGGATACGGGTAGGCTACACTAGCGCAAATTAAAAATTTCTACCGTGTAAACCAGGAAGCCATGCGAGTGGGGATCATGGATTATTACTACTAGACACGCAGTGCAGTGGAAGTAGAGTTGAAGCAGCCAATTCAACAAAGAGCGCGTCAGTGTAGTGGTAGTAGTCGATCGTCCTTCGGCCAACCGTCTTCTCTTCGTGATCGTCCCAATCAGTGTTGCAGTCACAGTAGTGCCTCTACCGAAGTCCACACATTCAGGGACGCGCATGACAAGGGATATGAGAGGTGGCGGCTAGGGTTTTGACAGGTGTGTTTTGGGGATCCAACCCTCAACTCTTGCACCTCTCCTTATATAGTCTTCAATCGGATCC
Organism: Dendrocalamus latiflorus; assembly: GCA_017311315.1. Lineage (NCBI taxonomy): Eukaryota > Viridiplantae > Streptophyta > Magnoliopsida > Poales > Poaceae > Dendrocalamus > Dendrocalamus latiflorus. Next base: position 8,542,569 of record CM029647.1, on the reverse strand, counting down.
ATAACCGATATGAGTAGAGATCGAATCCTACTAGAAAACTATCATCTGACCCCTTATCGTTCCAACCCATTAAGTGTGTGACCCTGTAGGTTCATAATTTGGCCATGGGTCAAAAAACTCCTTTATGGCCCATAAGTTGGTAGCAGTCCCTAGCAGGATATAATGACTCCTAAACATACATAAAGATCATATCGGACGAACCTATATAGTACTTATGTACCGATCCCTTTGTCTCATGATACTAGATCGAACTCAAGGCGAAAAGCGTGTCATCATATGATTACTCGATCATTCACTTGAACGTGTAGTGGATTACTCAGTTGTGATTGACCCTTTAACCACATTCGACATGACCATGCAATTTCATAATCCAACCACATCGAGGGGCCCAGAGATATCTTTCCTGTTATATAGGAGGGGCAAATTCCATCTTGATCACTCATATTCCTCTAAGGCAGCGAATATAGTTAGAGTTGATCAAGGATTATAATATTGGAATTCATTATCATCTAGGCAAAGCAAAATGTTGTGGCAGACGCGCTAAGCAGAAGGTCCTATGTAAACAGTGTTTTGTCAAAAGAAGACCAGATCCAACTTTAGGAAGGAGTCTCCCATCTGAGTCTAAACCAAGTGGATCAAGGTATTCTCTCAGCTTTGGAGATTCAACCTGCTTCACCTGATCAGATCAAGGAAACCCAAAAGGTTGATGAAGATATTCAAGAAATCAGGAAGAATATGAGAAGAAGCAAAGCCCCAGGATATAATGAAGATGAGAATGGAACTATCTGGTTTGAGAACCACATCTGTGTGCCCAATAATCAAGATATTAAGAATATTATTATGCAAGAAGCCCATGAAACCCCATACTCAATTCACCCAGGTCATACCAAGATGTACGAGGACCTTAGGGAAAGATACTGTTGGGTCAGTATGAAAAGAGATATTGCAGAATTTATTGAAGCTTGTGGCACCTGCCAGAGAGTCAAGGTAGAACATCAGAAACTTGCAGGACTTTTGCAACCCTTACCAATACCAGATTGGAAGTGGGAAGAAATTGGCATGGATTTCATAACCGGACTCCCTAGAACTCAATCCGACTATGACTCAATCTAGGTGGTAATTGACAGGTTGACTAAGGTAGCTCATTTCATACTTGTCAAGACTACTTACTCTGGAAGTAGGTTAGCTGAGCTATATATGTCCAGAATTATATTATACCTCAGGATGCTACACCTGAAATGAATTTTCTTGAAGGGTGCCTAACATAGTCGTGCCTTCTACCAATTAACTAGAAATTAAGATCATCTTAATTATCTACACGGACTCCAGTAGTTGGTAGATGTAGCAGAAGAGCTAATATCCATCGAAGGTAATACGAAGTGATGGTACTTAACCTTGTATGGTAATCAAAGCAAGAATATATTCTTGAATACAAAAAAATTGATTAAAGAGATAGCCCGTGAGGATGTATTGGTTGATGGCTAGTGATGAATAATTAGAAATAAACTTCTCAATATGTTGTTGCAAGTGGTCATCTCGAGAGTTGTACTCCCTTCAGTCCCAAATTCTGCAAATATCTTATGTTTCGTATCGTCGAGTCAATACAACTTGGATCATTAATTTTTATCTCATTTCTATTTGTAAATATTATAAAATGTAACATGAGTAATTTTCTAGCTAATAAAGAATTTGTGACCCCACAATGATGTAATGTCCTAGACATTGATTTGGCGTTTCCGAAAGTATTTAGCAGATTCACGGAGTTTTCTTTTTCTTCCGTTGAATCATAAAGGCGGGTGTAGGCTGTGAATTTGTCTAAAAAGAGAAAAAAGAGGGTTGGTGGGCTGTTCAAAGAGGGAGGCCAGACCTTCCACCACCCACCTAGGCCCAACCTATTTCTCCCCCTTGGCCCAGCCGCCCCTCCCCCCAAACCCTAGGCGCCCATCCCACTTTCCCCAACCCCCCAGCAGCCCCTCCTCTTCCCCTTGTGGCAGCCACCCTTTCCCTCACGCCCTCTCTCTCACCTGCATCTCCTCTCCCGAGCACCCTACTATTCCCCCTGCTGAAAAGAAGAAGGGAGGGAAGGAAAGAAGGGAAGAAAGGAGAGGAAGAAGAGGAAGAAAAGGAGCAAGAGGAAGGAGGAGGCGAAGGAGAGGAGTGGGGTATTTTTTTTGTGCTGGTGTTCCAAGGATCTTGCTGTGGTCTCCAAGGGTAACCAACATTTTCCCCTTTTTGTTCGTAGCGATTTCTCAACCGGGTCAGTATTTTGTTAATCGCTCGATTTGTGCAGTCTGCTATGTTTTGCTTGTTAGGGGATCTTTTGTGTGAAATATGGGCATTTTAATCCTTAGTGTTTTGTAGAGGACTTAATTATCTTTCTGTAGAGTGGTTGTTCATGTCATTCCGATGAACGGTTTAGGAGTTATGAGCATTTCCATGTCGCTGTGCACTCTGATAGTTCGAGTTCTGGCAGTCAGTGGGGATTAAAATATTAAATAAAGAAAAAGTTTTTTTCCTGCAGAACCAATTCATATGAAAGTTGTAGAGGACTCAGATACCTAGCTTTCGTATTTTATTCATAATTTTTAGACAAGTGATTTGGGCGCAACAGAGGTTGGAATCTACAGTGAGCAGGGTTGGTTTTAGGATTCAATCTCTATTCGTGGGCAGATTCAACGGCTCTAATGATTTTTATGAATTTCCTCATAATAACAGAAATTGTAGACAATGTTGTATTGTAGCTTCTGGTAAAATTTCATAATTTTTTGGAGCATTGTACTATTGGTGGTGGTCTGTAGAAACTCGCTGGTCAGAACTCAGGGGCAGATTCTGTACTCTATTTTCCATTGCAGATTACACCCTTTTAATGGAGGAATAAAATTATGATATCTTTATGAAAGTTGTAGATTTAATTATTTAGATTTCAAAAATTCTATTTAATTCTGTGGTTTGTTCAATGGATAAAAAGATAAGAAAAAGACAAGTAGCACTGCTGCAATAGGCTGAGCATCAGGGCGGCAGTTTGAGAGGGAGTTGTTGGGTTTCGGGCGTAGTGGCGTGTTTTCTCTTAGTTATGAATGTTATATGGAGGTTTTGTGCTGAGTGGTGACTTATGAATAGGTGGTTTCACTCCTGACTGTGCTTGAGCTCTTCGCCCCTTTGGTAGAGGATAGGCTGAGCGTCGGGCAGCAGTTTGAGAGGGCGTTGTTGGGTTCGGGCGTAGTGGTATGTTTTCTTTCAGTTATGAATGTTATATGGAGGTTTTGTACTGAGTGGTGACTTATAAACAGGTGGCTTCGCTCCTGACCGTGTTTGAGCTCTTCGCCCCTTTGATGGAGGCAAGTAAACGTAGCGGTTGTTGCTACATTTTAACTTATTAATTTAACTATCTCCACCATAATTGTTGATGTTTAGTAATTAATCTATCTTTAAATAAAGATGCCCTGCTGCGCTATGTCTTATTTTCTACATATTGTTGTCCATGTGGTCATATTCCTAATGAATCAATTGTGGCCATATCATGCATGTCATTTGCATTGAAGTTATGTCGCCGCACCTAGCTGTGACCGTACTGGCACAACATCGTACATTGCCGTAGTACGATGCACACTCTTACGTTGCCATGTAAGAGTTCAGTAGATCATTTGCATAATATGCATTGCATGAGGATAATCTTTGTTCTGAGGTTATATGAGGTATTGGCTCGCGAGAGTCCCTTGTGGCACGTAGTATGTGGATCAATTGTATACATATGCATTTTATGAGGATAATTCTTGATCTGAGGTTATATGATGTATTGGTACGTGAGAGTTACTTGTGGCATGTGGAATCTTTGTGTGTTTGCTGTGGGTGGTAGATGTGGTTTTGGATATGAATGACGCTACCGTGAGGATGATGAGAATCAATTGTTAATGCTTTATCATTGTACCACAAGTCTTCAACTTGATGCTTAATCATCCACAATTTAATTAATTTGTTAAACGGTTTGCTTGCTGAGATTTTATCTCACCCTTGTATTCTCTCTCTCAGGTGATCCTTGAGTATGTTTGGAAACGGTAGAGCAGCACGACACCATTACACAAGATTTCAGGAGCTTCACTGTAATAAGTTAGAGGACTTGATTTAACTGTAACTTAATGATGCTAGATCGTAGTTAGATTCAGTGGGGTTTGAGCAACCAAAACTAGGTTGACAAAGGATGTCAGTGCATCGTTTTATGTTCTTATGCAGTTACTCTCTCCTATGATATGTAGTGTTATCATGCTTCTGCGGATCATTTTTTTCTTGGAGAGATTTTGTAGGATTCTCTCTCTGTAATCCAGCAGGTCGTAAATATAGTTTAGTAGCTTCCTATGGTAATATGGTTCCTAGGGTGTTACACGTGAAGTATCATAACATACAACATCACGTACATTAATTGCTAAAGGCCGGTTAATATATCGACAGTGCCCATCCGCATTTGTTAACTGTCTACAATACCGATAAATAAGAACTCAAACAATCTGCAGGGACATTCATTTATTTGAACTGACAGATACATATCACCAGTAGTAGTTCAAGAAGAAAAAGCAACAACAGTGAAGTGATGAGCCCCATGAATCACACGAAACATAGACCGACACAGAACAACAAACCAATCAGAGTATACAGAAGGATCAAACTAAAGCGCATACAAATTAAAATCACACTTTTACGGTCCTCCATTATTATTACTGCAGTATAGCTGCCATCCTGCGCATGCAGTACTGGGACGTACGTACTCGCAGGGAGAGATCGTACGCACGAGCCGGCCATCCAACGAACTGCACGCATGCGCGGGCGTGGCCTACTTGGGCGGGAACTTGGTCTTGATGGACTCGACCAGGCCGCCGTCGATCTGGAAGGCCCTGGCCAGCACGTCGGTCGGCACCGTTGGTGCGGCGCCGAACAGCGTCTCGGCGATGGACTGCGTGCCCTGCAGCTGGCTGTTGAAGGCCACGATAGCGACGGCCGGCGAGTTGCCGTTGTTCCTCTGGAAGTGAACGAGGCCGCGGGGGAAGACGAACACCTCGCCCTTGCAGACGGTGCGGGCGAAGAGCTTGTTGGCCGTGGTGATGAAACCGACGTCCAGGGAGCCCTCGAGCACGAAGATGATCTCGGTGGCGCGCGGGTGGGTGTGCGGCGGGTTCAGCCCCGACGGCGCGTAGTCGATGCGCGCGATGGACACGCCGAGGGTGTTGAGCCCCGGGAGGTTCTCCGCGTTCGCCGCCGTCACCATCGACCCCACGGCGTTGCCCGTGTTGCCGGGGTTGATCAGCCCGTCGAAGAAGAAGTCGTTCACCGTCACGTTCTCCGGCCTCTTGCACGGGAACCCGTTCAACCGCAGTGCTGCACGCATGCACGAATGTATATCATCAGCTATATGTGCGATCTGCTGACAATTATATACGCATGGAACTTGCACGCAATGAAGAAATTAAAGACGAGTGACATATCACTTACGGCCCTGGAGAGATTTGTAGTCGGCGACGCAGATGTCCTGGAGCATGTCGGGGTCGCCGGCGAGCGAGGGGGCGGCCAGCGCCAGGAGGACGGCGAAGATGGCGAGAAGCTTGGCCATGGTCAAGTACTTGGCTGATCTTTTGCAGCTCGCGCTTGGCTAGCTTAGCCTGTGATAGTTGGTGTGTCGACTGCAAATGAGGACGAGGATGGGAGGGAAGCTGGCATTTATAGGTCACGATGATTAAACAGTAGCTTCAGCTAGGGTAGGTGGCCGATGTCAATCGCTGTCCGTCTGCTGTCATTTGGCCAGAGTGTGGGAGGGAGAGAGTACTACTGTTTCACACGTTTAGAATTTAGAGACTGCCTCGGACGTCAGGAATTTCTCAGTAAATATTTTAAAGGAATGTCTATACAATATTCAACTATTTTTTAGGACAAAAATAGTCAGATTGATCTGGGGCGTTAGATCTCCATCCATGTTGTATAGACACTCCCATATTTTAATTCCTGTAGAAATCAGGAAAATTCCTGCGTTTCCAAACGGGGTCTTTTGTAAATTCAGTGATGTATTAGGAGACATAAAGCTAGCTTATTTTCGTTGCAGCCGAAAAATTTTTGCATATCAAGCTCACTTCCACTACTACAAAAAAATGTATGCTGGACATCTTATTACAGACGGTTTCCGAGAACCGTCAGTGTTGCAAAAACCGTCTGTGATATTATCACAGACGGTTCAGATTAAAAACCACCTATAATGTATGCTGACATCACAAACGGTTTTTTAATCCGAACCATCTGTGATAATGCCACATCACCGATCCGTGGTATATATCTCAGGATTTTGATCCCACCCGTCCATTCTCTCCGCATCGAACAGCAGACACCAGTTTCCTCCCACCTCTCGCCCTTATTTTCCCCCTTTCCCTTTCCTGCTACTCCTAGTTCACCCACTCCTTATTTGCCTGCTTCCTCCCCTAAACCGAAGCGCTCCATCCCCTCGACGATGCCAACTACCGCCATGAGCTCCTCCGCTTCTGGTTGTGATGCCACGGTTCACTGTACAAGACACTCTTGTCGTAAATGTCGTAAGAGTGTCTTGTGCAGTGTCACCGTCGTGACACAACAGTGACGCTACTGCCACCTCTCCTTCATTGCCGGTGATATCCCCCATCCAATCCCCACCCCTCTCTTTCTTGATGCTTAGATCTAAAATTACGAAATTGATGGATGGCTAACTAGCTAGCTAGTGTTTTGGTCATATAAATCTTGATGCTTCTAGATTTTTTTTCTTCTACCAATTTCTTGAAGACTTCAATCCATAGACTAAATTGACTTTTAGCACATTGTGTGGACTTAGGTACGAAGAGGAGACTACATGCCAAGGCCCATTTAGTTGTTCAACGGGTCCGAAAACTTCGGAGGTAATTTTGAGGGCCCAAACGATGGTTTTTTAGATTTCACTTTTTTGGAGCCTCACGAATGAATCAAAGCTGTCCTTGTGGATTTTCGGATGAAACTTTTCATTAGCTGTCAAATGAGTCCAAGAACATCGAAAACAGAGTTTGTATGCAAAAGTTATGGCTGTTTTATTGAGTATCATTTTCAATTGATTTGTGACATGGATGTGTTTGTTTCTGAAATGAATGTGAATTGAATATATACATATACTGAGCATGACTAGCATTTCTTGAGGGTAGCTAATAAACAGTCATACAAAAGAATATCATAAATGGTTTCTAGGATAAACCGTCTGTGATACATCATCACGGACGGTTGGTAGTTAGAACTGTTTGTAATGTGCGAGCATCACAGACGGTTTTTGATTCGAGCTGTCTGGGATGTGTGAGCATCACAGAAGTTTTTTGATTCGAGCCGTATGTGATAGTCTTCTTCACAGACGATTCTTTATACGAACCATCTGTGTTGTGCCTTATCACAGATAGCTCACAAACCATAAAAGATAACTGCCTATTATCACAGATACATAACTTCAGATGGTTCAGAAAATCATCTATGATGACGGTTTAGAACCGTCTGTAATGACTATTTTTGTGGTAGTGTTCACTTCATCCAGATACATGGTCAAAGGATATTCTATGTTCAAGCCGTGTGTCTAGTGAGGGCATTCCAGTAATCATCACGATTATGTGGGGTATATGGATGTCAAGGAATTGTTGGACTTATCAGGGGAAGGCTATAATCCTCATCAAGAAATGTAGCAGGAGACGTACATTGCCTAGAACATCCTAAAGAAGCAGCGACCATGGGAGGTACCCGTCTTGTTTCTCAATGGAATGACCACCTGCAATATGGTTCAAAACTTCAAATTGAATTTAGATTGTGCGATTAATTATGTGTCGACTATGGTAGGGCGGGAGTGGTTCTTTGCGATGACCGAGAGGTTTCTGTAGCAACACTGGCAAAGCCATATAGGGCAATCACAAACTCTCGTCATTGAGGCATTAGCTTGCAAAGATAAAAATTCTTCTTGCCCAGCAAAGAGGATGCTATAAGGTAGTAGTCGAAATTGACTCTCAGCAGTTGGCGATGTTGCGGAAGCAAGAGGATTCGACGAAGATGCATTTCTCAGTGTGCCTAAAAATCGATCGAGAGATCGATCAATCCAGACCGGCCGTTCATTCCTTCCCTTCTATCGATCCACCAGCCACGCGACCATCTCTTTCCAACTGCAGGCGTTCGCTTTCTTATGATTGTGTGCTCACATGCATGTACGAATTAGGGCATCTAGCTTTTCACCACCAGATTTTAGATTATTTGACGCGGACATTGTGGCAGACAATTAATACGACCATGTCTACCAATCACGCTCCAATCGTACAACGTGTAGTAACTGCACGTCTTGCCTAGAGCAAGAGGCAGCCGCCAACCTAGATTATATTGTTACCCCTGAATTACATGCACCACCAATTTAATTTACGATGCCAGCTACTGCCTTCAATGAGATTAGCCAATTGCTGTGTCAGATCAGACTTAAATTTAGGCTTAATTAGTCGATAGGTATAACTTGCAATAAAAGCATATGCAAGGGTACGCTTAAACATCCACCACACCAGTTACAAGATCAGATCAGGCTCCGTAACGAAAAAACTTCTATACATCTCCGAAGAATTTCCTTCTGGTTCGTACGTACGTACACAGTATACTGCATAATAATCAAGGCGTAAATTAGGATTAATCGACGAAGCAGATGCCATAAGTAGTACTTTCTCTGTTTACAGATGTAAATTGCCGTGAGTACGGTACAATCAAGCTTTTTAAACTTTGACCACTAATATATGTTAAAGTATATATATTGACCACATAAAAATCATACCATTGGATTTATTTGGCAAAATATTTTCATAATGTATGTTTTTATTATTGTTGTTAGTATATTTTGATAATAAATTATAGCCAAAGTCTTGCATTGGAGACGGCCATAAGTAGTAGTATACTCTGCTAACTGTCCATATATGCATGCGTGTGTCGGTGGAGATGAGACGTATATCTAACCTTGATGCGTGTACATTTGAATATACTGTCGCTTACCGCGAGTATATACACTACGTACGTACGTAGTACCTACGTGCTGTTGGTTGTATCCTTAAGAGTCCCATGAACAAATTAATTAATCAAGTTGTTGGTTAGCTAGCTAGCTAGTAGCATGCCTATATTTATCATCTTGCTGCTTTGAAAAGGGGGCAAAAAGAAAAGTTGGCACGTACGTCACGTCTCGTACGTGCGAGCTTGTACATCCGTGGTCAATTATAATTACTACGTTTTACTTGTCCTCCCGGTCGAGTAAACCCGTACTGATAATATCGTGGCAACAGCTATCGTTTGGAAAATCGTCTGATGAAGTACAAAATATTTGATTTAAGTAAGCCATCTCGTGTTCTAGAAAAAATAATCAAAACATGGGTTAATTAGAGGAATGGACTTCGCATGCATGCAGTATTGGCAGGACATATACCTGCAGCTCCTCAATATTAGTTGAAACCAATCGCGCATCTCGATCTTTCTCGTGGTCATGCATGCATGTCGAAACAACCCAAAAATTCAAAATTTTTAAATTTGTTTGAAGTTTTGTTGAATTCAGAGGTTTTGTCAAATCCGGAAAGTTTCCTAAACCATGCCGCTTACCCTTTGTGCAAATGTGCTTTTCAAGTGTAGATGCGCACTCAAGCTTTTCCGCATCGCTCTACTCCTGCAACCATGCGCCGCAACGCCGTTCGTACTCACCCGCACCACCTTGCTTGCTTGTCACCAGCATCTGCGCCAAAATCCACACAGCATCGATGCCATGTCATCGACTGCTCGTACCCAGCCTTAATGCCGCTATTAATTCGGCACCGTGCCGCCCTACTGTCGACCCACGCTACTGCAACTTCGCGCCGCTAGATGCTCGACACGCAATGCATTGTTGCTGTTCACCGTGCCACATCACACGTTTACACCAGTGAGAGGCAACACCTCTCCTGTTGCCAACGTGTTTGCCAACTTTGGAACTACAGCGCGAAAACTGCGTGCCCGTCCATGCACCAAGTACGCTCCCACACCACTACTGGCGCCACTGTCTTCGCCACCTACTTAGCTGAGCTCTGTGACTCCCTCACCCTCTTTCCGCATCGCCCCACACCTACTACCACCATTCCTTCCTCAACTCCGGCCGCGCAGTGTCGCTATAGACGATACCTAAAATTGCCATCGGTGAGCCAACTTTGATTTCTTGCCTCCGCCTCTAATCTAGTCCAATTGCTCGTGTCCATAGGTTCACCTCACCACCACGAAGTTAACCCCTAGCTTCTTCCTTAGCCTCACTTCCTCTAACTCGTCATCGTTGTGCATCATCACTCCACTGCCCACAGCAATAGTCGCTAGCCCCCCTCAGGCCATCCCTAGCCAAGCCCATAGCAACAGTGATGCTCAAGCCGTCGCTGATGTGGCCTCACCACCACTATAGTGCAACCACACTGTTCTCTTGTTCTGGCCAAGCTCTGCCGCTGTTAACCCGCTCCAAGCCACCACCGCCTGTGCATGTGCCCAAAATAGGTTGCTCGCATCCTGTGGCTGCTCGCAGCACCACTGCTCATTACCGTACGCTGTCGCTATCATCAAATTTGGCACCACTACATATCTCGACCGCATAAGAGCGAGCTCCAGCTCACTTTAGAGTGAGCTAGGTCGCGTGCACCATGGGCCACCAAGGTGGGCTAGCAAAGCCAGTCCGAGCCGACTCTTGGCCTAATCGGGCAAACTGGGCTAGCCCAATACTATTCATAGCTTAACTTATCACAGTTCATCAACAACCCAACAATGTGCAGCCCTAACCCGTACTATTCATAAAACCTGACCCGCTAGGAACATTACCAACCTCATGCTTCTCACCTGACATGTTACTATTTACCTGAAACCCATTAAGCTTATTTACTCTTGTTTTCACCGTCTTAAGTCCATCTAGCCCATTTAACTATGTTCAACCCAACCAAGCATCGCTTATACCCTATCCACCCAAACCCTTTGTCATCGGTTATAAAATGGCATCCTCTCTATCATTACAAGGGGTGCTATTTATAGGGGGAGAGGTGGGTGAGTAAAGTTACAAGTTTGCCCTTAGGGCCTAACTTACTCCTAGGGGTATCTAAATCATTTTGCCTCATGTAGATCCCGCCATGTCTGGGACTCTGAGGTTGGTTCGTGGCTGGCATCAGAGTTCGCTTGGGGTTGGCCCCAGGCCCCTCTAGGGTCAGCCTTGTGTATCTCTCCAGGGTTGGCCCTGGAATCCTCTGGGGTCGATCTTCTATACCTCACCCGGGGGTTGGCCCTGGACTCTTCTAGGGTTGGCCTTGTGTACCTCACATGGGGTTGGCCTCGGACCCCCTTTAGGGTCGGCCTCACGTACCTCACCCAGGGTTGGCCTTGGACCCCTCTAGGGTTAGCCTCGCGTACCTCGTCCGAGGTTGACTTGGGAATTTAGCTTGGGGAAGATCATCGAACGGATGCCATCACTCCCTCGTGGTCGTGGGCTTGAGGTAGCGTGGGGACCCTCCCCCAACAAATTTGCATTGTGAATTTTCAGCATAGCGTATTCCATTGCATGTTAAAATTTCTCAATAAAATTCTGCTAGTCATGTTAAATTACAAAACACCACTAGTTAGTATTTATCATTATTAAGAATTTATCAAGTGCCATCAATAGATTAGAATTTTGCGCGTATCAATTAATTTGGTATATTAGCGTTTAAATAACTTTGTTACATATTTAAATACATATCTAATTTTGTTAGTTTTACTAAATTGCAAAAAGCCCGCTAGCAAATATGTATGATTATTAAAAATAAGGTAAGCACAGTCAGCGGATTAAAACTTGTACGCATATAGATTAAATTCATATATTGTCATCTAGATCGCACTATTACATATTTAAATATCTAGATAACTTTGTTAGTTTTATTTAAATAGTAGAAATCCACTCATAATTATTCTGGATTGTTAGAATAAATTAATTGCTATTAGAAGATTTAAAATAGTACACACAGACTTAAAATAGTTCGTATCAATTTAGAATAGTACGTGGTGATTTAAAATAGTATGGGACCATTAAACTTGTATGTGGCAATTTAAATTGCATTTAAGTCGTAAAAATCTACAAATGGCTAAAATAAAATGTAGGGATCACACATGGATGCCTTATTATAATTTATTTAATTATGTATTTAATATTTAATTTCTTTTGTGCATGCAAGTAAACCATCATGCGCACACTAACTACAAGAAAAGCACCGGTATCGGGAGTGAGGATTTTATCCGAGTAACCCTGAAACTCAAAATGATTTAGAGAGATAGACAAATGTGTATACACCTATGTAAAAATTGAATAGGCATAATTGTGTTCCTAAATCTAGATAGGACTATTCACTACTACAAAAAAAGGTTATACTGGATGCCTCATCACAGACAGTTTTCTCAAACTGTCTATGTTATAATCATCACAGATAGTTTTACAAGCATGCTTCGTGTACTGTTTGTGATACCCTACTATCACAGGCAGTTCTTGTTAATAACCGTATGGTATGTGACATCTCACAGACAGTTATTAATACGAACCATCTGTGATAATTGAGACATCGCAGATGGTTTTTAATTAGAACTGTATGTGATAGTTTACTGATGGTCATTAATATAAACCGTCTATGGTAGTTGTGTATCATAGATGGTTTGTGGTTGGAACTGTCTGTGATATGTTTCAACTCCCCGATGCGCGCCTTCGATCGTTTTAGCTCCCTTCGATCATTTCAGCTCCCAGATGTGTCTCTTCATCTCACAAGCTAGATGTATTCCTTGTATAAAATGATCGTCCTCCACCGGATATTAATCCTGTATATGCACCTCATTAGCCAGCTATCTTACTTGTCTTCCTTGTCTCTCAAGCATAAATAAATGGCTCCCTATTCTTCCTTGTTGCCGGCATTGATGGCCAACCTGGCTATCCTAGATGAGCACCTCGCCAGCTATATGTTGGTGGATGCTATGGAAAGACACTATACCAATAGTGTCCTTGCTCCTGTGTCTGACGATTTACTAAAGTAGTTGAAGGCCACCATCTGTTGTGTCTTTCGGTTGGTCTCCCACTTCCGGCGAGTTAACCTCGCCATCGATGTGGTCCTCCACAATGATATTGCATATCTCTAAGAGGCTTGCTGTCTCTTCGAGTTCTTAGTCGAGGCGATAGGCTACCGAGTCAACCTTGCTGAGACCCCTCAAGAAATGGAAGAGATCCTATGGGCTCAATTCGACTTGATTATTTAGTCAGAGGGTGTTCAAGAGACACTCGAACAAGCGCGTCAAATGGTGGATGCATTTCAAACTTCGTTCGCTGATGATCTCGAACCGTCCGATGCTGACCACAACGCCTACGAAGTTTTAAAGACAGAGATTGCATGCTACCTCCGACACTACAAAACATCGAAGAGTTAGGTTTCTACTTTTTTGTTATCTTTTGTAAGAAATGTTGGCAACGTGGTTTGGGCACCGTCTTTGTGTGTGTGTGTGTGTAAAACCAACCAGTTGAATTTGCATTTACTCTCTTTTATATATGTAAACAGTCTCGGTATAACGACATGATCGCATTACTGACGGGTAAAAAGCAACTAAGTAATACATATTTGCTCCTAAGTCATTACTGAATTTGCATTTATGTATATAATTTAGATTTTAGAACCTTATTTATCACAGACGGTTCTAGTTTAGAACCATCTATGATATTTATTTGCAAACGATTATTAATACGAACCGTCCCTGATAAGTACGAACGATTATTAATGCCAGGAGCGAGGGATTCATAGCCACCAGAACTCAGAACTGATACATAGGCCCAAAGTGGAGGGTCTGGACGGCAACAACCCAGGACTGGTACAGAGGCTAGAAGCGGGATATCCGAAGGCGATATATTATGCAGTAGAATATTGGGTGAGGATTAGACTGCCCCAACCAACAACTGTGTCAAGGTCGGTGGGCACCAGAGAGGGTGAGAAACCACCCCGAGCCGCCGGTTGAGAGTAGTTGGGTGGAGTTATAATATACTAAGATAGCAGTAAAAGTTTTGTGCACTAATTTGGGCATCGCATCTAAGGAAATGCGAAGATCCAATCGATACAAGAATTAGAGTGACTATGGGTAAAGTGGTACAAGCTTGAGCAAGGGTGAGTCCATGACTCAACAAATACAAAGCAGAACAATAAATAAATCTACATCATTTTAACAATTTATATCTATTTACCATTTACTCAAAATTTCATATCTCATTCTAATCAATTCTCATCCACATGTCTCAATACCTCATTTCGCTTTTCATGAATGCAATGCAATGCACATGTCTCTTTCTATAGCTCATACCAGTATAGTCTAGGAGACACTCGTTGGTGTCACCCTCTTTCTCCATCCCGTGGAGATGCCTACCGATGTAGGTATTTTTCACCACTCCCGTGGAGGTGCCTATCTTTGTAGGTCTTACTCAAGAGCACATTAGATTAGTCAAATAACTTTGCTCATAGCAATTTAACTTTCTCACCACCCTGGCTTGTAATGCATATGTCATATCATGAATACATTCTTCCATCATTATACCACATGTCTCATTTATCATCAAATTAAGATCATACTGAACAAAAGATAATCAAAATTATTGCATGACATGAATAATTCAATAATAGTGAGCAATTATCAATCATCATCTATCATTCTACTAAGCACTTACCTTTCTAGTTGCGATGATTGGAAAGATTAGAAGATGACACCGAAGTTATTCCTACAGGAAACACCCAAACTCAATATAAGCTACAGCAATACAAATACAATGTTTAAGCGACAATGCTTATACACTCTCTCCAAATCCACAATTATCTCTCTTTACCATACAGTCTCTCTTGCTGTCCTGATACTAAAATTATCATAACTTTCATCTGCCACATCGTACTATAGCAAACCATACCAGCTTTAAAATATATACAAAATTACCTACAACATCTCAGTTGATCAAATGTTTAGATTAAATCATCTAAATCCCTGTTTTTAACATAGAAAACAGATCTATCATCTTTTAGACACTAGACTTAATAATTTCATATTTTTTAATCTTGACATGCAAATATATTGAAATATGATATTTTTAAAACTATAAGGAATTATCTACCACTTCCTAGTTATGAAAAAATAAAATCTTCCATTAAATTAGTCAACTTAATGTTTTCCCATGACTGCATCCAGCAGTAACCCGGTTCTAAATAGTAGTCTCCTAAAATTCATAATTTATGTTGTACTCATCTAAAAATCATGTTCTTGGACTCTCTGCAATCCTTAAGAAATCACCTACACTTTTCACATAGAGTAAATCCCCAAATTATTCCATATTATATTTTTTAATCTATAGATTAATACGTGTTGCCCACAGATGACAATTTATCACACAGCTGGCTTACAAAATTCATAACTCAAAATCTATTCATGCGATTGACATGAATACAAATTCTAAAGAAATCTATCAAAATTCTCTATGACTATCTAGTAGATGAAATTCTCAAATTATGTTCCTAAAATCCCCAAAATCACAGTAGAACAATACAACGGATCTACTATTTGATCCCTTCAATGAACACGCATAATCTCGCTCTCTAATCTAAATTTTAATCTCTAATTAAATAAATCAACTAGAGGGGAAAACTAGATTATTATACATAAGGTGACATCTTATATCACAACCTCCTTCTCACTTCTTCCCCTTCTTTTGCCCTGATCTAATCTCGCTACTCTTCTCTATATCCTTCTAGCCTACTCTACTAGCGATGAGCACTAGCGTGACCAAATCCCAGCAGTGCTCCTGAGGCAAGACCAGTACCCAGGGGCGGAATTGGGCCCATGGCAAGGTAGGCTGTAGCCCGGGGTGTGAAAAAATATGTAGTGTATAGCCCAGGTATTTTCAGCCCAGCCCGGGGTAGTATTACTATAATTCAGCCCAGGAAGCCCATAAGGTATTTCTACTGTCCGCCAGTACAGGTAGCCCATAAGGTATTTCTTCGGCCCGCTTCGCTCGCGCACTCGGCCCATTACTTTAGGTATTACTAGTCAGGGTTTCACTAATATGCTAACATCCTTCCTGAATCCCGATTAACACTATAATTTTTTTGATCACCCTATAGGTCGAATTCCCCATTTTTCCTGATCAGCCCTGGTTACCAGCTCCTTTTGGAATCTTTGCATAGCCGGAAGTATGATTTCCCTCATTAGTCATTTAAATATTTGTGCTACTTACCTATCTGTCCAGTTCTAAATACCTCATAATATCCTGAATTTTCTCTGTTACAGTTCCCTAGTCTTCCTTTGATTGATAGGTTGAATCAATTCCTGTCATATCTGTAGGTATGATTTTCCATATGTCTAGCTTGTATTGTTAATTAGCTCACTTCTAACCACTTATATGTTGCTTTCATGCAGTCATTGACTTTGACAACACAGACAGTGCTTGGAGGAAATATGACACAAGCGAGGAAATTTGATTGCCTATTGTCTTAAGTTTTTGAAGCTGCTTAGTTGATTCACAGTAAATCACTTCTGCCTCATGTCTTCCTGACAAGCTAGCATTCTCATGCTATTGGTCATCTTCCCTGCAGTGACTGCAAGAGCGCTTTTCAAGATGTTCGGTTGCTCTCAAAGACTGTACAAGCATGATTATCATGATTTAAGAGGCTTAATAAAAATGGAATGTGCATTGTTATAGAGATGCTAGAGTGCAAAATCATATTGGAGTTTGTTGAACAGAAGCTAACCTAGCTACTTGAAATTATGCACTTTGACATATGTAGATAACAAGTGCCTGTTCTTGTATTCTAGTGGTAAGTTAGCTTCTTATAAATGTAAACTTCGTGTTGTTCGTATTTATTCATACACTTGTTTGATTTACTCTCATATGGTGTCTTTACAGGTTCTGGTTTCATGTCCAACTATCAATGAAGAAATGACAAGATTGGATAGAGAGCAAATCTTCGTAATTTAGGTATTCAAATTATATCTCTATTATGTTACATTTTTTATATTTTGATATCATGCTATGTTTTTCTTATCATACTTTATGTTTACTTGTTTAGTATTGAACTCAAGGTTCATATCAGTAATGCAATTAGACAATTATGATATACTTTTTGTTATATCGTGGTATGGGTACAAATTGGTGTTAATTTTATGTTGTTAGAGTTCAGTCTGGGATGTAGCCAAATTCTGGTTCCGCCACTGCCTGTACCCGCATACGTGCTAGCAAGTCCTCCACGTGGTGCTATGCAGATGCATTTAGCGCACCACTGGGCGAAGCACTCTGGCTCTCGGCTAAAACAAAGGAAAAAATTTCTGTCTCATAAGAGCAAGTACAACAATGGTCTTATAGCCAAGCTAGTCAGCATTTTTGCTGATGTGGAGGAGAGAAGAGAGGAGAGAGAGGAGAGCTTGGCTCTCATGCAAGCAACAAGCTGCACACGGGAGCCTATGCAGTGGTGGGTCCAGATAATAAATGTATGTGAGGAGGAGTAGGAAAGAGAATGTGAGATATGATACCACATAATAATAAAAAAATCTTTTGTAGACAAATAGAAGACAGATTATTGTATAACTTGGCTCTTATAACTTGGCTTATAGCCAAACACTTGACTCTATTATTGGACTTGCTCTAACTCCACATGCATCTCTAACCACCCAACTCATACCCATAAGAATTACTCGGGACTCACAAACACTCTAATTCCAAGCAGATAGCTTGAAGAGCATATCATATCTCAAGACCCTATCATACTTTTGTGTAAATATAAATACAACACATCTTTCAATTTTTGCACGCCTCGAGTAAAGAATTACTCACTCCTCCTTAACAAGGAAACCCACTTCTACAACCCATCTGTTATAAATTAACCCATTCCTAAAAGAGAATAACCTGGGACATAGCGAGACCGCTTCAATTTGCAAGGAACATCTCTTTGACAAGAGAAGCAAATAAAATACTCAATGAACTCACTTCCTTCCCAAAAAGAACATGTTCCAAAAATGACGGACTCATTATAAAAACCCTCAACATCTAAATAAATGACTTCAAATAGAAACCACATAATCTAAAGGTGAAATCACTTAAATGCTCAAATTAACAACTTCCTCTTTTTCTTAAAAGGAAATGACCACAATTTTCAACATAAACCAACTCACTTCACAAATGAACATCTGATATAAACACATAAATCAGTCAAGAACCATATGTGTATCTTACTATCCAACAAAACGCACTCAACTCCTATTTTTAAGGAATAAATTTTTTTTGGTCTTAAATCATGGGATTCTATTAGTACCTATAATATGATTAGTTTACTCCAAAGATAACCATTGCATAAAGCCAATTTCTCTCTAAGAGGCATAGTATAAAGGCAAATCATCCTCCTGTGCAATCCTAATAACTTGACACTCGATGCCTTATAAGATTGTATACTTGATAACTACCTGTCAGTTGCTACTATAAACCCTAAAGTACATCCTAACACGAATTAGATATTTCTTTCACAAAAAGAAGACAAGAGGCAATAAAAATAAATTCAGAAGACCAGAAAGTGTTAGCAACTTGCAGCATGCAATACCCCAAACAAATAATTAAATAGAAAGGCATATTTTTAGGCAAAATTTCATAAACATCTTACAAATCATGTGAATTCTCCAATACTTTACTAAAGTTATTTTCAAAGCAAAACAAATAGGATACAACTTCCTCATAAGTCATGAACTCCGAAAACCCAAGTACAAAAACTCCAAAATAATTCATTTAAATGACACCATGAAAGACGATCAAATTCTCCTCTTTTCAAAAGAATCAACACTATCCTCAACATGTTTATCGATCGACGAGCTTGATATCATCAATTTACTAAAACTCTTAACAAAGATTATCAAAATCCACTACCCTAACATAAACTCTCTAGAACTCACTAAATAACTTCACACTACTTTATCATCTCATCATCAAATTGAGAATCCACCCAAACCCCAAACCTCACAACCTTGCTACAATAACCATTTTATTCTAGAAGATATCTAGTGCACAAATCAAAACGGTCTACCAAATTTCTGTTATTAATCATCAACTATCACCCAACATTTCCACAAGCACATAGATACGAGACATTTATTAAAATCTAGCAACTCGACCCTTTAGTGACTCTCAACACCAAATCCTAGCACACAATAATTGCACTCCAATGAGTTCTGTTAACAATTGGCTTTATCGTGAAATATAATTGCTATCCTGCTTCCATTTGCAATCACATGTAGAAATTTGATTGTCAGTTGATCAATTATGCAGTATGGGACTACCGACAAGAATAATATTATGTGGCATTCTACCTATATCGCATAGTTCATTTTCAAATGTGACCTACGGAGATATGTACATAATCAATAAATTATAACGTCGCCAAAAATATTGTGTACAAGGAAATCCTGTAGTGTACTAGCTCCTTTTAGTTCTCATAATTTTTCAGTTTTTCTATCTGTAAATTTGTCATATTAATAATTTTTCCTACCTCATTGTGCACAATTGTTCTTAAAATATAAATATTAAATTAAATAGACGCTGAAGATTTTGCATTTGAAAAATTCATGTGAAAATAATTATTATTGGATCGTAAACTTACATAACAAATGAAACACATCAATTTTGCATGCAAACCGGGGCAACAGAGGAAGATTACCAAGTGAGCATATCAACACTTGCATCCTCCTTCGTGTCATTGCATTAAATTGCTATTCCATCCAAGGCTGTGAAACATATCGAAGCTGCCATCACCAAGACAGGACCTCAGAACTATAACCAACATATTCACTTCTCTACCAAGGTAGTGAACTGAAATATTGAAGAGCCAAATTAAGAGATTCACAGTTGTTTTTTAGAACCACATATAATCCAAACCACGTCCAGTCCCATTATTGTAAAACTAAAAAATATCTCAACAAAATCTTGCAGAAAAAATCGTAAATAACCAAGTATTCTTCTTCATTTTGGCTGCTCGTCCATCCTCACAACTATGCACCTTGCCCACATTTCGTGTATATGTGAACTAGTCTTCTAGATCCCCACATTCCGTACAGTATGTCTACTGGGTACTGGGGAAATTTGGATAAAATTACAGGAATCCGATTGAGGCAGAGAAAAATAGCAACCCAAACCTGAAATTCAATTAATATATACTTTTCAATTTTCCCCACAACACAAGCATAAGAGAGCAGTTAACCTTATCGTGGTAGGCGCCGCCGCCGACTGCCGTAGAGTTGTCGATCTAGATCCTGGGTCATGCATCGCCGAAGCCATCACCTGGATATAGCCTCCACCACACGCTGTCACCGCTTTCAACTTTCTCTACCGTATCACCACGACTGCACTGCTGCTTGGCCTTTTACATCTCACTCCATCGGGAGAAATTGTAACCGGAGGAGACTACAGCAGATATATAGAGGAGAGGAAAGCAGTATCCATCCGCATTTGTTTACTGTCTACAATCCGATAAATAAGAACTCAAACAATCTGCAGGGACTTTCATTAATTTGAACTGACAGGTACAGATCACCAGTAGTTCATGAAAAAAAGCAACAACAGTGAAGTGATGAGCCCCATGCACCACACGAAACATGGACCGACACAGAAGAACAAACCAATCAGAGTATACAAAAGGATCAAACTAAAAGCGCATCCAAATTAAAATCACACTTTTACGGTCCTCCATTATTATTAGTGCAGTATAGCTGCCATCCTGCGCATGCAGTACTGGGACGTACGTACTCGCAGCGAGAGGTCGTGCGCACGAACCGGCCATCCAACGTACTGCATGCATGCGCGGGCGCGGGTGCGGCCTACTTGGGCGGGAACTTGGACTTGATGGACTCGACCAGGCGACCGTCGATCTGGAAGGCCCTGGCCAGCACGTCGGTCGGCACCGTCGGCGCGGCGCCGAACAGCGTCTCGGCGATGGACTGCGTGCCCTGCAGCTGGCTGTTGAAGGCCGCGATGGCGACGGCCGGCGACTTGCCGTTGTTCTTCTGGAAGTGGACGAGGCCGCGGGGGAAGACGAACACCTCGCCCTTGCAGACCGTGCGGGCGAAGAGCTTGTTGGCCGTGGTGATGAAGCCGACGTCCAGGGAACCCTCGAGCACGAAGATGATCTCGGTGGCGCGCGGGTGGGTGTGCGGCGGGTTCAGTCCCGACGGCGCGTAGTCGATGCGCGCGATGGACACGCCGAGGGTGTTGAGCCCCGGGAGGTTCTCCACGTTCGCCGCCGTCACCACCGACCCTACGGCGTTGCCCGTGTTGCCGGGGTTGATCAGCCCGTCGAAGAAGAAGTCGTTCAGCGTCACGTTCTCCGGCCTCTTGCACGGGAACCCGTTCAACCGCAGTGCTGCACGCATGTATATCATCAGCTATATATGCGATCTGCTGACAATCTATATACGCATGGAACTTGCACGCACTGAAGAAATTAAAGACGAGTGACATATAACTTACGGCCCTGGAGAGATTTGTAGTCGGCGACGCAGATGTCCTGGAGCATGTCCGGGTCGCCGGCGAGCGAGGGGGCGGCCAGCGCCAGGAGGACGGCGAAGGTGGCGAGAAGCTTGGCCATGGTCAAGGACTTGAATTGGTTGATCTTGCGCAGCTCGCGCTGGCTAGCTTAGCTGTGGAAAGTCAAGTATAGCTTGCTGGTGTAGTGGTGTGTCGACTGCAGATGAGGACGAGGATGGGAGGGCAGCTGGTATTTATAGATGCATGATGATCTAATAGTAGCTTCACATAGGGTAGGTGGCCGATGTGAATCGCTGTCCGTCTGCTGTCATTTGGTCAGAGTGGGAGAGAGAGAGAGTACCACTGTCTCACATGTATAGACTTTAGAGACCGTGGGACGCTGGAATTTCACATGAAATATTTTAATTCCGGCAGAAATCGCGAAAATGTTCAGGACTGCAGTGAAAGAAATTTTGCATATCAAGCTGCCTTCACTTCATCCAGATACATGGTCGAAAGATACCGTATGTCATAATTACTAGCCTCATAGGCGCGGCGACACGCCGCGCCAGCCACCGTGTGTACCGAAGTAAAAGAGGCGATAATTCGTGAGGGTTTTTTTTAAAAAAATCGAGGGCACGTACGCAATTTCGAGAAAGCTAAAGGGTTTTTTTGAAAAAAATCGAGGACTTGTAAGGACCTGTTTGTAAGTAAATAAGGGCCTATACGTAATTTCGGGAACCTGCGGGGCGCAATCAAAAAAATTTTTTGGGAAAAAAACTTGCAGGGACCTTTTCGCGAGAAAAAAGGACCTATACGTAATTTCCGCAAAACCGGAGGAAACTACCTCCTCCGGCCGTACGGGAAATGCCCCGCCACGCGCCGGCCGGGGGGCGCGCGCGGGCGGGGAAACGGTGACGTGGCCTCCTGCGCGGGCAGGGAAGCCGCGGGGTATTGGGGGTTCTGGATATGGAAAGTATTTGGATGTCAAGGACTCGCTGGACTCATTGGCAGGGTTCTCATTACCGGTACATATATTTTACCGGAGGGGTCCGGTAAGTCCGGTAGAAACGAAAATTAGTTTTTTGGAATTTTTTGGGTCAAAAAATTCAAACAAAATCTGAAATTTAAATTCTAGAATTCAGGACAAATAGGCTATGACATCAAAACTAACCATAGAGTCGTTGCTAGCCTAATGTCTAAGGCTCACGTGCGCATACAGATGGTAGGGCTGTAAATGAGCCAAGCTCGAGCGAGTTTAGCCTTTCAAGCTCGAGCTTGGTAGAAACTCAATCCGAACTCGAGTTGGGGTCCGAGCCTGGATCTAGACTCGAGCTCGACCTGGCTTAAGCTCAAGTAGGCTCGAGCTTGGTTGTTGAAGTCGATAACAATTAAAATAATTTATTATGCACTATTTTTCAATGATATGATAATTCTGAGTTCAAGCTTGGTTCTAGTAAGCTCGATAACAATCAAAAAAATTCAAACATATACTAATTTTCAACAATAAGAAAAGCTCGAGCTCAAATTCGGCTCGAGTAAGCTCAGTAAGAGTTAATATGTATCACTATTTAAGCTCAAATCGAGACTCGCGAACTATTCAAGTTCGGCTCGGTGAAGCTCGCGAACTCGAGATAATGCTCGAGTTCAGCTCGTTTAAAGTTCAAGTCGAGCTCGAATTGAGCCTAGAATATTTCGAATTTAAGTAGCTCGCAAGTTTCCAGCTTTTTTACAGCCTTAATAGGTGGTCATGGGTTCGATTCCTTGCTTTGCCATTTAGTTTTTTTCCATTCTTTTAGATCTAGGATCCACATGTCAGAGTAAAAGTTTCGAAAAAACAAAGATGCAACGCTGGGATTCCATCCCAGGACCTGTCCCACGTAAACCAACAGTGTTTCCGCTGGGCCATACGCCGTGGCTCGTTGAATGGGAGCTTTCGGAATATGTAAGGTTATCTAAATTCAAACTAAAACTTCAGGCGAAACACTCATTCTAAAAGATGTGTCATATGTGCCTGCCATGACTCGTAATCTGTTGGGTGGGTCTATGCTATGTAGGCAAGAAATAAATTTTATTTTTGAGTTCAATAAGGTCGTGTTGACTAAATTTGGTAATTTTATGGGTAAAGGCTATGATAGCAGAGGCATGTTCTGCTTATCTATTCTTGATTTGAATAATATAAACATTTTAATGTTTTTCATTGCAATAAAATTCACGATATTTGGCATCTAGTTTATGTCATGTTAACTTTGAATCTATCGCGCGGTTGAGCAAAATGAGTTTAATTTCAAGCTATAATTACGAGAAGGGTTCAAAGTGTGAAGTGTGTGTAAGCAAAGCAATCCCGAAAACTTTTTCACAACGTTGAAGGGCGAAGCACTTCTCCACTTGAACTAATTCATTCTAATCTTTGTGAAATGAATGGAATATTAACTAAAAATGGAAAACATTATTTTCTAACTCTCATAGATGATGCGACTAAGTTTTGCTATATTTATTTACTTAAGTCAAAAGATGAAATACTAGAACATCTTTAAAGTCTATAAAGCCAAAGATGAAAATCAGTTAGAAAAGAAAATCAAATGGTTAAGGACGGACCAAGGCAGTGAGTACGTCTCAAATGAATTCTCTCAACTATGTGAAGGTGGAATAATTCATGAAATTATTCCACCATACTCGCCCCAATCGAATGGAATAGCCAAAAGAAAGAATCGAACTCTTTGTGACTTGGTTAATGCCATGCTACAAAGTTCAGGTATGCTAAACTATTGGGGAGTGAAGCATTTCTCATAACTAATTATGTCCTGAATAAGGTTGTATCTCGCAATCAGCAGGAAACACCCTATGAAGGATGGAAAGGGAGAAAACCTATCATTTCTTTGAACTTAGGGATGCCTTGCAAAGATGCATATGCCGTTACCGAAGAAAAGAAAGTTTCATCCTAAGACCGTTGATTCTGTCTTTGTAGGGTATGTTATAAAAAGCACGGCTTATAGATTTTTAGTGGTCAAATCCGAGGTAAGTGACATCGCTACAAATATAGTGATGGAATCTCGTATGCGACGTTCTTTGAACATGTGTTTCCTATGAAATCAAATGAAGTTATTGATCCTAATGGTGCAGATGAACACTCTATCCTTCCTAGTGTGGATGACACTGCTCCAGAGTTGGAGTTGAGGAGTAAGAGGCGGAGGACTGAAAAGTCACTTGGTGATGACTATGTCACCTATGTCATAGATGATGAACCACGAACCCTTTCAGAGGCATACGCATCCCCGGATGTGGATTACTGGAAAGAGGCAGTCAGTAGAGAGATAGATTCCATCATAGCTAATAGAACATGGGAGATTACAGATCTTCCATTTGGACGTAAGCTAGTAGGCTGTAAATGGACCTTTAAAAGGAAGCACAGATCTGATGGTACTATAGAAAAGTACAAGGCTCGTATAGTGGCTAAAGATTTGACACAAAAAGAATGAGAAAACTACTTTGATACATACTCTCCTATTGCTCATTTACCTACAATTCGAGTGCTTCTAGCACTAGCTACCGCATACAAACTCCAAGTACTTCAAATGGATGTAAGAACTGCTTTCCTAAATGGAGAGTTGGATGAGGATATTTATATGCAATAGCCCAATGGCTTTGTGGTTAAAGGGCAAGAAAAGAAAGTATATTGATTGATTAAATCCCCGTATGGTCTAAAGCAAGTTCTCAAACAATGGCATAAGAAATTTGATGGTACTATAACATTGGTCGGCTTTTGTGTAAACAAAGCCGATAAATTTGTCTACTACCAATTTACTGGGAGTGAAGGTGTCATTCTCTATCTATACGTAGATGACATATTGCTTTTTGGAACCAACATAGATGTAATCAATAGAACAAAGTCTTTTCTCTCCCAGAACTTTGATATGAAAGATCTGGGTGAAACTGATGTTATTTTAAATATCAAGCTAATAAAGGGTGAGAATGGGATTATTCTTTCACAATCCCATTATGTGGACAAAGTCTTAACTAGATTTGGATTTATGGATGGTAAGCCAATGGCCACACCCTATGATCCAAATGCTAAGCTACATAAAAACACTGTACATGGAAAGGACTAGCTTAAATATTCTTAAATAATTTGATCCTTGATGTGTGTAACTAGTTCAATGAAGCCGGACATCACATATGCTATAAGCAGATTGAGTTGTTATACGTCTAATTCAGGAGATGATTATTGGATAGCACTAGAGAGGGTACTCAGATACTTAAAGGGGACCTCACACTTTGGAATACACTATTCTGGCCATCTGGCAGTCTTAAAAATTCAGTTATTCTAACTGGATCAGTGACTCAGATGACATGAAGGCTACGAGTGGCTATGCATTCACTCTAGCAAGTGGGGTTGTTTCATGAAAGTCTTCTAAACTGACTATCCTTACATGGTCTACCATAGAGACTGAGTTAGTAGCACTTGATTCAGCGGCTGTAGATGTAGAATAGATTAGAGAACTCCTATCTGACCTACCTGTACTAGAAATGCCAATTCTAGCAATATTGACCTACTGCGATAACCAAACCGTTCTAATTAAGGCGAAGAGTAGAAAAGACAATATGAAGTCCTCAAAACACATAAAGAGTTGTCTTAAGTCGATAAGACATGCCAGAGAGACGGGTGTTATTTCTGTACAATACATCCAATATGAAACGAACTTGGCAGATTCTTTCACTAAAGGGTTGGCGCGAAAGGCCATCCTTGCAGCATCTTAGAGAATGGGGATCATACCCATGTAAGGCTCACATTGGTGGTAACCTATCCTAGAAGATCGGAAATTCTGTGAACTAGGCTCTAGGACAACAAATTGTGGGATTAGAGAGCACACTTTTTATAGATCTCATTAGCTGCAGTGCTCTTTCTACATGGAAGGTTGAGCAACAGCTCTTAATGAATTAAATGCCTATTTGGGTTCGAGAATCGTCCTACAAGATCTCCTAAATAATTCACCTACTTGAGTATGATTGTGAGGTCACAATCAAAGAAAGGTAAGGGTATACTTTCTTAAGTACTCATGAGCTAGATATAGGGACATGATCGTAACGTCCCAACCTGAGAGGGAAAAGGGCAAGCCACCTAGTACAAAATGTAACTTGGGTGAAAACTCTCACACCAAGGCAATGAATCAAGGCGAAGTCCTCCTTTGTATGTGCATAGTCATAGTTCTTGTTGCTAGGCTTTGGATTCAAACCCGAAAGGTAACAATCATCGAATAGCTGTATATTAAACAAGACTTTGAGCATCTTTTATCAATTTCATGAATTGGTGGGGACTATTGGTGTTGTGAGGGCAATTTGGGAATTTCTTAAATGAAAAGGGAAAAGAAGAATGGTGGGGACCACCTGTCAGTGGGACTTCACAATGAGTTAAGTTGGAGACTCCATCTCCAACCTGTGGCTTCATTGATCACTCGACCGGGTCTTAAGGGGAGGCACGGCTTTGGAAAGAGAAGGGTAGCATTGGAGGTGCTGGTGGCCCAGCAGCTTCAGTGTCAACTGTTGGCAGCAGCCACGTGAGCTCATCCTCCTCCTCCTCCTATTAAGGGGAGGCAACTCTCCCTTGTAGACCTGTGGGAAAAACAGTGAGTTGCTCCTCCAAAATCCCCTTCTTGACTCTCCCCAATTTGGCTTCGATCTTGGGTCCTTGGAGCTGCTGCTCCACCAGGTTGATCTGTGACCTATTGGTGGGGAGTTCCTCAGTGTCTGGTGCTTTGTGATGAAGTGCATCTGGCTGGTGCATTTGTGTGTTCTTGTGCGGCATCCCTTGTACCTCGGCTTCATTTATTTGGAGTGTCCTAAATAGCAAAGAAGGCATTGTATCTCTGTTGACCACGTTCTCACACCGTGGCACAGCGGGACGATTGGTTTTTTGGGTCAGCGCATCTAAGCGTGCCTTACCTAGTTCATCTCAGTGACTTTGATTACCATCAGCTCTGTGAGTATTTAGATTTCCAACTTTTATATTACTTGCATTGTGAGTTGTACTAGTTAATTGCCTTTTGTGAATTATCCTAGTACTGGGAGACTCTTTAATTATTGTTTGTGGGCTTGGCTTAATGCTCAATGAAGATACATGTCTATTTCTAAGATTGCTCTAACTAAACCAGTTAGAATTGAGCTCTATTAGTGATGCTTACTACTTTCATTTGATCTTTAGCATATTGATCACTTACTGTCAGTATGGCTGTTTCACATGAGTTATATTATCTCTAGTTTCTTTAGTATTCTGCAGCTTGTCATCAGCTCACTTTCGTTTACTTGCTATCCTTAAGAACCTGTGATCATTTTCTTTATGATTTGGTCAAAGTTCCTTAAACTACTAAATACTATTTTATGAGATATTTCCTTTTGGTGTGTTTACCGACAGTGATTTACTTATTTTGTGGATGCAAAATCTTGTGATAGTCTAGTAAAGCATAATTTAGAGCTCACATTCTAATTCTAGCAGTCATATCCATTCTAAGAAGAGTATAGACAATTGTATTGAGAAGGCCAAGATTAATTCTTGAGCAACTCTGCCTCTGAGAGCAATAATTTCAACATAAAACTAAGTTTTATGTTGTTTTAGTTGTTCCCCTGTTCATAAGACTATTTAATATGTTCTTCTCGGTAGTAATCCTGTTTCATGCTTTAAGTATATGCTTTTGCATAAATGACATGAAATCTTCACATGACTGCATTTTAATTTTGTCATTTGTTTGCTGCTACGTATATGCTTTTGTTATAGCAATTATTATCAGAATTAAATCTGAATATTTGCTTATACCATATAATTTACAATAATTTGTACATGAAGAGTTACACTGCCTAGAACTTCCTAAAGAAGTAGTGACCATGGGAGGTACCCGTCTTGTTTCTCGATGGGAATAACCACATAAAACATGGTTCAAAGTGAATTCAGATGGTGCGATTAATTATGCGTTGACTACGTCAGAGGCGGGAGTGGTTCTCTACAATGACAAAGGTTTTTGTAGCAGCACTGGTAGAGATGGAATTCTTCTTGCTCAGCCGTAAGGTAGCGGTCGAAACTGACTATTAGCAATTGGTGACATTCTGGAAGCAGCAGGAGGATCGGTCTCCTATTGCCGGCATTTTGGTAGAAGCTGGAGAGCTTCCCTTTTTGTTTGATGAGTTCTCTATCAATTTTGAAAAGCCCCAAAATTTCAAACCAAAAATTTTCTTGATTTTTGCTGGATTTTTTAGTGTTTTTCGGAAACTTTCCCTTTTTGGAAAGTCTCCCGTTTTCCGCCTTCCTTTTTCGGCCTGGCGCCACCCTTTCCCGTTGGCGCCATTCCCCTTTCCGCTTTCCCCTTCTCCCAGCGCCTCTTCTTTCCTTCTCCCGCTGGCGCCGCTTCCCTCCCCGCTTTCTTCCTCCCCTGGCGCCGCCTCGCTCCCTCTCCCTTCGCTCGCGCCTTCCTCCCTCCCCGCCTTCTCTTTCGCACACGCGCCGCACGTTAGGCGACCAAGTCGCGCCCCCGGTTTTGCACCAGTGGGTTCGCCCCCCTTCATCGTGCTGACGCTACCGGATCGACGCCAGCACCGTCGCCTGTGCCGCGCATCGCCGCTCCTCCACTCAGCCCCACCGGCCAGCCTCCCTTCCCTCCCCTCTCCCCCGCAAGCCTGGTCGTCGCCCGGTCCTCCCCCTTGACTGCCTTGACCGCGCCCGGGCCTTCTCCCCACGAAATCCCCTCCCTCCGCCGGGTATAAAAGCCGCCTCTGCCCTCCCGCTCTCTCCCTTGCTCCTCAAGCCTTCCCACCACTCCCATTCGTCTCCTGTCACTCCCAGAGCCTCCCTGAGCTGCCGATTGACGCCACACCGCCCGGAACACCGCCCTTCCCCTCCCCTGTGCCGGCGACCCCCGTGAGCTTCTTTTCTTCCCCTTTCCTCCATTTCTCAATTGCATTCGCCCGGAGTTCCTCTACCTCTCCCTGATCACCATGGTGCTTTTGCCTGGCCAGGTGGAGACCTGTGGAGCACCGCCATCGAGACTCCCCGCCGGCCGAACCACCTCTCCCGTGGCCAGCTCACTCCGAAGGCTCCGAGCTCCAACCACCACCGCCAACGTGAGCTCCCAGCTCCCCTTAGTGTGAAACCACCGCCAATTTGACCCCTTGGCCACCGGAGAGCTCCCTCGCCACCGCAAACCTGAACCACCCCCTTCTGCCTCCCATCCCCTCCATTGATCCCCTTCTCCTCCTAAGCCCCAAAATGAACTCCCCGTGTTGAGCCGCACCCAGTGGTACCCTCCCTTGCCGCTGGAGGCCATCGCCGTCGCCGGAGTGCGGCCGCTCCGCCGCTCTGCCTCTCTGTCGTGAGCTCCCGGCGAGAGGTAGACGAAGGGAGACGTGGCCCTATCTGCTCCGCCCGTTCCTCTCGTCACCGTATAGCGTCGGCCGTCGGATGTCGCTTAACCACCGCCGTCCAATCTTCATAACCCCGCCTCCCCTCGTCCGTCGGATCTCCCCACCGTACCGCTTCGCCCACCGCATCCGGGCCGCACCGCTGGGACACGCGTCGCCCATTCACCCCTTGCGGGCGCTGCGTAGCTGGGTCGCGGCCTCCCGGCCTGCTCCGTTCACGCGCGCACGCTTGGGCCGCGCGGGCCGTCCTCCGGCTGGGCTGCACTGTTGCACCGGGCCGGCCCGTTACTGTTCACACAAATTTTCAGTGACTTTTCCAATTTCTAAAATCCAAAAAAATCTAAATAAATCTTAGAAAATCACAAAAAATCCCAAAAATTCCCAAATTTCACCACTTTGCTCCAAATAATGTCCTAAACCCATTTTTGACCTCCATTTCTCCAAATTCATCCCAGATAAATTCCTAAAATTCCCTATTTGAAGATTTATGCATTTTACTCCTTTTTAATAGTTTATTTTTCCCTCGCTTGATTAGGCTCAAGCCGGGCTTATTTATTTTACGTGTTTGCGCTAGTGTCGGAGCTCCTGGAAATTCAAGAGCAGTCCCAGGACACAGAAGCTTCTACGTTCGAGCTCGCCAAGATCGTCCAGATTCACGGCAAGTCACAAGTCCTTGACCATGTTGAAATCCCATACCATTTAAATTATGTTATTATGCTATTTGCATTAAGCTAGTTCTGAAAGGTTAGATCAAAGTAAAAATAAAATGTTTAGAATGACATGATATGTAGTTAAACCTACCACCATGAAATGCCATGTTAAACTTGTAGCCATGCCTTTGTAACCCTAGAAATAATTATCTGTTAATCTAGATAAGCATAGATTATTATTATCACTCAAAGTCTTTACACTAATAAGGTTGTGGCTGCGGGCCAATAGAATTTGAAAAACCCGACCCTAGGGCAGGGTGGTATGGGACACCGTGCCCTAGGGCGGAGATTGTCGGCATGCGCAGGATAGGGTAAGGGGGTTGTGGTGCACCGCAAGACGATTTTCGCCCGCCTCTTACCCTAGGTTGCAGGTCACGGACCTGGCAGGGGTTGCGGGCCCCTGGGGGGAAAATATAAGGACCAGACCTTACGCTGAGCAAATGACATGGTGACCGCTCAACCACAGGAGTTGACTTGTCAACACTGGTTTAGTAGCTGCTCAACTCAATTGAAACTCTACAGGTGTTGTGGAGTAGGTGTTTGGGTAACAAAGGTTAGGCAGGCTGTGTTGCGGGTGCCTAACAACGGTAGAGTTCACTCGAAGCGGACGTTTGTGTGTGTGTGTATGTGTGAGCCAGACCCGAGTGGATTCTACTGGGTAGAGCCTATATAAAGAATTGAGCAGTGAAACGACCTGGCTTTCTTAACTCTGTCGCGGGAGTTAAGGGATCGTGTGGGTAAAGCTGAGCAAACTCTGCAGAGTCAAATAAATGGTATTCGAATACGCCGTGCTCCCGGTTATTGGAGCTGTGTCACTTGGGTGATTCCAGCAGCGAAGCTTAAGTAGATTTGTACATGCTTTAACTTATCCAGTTGGTTAATTAACTCTTCATGAAAACCCCTGAGATCTTAAGGAGTAGTTTTGGGTCCATTTTATCAAAATATTTGCACATAAAACTGCATCCACTCAAAGTTAATAAACCAAGTATACCCCCTTCCTTTGTAAATCCGTGCAAGTAGTAAGTTAGGGTTTTCCTTGTGATTTGCTGAGTACGGGGTTGGAGTACTCAGACTTGCAAAATTCCACAGATACCAGAAGAAAAGAAGGCAATTCAAGATTTTGTGTTAAGAAAGGTCTCCCCGTCGAGGACGTCCCAAAGGATCTCTTCTTTGACGAGGATCCGTGGCTTTAGGTCTTCGCCGCGCTCAAGCGGATCTTAGAGCTTTTGCAATGTAATTATACTTTGGACTTGCACGCCCCGCTGTCAAAACTGGATGATATTCCATATGTGAATTATATGCTGTACTTTTGTTGTAAGCATGCAATGGTATACTCTTGCGCGACACTCCATAACTGTTCATACGTGAATAGTTGCGGAATGCCGTGTCCGTATGCGCCCCTGGAAACGGGGGCGTTACAAATTTGTTCGGAGAGAGGCGAATAATGCTGCGCAAGTGTGTGCAAAGCATGCTTGTACTAGACATGAGTGTGCTAGCTGGTTTCTAATTCTATGAGCCCTAGCTTTCTAACCTCCTCGCTCCAAATAGATTGTAATTTTTGAACCCCGGTGATTAATGAAAGCTCCTAGTTTCCCCTTTAAAAGACTAGGAGCAGCACTGGCAAAGCCATATAGGGGAATCACAAACTCTCGTCATTGAGGCATTAGCTTCAGAGACAGAATTGTTCTTCCCCAGCAAATAGGATGTCGCAATGTAGCAGTCGAAATTGACTGTCAGCAGTTGGCGATGTTGTGAAAGCAGAGGAGGATTCGACAAGGACGCATTTCTCTGTGTGCCTAAAAATCGATCGATAGATCGAATAGATCGATCAATCCAGACCGGCCGTTCATTCCTTCCTTCCCTCAGATCGATCCACCAGATCGATCGACCAGCCACGCGTTCATCTCTTTCCTACTGCTGGCGTTCGCTTTCTCATGACTTGTTTTCAGATTGTGTGCTCGATCACATGCATGTACGAATTAGGGCATCTAGCTTTCCACCACCAGATTTGAGATTAATTGACGCGGACATTGTGGCAGAGAATTAATACGACCATGTTCCAATCAACCTCCAACGTACAAGGTGTAGTAACTGCAGCCGCCAACCTAGATCGTCACCCCTGAATTACATGCACCACCTGCTTAATTGAGAACCCTCCCTCTTCAGCCGCTCCCTCTTGCTCCCTTACTCCTTATCGTCGTCATCCCCTTACTTTCCTCTGCAATCAGATCTAACTTCCCTGCTATAGGCTCACCCTTCCCTTGGGTATAAAAAGAAGTCAAGGGGAGGCGATGGCCCGGCGGTAGCCGGCGACGGGGGCGATAGGCAGAGTAGGAGGGGGGTGGGTGGAGTCGAAGTGTGGTGGCTGTGGCAATTAGGTTGCGCAGGGCGGTACGGCGAGTAGTCGGGGGGTGACGCGGCGATGTCGCTGGCCGCAGGTGGTGGTGGAGGGGCGGGGGCGGCGAAGGAGGCACACAGAGCTGCTCTAGAGTAGAACGAGAGGGAGAGGGGAGGGAGGCGGCAACGCTTCGAGAGGAGGAGGGAGGAGAGGGGCGGCAAAAGGAGATATGTCGTTGGAAGACATCCCGACCGTGCCATAGTACTTCTCAACTTAATTTACGATGCCAGCTACTGCCTGCAATGAGATTAGCCAATTGCAGTGTCAGATCAGACTTAAATTTAGGCTTAATTAGTTGATAGGTAAAACTTGCAATAAAAGCATATGTAAGGATACGCTTAAACATCCGTCAGTTACTCGATCAGATCAGGCTCCGTAGTGAAAAAACTTCTATACATCTCCAAAGAATTTCATTTCTGGTACGTACGTACACAGTACATTGCATAATAATCAAGGCGTAAATTATGATTAATTAACGAAGCGGATGCCATAAGTAGTAGTATACTCTGCTAACTGTGCATATATACATGCGTGTGTCGGTGGAGATGAGACGTATATCGAACCTTGAGGCGTGTACATTTGAATCTAGCTGTCGCCCACTGCGAGTATATACACTACGTACGTACCTACCTGTTGTTGGTTGCATGCATGTATCCTTAAAGAGTCCCATGAACAAATAATTAATCCAGCCGTTGGTTAGCTAACTAGCTAGTAGCATGCCTATATTTATCATCTTGCTGCTTTAAAAAGGGGGGCAAAAAGAAAAGTTGGCACGTACATCTCGTCTCGTACGTGCGAGCTTGTCCATCCGGAGTTAATTAAAAGTACGTACGTTTTGCTTGTCCTCCCGGTCGAGTAAACCCGTACTGACAATATCGTGGCAACAGCTATCGTTTGGAAAATCGTCTGATGAAGTACAAAATCTTTGATTTAATTAAGCCATCAATCGTATTCTAGAAGAAAAAAAAATCAAAACATGGGTTAATTAGAGCAATGACTTTGCATGCATGCACTAATGGTAGGACATATACCGACAGCTCCTCATTATTAGTTGAAATCAATCGATCTTTCTCGTGGTCACGCATGCATGTTAGATGTCACCAACCAATATTAATTAAATGAAAAGTGCAAATAAGGGTTAAATGATTCATAAAATTGTAGCACAGCTACATAGCTAGTCCCGGCCACCATTTTCGGCTACTATTAATAAATCGTTGTGTTAATTAACTGGGTTATATATTTGATATTGTTGTTTTAAGATTTTATCCGGCCTATGACCTGATCTTAATTATTGTGCATGGCATCTTGTATCAGGTAAGTCTAAATATAATCAGGTCAGCAATAATTTTCTTCGACTATAAAAAATTATCATGCATCACCAATAATGCAAGAATACCGGTTCCTCTTAGGGAGGCTGTCTCTAGCTCAAACAAATCGGCTAGAGGTTGGCAAATTAATTATCATTTCTAAAATTTTTATGGGTGCCCATAATTAAAGTACCGACACTTCCATCCCATCATTTTGGTCCTAATAAAACAGTTCACTGCAAAATCTATAATCAAATACATAAATTACTAAAAATAACGTAGACAATGAGAATAAAGCATTTATAAACCACTGCTCCACTGACAGGACAGCAATATATGCAACAGTCACCATACAAAGCAAGGGACCAAAACCCATCAAATCAATTGTTCATCCGTGACGCATGTGTCCTTTGCTCAATGATCAGTCCAATACTCTTCAGAAGAGTAGTAGTATCATTTTCTACATGTTATGTCCTTTTATGGCTTTATATCATAGAAAAGTTCCCAAACATACATGCACAGTGTAATCGTTAAATACATATACCGTCAGAGTACAGGAATATATAAGTAGAGCAAAGATTTGGAGATTTTTAATAGATTTCTGAATTTAGAAAATACCAAAAAAATCCAAATAGGCTCAAATAAATACCAAACAAGGCTAAACATATGGGAAAATTCACAGAAATTCTGTAAGGCATTTTTAACTTAGTAAAATTATTTCCAACTTAAATTTGCTTTTTATTTTTACACAGATATTAGTTCTTAATTTTGGCAAATATGGTTTTTATTTTTACACAGATATTAGTTCTTAATTTTGGCAAATAGCGAAACCTTTTTAAAATCCAAAAAATTAGGGAAAACTATATTAAAATTGAGAAAAACCAAGAAAATAATATTTTTAACCATTTTAACTCAAGAACAAAAAATTTATGATGTTACAAATCTACCCCCTTAGAGAGAATCTTGACCCCGAGATTCAGATAGATTGGGAAAAACAAATGAGAGAGAAATTCGGCTCTTAATCCTCTTCACGCTCCTAAGTTGCTTCTTTCTTTGAAGCTAACTAAGCTCAAGTGGGTATTGAATTAACAAGGAATTTACTAAACACGATTGCTGCCTTCATAGAATCTTTTACCGTGATGTGGTTAACATGAGCTCTTCCATGGGATTGTAGGGTTATCGATGTTTTTTCCTGGAGTATGAGATACTCCACGACCTTGTGCTTGGGCTGACACTCTGGCAGGTGTAGATCCCAAGTTGAAAGGAATTAGAGTGATAGTCTGATACTTCTGTGGACAATTGCTGGCATAATGTCCCATCTCGTGACACCAAAAACATTGCACTCCTACTGCTGATATGTTGCTTTTCTAAGGTTGAATGCCGATGTAGATGTGGGATATTTGCATCACTGGACTGGGCACTGAACCTGGAGTTTTCGGTACATTTGTTGATGCTGGAGCTTTGTTGAACTGGGGTTGATTCATACAAGGCCTAGAACTACTTGCACCTGAAAAACCATCTTTCTCTTACGAGAGTCCTACAATTGATGTTGAGCATCTTCCTAAACAAAAACTTTATTAACCATGTGCTGGAAAGTAGGGAAGTCATTTTATACCAATTGCACTTTGATGTTAGGGTCTAGTCATTCCATAAAGCACCAAAACTCAGCTCCATCTGTTACAATATCCTCTGGTGCATACATCAATAGCTGTGTGAATTTGTTAAGATATTCAGACACACTAAGATTGCCTTGTTGCAATTTATGAAACTCCTTTTTCTTTATCTCCATCATTCCCATAGGAATGTGTGCAGTGCGAAAGGCTTCAACAAATTCAACCCATGTGATACCTTGAACATCCTGATGAGTAGTACAATAATTTTCCCACCAACTAGCAGCAATTCTTTTTAGTTGATGAGCAGCATACATGACCTTTTCTTGGTCATTGCACTGGTTGAGGATGAGCTTCTTCTCTACATCCTTAATCCAGTCGTCAGCCTCCAATGGATCAACTAATTTGGCAAACGTAGAAGGTCTGATTTTCATGAATTTCCAAACTTGGACTACGGAGCTTGAATAGGAACATGTGCTTGTTGGACTTGATTAATTTGGTTTTGAGCAAGAGCTTGAAGAATTACATCTGCATTGCCATCATTTGTTCTATGTTCATCTAGGGTACTTTGGCTAGAGGTGGTGGTGGAATTAGAGCATTATTCTCTAGCTGAGCATTGGCTCCACTATTGTTGTTGTTTGCGCTGCTGCTTGTGTTCACCATCTAAAGTGGCTAGGGCTTAGATAAAGAGAAGAGGGAAAACAGAGATGAGGAAACAGAGGGAAAAAGCAACAACTCCTAACACAACCACAAAGGAAAGAAACACACAAACTAGAAAAAGCTTTATTTAAATCAAAATAGTTTTTAAGGATGACTGTACTACAAGTGCACAAATGCTTGGTACAATCCACCAAACAAACCAATTATAATATAAAAGTGTTATAAGATCGTCGGACTTTATTTAGATACTATAGACTAAAAGAACTATTCCTCATCCTCAACGATCATGTGCTACTTAGGATCCTCCTCAGGCTCATCTTCACAACACCATCTATAGAAATTACAAAGAAAAGAGGGTCCAATTATCATTCCAAAAAGGTAAACAAAGAGCTAGATAAAAAAGAAAGCCATGACAAAAGTAAGGATGAAAGACAAGAAAAGATGAGGATAGCATGTTATTAAATGTTGTTTTATAGAATAAATTTTTGAAGCTTTCCTTGTAACGACTATTCTAACTAGGTCACGTCCTATAGTCAAATTGCCTCTAATACCACCTCTGTTTGGACCGAATGTCCTAGGTCTGAACCCTCTGTGTATTACTGCACTAGTCCCTAATTAAAGCTAGTGCACACAGTTGAACAGTGTTTAATGCATAACCAAGTAACGCTTTATTACAATAATAAAGAGTACTGGCCTTATGACCACTTATTACAATTAGGGTTACAAGACCTCTCAAACTTACAAAACATAGCAAAAGTAAAACAAATAATCAAGGCGCCACAGGCAATTGATCAGGGAAGCACAACCTAGTAATCGGACGTCCTTCATCGAAGCCACACACAAAGTAATCTTAGTCTCCTTCTATGTCTTTATAATTCTCTGAGATGATTTTGTAGATTGCAAGGTGAGTACATAGGGTACTGTAACATCCTAGCTTAATAAAAGTCCAGAATATCACCCACAACTACAGTCGCTATCAATTTAAACCATTAATTAAATATTACCAATAGCTAGGCTTCAAGAATAATCAAACAACCTAATCATAAATAGAAATTTCAGCAACATGGGGATCAATAAATTGGTCTTAAGATGGAACAAATAATCAATAAGATGACTAAATAGTAGAGATAAACAAAGGAACTCAACAAGTGACAACATTATAACACCATAAGGAGCTAAAGGGAACCATTAATCATCTAAAGATTGCATGGATAGTCTAAATTGATTAAGACAATAAATTATTGATCGCTAGGTGAAGTGAAGAACTCAAAAGTGCAAGATCTCATGTTTTACTTTCACCCATGCATGCCATCTTCAACGTTCACCTAAAAACAATATAAAGTAAGGGTGAGTTCACGACTCAGCAAGTACATAATAAAATAATAGCATTAGCATGCATAGTATTCCATGTTTTACAACAATAGCATCTCTTTCTCTTCTCTTATCATCAATAAACCACATTTACAACAATATCATCTCTTTCTTTTTTCTTATCATCAACAAACCATATTGCAATACAATGTAATGCAGTGTCCACATGCACCTTTTAAGCCTATACCAGTATAGCTGAGAGAACAACCATCGATATTCACTCTCTACCTTTATCACGCGGAGATGCCTATCAAAGTAGGTCTTTTTCTCCATCTCATGGAGATGCCTATTTATATAGATCTTACTCAAGAGCACTCCGGAATAGTCAAATAGCTTTCTCACCGACCTGGCTCATGCACTCCGAAATAGCTATTTGATTTACTCACCTCCCTGGCTTGTATACTTTTATCATGTCATGAATACAACAATTCAATCACATTTCACATTCTCATCATTAATTTATCTCATACTAAATAAAAAAAGGTAATCAAATATTGCATGACAAGAATAATTTAATAATAACGAGCAATTACTAATTATTATCTAACATTTTACTATGCATTTGCCTTTTCTAGGTGCGATAACCGGGTTGATTAGAACATGACACCAATCCCGCTACTACTCCTCCTACAATAATTACCCAATCTCAATATAAGTCACAACAATACAAGACAATAATTAAACAACAATGCTCCTACACGCTTCCTAAAGTTATAATACTCCCCTTTACTAGACAGTCACCCCTGCGGGCCCACTACTAAAAATGACATAATTTCTAACTCACAAGTCCTATCATAGTAAATCATATCAGTTCTAGAATCTACACAAAATTCCCTACAAGTTCTTATTTGGCCACAAGTCCAGATTAAATGTTTAAGCCCCCGTTTTTAACCCAGAAGACATATCTGTCATCTTTCAGACAATAGGCTTAATATTTTCATATCTATAAATCTACACAAGCAAATCCAGTAAATCATAAAATTCTACCTCTTTCTAGTTATTCCCAAAATTCAATTCTGTTATCTACCAAGTCAATTTAATAATTTCCCATGACTATGTCCAGCAACTAGTTATGGACAGCAGTCTTCTAAAATTCACAACTTCTGTTCTACCCATCCGAAATTCATGTTCTTAGACTATCCAAAATCCTTAGACAATTAACTACACTTTGCATGTGAGAAAAAACCCTAACTCATCCATTTAATATTTTTAATCTATATATTACTAAGTGCTACCAAAAGACAACAATTTTCTAGACAACAGGCTTATAAAAATTATAACTAAAAATTTAATCATCCAAGTAATATGATTAAATACTCTACAGAAAGCTAACAAAAATTTCTTTATCTATCTAGTAGATGACATTATAAAATTATGCCCATACAGTACCCAAAACAACAATAGAAAAATCACCGCAAACAAACAGATCTTCTAACAATCGAACCCCTGATAAAAACTTGCTATTGTTCTCTCTAATATAGACTCTAATCTCTAATAAAAATTAGTAAAATAGAGAAAAAAAATATCTGCATCGTTATGCAAATGGCGAACGCCAAAATGTGACCCTTTTTCACTATTTCTTTCTCCTCCCTTCTGATCTTTGTCTTTTCCTCCTTGCTTTCCCTCTTGGCCGGCGCCGTGTCAAGTCAACCGTCAGCGGTGCGACCAAGGCAAGGCTTATGCGTGCATGTGCACTGGCAATGGAGCTTTTACGCGTGGCATCCTTGTGCTGGCTATGGGTGGCTGGGCACGCTGGAGCGTGAGCACTAGCGATAGGGAGCACAACTGCAGGCGCGTGGCTTCTAGATAGCGACGTGCGCTTAGCGCAAAGCGACAAGACTGGTGGTACAGGCAACACTAGTTATACGGTGATGCTGGTGATACAGGCTATGTGCCAAACACTAGCGGCACACGCAATGCATGGTAGGCGGGTGACCAGCCAAGCGAAGCACCGACGCCTGGCTATGGACGAAGAAATGTTGTTGGCGATGGGAAACTAGCGATGAGGCGATGGAAAATTTCAATGGCGGCTAGGTTTTGGGTCTTGGGTCCTCCTCTCTCTCTCTCTCTCATCCTCTTTTATCACAGCACAAGTTCAACTCAATTTCTAACTCCTTTCTCCTCTAAAAATCTAAGCATTCTATTTTTATGTATCCCCTTTCCGCTGAATACACACAGGTCCCTAGAGAGGGATATTTTAGAATATTACATTCCCTCTTAATAGAATTCGACCCTAAATTCTACACCTCACAATTCTAATCGAAAAACAAAACAAAACTGGAATTAAACTATACACATACCTAAAACAAACAACTCTACATACTTATCATACATATAAGACCCCAGTTTCCAGGTCGCTTTCCACTCAGATAGATACGACCAAAGCATCTTGACATACTTCAATGTCTTGTGCCTCAAAAACTCGCTCCGACTCTCCCAGAATCCACACTGACTGGACTCAAGGGTAAGGTCTTACTCACTAGTTAACAGCCCTAATGATATCTCGTGCTACAAATTTCCCCCAAATACTTTCTTGATACTAGATGTGGAACACATTGTGCACCACACGCATGGACTCAAGAATGTCCAATCGATAAGCTAGTTCTCAATACATGCCACTATCGGGAATGGTCTAACGTATCTTGGGCTAAGTTCCCCTTGGCACTGAACTGTACAATGTCTATGGTGGAAGATACCCTCAAGAGTACATGGGCACCCACCTTGAACTCCAATCATCGCCTTCTCACCTTGTCAAAGCTCTCCTGAGTGTCCAACCCTTTTTTCTGATTAGACACAGTTGTCCAATCTTCACCACAAAGCCTCGTCTCAAACTCCAAATAGGGTATAATTAACTTAAAGGACTCTACATATCTTGGTCTCGTATTCCCAAACTATGCTGCATATTCTAAATTTACCTTTTAATTTCAGATTTAATTAAGATTTGGGGCATTACACAGTCCCTCCTTAAGAATTCTCTCCCATATTCTACGTCAACCTATTCTACTCACAAGAACTGCAACCCGCTAAATAAATTTCTTGGGCACAAACCTGCCTCAGGAAAAAGAAATTCGAACCACACTCCGGAAAACCAAAAGGTCATCTTTGCTTTCCATGGCACAAATACCCCTCTCAATAACACCAGCAGCTCTTTCCTTATCTCTCATATGATTTCTCTTACTTTATGGGATACATCCCTTTTTAACATGGGGAAAAAACTCATGCCATACTCCTAAATCAACTCTGTTTCAAAAGAATCCATGTTGAAAAATATGAAAGAGCTCACTAAGAATCATACGACCTCCAAATAAGTAATATGCATTCAAGAACCACATAAATCAAATGATGGAATCACTCCAATTTGCAAAATAACAACTCTTTTTTTAGTAAAGAAAAGGACCACCCATATTACCATTAAACTACTTTTATTTACAAACAATATCAGACAAAAACCAAATGTAAACAGGAACCAGAAATGTATATCACTGCCCCAGAAAATAGTGCTTTCCTCAAATTTTATGTATAATTTTCCCTTGGATCATGATATTTGAAAACATTGCATTTCACACATACACATTTCTTATAAATTGGGAACTTCAAACTTAAACCTAACCTTATTACAATATCACAACAAATTTAGAGAGACTCTAGTACATAAGTCAGTGAATGCATTAGCAAGGCTCCTTCATGAAAGTAATGTTATTTTTTCTTTATTCCAACTCCACCTATATATTAATTCCCCATTGAATCCCGTCGGCTTAGTTCTTTTAAAGGATAATTACCCTTTAGAATTCCTGCACACACGACTATCACAACCAAACAAATTCTATCAATGATCAACACAAATTCAACTTCACTTGTTATTACCAAAAATCATATTAAGGTTACAACTTCGAAAACTGGATTTCTTAAAATATTACATGCCACAACAATAAGTTCCTCCATTACTTCTAGCCGGACAAAGATACTAAGAAACATCACCTCATGATTTCAATTTTTCAAATATTCCTACAATAAAAATTCAGTTGTAAATGATAGAGAAACTCTAACAAGTGAATCTATTCTCCATCGACTACCTTTAAAAAGATATTCCAATTCAAAAAAGGTCACTCACCAAGGAACAATTTGTATAACATGGTAATAATTCAACATTCCTTACCATTCAATTTATTATTGTAACACCACAGCTTATCGAAAGCTGAAAATACCACCTACAACTACTATCTCTACCAATTTTAACTAACAAATAAGAATTACCAACAACTAGGTTTCACGAATAAACAATCAACACAATATTAAACATAAATTTTAGCAACAATGTAAATTGTAAGCTGAGCTTAATATGAACCAATAATAACCAAGATGAATCATAAACAAGTCTAAACTAAGTAAAGCATCAACCAACAATATTATGAACTATAAGACTAAGGGAAGACATAAATTGTCCAATCAATGATATGAAAGCTACTAAACTGTTCATGCCCATAAGTGATGAATTGCTACGTGAAGTGAAGAACTATAAAGTGTAATATTCTATGTTCTACTTCCACCAATGCACGCTGCCTTCAACGATCACCCCAAACAAGAAATAAACAAAGGTGAGTCCATGACAACAGGAGGATGCTGCCATCTAGAGCTTCTTTGCAGCGTCAACTGTAATCCTTTTTGGCAATGGTGCGTCCACTTGGTTCTGGACCGATAAGTGGCTGCTGGGACAAAGCATCCGTGACCATTCCCCAACCATTTGGGCAAGAGTCTTGGTTCAGTCCATGTAGAGGTGTAGGAGGTGTTAGCACCTCCACCACAGCTTACCGTTAATTAATCAAGGGCAAAATTGTACAATCACTCCAAGAGCCTCTTTTTTTTGGATAGTTAGTCAGTTACCCAAAAAAAAGGAAGGAAATGAAACACTCCCCGTTCAGTTCCGTCCACTTCTCTTACTTTTTTGCCCACTTCGCTAGCACCACCTCTTCGCACCACTCAATGACACTGGAGGTGTCAAGGTCATGACAGTCATTGGATGGGCTATATTTAACGGTTGAGAATAACTGAATGTATTGAACCAGAACTCTTTGGGCAATGGTTACTACGTGTCACAAAAAGCAAACTCTGGTGAAGGATGCTTTGCGTAGCCGAATCTGGATGTCGCAATTGCAGGGCTCCTTCTCCTTGTAAGCCATCTGCGACATGCTTACTCTTTGTGCAGTATTAAGCCAAGTTCATCTGCAAGTTAGGGCTGTAGACCAGTTTCTTTGGCGTTGGACACCCGATGGCAACTTCTTGTCCAAATCGACTTTCAATGCCCTTTGCCAGGGTATGATTTCA
The DNA here is from genome assembly GCA_017311315.1 of Dendrocalamus latiflorus. Classification (NCBI taxonomy): domain Eukaryota; kingdom Viridiplantae; phylum Streptophyta; class Magnoliopsida; order Poales; family Poaceae; genus Dendrocalamus; species Dendrocalamus latiflorus. The sequence goes on along the minus strand of CM029647.1, from coordinate 8,499,238 downwards.
TTACATTGTTCCAAACAGCTATGGAAGAGCTCTACGACGCCCCTCAAGGCCAAAATGTTCGCCTGGCTAGCCCTCAAGCAAAGGATTTGGACATCCGCAAGGCTTCAAAAACACAACATTCCGGTACCTTCAGCATGCCTCTTCTGTGACCAGCACCCTGAGACTATTGACCACCTCCTTATCGGCTGTCCGGTTGCCAAAGAGATTTGGCACCATATCTTTTCTTGGCTTTCCCTTTGCCCTTCCTACCATTTTATTGATCCTAGCCTGCAGGAGTGCTGGTTAGCGGTTAGAAACATAACACCCAAGGCTAAACGCAAAGCAGTGGATTCCTTAATCGTTCTCATAGTTTGGATGATCTGGAAAGAGAGGATCAAGCTTCGGTATGACCAGGGAAGGTTTAACATTGAGAGTGTGTTCTCTATGTTAAGCAGAGTTCCTTTGCTGGTCATCTCCTGCCAACTCTATGCTGAAATTCTTGCCAGGTGTGTTACCGCTAGGCAAGGGTCTTTCCCGCCTTAGTGTTTTGTCGTATTTAGTCGTAGCCTCTTTGTACGACCTTTAATTTTGCTTTGTCTTGCTGCTTCTTTTTTTATTCCTAGCTTTGTCCAGGAATCTGTTTTCAACTCTTTGTAATTTCCTTCTCCGTAATGAATGAAATGTAAAGCTCGTGCGTTTTCAAGGGAAAAAAAAAGCTGACAAGGATGCTGCAGAGGGCATGGTCCATGAAAAAGATGCTGAGGGCGTGAAATTGTAACTGGAGGAGACTACAGCAGATATTTGGAGAGGAAAAGCAGTGCCCATCCGCATTTCTTTACTGTCTACAATCCGATAAATAAGAACTCAAAACAATATGCAGGGACATTCATTAATTTGAACTGACAGATACATACAACCAGTAGTTCATGAAGAAAAAGCAACAGCAGTGAAGTGATGAGCCCCATGCATCACACGAAACATGGACCGACACAAAAGAACAAACCAGAGTATACAAAAGGATCAAACTAAAGCGCATCCAAATTAAAATCACACTTTTACGGTCCCCAGTTATTATTAGTGCAGTATAGCTGCCATCGTGCGCATGCAGTACTGGGACGGACGCACTAGCGGCGAGAGGTCGTACGCACGAGCCGGCCATCCAACGTACAGCATGCATGCGCGGGCGCGGCCTACTTGGGCGGGAACTTGGACTTGATGGACTCGACCTGACCGCCGTCGATCTGGAAGGCCCTGGCCAGCACGTCGGTCGGCACCGTCGGCGCGGCGCCAAACAGCGTCTCGGCGATGGACTGCGTGCCCTGCAGCTGGCTGTTGAAGGCCGCGATGGCGATGGCCGGAGAATTGCCGTTGTTCCTCTGGAAGTGAACGAGGCCGCGGGGAAAGACGAACACCTCGCCCTTGCAGACGGTGCGGGCGAAGAGCTTGTTGGCCGTGGTGATGAAGCCGACGTCCAGGGAGCCCTCGAGCACGAAGATGATCTCGGTGGCGCGCGGGTGGGTGTGCGGCGGGTTCAGCCCCGACGGCGCGTAGTCGATGCGCGCGATGGACACGCCGAGGGTGTTGAGCCCCGGGAGGTTCTCCACGTTCGCCGCCGACACCAAGGACCCCACGGCGTTGCCCGTGTTGCCGGGGTTGGTCAGCCCATCGAAGAAGAAGTCGTTCACCGTCACGTTCTCCGGCCTCTTGCACGGGAACCCGTTCAGCCGCAGTGCTGGACGCATGCATGAGTGTATATCATTAGCTATACATGCGATCTGCTGACGATCTATATACGCATGGAATTGATAGTTATTGCACGCAATGAAGAAAGTAAAGACGAGTGACAGATCACTTACGGCCCTGAAGAGATTTGTAGTCGGCGACGCAGATGTCCTGGAGCATGTCGGGGTCGCCGGCGAGCGAGGGGGTGGCCAGCGCCAAGAGGACGGCGAAGGTTGCGAGAAGCTTGGCCATGGTCAGGTACCTGACTTGGTTGATCTTGCGCAGCTCGCGCTGGCTAGCTTAGCTGTGGATAGTTGAGTATAGCTAGCTGGTGTGTCGACTGCAGATGAGGACGATGATGGGAGGGAAGCTGGTATTTATAGAGACACGTAGCGTCAGACTTGAGATGCATGATGATCTGATAGTAGCTTCAGCTAGGGTAGGTGGCCGATGTCAATCGCTGTCCGTCTGCTGTCATTTGGCCAGAGTGTGGGAGGGAGAGAGTAGTACTACTGTTTCACACGTATAGAATTTAGAGACCGTGGGACTCTGGAATTCCACAGGAAACATTTTAATTCCTGCAGAAATCGTGAAAATTCCTGCGTTTCCAAACAGGACCTTGGTAAATTCAGTTATATAGGAAGACAGAGAGCTAGCTTATTTTTGTTCCATTTATACAAATATTCTGGACTGCAGCGAAAGAAATTTTGCATATCAAGCTCCCTTCACTTCATCCAGATACATGGTCAAAGGATATTGTATATTCAGGCCGTGTTTCTAGTGAGGATATTCTAGTAATCATCATGATTATATAGAGTATTTCGACGTCAAGGAATAACTGGACTCATAGAGAGGAAGGCTATAATCCTCATCAGGAAATGAAGTTTGTACAAGAAGACTTACACTGCCTAGAACTTCCTAAAGAAGCAGTGACTATGGGAGGTACCTGTCTTGTTTCTCGGTGGGAATGACCACCTACAACATGGTTCAAAGCAGGGAAAAAAATTTCGGACGAAATTTCGCTATTTCGCCGAAATTTCGGTCCTTTCGTCCAAGGGCGAAAAAATCCTTTCTCGGTCAAATTTTTCGGGGATATTTAAAATCGGCCGGCGCGAGCCGCACCAGCCCAAAACACGTGGCCCACCAGCGGTCCAGGCAGTGACCAGAGTACCAGACTCACCCCCCACACCGGCCGCACTTGCGAGTTGCGCCATCGCTTTCCCCATTCTAAACCCTAAGCATCCCTCGTCCATCCCCATCGTACGGAGCACCGAGCGGTAGCGGGCGGGCAAGGTGGGGAAGAAGAGCGGCGGGCGGCGGCCATCACCGAGGGGCGGTGGGCGGGCGAGGTGGGGAAGAAGAGCGGCAGGCGGCGGCCATCACCGAGCGGCGGCGGGTGGGCGAGGAGGGAAAGAAGAGCGGCGGGTGGCGGCCATCACCGAGCGGCGGCGGGCGGGCAAGGCGGGGAAGAAGAAAGGCGGGCGGCGGCCACCACCGAGCGGCGGCGGGCGGGCGAGGCGGGGAAGAAGAGCGGCAGGCGGCGGCCATCACCAAGCGGCGGCAGGCGGGCGAGGAGGGGAAGAAGAGCGGCGGGCGGCGGCCATCACCGAGCGGCGGCGGGCGGGCAAGGCGGGGAAGAAGAGCGGCGGGCGGCGGCCATCACCGAGCGGCGTGCGACGGCCAATCCCCATCTCAGCGACTCCGGTCCGGCCATCTCCGAGCAGAATCGACCATATTTCGGCATTTTTTCGATCAGAATTCGGTCATTTTTCGTTCAGATTTCGGCCTCTTTTCGTTCAAAATTCGTTCACGTTTCGGCACAGAATTCAAACGGAAATTCAAAAATTTCGTCCGAAGTTTCGACGAAATTCCGAAATTTCGGTGCTTTCGTCTCTTTCGCCGGGTCCCGAAATTTTTTCCGCACCAAAAGATTTTTCCCTGGTTCAAAGTGAATTCAGATCGTGCGATTAATTATGTGTCGATTACGGCAGGGGCGGGAGCGGTATTTTGGGATGACAGAGAGGTTTTTGTAATAGCACTGGCAAAGCCATATAGGGAATCAAAAACTATCGCCATTGAGGCATTAGCTTGTAGAGATGAATTCTTCTTGCCCAACAAAAGTGGATGTCGTAAGGTAGCAGTCGAAACTGACTGTCAGCAGTTGGTGACGTTGTGGAAGTAGTAGGAGGAGGATGGGTCTCCTATTGCCTGCATTTTGGTAGAAGCTGGAGAGCTTTCCTTTTTGTTTGATGAGCTCTCTATCCAATTTGTTCGGAGAGAGGCGAATAATGCCGCGCAAGTGTGTGACAAGCATGCTTGTACTAGACTGGGTGTGCTATCTGTTTTCTATGAGCCCTAGCTTTCTAACCTCCTCGCTCCGAATAGATTGTAATTTTTTGAACCCTGGTGATTAATGAAAGCTCCTGTTTTCCCCTAAAAACACTAGCACGCATGCCTGCAGCGATCAGCGATCGACGAAGACGCATTTCTCTGTTTGCCTAAAAATCGATCGAGACATCGAATAGATCGATCAATCGAGACCGGCCGTTCATTCCTTCCTTCCCTTAGATCGATCTACGCGTTCATCTCTTTCCAACTGCAGGCGTTCGCTTTCTTGTGACTTGCACGTCAGATTGTGTGCTCACACGCATGTACGAATTAGGGCATCTAGCTTTTCACCACCAGATTTGAGATCAATTGACGCGGTCTACCAATCACGCTCCAATCGTACAAGGTGTAGTAACTGCACGTCTTGCCTAGAGCAAGAGGCAGCCGCCAACCTAGATTATATTGTTACCCCTGAATTACATGCACCACCAACTTAATTTACGATGTCAGCTACTGCCTGCAATGAGATTAGCCAAATGCAATGCCATATCAGACTTCAATTTATGCTTAACTAGTCGATAGGTAAAACTTGCAATAAAATCATATGCAACGGTACTACGCTTAAACATCCATCAGTTACTCGATTAGATCAGGCTCCGTAGTGAAAAAACTTCTATACATCTCCAAAGAATTTCCTTCTGGTACGTACGTACACAGTACACAGCATAATCAAGGCGTAAATTAGGATTAGTTGACGAAGTGGATGAAATTAGTACGTAGTATACTCTGCTAAGTGCTAACTGTGCATATATGCTTGCGTGTTTCGGTGGAGATATCTAACCTTGAGGCGTGTACATTTGAATCTAGCTGTCGCCTACCACGAGTATAAACACTACGTACGTACGACGTACCTACGTGTTTTTGGTTGTCTCCTTAAAGATTCCCATGAACAAATTAATTAATGAAGTCGTTGGTTAGCTAGCTAGTTAGTATCATGCCTATATTTATCATCTTGCTGCTTTGAAAAGGGGGCAAAAAGAAAAGTTGGCACGTACATCATGTCTCGTACGTGCGAGCTTGTCCATCCGAGGTTAATTAAAAGTACGTACGTTTGACTTGTCCTCCCGGTCGGGTAAACCCGTACCGACAATATCGTGGCAACAGCTATCGTTTGGAAAATCGTCTGATGAAGTACAATTAAAATCTTTGATTTAATTAATGTTTTTCTTAACAGTAATTTGTATAATTTTTAAAACATGATAAATGATAGATAGATATTAGTCATCTTTATATGTTTTGATATTAGTATTAATATTATCAGAGAGGAAAGTATAGAAACACTTATCAAAAATCAAATTATGGGTTAATTAGAGCAATGGACTATGCATGCATGCAGTAATGGCAGGACATATACCTACAGCTCTTCATTATTAGTTGAAATCAATCGATCATCTCGATCTTTCACGTGGTCATGCATGCATGTTAGATTAGTATTACTATTAGGAAAGTATAGGAACACTTATCAAAAATCAAATTATGGGTTAATTAGAGCAATGGACTATGCATGCATGCAGTAATGGCAGGACATATACCTACAGCTCTTCATTATTAGTTGAAATCAATCGATCATCTCGATCTTTCACGTGGTCATGCATGCATGTTAGATTAGTATTACTATTAGGAAAGTATAGGAACACTTATCAAAAATCAAATTATGGGTTAATTAGAGCAATGGACTATGCATGCATGCAGTAATGGCAGGACATATACCTACAGCTCTTCATTATTAGTTGAAATCAATCGATCATCTCGATCTTTCACGTGGTCATGCATGCATGTTAGATTAGTATTACTATTAGGAAAGTATAGAAACACTTATCAAAAAATCAAATTATGGGTTAATTAGAGCAATGGACTTTGCATGCATGCAGTAATGGCAGGACATATACCTACAGCTCTTCATTATTAGTTGAAATCAATCGATCATCTCGATCTTTCACGTGGTCATGCATGCATGTTAGATGTCACCAACCAACATTAATTAACTGAAAAGTGCAAATAAGCGTTAAATGATTCGTCAAACTGTAGTACATGTACATAGCTAGTCCCAGCCACCATTTTCGGCTAGTATTAACAAAGCGTTAAATGATTCGTCAAACTGTAGTACATGTACATAGCTAGTCCCAGCCACCATTTTCGGCTAGTATTAACAAAGCGTTAAATGATTCGTCAAACTGTAGTACATGTACATAGCTAGTCCCAGCCACCATTTTCGGCTAGTATTAACAAAGCGTTAAATGATTCGTAAAACTGTAGTACATGTACATATATCTAGTCCCAGCCACCATTTTCGGCTAGTATTAACAAATCGTTGGGGGTGCATCCAGTACGAATCCCCTCGTGATGCGTATTGATTAGAATCATTTAGCTATATGTACAAGCTATTATATGAACAGGATGATCAGGATGGGCGCGCGTACGTACCCTACGTGCCAATGAGATAACCATGCATGGATGTCTTAAGTAGGTACATACGTATTATGCCACCACATGCGTACAAAGGAACTAGCCGTACATATCATAAGTTATCAGTTCTAAGTTTCCAAAACTGGTGTGGCACTATGGTTTTCTGGTTAAGGACCATAAGCCAATTTCCATTATTACTTGTGTTAATTAAATGAGTTATATATTTGTTAGGAATAAGTTAATTAAATGAGTTATATATTTGTTAGGAATAAGTTCATATAACACCTTAAATTTTGCTTGGAAGTGCGTCAGCTGCCTGAACTATGGAACCAAATATTTGACCCCCGAACTTTACAATTCGGTTCAAATAATATTTTGACCTAATTTTACGTGGTGGTAGTGCCTACGTGGCGCGATGAGTGAATGATTTTACCATGTAGGATGACATGTTGACGAAGTTGGGTCAATGATATGTGGGGCTCGCAACGGATTCTCCCTTACCAAGCTTCCAGTCATGCTTCCATGGCCAATGCCTCCTATAGTTCCCTCCTCTTTGTTTCGATTTGGAAGAGAAGGTCATATGGGCTTTAGTTGTCATTCATTTAAATTTGACCAGCATATCATTCTGTGGTAAAACCGCCAACTCATCGTGTCAGGCAGGCAATACCACCATCCGAAACAGAGTCAAAGTGTTATTTTAACTGGATTGCAAAGTTCGGGAGGTCAAATGTCCGGTTTCATAGTTTGAAATGCTAGACAGACTTTCAATCAAAGCTCAAGGTGTATGGATTTTTTTCCAATTTGTTATTGTTGTTTTAAGATTTGATCCAGCCTATGACCTGATCTTAATTATTGTGCATGGCATCTTGTGTGAGGTAAGTCTAAATATAGTCAGATAAGCAATAGTTTAATTCCACTATAAAAAAATTATCATACATCACCAATAATTCAAAGATACCGGTTCCTCTTAGGGAGGCTCGTCTCTAGCTCAAACAAATTAGCTAGAAGTTGGCAAATTAATTATCAATTTCTAAAATATCTATGGGTGCCCATAATTAAAGTACCGACACTTTCATCCCATCAATTTGGTCCTAATAAAAATGTTCACTGCAAAATCTCTAATCAAGTACATAAATTACTAAAAATAATGTTGGCAATGAGAATAAAGCATTTATAAACCACTGCTCCACTAACAGGACAGCAATATATGCAGCACTCACCATACAAAGCAAGAGGGACCAAAACCCATCAAATCAACTGTTCATTCATGACGCATGTGTCATTTGCTCAATGATCAGTCCAATACTCATAACTTGTGTTTGTTGAATATAATGATAGATCGTACGTAGTAGTGGTGTCATTTTCTACATGTTATTTCCTTTTATGGCTTTATATCATAGAAAAGTTCCCAAACATGCATGCACAGTGTAATACGTAGTAGTAGAGCAAAGATGAGTTGTAGCCACGCTAGCTATTTGCCGACCTCCGGGCAAACTTAACCTCAAAAGAAACAAAACTAGAACTGACCTCACTAACTTCAAATAGGATCGATGCGATCATTGATCTGCTCTTCAAACGCGACTCCCAGAGATTTACCAAACATTGACAATCCGTCTTGCAGATGACCAATGCACAACCCCATCGACGCGCGAAGTCCACACCATCACGAATTTGCTAAAGCCTCGATAACAAGAGGTTCTGAGATCCCTCTATAATTACTCCATGCTCCTATGAAACCTCCTTGACGCCAAGACATGCATGTGATAACAGCGCATTGGGATGACACTGGAAAGTTTCCAAATTATTGGACAAAACGAATACAATCATCTGCAGGAATGACGAGTGGGCCTAGACAGCGCATGGTCAGCGAGACATCCATCGATCATCCTTGTATTAAAGCTCACAACCACTCTCTTTGCTGAAACCTGGCCATTTTTTTTCTTTCTTGGGCCTGCTTAATTTTCTCGCTGGTGGGGACCAGTCTAGGACAAGACTACTAGCACACGAATATTGGATGGCCTGGCTGTGGAGAGATTTTACTGTGTCACAGATGCACAGCCAGCTTTGTGTCACAAGCCAATCCAGAGCTGCCACATGGGCAATAATTCACTATAGCAGTGCTATAAAAGTACAAAAATCTATACGAAAATAATATTTTTATTTGTTTTTAATGGTACTGTAGTGTATATTGCCATATGTTACAGTCTAATTACACCAACTCGGTTGTATCACCTCTGTATGTTAGAATTTTTCGCCGTGCATGGACATCACTACGTGTGTCCTCCTGTCCTCTGCGCGTCGCTTCCGAGTGAACTCACAAGCATGCAAATCACCGAATCCCTATACTTTCTAGTACTAGTACATTCAAGAAAAGATGGGTGAGCAGTTGTCACTATACTTTCTAGTACTAGTACATTCAAGAAAAGATGGATGAGCAGTTATTCCGTATCACTAGGCCTTCTCGTACTAGTACATTCAAGAAAAGACGGATGAGCAGTTATTCGGTATCACTATACTTTCTAGTACCAGTACATTCAAGAAAAGATAGATGACAGTGGTTCTATGCTTTCAAAGCACATGAAGATATAAATAGTATCTATCTATTGTTTATTATATTTTAAAAATTATATAAATTATTATTGAGAAAAATATAGAAACATCTCGTCTCACCAAATCAATAAATCCTATCAATTTCTTTTCTAGAGACAAAACCTATCAAAATTAAATGCACTGCAGTACATATCCTATATATCCGGTTTACAGCGCGAAATAAACTGTTTTCCATAAAATTCATATCTTTCATTTTGTGAAAAAAGAAGGCCCTTGCGATCAGTTAACACATCATCCCTCGATTTTTTTTAAATCACAGCCCTCGAATTGTCTATGACCAGCAAGCAATTATGTAGTTGACCAAAGCATTAATGCACTTGGCTGAAATTGGGGGACTCACTTGTCATACACTATGACTTGTGCGGGTCCCACCAGAATTTCTCTTGCCAACGAAGCCGCACTGACGCAAGGGCGAGGACGCCAAACTGTTCACAAAAATGGCATTACAACCAACTTTTTTTAAAAAAATGGCTTTTAAACGCTTTTTTTTAATCTAACTTTATCTATGGATCTATCAAGCTTGATAGGTACCTGCCGAGCTAAGGAAGATCAGCTGGCGACCTGTCGAGCTGGAGGAGCCTGTGCGACGGCAATCAATTTCTCATGTTTAGCTCTTAATTAAGCTTATGATTAGTGCTAATTAATTGTGATTAGTACTAATTAATATTGATTAAGCATACAAAGTGGCTGGCGGGTGACTTGCCATAGTGGGGGCTTAGCATTATGGTCAACTATTACAATTTTGCCTCCGGTTTGCAACGAACTAGTCCAGTATTTGCAACAATTTGGCATCCCTCTTAATTGGGTTTTGATTGCACGTCGAAGCAGCCACGGCCAAGTGCGTCGCTGCCACCCCTCCTCACTCATGGTCAACATGTTGCACCCTACATTTTTTTTTATCTCCGCAACTCATCAGTTGAGGAGACACCGAGGCTGAGGCACCATGCCACATGCCGACCTCCCCGCCGCCACTGCCGAACCCCACTGGCGGAGCTACAGGGTGGTCCCTGTGGGCCGCGGACCACCCTGCGCTCGGATAATGAGGCCTTCATGTATTTGATCATAATGCAACAACTTGTTGAATCACAGCTACATTTTACCTCCCGCTAAATCATTTAATTTGCTCTATATGTGTCAAGCTAATGACACACAACTTGGGAATCTAGATGTACAGTAAAATCGTTGGCTAGCTTGGCATCTAGATGTACAATAAAATCGATGACTAGCTTGGCATGTTCATATTGAACGACAGTTGATGGTTTTTAGCTAAACTAAATAGTAATGACTAAAAAAAGCTTTTAGTGGGAGGATACGAGTGGTGGGGAAAATAAAAAAGAGATGTGTGTGCGAGACAGGAGCGAGAAGAGTGAGGTAGTGATATGTCTGTGTCCCATAACTTATTTTCAGGATGAGAGAAATAGAGAAATTATTTTAGAAAGTTAAATATTTATATTACCTTCTTTCTTCTGTGAACAGAAGTCGGTGTAAACGGTCTCGTAAATTTGCCGAGGTAGGTATTTGTTGTCTTAGCTTGCGTTTGCTCCAAATGCGGCTTTCAGGAAGTTACCCATGCAAGCAAACTCTTCTGATCTACTCCTTTATAAAATGTATTTTTTAAATAGCTTTGTCCATAAATATAGAATGTATTTAATGTTCTAATATAAAATTAATGTGATATTCTCTTTATATCCTGACAAGAAGAAGAAGTAGTGACGTACTGTTCTTCAACTACTATGGGTATGTAATATTTCAATTCTATGTTAAGAAAGCTATATTCGTCTATTTTATGAAGTTCGTATGTCCTTTTTCCCTTAATTGCATTTCGTAATTCATATACTTGTGTACCGACATGTTAAATTTATAGCGGTTAAATAAATTTTAGACAATGGACCACCATAGCTACAAATCCTGGCTACGCCACTGCCGAACCCTATCAAAAGCTCCCATGCTATCTCGCTTCGGCCACGCGCCACCACCCGACTTGAAACCCATTGCTCCGCACTGCCTTGCCAAGGTTATAAAAGTTGCACCATGCTTTCTACTAGCCCACATTGGCAACCATAACCCTCCTCCTCCCATAACGCCGAATAATTTCCACCGCCATTCTCACCAACCACCGGTAAGCCCTGTTTTCAATTCTTGCCAAGGCCTTCACCATTCTTCAATTGCATCTACTTTTAGCTTCACTGTGACCCCCACGAACACCGCTAAAGCCTCCCTTTAGCCTCTCTAGCCCCTACCTCACCGACGACTAGCCTCCCCATCCGATGAAACCACGTCTCGCCATGGGCAACTCTCCACGGAACTCCATAGACCAAGCCACTGATACTATGACCTTCCCCCTTGCACCCAAAATGCTCACCAAGCCCTTGCCTTCGCCGATTAGCCACCAGTTCACCCCTATGCCATGGTCGATTGCCGTGGTACTCTCCTTGCTATTGGCCATCTCCAATGAGTTTTGACCACCGCAAAGCCCTAAAATAGAACCCACTCACCTCTAGGAACCCATATGTGCCCTTGGTTGTCGTTGGTGGCCTTCGACGGCATTGCAATCGCTCACCGTTATTTTGCTCTGTTCAGCGCACTATGGCGCCGATGAATGTTGAAGATGACCATGCAGTAACAGGCCATGGGCCGCATAGTAGCAGGCCGTGTGACAAACAGTGACAACACAAAAACTTAAACCTGGCCGAACCGCCCCATGGGCCAAGCCATCACTGTAGTGCACTGTTTAATAACCCAACCACTACTGTTTCTGATTTGATCCATACTGTTTGTGACCCATTACTATTCCCAATTCGATCTATCATGAACAGTGTAAACCCGTAACTGTTTAACCCAAACCTAACCCATTACTGTTCATGGAAACCCATTAAACACATAAACACCCATTTTGACCATCTCGAGCCCATTTAAACCATTCCCATCTCCGTTTTAGCAACCCAGACTCCGACAAAACCCAAACCCATCTTTAATTGTTTTAAATTTTATTCCTTTTTATTTTATTTTATTTTTCTAGCTCATATTATTTTGAGCACGGAGTTAATTACTTGCTTTTATTTGTGCTTGCACATGATTTTGTTGAATAGTTGATCCTAGAAGCATATCAAGACCCAAAAGATTTGGTGCAAGTCGAAACTTTGAACAACATGGAAAGTCACATATTTTTATCATGTTGAACATACATCCTTTAATTACTTAATTATCAATATTTTATTATCCTTTATTTATGCCATATTATTTATTTAAAATAGCTATTTAGAATGACACGATAATTTAGCTATGTCCTAACACCGGAAAAGCCATGTCTTACTTAATAGCCATATTCACCTTGACAAGCCTTAGTGATAATAAAATTACTATAAAATATACTATGATAGACTAAAAACTAGCAAGAGAGAAGATCAAGATGATCAAGATGGAGAAATAAGACTAAGAAGGTGATTGTTAGAAGTAATCTTATTTCCATTGTTTAGTCATATTCGAGTCTATATATGTGTACGCGTTCTTGCCGTGTTTACATATAAGTATTGTTTTCGAGTCCGAAGTAGTTGTCATATAAGTAGAAGTCAAGTCTGTATTAGTGTCTAAAGCCGAGCCCACGCATACAAGAAAGCTTCAGTTGTGTATGAGTAGAGAAAGGAATAAGAAAATGAGTTAGTCAAGGGAGACCATGTAAATAGGCTTTATAAGTCCATGCAGTGCCTTGTAAACATGCAACAAGTGGCGATCGGTTGTGATCGGAGGAGGCTAGAAAATAGCTGAGGCTAGGAAGTTGGCAGAGAGAAGAAATAAAGAGGAGAAAGGGAACAACGTTTGTGTTGTGTGCGATTATTGTCTCAGTGATCTCGTCTCTCTAGCGGCAGGCGCGTCACGTTGCGTGAGACAAGCGAGACACTGCTTTGCGTATTGCGGAGAGAAGCAGGCATTCCGGGGTGCGGCTCAGGTGCTGGGGGCACCGCAGTTAGCGCGTGCGGGGGTGCCCCCAGCACCCGCCACGTGTCCCGCAAATCCCCAAAAAATTCCAAAAAATTCAAAAAAAATACTTACAAAATCCGAAAATTTGTAAAAAGTACTTTTTTAAGTATAAAAAGTATTTTTTTGTAAGTACTTAATTTTTTTTGATTTATACTTTTCATTAAAAAGTATTTTTTTAAGTACTTGAAAATACTTTTTAATAAAAGTACTTTTACAAAAAGTACTTTTTACAAATTTTCGGATTTTGTAAGTATTTTTTTTGAATTTTTTGGAATTTTTTGGGGATTTACGGGACACGTGGCGGGTGCTGGGGGCACCCCGCACGCGCTAACTGCGGTGCCCCCAGCACCTGAGCCGCGTCGTCTCGGTGAGACAAGGACCAACAACGGGTCCCACCGAAAAGGCAGCAGAAGGTCTGCAGAGTGCAGTCAATCGTGAACCGAGAGCAAAAGCCTCGGGAAATTTTACAACATTGTGGATTAAGTGCGCAATGTATGCCAAGTAAAGCAGTATGTTCATTTACCAAAGAGTACAGTTTAATTTTGATTGGCAAAAGCAGCTTCATACCTTCAGTGGCAACTGATCCAAACATACAGGGCACTGGAATGTGAGAAGGGACAAGAAAGATCTGCAGGCCACAGCGACTTCATAAGAGTGAACAAATTTAACCGAGGGTTCAATTCCAACAAACGGCAACAGCACAGCTAAACAGATAACATAAATGTCTGATACGTCTGAATAACAATACAGAATGACCTCCCAAAACCTACCCAGGGAATGCCCATACGTAACAAACCGCGAAAAAAATATACACATATAGACAGACACAAAACAAGCTAAGACCATATTAGGACCTTGCACGCAGCACAACTCAGTCCATGTACAAATAAAAGAATGACCTATAGAATTTGCAAAACTAACTGACCAAGCCACCAGTAGCCGTCCACAGAAAATGACCAACAATGGGGCAGACGTACTCTTATGATCATGACATTAATCATGAGACGAGATAAAAACAAGGACAAGTATGATCTCATCTTGCACCAAAACCAGAAACAATCGTTTGTTCAGGTGACGCCCTTTAGAAGAGATCAGCTTTTCGTTTCTGTAACTCTTGCTTCCATCCTGGCTGTTGGTAGAATGCCTCTTTAGTCATGCCAAAAACAGTCTGGAACTCACTCTCTGATAAGTATGCCTACAGAAGTACGAGTAATTAAATTAAAATTGACCTCAACACAACTTCCTACCAGTGCAAACTAAATTCGAAACATCAATACAACAGCCAAAAGCATCAGCATTTTAGCTACAGTGAAGGGGCTTAAACTAATCGCAACACATGCACAAAACCAACGTATATTCACCATTTCACCAAAAATTTTCTTTAGAACAAAGAATAACCAGGCACATGCACACTCAAATATAAAAATGTGCTTGAGAGCAAACCTCTCTGCGTTTGTAGTCTATCCCAAGAACAGGATCGGTAGATTTGGATATCAAGCGGTCATAGCTAAATGTTGCTTCACCAACATTCTCAACAGTTGTTTGTTCGTCTGGTGCCTCAGGCTCTGCTCCATCACCCTCAGATGGCACCCCACCTATTACAGCATCTTTCTCCGACTGAAATTCAGAGGACCCCCCAGCTTCAGAGTGAGGAGATGCATCAGATGGAGTTATTACAATCCTCTCGGCATCTGCATAGATCAAAGGTGTTAGACTTTGAAGGGGGGATATACCAGCAATTCTGTAATGACCCTCTTCATCTGTGATTCTTCCTATTAATCAGGTGTACATGGTGGAGCTACTCCATAGTATAGCAACAATAAAAAAACTATAACAAAGCATCCAATGTTCCAAGGCTGTACTTGCAGACAGATGAACACAATCCTCTTGAAGTCTTGCTGGGAAATTTTCACAGAAACAAGAAACACAACTCAGAAAACCCAAAATAGATTTGACTTCCAGATAACTCCACACTTTTGTCATTATTACTCCATAAAAAGATGAGAAACATGAGAGAAAGCACGGCTCTACCAGTCTTTTCTGCTGTTGTGCTTGTCTTGCTAGCTCGGAGATTCTCAGAAGATCCAGCTTGCTCAGCAGTCAGAACAGAGGATAGTGCAGCTACTGCGGCTGCTCTTTGTGAACCTTGACCTGAACGAGGAGGTGGGGTTTTGGGTTTCGAGGATGGATTAAATGCATTGGATAAGGCAGCCAGTGCTGAGGCACGCTGAGTAGGTCCGCCATCACCAGAGCTTTTAGGCCTCCCATTAGACTGAAAAGGGATTGAGTAGCTAGTCACACCAACATTTTCCACTGATAATATTTTGGTAAAGAAACTACTGAAATTGAACACTGACCTGCTTCTGCTGGGAAGATGGATTGAATGTAGATGATAGAGCTGCCAATGCAGACGCCCTTTGAGTGGGTCCACCATTACCAGAGCTCTTAGGTGTGCTCTGCAAAAGGGATTATGTTGTAAAGATTATGCTAGTTGAATCTCTATAATTTGCATTTAACAATGAATTCATGAAATTTTACTCCTGTTCTACGACATGATTAACTGTGTAAATATCGGGTTCATTCTGTAAAAGTAATTTAGCTATACAACTTGTTAACGTCCAAACATTACATTGAATGTTAATTCAAGCAAAGCATGCATAAGTGCATAACTAATTTTGTATCTACAAGAACTTAAATCACAAACTTACCTCCGAACGCAATCCAAAAAGAAGTGAAAGTTTCTTTTGGAATGAATTTCCATGAACCTGTAAAAAGCATGAAGCCTATTACCATGCAGTCTGTAACAAGTGATAGCACAAACAAGAACACGAATAGCATAAGCATGTCTAAGGGGGCATGGAGAATTATAATGAAGACTGCCTCTAGGAAGTAAATGAAACCACAACCTTGCAGCAGATATCCAATTTTATTAACTTAAAGCAAAACATGCAAAGCATCTTATTCCTCGTACAAACCAATGACACACAAAACAACAAAAAGAAGATAAAGCGGTAATGAGATATCCAAGAGCATACCACAGATTTCGTGTTATCCCAAGAGAAGTATGTCTTGAAGAAGCATGGCTCATTCCCTTCAGTGACTTTATAAAGTGGTACATATGGATCAAGATCTTCAATAGACATAGCATGCTCTATGTATTTCTGAGGTAAACAGTAATCATTACATAGTGCACAATAGTGACACAACAGCAACTAAAACAATAAGGTCAAAGCATCAGGTCATACCTGGCCAATATCAAAAGCCTTCTGTTTCTCTTTTGATTCCACACACTGACCAATCCAAATAAAGACATCACCGTGTGTGTCAAGAATCATCATGTCTTCAGTCAATAAATCATCTTGGGAAAAGTTGAAGATCTCAGAAACCTGTTAAAGCTCATAGAAATCACATACCCTGAATTGCTATAAGCAAGACCAGTTTTATGGAAAGTAAGTGTAAGAGGACCAACCTCCAGTCTCCCTGATCAATGGCGATCATGTTATCACGAATGAAACCAAAGCAACAAAAATATAATTAGGCCAAAAACTTCTAAAATATAGATACTGTAACAGAATGAAAGGAAAGAAGTAAGAAATTTACAGCAACTAACCATTCCTAAATGAGAAGGAATACAAGTGAGGCTCTCTAATGATAATATCTTGAGTGGCATTTTTGCTTGTATAGCTCTGCTTTCCATCAAGAGCGAACCAGAAAGCAGAACTCTCTGTACCCTCCTTGCAATGTTTCACTGCCACACCAGGCTGTAAGATTGGACATATCAAATCTTAGTAAGGGATAGTTGGGAAAAGCCAGGGTTTCATGAAGCTTTGGAGGTTTTCAATCGATTCATAACAAACAGTTCTGGAACGATTAAGCAAGAATCCATAAGAATGTTCATACAGTTCCACACGATCTTTTAAACTGTGCAGTGTCATAATGACTTGAATAGAAGAATTTGATGGGCCAACAGATAGCAATCAACCATGAATCTATGATCAACTATCAAGCTACAGTGAACAACCATCTCGAGTGAAATATCTCATTACTTTCATAAATAACCAGGGCATGTAACAGTAAATACTGCACCAACCAGTGAAGACTTGAATAAAAAAGTTAACTTCAGTTTAAACCTGATAAAATTGTACAGATCATTTTTTCCAGTTAGTAGTGTTAGTTGGCAAAAGCAACAGCTAGTCTTCGGTTAGTCAATTTCATTCAACTTGTAAAATATCTCAAGAAACAAAACAAAAGATGGACAGAAAGAATTCTGGTCAACAATAGGTTGTTAAAAACAGATTCAGTGCACAGACAAATCTTAGCATACCTATTTTTTTTCTCGAACGAAGAAGAAGTAACAATTACAAAAGAGTCTAGACGACTCGACCCCCCCTAGGGGAAAAAACAAAAACAAGGAGGCATCAATGCCAAATTCTACGGAGCCCCTTAGCTCCCGCCATACACCACACACTGGCCTCCTCACTAATGTCCCGCATAATAACATTATGGGTAGGAGAAGCGCCCTCAAAAACAGATAGCATACCTATTTTGGACTGGTACATTGCGTTTTTTTTTGACTAATTGTTTACTAGTCTTATTTCAGTTTGTGCTGACATTGAGATAGATGTTAATACAAGCCACCAGAATGCTGAACTAATCTTCGTGTCACCATTATAACTAGATTTCATTCAAAATCAGCGTGTAAGTTAATTTTGTTCTCGCAGCATGACACCTTATGTCACTAATAGTTTTTCCTGCGGCTGTGCAGCATAACACTTTATATGTGATAATAACTTGCAACAGTAAATTGGACAGGTGAATCTGTCACTCTGCAAAAAGTGCATAGAAATCTGAGTTGATGTTCTTAAATCTGTTTAAAGGTGGCATCATACCTTCAAGAACTCAGCAACTTTCGCTGCCCACTGCTGCTGCTCATAAGTGCTAGAATTGCCATGCCACGTAAACATTGCATTTCCAGATTGTAATACAAAGCACTCTGTGGAGCTTAAAGATGTGGCCACCTGTAAAATAATGAGTGATTAGTTAAAGGGAGAAATAACATAATTTCTGTACAATATCATCGTAGATTTCAAAGGACTTTCTGTACAAGTTCAGAGTTAGTTGTTAGAAGTTGGCACAAAGGTCAACATTTTGAGAGAGAGAAAACGTTGGCACCTACAACTCCAAACAATCTTTTATTAGATAATTTAATAAAAAAAAAGACCCATCTCATCCAAGTTATCGACAAGAATAACAGACAGCTAGGTGATACCGCATCAACTTGAAGAGCTTTATTGTTATGGATTGCTGTCCCAGATACTCGAATTAGAGCTATGCCTTCAGCAGAGTAAGTTTCATTGCCCACGTCCTTTTCTACTGCGATCTTCTTGTATCCAGAACCGATTCCGCCCTACATGATTTGTCCAAAAAAAAATGCTTAGCAGATATCCTCCTTGTAGTGTAGCTATATATTATTCAGATCTATGGTGTTAACTGTTGAGCTATGCATCCCTTACAGAATAACAACATAAAAAAGAAGCAACCACTCAGGTGGTGGGCAATTGTCAAAAAAGATATATTCAGCAACAGTTGTACCTTCAAGATAACCATGGGCTGGAAAAGAGCAACAAATTGTGGTGGTTCCTTCCCTTGATAAATGCGTCCCTACAACACCACTACTAATAAATCAAACTCTTCTCTTATGAACAAATATTGTAGGCACTTATGAAATAAAATGCAGCACCAGAATAGGCCTTCCTTTCAAAGAATTCCACATTGTATTAGCTAATTGAGCTGACATCACTTGATCATCCTGTGCAGAACAAACCAAAAAAAGTAAATATCGATCCAAGCTGACCAGCTCACTTCGACAGGTGCATGGTAAGTCCTATTGGTGTAAAAAAATTCAAAGAACAGAGACCAACTAACATAAATGTTGCCCACTTATAGCAAGAGTTTATACTAACACATCTATACTAATATAAAAGGCACAATTTCAATTTTAAGCTATATATGGAAATATTTTGGATGGCAGATCTGGAACATCCTAGCCATCCATTCACCAGACCGGAGGGCTGCAATTCAAAGTTGGTCCCTACAAACCAAAATCCCAAGCATTCAGAGACTAATTGCTGCAATACTTCGGTCTTATGCATGCCTCCTCATTTTATGAATGACCTTCCTCATTTAATCGGGTAATGTGGGTTCCACACATGGTTCAAAATCCCGGCGGTTACCGGCTGGTAACCGCCGGTTACCGGTTTTACCGGTGGAGACCGGTAACCAAAAAACCGGCCGGTATGGATTTTTTTATTTTTCGAATTTTGGCCGGTTTTTTTCCGGTTTTCCGGTTTTTCCGGTTACCGGTTTCAAAATATCTCAAAATTCAAATTTTGATTTTCAAATTGTAACCGGTTTTTCCGGTAACCGGCCGTTACCGGCCGCCGACCGGGATTTCTTCCGGTTCCGGTTTTTGGAACCTTGGTTCCACATGTGCACAAATTAGTGAATATAAATAGTTTTGCAGAAAGGTCAAAACATAGGTTTTATCTAAATACTTGACTAACAAAACTATAAACGCCACATCGCCAAGACTGATGATCGCACTAAAAAAAAGTATCAACAATTGGGACAATGTGAAAAAAACATTTAGGCCATAGCTTAAGTTTGGCAACATGCAAAGTATTATTACCACCATACTATCCTTCCCAATCCAGTAATTGAGATAATATTCTTCTTTCTTGTCACCCGAATGATATGTATAAAGAATGATATAGCAGTCTCCACTGTAAAATTTTCCAATGTCCTCTTTTGGTAAGGCAGTCTTAGCATTGCCATCAATGCACCACACCTGAAATACAACAGTTTATTTTGTAAGGATAATTTGATTTATGCCTTTTATGATTACTTATTTTAAACAATGCAACTCCTAAATTGGGATGCAACTCCTAAAGTGGGATGATGAACAGAACCTCAAGTTTTCCACCGCCTTCGAGCAAAGGAGGAACTTCCTCGTTTACTGGAGTGCTGCTTTTTGAAGCTCCCTTGACATCAACACCTTGTTGCTTCAATAAAGCTAGAAGAAACACCAAAGATCATCAGCAAGAATCAAAGGAAAAAAAATTTGACATCCTTGTGACTGAATAAACTACCTGCAACTTTTCCCCGCCCATCCTCTGTGCTAGAGCTCCCTGCTGCATTACCCACTGGCCATGATTCAAATTTCGACTTGAATGCATGACTCTCACAACCTTGAATCATTTGAGTCACTCTTGTTGTCTTTGGCCTTTTCTGATTAATGATGAATTCCTGCCAGAGATAAAAACATGACAGCGTTACATATCTGAAATGGCAACCAAAAATATAAAAGAAAAGGAAAGACTGTTCGAGAGTTTACCTCAACTGCTTTACTGGCAGCTTTTCTATCCTCCACTTGTGTTACCCGACCAACCCATACAAACGTTTCAGCCCCACAATCAAGTAAGAAACATCTGGTGTTCTCAAGCACTGCTTTTGTAAGAGCCGTGTCTTCCAACTTCAATTGACCATCATTGATACTGCAGGGATAAACATTTGATAATGTAGCAGTGCGAGTAAACAGGGGGGCACCAAAGAACTTAAGGCAAGGTAGGCCAGTTTGTGGTTGCTGTGCAGTGCTGCGTTGTGGACTCTTTGCTGTTACAATAACCTTTACCAATTCTAGTAAGAATGTAAGATTTTGTTAACGAAAGATTTTGTTAACTTGTTGTGGATCCAAAAAAGATATGCTTTCAAGTAGCCAATACATTGAAAATTAGAAAGAACGGTGGGTTGTAAGGCACCACAATGCAAAACTAAACCATAGCATGTGTAGGGGCATCTTCGATGAAAGTATATAACAATAGGCCTTAAGGACCAGGGGTGCAATCGGAACAGATATTTTCCGACCGACCAAAGCAATTCGGAGCGAATTTGGGAAAGGAAATCAGTATCCGGTTGATTTTGTCGGATTCGGAATTGGCATCGGATAGTAAGTTGTCGGAATCAGAGCTGGATTTGGAAGATAGGTATCCGCCGGTGATGTGGTAGGGCAAGAAAGGGATAGTTTGGGCAAAGATCGCCCCTGACCCTTGCGGTCAGGGCTTTGATCCAGCCAAGAGTTTTGTGGGATAGATCTTTATTGCCTCCTCAAATAACACCTAGTACCCTTTATATAATCAGGTACCTTCCTAACAAAGGAGTTCTCTAAATATAGATAGCTTAATATAACTATATCATACTAATACTAAGGAAACTACTAAACAAGATATTAGCCTTCCCAATTACTTATCTCTTTCCTCATATAGCTGTCCTCTCTTGATTCGGGTCTCCTGCTGCTTCTTTTGCCGTGCTGGACTCAACGTCCCCTGTTGCCGCCATATTCTATGCAGTGCGTCCAGCCGATGATGCTGCCGTTATGCTGTTCCCAACTACCGACAATTGTCGTGGACGGCGTCGCTCATAGACCTTTCCCACAAATGCGTCCACAACATTTCCACCCTCCTTACGAAATAGCTCGTCCTCGAGCTGGAACATCGTGTAACATTCCTTGAACTCATCCAACCAAAACTCAAGTCGCATCTGCTGCGAGCTCCCCTTCCACTGAACCAGGAGCTCCCCTGACCCGTGATTAAGGCGCGCACGGACAATGCGTTCCGGCGAGGGAACCACACGACCATGTACAAACTCCGGTAATGCAACCGGCTCAATCGGAGGGGGATCGTCATACTTCTTAAGGAGTGCAACATGAAAAACATCATGAATACAAGCACGAGCTGGGAGTTGAAGGTGATAGGCAACAGATCCAATGCACTCCACCATGCTCATAGAAACGTGGAGACAATTTCGAAGCCGAACCCAGTTTGTGGAAGTAGCAGTTCGATGGTGAAGACGAAGCCAAACCCAATCCCCAATTTCATAAGTAACCTCTCGACAATGCTTATCATGTTGTTACTTCATGTAATTCTGAGCCTGTAACAAACACTCACGAATCTCTTCAAGAAATTCATCTCGGTCCTTGAGCTGACGATAAACTGCTGCGACGTGGGCTGCCTGCGGCTCATAGGACAGCAATGTAGGGGGCTCCTGGCCATACACCACTTGGAAGGAAGTCGTCTTCAAGGATGTTTGAAAGGAGTTATAGTACTCAGCCCGTGGAAGCCACTGAAGCCATTGTGTGGGTCTATCCCCCGCGAGACAACAAAGATACATGATGATGTGATTGACTACTTCAGACTGGCCGTCACATTGGGGGTGAAAAGCTAAACTCAGATGCAATTTGACACCAGTAAGATGGAAGAGCTCAGCCCAAAAATTGCTAGTAAAAATCAAGTCACGATCACTGACAATGGATGAAGGAATCCCATGGAGACGAACAATATCGTTGAAAAATGCACGAGCAACCGAACTAGCAGTGTAAGGATGGCCTAAAGCAATAAAGTGGGCATATTTAGAAAAAAAACAGTTGACCACCGTCAAAACAACTGATTTGCCACCCACCTTTGGAAATCCTTCCACAATCCATGGAGATGTCGTGCCACACAACATTGGGAACATCCAACGGCTACAAGAGACCGGTGGGGTAAAGATGTTCCATTTTGTTGTGTTGGCAGACGACACAACCACGGACGAAATCCTGGACAATTTTGTTGGTTTGCGGGTGATAAAATGTGGCACGCAAACTATGAAGCATTTTTTGAATGACCTCATGTCCGCACCCATGGGCTTTGGCCAGCACCCGCTGCCACAAAGTCGAATGAGTTGGCATGTACACCTGGCCATCATATAACAGTAGTCCATCCACCACAATCCAAGCAGAATCAGCAGTGCCTGGGAGGCGAAGGGGCAGCAACAGGTCAGTGGAAGCAAAAAACTCTGCCCGAAGATCATCAAAAATGGCAAAAGTCGAACAAGATTGAACTGGAAACACTGCTGCAGAGTCTTCTCCCGAGAAAGAGCATCAGCCACTATATTTGTCGACCTGGACGGAACTCAACCTTAAAATCATACCCGAATAATTTACTCACCCATGTATGCTGAGGGATAGTGGAGAGGTGTTGGTCAAGAATGTATTTGAGATTATAGTGATCCTTGCGGACTGTGAATGCACGCCCCCAAAGGTATGGTCGCCAATGTCATACTGCTTTGACAAGGCCAATAAGCTCTCTTTCATAGGCTGCTAGCTTCAAATGCTGAGGTGCTATAGCTCGACTAAAGAATGCTATAGGTCCGGAACCTTGATGTAACACGGCGCCGAAACCTGTACCGGATGCATCGCAGTCCACCAAGAAGGGATGGCCGAAATCTGGGAGTTGCAGAACCGGTCCTGAGGTAAGTATTGCCTTCAATGTTTCAAATGCCATATCCGCTTCCGCGGTCCATGCAAAGGCCTCTGTCTTGAGTAATTTAGTGAGCGGACTGGCTACCTCCCCATATCCCTTGATGAATTTGTGATAGTACCCTGCAAGACCAAGAAATCCGCACAATGCTCGTACAAATGTAGGTGTCGGCCAACTGTCCATAGCCTCCACCTTGCTAGGATCCATCTCCACCCCCTGGCCTGAGATAATATGGACAAGATAAGCCATAGATTCGCCGCCAAATTGGCACTCGGTCCGTTTAACAGTAAGTTTGTTTAAGAGCAAGTTTGTGCAACTGTAACAATTGAAGAACAGCTCGGACGTGTTGAAGGTGCTCCGCCCATGTGGAACTGTAGACCAGAATATCATCGAAGAAGACTAACACAAAGCGGCGAACGTATGCTTTAAGAACCTCATCCATGAGGGCTTGGAAGGTAGTAGGCACGTTCGTCAAGCCGAACGACATCACGACGAACTCATAATGGCCCTGATGAGTGCGAAAAGCCGTCTTCTCAATATCTAGGGGAAACATATGAACTTGGTGGTAACCACTCCGCAAGTCAAGCTTTGTGAAGAACCGGACTCCCTTGAGTTCATCAAGAAGCTCAGCAACCACCGGGATTGGAAATTTATCCTTCACTATCTTCTCATTTAGTGCCCGATAGTCCACACAAAAACGCCAAGAATTATCCTTTTTGCGGACCAAGAAAACTGGCGAAGAAAAGGCTGATGTGTTGTCCCGGATAATGCACTGTGCTAACATATTATCACATTGGCGCTCAATTTCGTCCTTCAATAATTGTGAATAACGATATGGCTGCACCGCCACCGGCTCTATAACCGGACGAAGATGAATATGATGATCACAACGGCGTTGTGGTGGCAGCCCTCGTGGCTCCTCGAAGACATCAAAGAACTCATCGAGGAGTGCCGTCATAAGGTCATGAGGACCGGCCATCAAAGCTTGGGAGGTGCCACTGCTCGGTGTCCTGCCACTCCATGTCACCGTGTGATCGAGGTGCAAAAAAGACATAGGGAGGCGCTCAAAATCCCAAATGATGGGGCCCAGAGTGCACAGCCACTGAACACCTAATACCATATCAAACCCTGCGAGTGGTATGACATAGAAGTCCAACAAGAATTCCTCCCCTCCAATCCGAATCTGAACGCCATTCAGGAGATCTGACTATCTTCTCACCATTGGCCACGGAGACTTTGATGGAACAGCTAGCAACTCCCTTCAAACCCATCTGACGCGCAATTTCTTCAGCCACAAAATTGTGTGTGGAGCCCAAGTCAACCAAGGCTCTAAACTCTGCACCCTGGACTGCTGTTGTAAGTTGCATTGTCTTGCTAGCTCTGATTCCTGCTAGAGCATGCAAAGAGATCTCAATGTCATCCTCCGACAGACCTGCAATCTCCCCCTCATCCTCCAATTCCAGCAAATATATACTCCTCATGGAGCATTTGCTAGCATGATCTTTGGAAAATTTCCTCAGACAATTGAAACAGAGCCCTTTCATGCGTTGTTATGCAATCTCTTCTTCAGTCAGACGACGAAAACGTAAATTGGGAGCTTTGGGGGCGGATTCTGCTACTACTGCCGGCGGTTTAGAGGGTGCTCCTGACAACACGCCCTTGACTGGACCAACCGGGCTGATGGGGGTACTTCGGTTGGGAAAAGATGGTCGACTCGGCGCTGGTCAAGCCGCTGGTTTGAAGTACTCCTCAGTAGTCATCTCCAACCTTCTTTCATATGCCCTTGCAAGGCTCATCGTTGTCTCCAGTGTGGATGGGTTCTGCAACTCAACATCTGTTTGGAGAGGGTTGCGAAGACCATCAGTGAAAAGTTGGACTTGTTTCTCTATCAGCTCGTCACAATTGCATGAGATAGGAAATGTTCTTAATATTCATCCACCGTGCCCATGCGTCAGAGCTGGACAAATTCGCAAGAGGATTACTCCATATGGGAGGCCCAAAACGGAGATTAACATGCTCGATAAACCAAGGCCAAGTTGGAATGCCATGGCTGCGTTCTAAGCGATAGTACCATTGTTGAGCCACCCCGATCATGTGGTAAGATGCTAACCAGACCTTCTCTTCCTCCATGGTTCGTTGCCCTGCGAAGAATTGTTCACAATGGTTCAACCACGGAAGAGGATCCTCCTTGCCATCAAAAATTGGAAAAAGCCAACTTATGGAATCGAGGGACTCCACGGTCGGCTGTGTTGTCTGCACCATCCTGCTGCAGAATCGAAGCAAAGCCCTTTTCCTTGCTGCTGCCCAAGCCATCGCCGCAAGGCTGCAACTTGTCAACTGCCTTCTCCAAGTTAGTGACCCTCTCGATCGTTGTATCCATCTTCTCCATCATCTGAAAGGAAATCAGTATCCGGTTGATTGTCGGATTCAGAATTGGCATCAGATAGTAAGTTGTCGGAATCGGAGCTGGATTTGGGAGATAGGTATCCGCCGGTGATGTGGTTGGGCAAGAAAGGGATAGTTTGGGCAAAGATCGCCCCTGACCCTTGCGGTCAGGGCTCTGATCCAGCCAAGAGTTTTGTGGAATAGATCTTTATTGCCTCCTCAAATAACAGCCAGTACCCTTTATATAATCAGGTACCTTCCTAACAAAGGAATTCTCTAAATATAGATAGCTTAATATAACTATACCATACTAATACTAAGGAAACTACTAAACAAGATATTAGCCTTCCCAATTACTTATCTCTTTCCTCATATAGTTGTCCTCTCTTGATTCAGGTCTCCTGCTTCTTCTGCCGTGCTGGACTCAACGTCCCCTATTGCCGCAGCTTCCTCTGTTGCCGCCATATTCTCTGTAGTGCGTCCAACCGATGATGCTGCCGTTGAGCTGTTCTCAGCTATCGACAATTGCCGTGGACGGCGTCACTCATAGACCTTTCCCACAAATGTGTCCACAACATTTCCACCCTCCTTACGAAATAGCTCGTCCTCGAGCTGGAACATCGCGTAACGTTCCTTGAACTCATCCAACCAAACCAGGTCGCATCTGCTACCGAGCACCCCTTCCACTGAACCAGGAGCTCCCATGACCCGCAGTTAAGGCGTGCACGGACAATGCGTTCCAGCGAGGGAACCACACGACCATGTACAAACTCCGGTAATGCAACCGGCTCAGTCGGAGGGGGACCGTCATACTTCTTAAGGAGTGCAACATGAAAAATATCATGAATACGAGCACGAGCTGGGAGTTCAAGGCAATAGGCAACAGATCCAATGCGCTCCACCACGCGAAACGGGTCATCGAAACATGGAGACAATTTCGAAGCCAAACCCGATTTGCGGAAGTAGCAGTGCGATGGTGAAGACAAAGCCAAACCCAGTCCCTAATTTCATAAGTAACCTCTCGACGATGCTTATCATGCTGTTACTTCATGTAATTCTAAGCCTGTAACAAACGCTCATGGATCTCTTCAAGAAATTCATCTCGGTCCTTAAGCTGACGATATACTGCTACAACGTGGGCTGCCCACAGCTCGTAGGACAGCGATGTAGGGGTTCCCAGCCATACACCACTTGGAAGTCGTCTTCAAGGATGTTTAAAAGGAGTTATAGCAATACTTAGCCCACAGAAGCCACTGAAGCCATTGCTTGGGTCTATCCCCGCGAGACAACGAAGATACATAACGATGATGCGATTGATTACTTCAGACTGGCCGTCACATTAAGGGTGAAAAGCTGAACCCATATGCAATTTGACACCAGCAAGACGGAAGAGCTCAGCCCAAAAATTGCTAGTAAAAATCAGGTCACGGTCACTGACAATGGATGAAGGAATCACATGGCTGACAATGGATGAAGGAATCCCATAGAGACAAGCAATATCATTGAAAAATGCACAAGCAACCGAACTAGCAGTGTAAGGATGGCCTAAAGCAATAAAGTGGGCATATTTAGAAAAAAACAGTCGACCACCGTCAGAACAACTGATTTGCCACCCACCTTTGGAAACCCTTCCACAAAATCCATGGAGATATCATGCCACACAACATTGGGAACATCCAACGGCTAAAAGAGACCGGCAAGGTGAAGATGTTCCATTTTGTTGCGTTGGCAGACGACACAACCACGGACAAAATCCCAGACAATTTTGTTGGCTAGCGGGTGATAAAATGTTGCACGCAACCTGTGAAGCGTTTTCTAAATGCCCTCATGTCCGCAACCATGGGCTACAATCTTGTTGCATTTTGGACATGGTTAGTAGACCAATGTTGTAGTGTGTTATGCATGGCTCCATTTCGCACATTATCTGATAAAATATTCGTTACCGTATCGATTCCGATCTGTATTCGCTCTGTATTTGTAACCGATACCTGTAATACCACTAAACTGCAAAAGAGAAGTAATGCTAATAATGAAAGCAATCCAAGGGAGCATAAAAGAGATAAAGAAGAGTTTTGCTGTCAGATCCATCGGCTTTTAGAATACCGAATAAGTAACGCTCACAGAGGTTCCCAGACCATCCAGGGACGGTCGGCACCATCTAGAAAGCCGAATAAAAGTAGCGCTCTCAGAGGTTCCCAGACCGTCCAGGGGCGGTCAACACCGTCTCACATTATGGGTTTTCGTCATTCGGCAGGAAATTCTATTCTTACCTTTTCCGACTTACCTGCCGCAGTTAAAAACCCCTAAAGTTCAGTATAGAGCCCTTTGGACCAAAATGCCCATGGGGTAGATAGCCACATGAGAAAAGAAAAGAGGATAAAGGGGGGCAGCCTGGTCATTGCTCAATGCCAAGAGAGACACGGCCATTCCCCTCTTAAGCCAACCAGCATGCCAGCCCCACACAAAGCCCCATTCTCATTTCTCCTCCCCAGCCAAGAACTCAACCAAAGAGTAAACCTTTCTCATTAGAGCTAGCACTGGAGAGTAGCTATCTCAATCTCTTCCCCTCTTCTTTTCCCCACTAACCAGCCACAGCAACACAGAGACAGTGAGGAAGAGCATACTGGACGAGAGGAAGCAAGGGGGAAGAGGAAGTCAAAGGCGAGGAGCGAGGAACGTGAACGGCGTCCCTGTGCTAACCACGACAGCAAGACGACGCCGTCGACAGCAACCAGAGGGGACCATCCACGACCACCGGGAACCCCAACCTCGTCCTCGCCCATTCCTTTTCTACCTAGGCAAACAAGTAAGCCCCTTACCTTCCATCCTTGCTTCGGCGCCATAGCACAGCACAATACCACACAATAGTAGATGAAGAGCACACAGAGAAAGGGGATGGGGGCAAACCGTCATGTTAGTAGGGGAGGCCGACCGGCTGCAAGCCGTGGCCGGCAAGCTCAAGCCCGTAGGGAGTGGCCGGGGCTTGGGGAGAGGCCGAGTGCCGGCCTGTGGCCGGAGGCTGAGGATGAAGGCGCAGGAGGCCGTGGCCGGAGACGAGGGCAACGGCCGAAGGCTGTGCCGGCCAGGCAGCGGCGCCCAACGCCTCACCGTTGTGTGTGCGCAAGGGAGGCGGCAGATCCGGAATGGGGGTGATGGAGTGGCCTGATTGGGAGGAGTCGCCGACAGCGCGTTCCAGATCCATGGGCCAGATCCCCTCTGTGTTGCAAACTGCCAGGTGAGAGGGAGAGAAAGAGGGAGGGAGGGGGAAGGCGGAAGCGTTCGGAGGTTGGTCGGCGGTGAGCCTGGGGCCGGCAAGCCCAAGCTCGGCCGCGCGCCGACGCCGCGCCGCCGGGAGATGCCAGGCCGTTCGGGCGAGAGAAGTGAGGGAAAGGAGTGGATAAGGCCGTTCGGCCGAAAGAAAAGAAGAGAAGAGACCGGGTAAGAAAGAAAGAAAAAAATAGAAGAAAAGAGGGGAAAAGGAAAAGGAAAGGAAAGAGAGAGAGAAAGAAAGAAAGAAAAGAAGAGGGGGAAAAAGAAAAGAAAAATAATAATAATAATGGGGGTTTGGTACCATTAAGATGCATTAAGTCGGATTAATTGCTTGTTCAGGTGGAGGTCCTGAGTCGACGCCGTCCGCACGTCGCTTCGCTCCGCTTGGTTAACAGGCAAGTGCATTGTAGAGCGGCAGACCGTAGAGGTTATGAAATATGCGATATTTACATGATATGATGTTTATGTGGAATTGCAAGATTTTACATGACATGATGATGTTTAATTAATGATGACAATGATAATGGAGCGGGGTGCGCAGCGATGCCACTCTACCAATGATAATACTGATGACAATGATAATGGGTATATGCATTCACATCATGTGCACTCATGAAATGAGAACTGGGATCCGCCTGGGTGGATCCCACAAGTCCTACATCGGTAGGCCTCCACGGGAGTGGAGAGACCCCCGTGCTGTTATGGGCGGGCTCAAGATTTTGGGTGAACATCGACGGATGTTCACTCGGCAATACCGGCATATGCAATGAGATGAGCAAATGAGCATGTAGAGTAGTACTGCATCGCACTAATGGTATGACAATGAAGGAACATGAAATGAAAATATGAACTGGATGATGTATGTGGAGAATGTTATGGTTAGTTAATTTGCTTACATGTTTAGGTAGTGTTTATTGTTTTATTATGTACTTATGGAGTCTTTGGACTCACCCTTGTCTTGTTGTTGTTTTTAGATGACCGTTGAGGACATCATGCTCGAGCGGAAGTAGCACATGAATAACTTCACGTACTTGCAGCACTTCACATATTAGCTTTTGTTAGTATGTTTAACTTCTCTAGTAAACTAGAATAGCTGCTTAAAAATGATATGGTGTAAGAGGTCGCTGCTTCATAAATAAAGTAGAGTTTGTTTAAAATGTTCAGCAGTTGTTTAATAAAATTGGTATTATTATGCAATGATGATAGCACTCTAGGCCCAGAGGATGGATGGGGTGTTACAATACCACTGGCATTCGTATTTATATCCGGTACCTATCCGTGTCCGATTCCGTGCAAGTGAAGCAAATAACAAGCAGAAACTAAGCATTCAACTAACTCATCTATAGAGGAATGAAGATTTTTCTAAAAACTGCCACTCTTGATTTTTACTATAACTTTGAACTGTACTTTACTAAAAATAACTACTGATTTAGCTCATACTTTTCTTAACAATTTGTGACTGTAAACAATAATAATGTCACGGGCGTGGCCCCAGCCAGCACTAGCACTAGTTGGCACAGCAACAGGAATAGAATGCGTAGAATTTGGGATTATGATGATTAGTTTCCTTGTTAGTTATTTCCATTTGGTCTGTTCCCATCATTAACAATCAACTAAAATCACTTCAACAAAAGTAAATACCTGTAGAGCTTGGGTGTTGTAGTTTCAAGTACAACATCATCGTCACTGATGGTTTTTTTCCCAATTGGTGCAAAACCTCCAAAAAGAACCCAGAATTCACCAGAGTCTGATTCCGCTTGTAATTTTCCATCATCTGACATTATTAACATAGACCACATGAGTACAGAAAAGGGTGCACCAGCTGACAAAGGTACCAATGTAAAGTTTGGATGTCCCCTCACCAACGATTGCAACATCGCACACACCCCCATGGTACTTCTCCTTTAAATGTTGGATAACTTCCAATGCTTTAGCCCTTTCTTGGATATTGGAGTTAGCACCATTAAATTGGTATATTTTCTTGTCAGTGTCTAAGATAAACACATCATCATGGTTTAATGATGAACGGGCAAAGGGAACCTGAACAAAGAAGCCATCATATTAATGTAGCATACAGAATTATTGAACTGAAATTTGAAAATAATAGGCAGCAAGAGAGCAGAATGTTCCATACCTCTTTAACTCTAATTGCTCTCTTCCCTCTGCAAATATATAACCGTGTTTCAAACTTTTCCTCTTCAGGCTTTTTGAACCCTGAGGCAAACCCGCCCTCCAAGGGTATAATGCAAGGTTTGAAGTATGATAGGAACTTGTCAGATTCATAACCTTGGAGTTCCCTATGCTGGATTGCACGACCACCAAGTATGGCATCAAGTTCAACTGTTTTGATTGCTGCAGTACCAGCTTCATCCTGCATGATGACACATCGTCGTAAGGATGGAAATGGTATCTCTAAGTATTGCAGAAATTAAGTTTACAAAGCGTGTACTTGACTTGAATCTTTCCCAATCCAGAAGTGGATGTCATACAGATACGCACCACCTTTGGCACAGGTCGTCTAGAAAACATAAAGAAATAACTTAGAAACTTCTGTATTATAGAAAAATAGAAAGATCAATCAAAGGAAAACAAGAGGCAAAGCAATCACCTGCAGAACTATGTATGAATCTCCACAGTAGAATTTACCATAATCAGATTTTGGCAAATGAACTGGTTTAAAATCTTCAATTCGCCATATTTCTGTCCCACTAAATGATGTTAAGGGGACACCAACATAAATAAACAAGGAGGGTCTAGATTTGCAATCTTAAAGAACAAAGGAAATTTTATCAGAGATAATAATAAAAAACAACTAAACAGACTGACAATCATGTGGAAGGATACACTTTTTGGCCAGCTCCTTGAAAAGCAGGATCCAGCACTTTTGTGGTTGACATTGGGAAGCAACTTTACCAGGGTTTACTTTGAAGGAAATACAATAGTAGCAGATGGTTCCACTGTACAACAAGGGCGCTGAGAGTTAGGAACGCATCATATGCTGAAAAAGGAAACACAATCAAACAAATCAAATAACAAGTAAAATATGAAACTGTGCTCAATTAATCCAACAAGAAAACAGAAAAATACATGTCAAACATCTATTGCAGGTAAGACAACTGAAGAAGTTTAAGTGCCAGATTCTCAAAACAGAATATGCATGGGGCCATGGAGAATGCTTGTGATTCAGCATTGTGCCATTATCTACATACAAGTCTAAACTCATCACCGTAGATGTGCAAATGCTTGTGATTCAGCATTGTGCCATCATCTACATACAAGTCTAAAATCATCACCGTAGATGTGCTCTCTCTTGGACAGTAGATGTTCATCGATGAATAATTTTTCATGAGAACTAAATTCCTATGCTGGTAAAAAGAGCTATATTCGGATTTATGTCAGCGTGAACAATTTTTATAAGCACCTCTCCGACTCTCCCACTCCGCACATTAGAGTTCCATAGCACATGGCCAAGAGATGGCCGAGGTTTGGTTGCAAGGGTTGGTTCTGTTATGAATATTGTGTGTATAGATATGAGACCCAAAGGGTCATATATATAGGAGAGTACAAGAGGATATGCCATATAGAGATAAGGCATATATGGAATAGAATACAACTCTATCTCCTTAACACCCCCCTCAAATGCAAGGCGTATGCAATAGCATTGCATTTGAAAAAGGGTTAACACTAAAACAAGATAAATCCGAAATCCGAGTCTTGATGATGTCGTCGTTGTGTGCAGTTTTTGAATAAACTCTCAAATCAAGCCAAAGAGGAATAGATAGATGCATGACGGCGCAGATCGAAGCCCAATAGGTGGCGGCGCAGTGCACAGAGGACGTGCGGCAACCTTTAAAGCTCGGGGCGGCGGCTAGAGAAGCGGCGGCATCATAACGACTTCTACGATCTGCACGCGGCTCAGAGAGTAAAGCGGCGGCTGCTGCCATGCAAAATAAAATTCCTACACTTCTATGACTGACAATAAATTTGTGGACTTGCACGACTTAAACGAACTAAAAAATTAGAACTAGGAACTTGGATCGGACGCAACGGAGGACTCACGAAAAAATAACTAAAGACTGCGCACTGATCTCAAACACTTAAAACAGGAAAATCCCCCCTTCTCTCTCTTCCCACCCGCCCCCCTCACACTCCCGCCGCCTCCTCTGCCGACCTCCTCTCCCGTCTCTCTCGCTCCACTCTCGAGCAGCCGAAGGCGGCGACACGAGCGCGGCGGCCAAGAGGCGGCGGCGCGGCGCAGCAGCCTGCAGACGGCGGCGGTCGGAAGGGGAGGCCAGGTGGGAGATGGCGGACGGCGGCCTGGGTGGAGACTGTGCGCAACGGCGAGCGCGCCGCTCGACCCCTTGGCTCGGGAGCAGCGGCAGGCGCTCGGGCGACCGAGGCAACGGCGGCGGCGGCGGCGGAGGCGGCAACCGGATCCGAGGCGCGACGGCGGGCGCGCCGCTCGATTCCTTGCCTTGGTCGCCCGAGCGGCAGGGGCGACGACGGCCGGAGGCGGCCGGATCTGACGGATCCGGCGAGGAGCGGGCGGATCCAGCGGCGGCGTCGGCTAGGGCGGAGACAACCCAGGCGGCGGCGGCGGCTCGAGACAGCGGCCGTGGCGGCGGAGAGGCCGGATCCGGACGGTACAGGGGCAGCGGCCCGTGCGGCGGCGGCGGCCCGTGCGGGGGGCGACAGCGACGACGCCAGCGGCCCATGTGGGGGCGGCGGCCCGAGGCTGATGCGACAGGGACGACGCCAGTGGCCCGTGCGGGGCAGTGCTTCGGTCGGGCCGACTTCGGGCGGCTGCCGTGCGGCGGCGTCGGCTGCTGGCCGGTGGCCAACAGGCCAAGAGGGACCGGCTTCAGGAGATGACCACCCCCGGGAGAGATCGACCTCCCGGGGGCAGCCGCAACAGCGGAAGTAGATGAGATTAGGGTTTCAACCTAAGCTCTGATACCATGTTATGAATATTGTGTGTATAGATATGAGACCCAAAGGGCCATATATATAGGAGAGTACAAGAGGATATGCCATATAGAGATAAAGCATATATGGAATAGAATACAACTCTATCTCCTAATACAACTCTATCACCTTAACAGGTTCATTGAATGGTTATTTGATCGATATTTGAAAATGGGATCAAAATGTACTCAGATTACCTTTCTAGCAACAATAATCTGCAGTTTCAATTGTTTCCCCCTAAAAGGATTTGTGGTAACTGAGTGATGAGCACAGTTATGGCTGGTCCAAATCACTGTTGTTAGGAGGTAGCTGATGCTGTGTAGCCGTTAACATGCATAGTTGTTCATTTCAATGATCTACCAATGCAGTTGAAGAGTGACATTCACATACATACATTAATTTGGTTCTTATACATGAAGTATGCCACTTCAGCTTCACAGCCGCCATAGTTTAAGTTTCAACTGACCACTTAAATTAATTTGCATAAACCTAAACCTTTAGTTGTAACTAACCACGTGTAAGAAAGTTCAGATTTATTCTTCCAAGGAGCATTGCATGCTATCCTCTAATCATGCCCTCTCACGAAGTATCTCAAACTAGACACAAAAAAAATAGGCTATCGTCATCCTTAGCGTATCTCTGTTTTTGTCACCCTGTTCATAAATGGTGCGTGTATAACTATACATTTCATTGTTCGACCTCTCTCTTTCCAACTACGTTGCGCGGATACCTCACAAAACTCATGTATCTGTATCAGATACCGTATCGGATACGGATACTTCTCCAATACATATCCTGCACGTATCCCTAAATTTTTTAATATTCAAAAAAAGAAAATAATTCCGATACCTCTCTGATATCTCGTCGATACTTGTTCGATACGTCTTGACCTAATAAACATCCTTCACACGCGCAGGCACACAACAGCCGCGAGTCAGCCACCCTAGTCACGCCTGCATCTCACGAGTGTCTCCCGGCCCATGGAGGCGGCATCCTCGGCGCCGCCGCTCCCTCCAGTCGGCCTCTCCCTCCGTCTGGCCACCGCTCCCTCCCTCCGGCCACCGCTCCCTCCCTCCGTCCAGTCGTTGGCTCCCTCCATCTGGTCGCCCACTCCGTCCGATCACCGGCCCCCTCCCTCCGGTCCCTGGCTCCCCTACCCACCCCAGCCCTGGCCTTGGCCCACCGTCTCCACGCTACCAAGAGCCACCTCCACACCGCGAAGCGCCTGTCGCCTCCACGCCTAATCTGATGCCTCCACGCTCTGGCCGCCCTCGGTGAGCCTCCATGCTCCGACTCTAAGGATTAAGCCAATCGATATGATATTTTTTGGGCATGAATAGTTGTTTATCATATGGAATTACTGACTTGGGGCTAGTGGACAACCTCAAGATCGAGCTTGAGGTCATCCCTGCCATTGATCTGTACAAGTTCGAGCCATGGGAGTTACCAAGTATATAAATACACATGCCTCTATGAACATGCCACCGTTGCCATCTGTGCTGTGATAGTCAACTGACAGTTGGTGAAACTGTTTGTTGCTTCAGAGTTGAATCCTACCAATGTTAGCATTGTGAACATTTTTCCTGAATAATTTCAGCAATGATAATTGATAAATAGGTGAACCCTTTGACTCACTAGCCCTTTTCACCCGAAAGAGAAAAATAAAGTAGTGGAAACCAGAAAGGAACATGCTTGGTAGAATTTCCACTTATTAGAGTTTTAAGACTGAACTTAAAGCGGCCATCAGTCCAACACAATGTCTTCGTTAGCTTGTTTATTTGCTATATTTTTTCCTTGCTAAAGAACTGTAAGCTCATTCGATGTTTGAACTCGTCACTTTGTCATGTCAGATCATGGCATCTGGTGGTGGTGGATTCGGAGGCTTGAGTGTATCGTGTAGCACTGGTACTAGTGCGTCTGTCGAATACTTACTAAGTTACTACTATCTGACTATCTATGATTCTGTTATTTATTTATATGCATGTACTTATTTATTATCATTCTCTAAGTTACTACTATCTGACTATCTATAATTCTGTTATTTATTTATATACATGTACTTATTTATTTTCATTCTTCTTCGCAGATGGTTCATTATATTGGTCTAACAGCCAGAAGGGAGAACTAGAAAACCAAGCAATTTGCTATTGGGCCCATCTTGTTATGGCAGTTCAGAGGTTACATAATTGCTACTTCAATATTAAGGTATTCTCGATTTCTCAATCCTTATAAGAATTCATTAATTTCTTATTTATTTTATATTTATTACATGTATAAATGTATTGGTGTTTTGGGGAAAACAGCGAATCATGGTATTGCTGTATTGCGTATCCGTATCCATATTGGGGTATCCGGGCAACATAGCTTTCCAACATAGGGGCATATGCAACTCTGGGCCTCAGTGAAACACCACATATACAGCTAGAGCAGCAGCAAGACCGGCAGAACACTTCAGTTTCCTCTCCATCTATAATAAGATAACACCTACACATGGTTATGTGGTGAGTTAAAAGTCCATGCTGATCGCACAATTTGTCATTTTCTGCACGCAAGATGCCAGATCATAAGAGATGGCCTCCAATCAGAAAACATTGGAACATGCTCGCGAACTGAAAAGAATGCTCGTCTTTTTATTAATATTTCTCGTCACACTGAACTAAAGTACTCCAACACTAGTCAAACAAGATTAAAATGCTATTAACTGCCAAGAACCAACAGGAATCAAAGCTAGCTAAGCTACGAGCTACTGGCATGCGTGCGTGACGCTAAACTAGCATGAGTTGCATCTAAAAACAGAATCTGACAAAAAATAAAATTGACGCGATCTTAGCTCTAGCTAACTCGTACGCGGCAATCCAAGATGAAGTCACAACTAATGCGCCATTACACCAGCAAACCAACACGATGCATAAAATTAGAACAGGTTAACATGGGAATGAGAAAAGGTAGAGGTGAAAACAAACGAAGCACGTCTCAAAAGGGGGAAATCGACAGTATTAACCGCCACTCGCAACAAAAAAAACACGTATCACAATCACCAGGAGAAAACGATCAAAAAATAGAAGATCTGACCGTCGGCAACTAGATCCATGGGACTCACACGCGATCAGGAGCTAGTAGGGAGGGGGGCGAACTTACTACAAGGGCAAACGAGACGGTGCCCGATCTCCGACCGGAGGAAGTGCCCAGGCGACGGGAATGAGGAGGGGGCGCCGATCAGGCGGCGAGCTCGCGAGGGGAAGGGGATCGCTGGATCCGAGCGGGAGAGGGGGATTGGACAGGGCGCTCGACTTCGCTGCCTCGCTGGATCAGAGGGAGGGAGGGGAACGCGGAGGCAGAGAGAAAGAGGGAGGAGCCACCTGGAAGTGGAGCAGCAGAGTGCGTAAGTACTAAATAAATAGGGCTGGGAAAACAACGGCAGTGGTCGATGCGGAAACCTGCACTGCACCTGCAACGCATGGCCCAAAAGCCAGCCCAATCGTGCCGTACATTCTTTTTTAGTGGTAAAGCTAGACGCACCGAACCGTGCGTACTCACTCACACTATATGCACGCACACATACGCGTCTCTTACGTATGCTAAAATCTAATTAGAGACTTAACAGCTTTTAATTAGAGACTTAACAGCCTTCAGAATATGGCACACGCTATTCTATTAAACACACATGTATACCCCCTCTAGGGGCTACTGTTCAAATGAGGCAACTCAGGATCAAACCCGGTCTGACTGCTACCCTCGAGATATTAAGACAACCTAGAATCGAGCCCAATCCGGTTGCTTGCTCACCTACATAGTTAGCCAACTAGCAACGCTCAGTCCTCGTCGTGCCGTAAATTCGCTCCATTTAGTTTGTGTCTATACTAAAAACCTATTGCAAAATTGAAGGGTTTTGTTTTACTTATTTGTTTATTTGTTTGTTTGAAAGGTTTTTGCTTACTTGTATTGTTAAACCAGGGGCTATTCGTATTTTCTCATTTAAAATGGCGCATGGGTCGTATATACTCGCAGGGTATCGCTGAGTCGAATGGTTATACTCAGGTTTGTTATTATCAACTAGCTGAATGCCCGTGCGTTGCTACAGATATTTAAAATTTATCGTACTACATGTTTTAAAACTCACTGGTACATACAAACATGTTCTAGGTCTTAAATAAGTCGTATATCACATACAAGATAACTATGAGCATGAAAGGGGTAAAAATCAGAATGTCAGAGTTTATCAATAAAACAAGGTAAATTCAAGGAACAGACATCAATGTCAACATTGCTTTACACTAAGAATTTCTAGTCTTCGATCTTCATATACTACCCAACTACAAACTACAATGAACCTAAGTAGAAGAGCTGGGACTACGCGTTAACTGTCACGCGAGAGCCCTAACTGGAGAGCAACACCATCTCAAGAACTTGGCACTGATAATCTGTACAGAAAATATGGGAAAACAGTTGATTAATCACGTCAGGAAACAGTAATAATCAAAATACCATTAGGGCATGGATAGGCCCATGTATATTCACGCACGCTAAATAACAAACGATTTGTTTTCCCTTCAAAATAAGCGCAACAGGCAAGTTACACATAGTATATATTATTCTGGAAACAAATGTTTGGAACCTGCCTATAGCAGCTCGACAGGCAAATTACACGTAGCATATTTTATTGAGTCTGGAAACAAATGTTTGGAACTTGCCTACTCATTTGGACTGTACTATTTGGTCCTTACCTCCTCTATTTTCAGTTTAGGATATCATTATTGCATGTTCACATGTCTACTGTCTACACTAAATATGGCTTTGAATTTTATCCCACAAATGTTTGGAACTTGCCTACTCATTTGGACTGCACTATTTGGTCCTTACCTCCTCTATTTTCAGTTTAGGATACCGCTTGCTTGTTCACATGTCTCCTGTCTACACTAAATATGGCTTTGAATTTTATCCATCATCAACTAACTCAACTCTGAATGATGGCTTTAGTCAATGAGGCATGATCTAAATGCAAGAAATGATTGGTCGAGAATGAACTTTATAAACTTTACTTGTCAAAAAAGTGAGCATTGCTACGGAATCCTAAAAAAGAGTGATACATAAATATATGGGATTCTAAACAGCACAATAAATAACAAGCAAGAAAATCCCTTTATTATTTGCCTTTATATGCCATCATACAAGCAAATATAATCTCAGCTGTGTACATCAAGTGTTACGGCTATTTATTTGCCTTTAGAAAATCTTGGTATGCCACACATCTTTAGAAAATCCTTTCAAACAAATAAGTCATTTTCCCCCCAATTAAGATCCCAATCGCAGTTTCCACATATAAAGGACGAGCATTACGTCGAGAATAATGCTTAATTCTCAACATCGCCATAGTTAGACAGTAAGCTAAGATCATAGAGTGTAGGAACTAACACAATGTGTAACTAAAAACAAAGAAAAAACAGTGTGTTACTTACATGTGGGATAGAAGGTTGGTGGTAGCTAAACTTACTTGGGTTTTCACATCCTCCCTGATCTGTCCCGCAAATAACATCTCAAGTAGCTCCGATGTCATCACTCCATCCTCAGAAGTGCCTACCGTTGCCTGCAACAGGGATCGCGTACAAATGTTTACACTGGTTAGCAGCTGTATGGAATTATACGTTTCAATCAATGAAGGAACGATGAGGCACCTGCCATGTCTTCACAGCTCGTCCGGTGCCAGCTGAGAAGCTGAAGAACTCCATGTCTTCTTCACCGGAATAATAGCCAAGCCTTTCCAAAGCTTCCTGCATGACGTACAGTGTACTTGGATTTAATGATTTATACTACTGAATAATCTTGTACACCAATGTGACTGCCATGAAAAGCTTAGTGGAAGTATATAGCGCTAATCTCCAACATCTACATCAGTTCATGACCAGTTTCTGACAATGTACAAGAGGTAATTGCAAATTGTAGCATTGCCATCAAGCATAGCATATGTATACTTTGCAGAAGCTATCACTTTCTCACAACCAGAAAAGTCCAATATATCTCTCAACTGCTGACATATAGGGTTTAGGGTTCTTTTAGCCTAGTTCTTTGAATTATGCCAACACCATGTCATTCCTTGTAATTAAATTGTGGTTCTTCTGACTGAAAGTGTTTCACCTTTTCAAGTATGAGCGAATTTTGGCATGCTAAGACCATGGTGCAGAAAAGAAATAATATGTTCATACTTTGTTTCTTTTTTGGGAAAAAAAATATGTTCATACTGGCTGCCTGAGTGTGTGTTTGTGCAACATTGCGAGAAACATGATCAATATCTTCTTTTTAATGGTTGGAAAGAGAGAAGCCATAGTATGTGCTAAGATACACAAGTTACACCCAATGTGACAAGCCAACAGCTGAATGTTTGGAAAATATGGACAATTTTTCTGGGTATTTCGAGGTTATTAACCTTTACATGTCAAGGCCACAAGGGTTCAGTGTGCTAATGGAAACAGCCATATCACGATCT
This sequence comes from Dendrocalamus latiflorus, assembly GCA_017311315.1. Taxonomy (NCBI): domain Eukaryota; kingdom Viridiplantae; phylum Streptophyta; class Magnoliopsida; order Poales; family Poaceae; genus Dendrocalamus; species Dendrocalamus latiflorus. Next base: position 8,458,702 of record CM029647.1, on the reverse strand, counting down.
ACAACCAGTAATTATAAAGATAAGATTGAAAAAATTGTTGTCTTAATCAATAAGAACAGTAAGTTAATTGCTTAACAACCTTCTATCATGCAAACACAAAATGCAAGCCTGTATCTAAAGAACTCACCCCAACATGTGTGCTCTCATCAGAAGGCCACATAAATTCTCTCTGATCACATTCTGATTCATCTGGAACATCAAAGAACTCATCCACTGCATCATTAAGTTGAATGAAGGAACCAGCACTGCTCAAGTGCCTGTTAGAACCACCCTGCGATCCTTCTGTAGGACCCTCAAGCTTGTTGCTCTCATTTGCCGGCTGCATTTCTATTTTTATCCTCATTTTCACCCTGTGGCAGCCCCATATCCCTTGTCAGCTCACCCGATAAGAACTCCATACAAGCACAGTTTCCATTTTTTGCTCGGAAGAATTCTCGCAGGGCTGCAAACAATGAAGTTAGCTTAGTGAACCTTGCAGGAAACAAAGGCTGATAATCACATCAAGCAATGATCTATTGATCTATCAGAAGACATGCCTGCTACTCTTCCTAGCATACGTATAGTGATGTATTTTGCGGATGAGGTAAACAGATAAGACTTCCTTGATTGACTGGTGATATTACATATCCTCCACCTATTATTCACAAAAGCACATATTAATTCAGTATAAACAAAGACAATAACTAGTTTTTAGCTCTCACAGAAGGGAGGAAAACGGAAGGGAGGATTAGGAAGGAGGGAGCGAGAGGTTGCGGGAAGAGCTGGGGGGCAACGGTTGCGCGAGGAGGGAGGCGTGTGCGGGTGCGGCGGTTGCATTAGGAGGGAGGGGAGGAGGCGAGGGTGGAGCGGAGTGGGGGGAGGAGGAGGCGGCGGTGGTGCGGGGTGGGGTGGGGAGGAGGAGGCTAGGTGACATGCATCATTTTTTGCATATATTTAGCCGTCATTTTACCCTCATATTTTTCATATTTTGGGACCATTTATCATCATTTATACGTTTTTCCATATTTAATTGCTTGAAATGGACCATTTTACATTTGTTTGTACTTTTCCACAGGCCGGCGCGAACAAGGCGCATAAACGACAAATTCAGCATTCCATGACTGCTCCATACCGATGTACGTGTTTCTATGAACACGTAGGATCTTTTCGTGAAGAAAACGGAGCTCTGGAGGTCTAAATCAGAAGAAATCACAATGGGGAAGGACCTAATTGTAAACCCTAGATTTTTTGGAGGGCTAATTCGCAAATTGCCGAAATCCCACACCGGCCTACATGCCCTAGCCGCCGCCGAAAGAAACGCCTGAGCCCGGTATTGCTTCTCCCTTCTCCTCCCGTTGCTTTCCTCCCCATTTCTCTGCCTCGGCGCTGGCGAGTCCGGGCCGCCCGCCTACTCCCGTCTGCATCCACCGCGCCGCCCCTTCCTTCTCCCCCTTCTACTCTCCTTCCCCAGCGCCATCATCCTCCACCAACCGCTTCTCCACCCGCGCCCCGCCGCTCCTCTTGCCCCACCTCGGCGCCGCCGCTCCAGATCCACCGGCCGCCGCTTGCTCTCTTCCGCCGCCCCCTTCTCGTCTGCTCCTCTCACCCCCTTCTTCTCCATCCACGACGCCGGCGAGGCCGGGCCATACCTCGTCGGCGGCCACGCCCTCACCCCGCCACAGCTCTCCCGCAGCTCCTCCGCCTCTCTCCTCCCTCCTAAACTCCCTCCGGCCGCTCCTTCTCCACATCCGCCGCCACATCCTCACTTCCCCGCCTTCCTCTTCCTCTCCCACATCAGCACCGCCGTCGTCTTGCTCTCCCTCCGCCGCCTCCCTTCTCAACTCTCTCCGGCCACCTCCACAAGGTGCCGCCCCTCTATTTCACCTCCATCAACACCGGCTGCCACCCTCTGTTCCGTCTCCTCTCGGATACATCACCGTCCTTCCTCTTCCCTACTGCTTCTCCTTTCTTCCACCGCGCCGTCCACTTCCACCACCGGCCGCCGCACCCTCATTAGCGCCACTCTTCGGCTACCACCGACGAGCGCCGCCGCTCTCCACCATCCACCGGCCGCACCCACCGTCTCTCTCCTAGGCCCCCTTGTGCTTCCCCTCTTCACTGCTTTTTTAGAGCGGGGGAGCGGGGGAGGAGGAGGCGAGGGCGGAGCGGGGTGGGGTGGGGAGGAGGAGGCGAGGGCGGAGCGGGGGAGGATGCGGCTGTGGAGCGGAGGAGTAGGGGGAGGAGGAGGCAGCGGCGGCGCGGGGTGGAGAGGAGGAGGCGAGGCCGGAACGGCGGAGGAGGGGGGAGGAAGCGGCGGCGGCGCGGGGTGGAGAGGAGGCGAGGCCGGAGCGGCGGAGGAGGGAGGGGAGGAGGCGAGGGCGGCGCGGCGGAAGTGTCGGTGGGGAGGAGTGGCGGAGAATCTGTGGGGAGGAGGCCAGGGAGGAGAGAGGCGACGGGATTCGTGGGAGGAGGCGAGGGCGCACAGTTTTCGTGAGGAGGGTGGGCCTACACGTCAAGGAAGTGTAGGATGCACCATCACCTTGAACTCCTCTTTTTAAGGAGTAGAGATTGTTGTGAGATACCAGTAGCAGGTAGTCATCTAGCCAATAGGAGGTGGGGTGGCATTTTAGTTCTGTTGTTTTAGATATTTGCTTTTTGGTTTCTCCAAAATTTAAAATAAATGAGATGGTTTTTTAAAAATAGATTTTTCAAACGGTTTTCAAATATAAAACTGTTGTAGAGGCGGCCTCTACCTAAGCCCAACCGACCTGTTAGGAGGTTGCAAAGCCCAAAGATGGGACATGTACAATGACATAAATACCCTTAGGAGGGGTACTTGAGTGTAAGCGTATAGTTGTAAAACACTCCCCATGTAACTATATATATGCCATCCAGGCCATAGGGGAAACTCTAAGCATTGCTCACCTAACTCTTTACTACCATATCACTCTCTCTCTGTCTGATCTGTAACCACGACAAAAACTATATAAACCATCTGCGTTGGTGTTACCATCGTCCACCTTCGTTTTAAAAAATCAACTAAAACCTATTAGATATGACCCAAAAGAACCGGAGCTCAGACTATAATGCAAGTCAAAGGAACTCACCGTCCAAAATTTGGATGAAAGGGAAACTTGGATCGTGACCCCCAAATGGAGGACGCGTACATTAACATTGGAGGGGAACCTCGAAAGAAACAACCCTGAGAAGAAAGAGTAACAAGAAGAAAAAAAAACATCCACCCTTCTTTGCGCTTAGTATTTCTCTGATCGCAAAGGAGCTTTAGGGCCTGTTTTTTTTGCTGCGGTTTATGACTTTTAGGTTATTTATGTAAGAAATTATAGAGTAACAGAAACTCACGTATGATTTTTGCCGATATAAATGAAGTCGATAAAGCATGTACTACAATTAACTAGTAGACCCTATCTTAAAAAGATATTCCGTTTAAAAGCTAGTTACTATAGAAAAATTGAAAAATAGCTTTTAAAAATTGAAAAGGATAGAGCTTTACACGGATGAGGCGAGTAACGAACGAAGCATCAACATGCTAATCCCTCCTGCCTTCAAAATAGTAGAGTAATTTAATCAGGCGACCACACCAAGCAATAATGGCCATATGCTCGTGCAAGCGCACAGCTGCGGGCACCGCACAAATCAGAAAGCCCAGCTCATGCCATTCTGGTCGGACGGACCCACACCCCAGCGGCGGCCATTGCGCCATCAGCCGCTAGCTACCGTATCGTGTTCATCACACACACACACACACACACTGGCGTACAATGATACCACACGCTGCCACGAGAGAGCGTGTGAAGCCTCTTTTTGGGATGGGCGCGCGGCGTCGCCGGCATGCCATGTGCTGCCACGGCTGAGGGTCGGCACGGCCTGCTCGCATCGCAGCAACGCTCTGGAGCCTGCAGCCTCTGCACTGGCAAAGTGACACCATCTACTAGCGTCTTCGGTTACTGTTCTTTTCAGCTTCTAAGGTCCCGCTTATTTTAACTTCAACTTCTAATTTATTTTTTACTATTTTATAAATTTCGTTTTTTCTAAACTTTTAATTTTTTGAGCTTTTTTTTCCGGTTGTATTCGTTTGCGTTGTCCGTGTTGAGTTAGCATATTTTTTTTCTATTTTTAATTTTTTTATATTTAATTACACTGAATAAGTCACCTTCAGTTACAGTAAACTTTTAGCCGCTACGGTGCAATTTCAGCCATAAGCCATAGCTTTTCAGCCCAACCAAGCGGGGTCTAAAAGCTGCTTTTCGGCTTTTCTACAGTAACTTGTTGGAGTATCTTTTCAAGATATGGTACATTAGTTAATTGTAGTACATACTGTACCGACTTCGTTTATATCGGCAAAAAACCGCACGTGAGTTTTTTGTTACTCTGTAATCTCTCACACGAACAATCCAAAATCCACAAGCCGCAGCCAAAAAGAACAGGCCCTTCGGTTTCTAAAAGTAGCCAAAAGTCGCTTAGAGCTATAGATTTTTAAATTTCGGGTTTTTCTCTTTGTTTTTTCTTTTTTTCTTTGTTCTTTCTATTGTCGTGAAGATATAGATATTTTAAAAAAATTATTTTTATGGTTTAATTAAATAACGTAGAAAAACCTAATCATTGCTGTAGCATAATCTAGCTGCCACATCATAAGCCGAAGCTTAAAACTGTTTGGAACGGCAGGCACAGCTTGCGTCGTTGGTTGGGAATCGCACAGTTGTTGTAGAAGTGTCCAGGGACCAGGATTAGAGCACCCTCCCCGCTCACGCTATCTTGTCTCTTCCGGTTTCGACACCATCTTCTTGCTGCTGAATGCTCATGCAGCACTTCCATCTGCATGCACCTAAGACTGTCAGGATCCCCATCCGTAATCCTGTGATCATATAGCATGTAACTACCATTTGTATCCGACGATCTCGATCCTGCGTAGCATCCAGCTCAGCCAGTACTCATACAAAATAGCAATACGAATTAACAATCTTCAAAATCACGAATTTATAGCTAGGATTCTATCACGAACGTACAATCTTGATCCTGCCAACCTAAAATGCATGTGTGGATTTTTTTTTGCTATGTTTTATGATTTATGCTTTAAATTTTTGAATTCTGTCTATTCGCGAGATGTAATACATAGAGAAAAATAGTCACATGTGATTTGGCCGTTACAGTTAAACTTAGTCTACTTTTTACTACAATTTTTTTTGTTAACTCCGTCTTAAAAAAACATATCATTTTAAAGTTAATTACTATAACACAAGATATAGATCATAAGTGAAAAAGAAAGGAGCCATGATCTCAACTATGAAAGGCTATTTCCGATTAATTACGAGCAGTTTTACAATGTTCCTGAAGATTTGTACTACTAAGTGAATGTAGAGGTGCCAGAATTGAACCGTTAGCTGCGTCGTGTGCAGCCAGGGTACCTTTCCATCTTCACGGGCCATCAGATGAAGCTTTCCACCAGGACCATCAGAAGAAGATTTCCACCAGCTCACATGTCCAGTGGAGGAATCAGGAAAACACATCAAGGTACGCCTTTGGACAGCACCATCAGCCTAATCAACCAATCAGATCATCAGCCATTAAGTATCATCAATACAACACTGTATATTCCGAATATTACAGGGAAAACACCAGCCAATGCTGAGAGAGAGAACAAACAGAACAAATGCACCCTAGTAGTAGTAGCTCTATGAAGGGTGGAATCCAGTGTCAGCGTAAGTAGGATCCACATCACCTTTTTTGCAGGTTTTGTAACAAGTTTATTGCATGTGAACTGTTTCTGACAGTAGGATATGTGAAATCTTTGTACAACTTTGTAATTACCGCGAAATTATTTGGGCCGAAGAGGATATCCTATATCTCATCTGCTCACTAACCTGTCTAGTTTCGGAAAAACATTCTGTCGAAGGAGGAGGTTCTGTGCTATCGTGTCATCTTATTGTCTCTGTATTCACATCCATGTTTCCATACCTACATTCAGAATGACCACTTAAAGTTATATACATACAGTTGGATTCGAACTACACTTTTCTTTGCATTTGCCATAAGTAAGGTCTGTTCTAACATGAAGGTACTGGGGAAAAACAAAAATGAGAAGGGGTGGAAAAAACACAGCCAGCTCCTTCTGTTTCTACCTTACTCCAACTCGCTCAATCCAACTTAAAGGAATTACAGAGAATGGTCATAGCACCTCACATACTAATATAAGATACTATTATATAACATCATTGCTAAAATAAATAATAAAAACAATAATAGGAATCATGAGGAAATTAAAACTTAAACAAAATTTTATTAGAGACCCAGCGAAAGTTGAAATAAAAGTTTGAAACATAGGATCGATCCATTTCTAACCAAATGAAGAATAACTAAAATAACATAAATAGTGGCAAGCCACAATACTAAAAACTCAAATGCTCCTACCCATGCATAATACTATCACTCCACTAGTACTTTACCTGAAAATGAAAAGAACAAGTGTAAGATTTGAAAATCTCAGCAAATACCCAACAACGGTCACAAGTAAGGTATGAAAAGACAAGTAATAAAAGCAAGTAATTGACACATGTCAAAGCAATAAAATTAGGTTACCAAAAACACTGATAAAGATCGAGATCGAGACAACAAGAATAGAGAGACAAGATAATTGTTATTTAGCAAATTATGGCAATGGCACCGGTGATTACTTCCCACATATCCGGTTATACCAGAGTAGTTAAGCACGTCCTTATCCTCGACTGTATAACCACAGAAGGGGTGCAATATCCTGAGTAACGAGAGTGTACGACCCTCGTACGTTACTAGGTGGATAGCAATCTCCCCTATATGTGGGTAACTTTAGGCTAGGTAACTGTTATATTATTAATAGAGTGTATGGTATGAAATTAAGGTACGAAAGAAAAGTGATGAGTGGAAGGATTTGCTATGGTTGGAAATAGGAAAGTACAAATCCCGATATGAGGACGGTGAGAGATGATTCAATAGGTGAGAGAGTTCTAGGAATTACTCTAAAGGGAATATTATAACCTAGGGCACACAAGTGTTATCAATCATCTAGATTTTATTACGTGACGAGTGGTTATTAGTCAGATTAACAGGTATCGTACATATATCAATCATGACTCACAAGCAAAATCATATGAGTAACAAATCATAATAACAGGAAACATATCATAGCAGTCCTAATGTTAAAATATTACTAGTGGTCTAACCCTAAAACTGAACATATTTATACGCTTTCCCATCAATGATTTAAGAATGGAATCTAGAATATTAATTAAAAGCATGAATTCCATAATATCCTTAGCTATGCATTACCTACGACCTGAAAGCGCGTGAAATTAGATAATCTAGAACATCATAGTATAAATACTATAGAAGTAGTCTAAACTAGACAATCATGGTAATTATATTCAAAGCCAAGAGTGACAAGTAATCAGGGACATATGATATGCGGAACGGAAAGGTTTACGGCCGCGAGGTATTTGCCTTGAGCACACTCGGTGGACACGTTGCGCGAAGGATCTGGGTTGCGCAACTGCCCAAACGCTCCATCAACAACCGCGTGTGAACCTACACGATAGAATGGAGATGAATCAGATCAAAGCTAAGATAAACTTGTGGAAGGACGGACGGAAGTGCAATCGGCCAGAAGAATTTGCATTCGCTAAGCCTCCATTGTGCGAATCAGCGTTCGGCTGTGCGAATCACTGTTCGCCCGTGCAAACCACGAAATGCTCCCAACAACCATCGTGTGAAACATGATTCAGTTGTGCATCCCGGCCAGCCGAACCACACGGGTGTGGAAGTGGCCACCAGCCCCTCTAGCCTCCACCGTCGCTGGCTACCGCCATCCGCTACCTGCACTGTGCCACCGCTGGCCGCTGCCAGCACCACACTACGCCACCTACTCCGGGCTCACCGGCCGTGCGATCATGCCACTTGCGCCGGCCGCCGCCAGCCATTAGTGCAGTCGTCGCCTGGCCATGCCCGGTCCACGCTGCCGCCTTCCTACCTCGCCAGCCTGCGTCGCCGCCGCTTGGCCGCACCTGGCCTGCGTCGTCGCCGGCCTATGCCCAGCCCACGCCACGCCTCCACGACGCCACTGGCTACCCTAGCTTGTACTCCGGCCACACGAGAGAGAGAGAGACCTGAGGAAAAAGAAGATGGCGGCTGGTTGGGGAAAAAGGTTTGCCCTTTTTAATGAGCCCTTAAGCCTAAATTAGGTAAAGACCGATTAGGGTTTTGCTTTAGTGGCCCTTCTAAAAAATATCAGGGCGCTACAATGGTGGGAAAACGTTTATTTGAATTGAATTGGATCCTCATCCATCTATTGCTTGTGCCACTGTACAATTCATACTGATCTTTTATCTTTATTCTAAATCGTATAGAAGCACATCCGCAATATAAGCATACGAGCAGGGGCCAACGCGCACCATGGAGTCCAATTCCCACCGAAAAGCCCCCCTATCCTAGCAAACACGGGCATGATGTGGTAGTAGAACTTCAATTTAGGGCTTCACCTAGCTAGAACATGCAGCCCATTGTCCTGAGTGTCATGCCTATTTCATGGCCAAGCTGCAATGTCTCTTGTGAGTTGTGATGACAAGCTATTTCTACATGATTCGGTGCTCCTTTCGCTTGCTATGGCTGGGGCCAAGTACTCCGCTGCCGTCGTTGCCGAGAACATGGTTCCATGCTTGTTGCCGTTGGTGCGGTGGCTTGCCTGATACTAAACAAATACGGGTGTGTTGTGACCTATAACTTTTAGTCTTAATATGAACACTTGTATGAATAAACTGAATGTCGATAAGTTACTTCGAAAAAACTGTCTCAATAAGCCGTTTCGAAAAGGCAACAAAAAAATCATCATATTTATTTGTTCGGAGAAATCATAAATCATAAGTTAAAAAAACAAAACTACGTGTTTCCGATCCATGCCTAACTTGGTAGTCGAGGCCAGTTGTCGACATAGTTGACGTGTTTCCATGCCTAAAAAGATTCATGAACAGTTCAATAAGAACAAGATTATATTTTTTGAACGGGCAGAACAAGATTATATTGATTGTTGATCAGTGTAAACTTCGGAACCTGCTATGCATCTAGCGATTGCGGTGCTTACTTAGGGGTGAAATATAGATTAGTGGAAGTGGGCAAGGAGGGAAGGAGGTTGTTTGACAGCCCTGGTCGCTTGAACGTGGACAACGCAATTCACCGTAGGGGATTACGTCATGTGCCGTTCTTTGATTGACCTTTCGTAAACAGTTCGTGACAAGTCTTCCGTACGCATACCATTTTCCATAAGGATACTAACGACAGTAACAATGCATGACCCATAAATGTATACATAATCACACTTTTTCGTCGCAATACAAAGTTAGAGTACTTTTGTCTGTGGTATTATATAGAAGTTAACTCAAAATCCTCAATGACCAATTGTTGCGCCACATTTTTTTTCAAAATCTTCTGTAGTCCTCATTTGTAAAACTAAATGTACGTATGGTGTCAAAAACTTGAGGTCAAGTTCAGATTGTTCCTGGGCCCATTTGAGGAAGATTGGAACTTGGCTGGTTGCTAAGATATACCCTAACAAGATGGAGCATTGTTATGTTCAAGAACGAGCTATTTCACGTATTTGTAACTCCTAATTTGCAGGTACAAAAGGTGATCTTTGGTATCAAAATTTCCTAGTGTACAGGTTGGAAAACGGAACCAGATATAGGCAGTAATATTAACCTGAAAAAAAAAGCCTGGTCAGGATCTAAACGGTGTCCTGATCTCCTGATCTTGGAACCCAGAACAAGAACAAAAGGCCAAGATGCATAAACAAATGATGTAATTGATAATTGAGTGAATTTCCCAAAACTATATGTACTTTTACAAAACTATCACAAAACTTTAGATTTAAGAGATTATTTCACAAAACTACAGATTTCAGACCAAAATGTATTGCTGAGCTCAGGGGCGGAGAGAAGGGGGGGGGGGGGGGCAGCCCAATGGTCCACCAGACCCCCTAATCCCAATGCCCAATGGTCCACCAGACCCCCTAATCCCAATGCACAATGGTCCACCAGACGTCCAGATCCATGCAAAAAGAAAACGAAGTCGAAGAGTCACATACTCACATTTTACATTTATTCCGTGAATGATGAATCGGTGAATGCTGAATGCGAATCGACTACTACTACTACTCGTCTCCCATCTCGCTGTACAGAGGCAAGCGGCAAGCCGGCAAAGGTGAGCAGAGGTAGAGCGCGAGCGCCGAGCGGGCGGGCGGCCGGCTGAGCCTGAGCAGAAAGATCCAAAGCGTTTTGCACCTTTGTTCGAACAAATTGCAAAGTTAGATGAAGTGCTTTACAACATTCAGTTTGAGCAGCACTGGCTAGAAGCCCAAACTGACCGTCAAGCAATATGTAAGGCCTCTCTGTTTCCTTTTGTCTTGAAATACTATTTAAATTTCTGCAACACTGAGTTAGGAGCTCTTTCTAATTTCTGCAAATTCAATGATTAGTAATATGTTTTCTTGATGAATAGGTTCAAAATTGTCCAGGATCAGCTTTAGTTATCTAGTACTCGAGATAACTTGTTATAACTCTGGGACTTCGGCTCTGCTTAGCCTAGTCCCATCCTTTGTCGAGAAATATGGGAACTAGCAGTCAGGCTTGTTTCTGGTTGTCTTCTTCCTTGCTTGCCATGTTATTTTTATATATAACTGTAAGTCTGTAACTTCAGTGTATGATCTCATGATTGCTGCCGAAGCAGCCTCTCGATTTTACTATTTTCTCTTGGCTTACCACCTAGTATCTATTTTCTCTTCTCTGTTTCCTTTTGTCTTGAAATACTATTTAAATTTTACTATTGTTCCTGTCCTTTTTAGTATTATAACTGGTTTCTCATTGAGAGCTACACTGGTTATTTAGCTTCTAGGGCCCAGGGCCGGCAAAATTTAATACTATTTTGCCGACACACGGCGCCCAGGGCCCATGACGCCGGCGCCTTGGCGGGTCGGCCCCCCCTTTGTCTGGATCCTGGCTCCGCCCCTGGCTGAGCTACAGGTTTTAAATTTGCCGTCAAAGGGGTTGTGCCCAACAGGTCGGCCCACCTGGTAGTCACTGAAACTATTGAACAAGTGGGCGCGACGGAACAGGATGTGAGAAAAATATAGTGACTGCCAAGTAGGCCTAACCTGTTGGGACACAACCTCTATGACGGCAAATTTAAAACATGTAGCTCAGTGAAATGTTTTTGTCTAAAATCTGTCTGTAATTTTATGATAGTTTTATCAAAATACCTGTACTTTTGAGAAAATTTACTCTTGATAATTTGATATTCTATACTTCAACACTGAATTTCAGATCAGAAAATCTGAAGATATTAATATTAGTAATAGACATAAACTGAAGATGATGGCAATAAGCTCACAGGTGCACTGCAAAATTTTTCTCGAAAACGCAGGAGGATTGCGTTTCGTTCATTAAGAAGTGAGGGAATACAAAATCAGATACGGGCTAGAACGGAGTAACCGAAAGGGAAAAAAAACAATAGTACAACAGAGGAAGTATTGAATGACCGAAAGGAGAAACGAAAAAACATGACGCTAAGCCAACTGGGAGGACTGCCCAGGAAACGTGTGGCAACGGAGACAGCCCGGTTCGGAGTTGGCGGCTGATGACCAAGCGAAAAATTCTTGCTTTATGCGATGAACAAACTCGTCGAGTTTAGCTTTGCTTGGTCATGCCACAGTCTGTTCCGTTCCTTCCAAATCATCCAAACAAGCAGAATTATCAAGGAGTCAATTCCTTCATGGTTGGATGTTGGTGTCAACTCTCTAATGGCTTCCCATTGCTCTTGTAGCATCTCTTTGGTGAAAGAAAAGGAACTGCAGAGTGATAGCCAGGTGAAAGTGCGGTGCCACAGTTGCTTTGCCGCTGGGCAAGAGATAAGGAGGTGGTCCACCGTCTCGGTTTCTTGGTCGCAGAAGATGCACATAGGGGGCGCCGGGATGTTGTGTTTCCTCAGCCTTGAGAAGGTCCAGATACGATATTTTAGGGCTAACCATGTGAAAAACTTCGCTTTTAGGGGTGCTGCACTTGTCTAGAGCCAGTCAGCGCAGGGGAAAAGAACTGAACCTTGATGCAAAGCTGCGTAAGCCGACTTGGGGGAGAAGTGCCATCCGAAGTCCATCGCTAGGAGACGACGTCTGTGCCCCCTCTTGAAGTTGAACTTGGCTTAGTGCGGAGTACAGACTTAGAAACTCAGAGATGGCTTGAGTAGTGAACGGTCCTACATGTAGATAAAAAATCCACCTGTTGTTAAGTAGAGCTTCCTTTACCAGTGTCGTTCTCTTGCGAGAGTTCTTCACATGTGACCATATTTTCAGGGCTAGCTCTCGCAAGCCTTTTCCATGGAACCATTTATCAGTACAGAAGAGAACGGAAGAGCCGTCCCCTAGCTGAAATGATGTTGATGCATGGAATACGCCTTCTGTTGCAACATCTTCCGGCAACCGAACAGTATGCCACAAATGCCCGTTCAACTCGTGCAAGCCACTCCTAGCGCGTACGAAACGCAATCCCAGCAAGCCTGAGATTTGCGACGCTGAGACCTCCATACCTGTAGGGGCGACAAACTTGATTCCAGCTGATGAGGCACTTGCCTGTGTTGGTCTGGCTTTCCCTGGGCCAAAGGAAAGACCGCCATTTTTTGTTGATTGCTTTGATTGCCCGGTTGGGGAAAGCCAGGGTGAGTAGCGGGTAGATAACCATTGAGGTGAAGACCACCTTGACGATAATAAGCCTCCCGACCATTGATAGCAGGCGAGCCTTCCAGGTCGGCAAGGATCTCTGAATTTTGTCGTGTAAGGTTGGAATTCCCTTTTCCCCAGCCTAGTGGGCACCAGCGGCATGCCAAGATAGGTGATGGATAAGGTGGCAGTATTGCAGCCGTAAAGATCTTTTGCAATGGTGAGCTCCTCTTGTGAGCAGTGGATTGGGATTAAAGATAATTTTTGTAGGTTCCGTCAGAGCCTTGGAGCAACTCCAACAGGGCCTCTACTTGAGCCATCATCCTACTTTTGAGGGACGATGGGCAAAAAACTCATTCCAGCAGGACCCCTACTTGAGCCCTCAAAAGTAGGGGCCCCTCAAATCTCCCCCTCGAGCCCTCATTCCGGGGGGGTCTGGAGGGAGCCCCTACTTTTGAGGGCTCAAATAGGGGCCCTGCTGGAGTGAGTTTTTTTGCCCCTCGGCCATCAAAAGTAGGATGAGGATGAGAGTGGGTCCTATGTGTCATCCCCTCTAAGAATGAATTTGAGGGTCGTGTTTTGAGGGCTCCTGCTGGAGTGTAGCTCAAAAAACAGAGCCATCAAAAGTAGGGAGAGCCCTCAAATAAAAAGTAGGGATCCTGTTTTGAGGGCTACTGCTGGAGTTGCTCTAACTGATCCAAAAAATGCCAGATTTCTCGGGAGGCAATAAGATCCTGAGGCTTCGGGTTTAGGAAAAGCATTTTGTCATCTGCATATAAGGAGCGGTGCCTCTCCAAGGAAGGTGTTGGCGTTAAGATTTGGGCTTGCAAGGCTACCGAGAATAGCTTGCTTAGGACATCCATGGCGATGACAAATAGTAGGGGCGACAGGGGGTCTCCTTGTCGAAGCACTCTACAGTGCTGTAGCGAGTTGCCCGGAACGCCATTTAGAGATACAGTGGTACTAACCATGGAGAGAAAAATTACAATCCAATCTCCCCACCGGTTTTGAAATCCTTGTTTGCGCAGGACCTTGAATAGGAACGGCCATGACAGGCTATGGAATGCTTCGGTGATGTCCAGTTTGAGGAGCAGTTTCTTCTCACGTTTTCGTTTTAAAACCCGAATGGCATCATGAACAAACTTGTAGTTGTCTTGTCTTGAATCATATGGCCCCTAATGAAGGCGCTTTGATTGTAGTCCACCAATTGGTCCATGCGCGGCTACAACCTGAGAGCCATTAATTTGGAGATAAGCTTTGAGAAGCTATGAATTAGGTTGATGGGCCTGAATTCAGAGGGTTGAGAGGCCCCTTGTTTTTTCGGTAGTATGTTTAACAAGGCTGAGTTGAGCCGGTGGAACCCATGACGGTCTGTGGAGAAGAAAGCTTGAACGCTGACCATGATGTCATCTTTAAGAATAGGCCAAGCTTTCTTGTAAAAGATCCCTGTGAACCCATCTGGCCTAGGGGCCTTGTCGGCAGGAAGTTGATTGATTGCTTGGATCACCTCTTCTTCTAAAAAAGGTTGCTCTAGGCTTTGCAAACCCAACTCCGGTAAATGAAGCACTTCCAGATGGATGGATTTTGTCATTTGATCGTCTGATTGGTACAATTGGACGAAATGCTAATGTAATAGATTTGCCATTTCGTCATGTGAATGAGCACTAGCCCCATTGAGCATGAGGAAATTAATCCTATTCTTCTGACTATGATACCTCACATGAGAGTGGAAGAAAGCGGTATTTGTGTCACCCTCTTTTATCCACAGTAGCCGCGATCTCTGCCAGAGCATTGTTCTTTGTATAAAGCATAAGGCCAGAAACCTTGTTTCAGCAATTTCCTGAAGCTCGCCTCCTGTTCTGTCAATGCTCTTCTCTCTTGCGCACAATCCAACTGAGAAATAACTTCTTCTGCCATAAGTACCTGCCGCCTGATATTCCCAAATTGTTTTTGACTCCATTTGTGGAGACCTTTTGCTGTAGCTCGGTACAGCGAGTCTAGACGATGAAAAGGGGAGGTACGGGGGACATGGCTTGTCCAGCTCTTGTTGACAATGTCCAGGAACTCGTCATGAGCGGCCCAGTGATTGTCAAATTGGAAACGGCCACCATGTTTGAGGCGTGTGTTAGTGTCAAGCAGCAAAGGGGTATGGTCGGAGCATACTATGGCCAGCGCCGTGAGAAAGCAATGTGGGAAGAGGCCCTCCCAGTCTACCGAAGTTAACACCCTGTCAATCCTCGACATGGTTGGGGATGCGTGTTCATGTTCATTACTCCAGGTGAACGCTCTCTCGTTGAGATGAACGTCGTTAAGCTAAAGATCATTGACGAAACGACGGAAATGACCTAAGTTAACACGGTGCACGTTGTTGTTGTTTTTGTCTTTATGGCTAGGGATCATGTTAAAATCTCCGACGACACACCATGATTTCATGCACAGTGTAAACAAAGCAACAGACAATTTAAGGGCCTGTTTGGAACAGAGGAATTTCACAGGAATTTTGCAGGAATTTTGCAGGAAACAGTTCAATTCCCGCAGGAATCGGGAAAAATTCCCGCATTCCAAACAGGGCCTAAGTGGTTTCTGCACAAGTTGTGAGTTATTCTACACGGATAGTCGAAAGTCGAAACAACAATATTGCTCCCTGGTAATTGATCATATACCCTCTATTTAGATGGAAATTGAGGATTTACCCTTCTGGCCCACGTGTCAGTGACTTATGATGACCCTACATGTCATTGAGATATGGAGGGTAAATCCTCAATTTCCCAACTAAAGGGAGGGTATATGATCCAATCTCCCGCATAAAGTTGCACGCTATTGCTCCCAACATCAACAGCATAAATCAGCTTCACCAATGGCTTGCAGGTTTAGAGTCCTAAAAATAACTGAAGACGAGAATGATTTAAGGGGAAAATGGCTTGGGGAGCAAAAGGGGAATATAATACAAGCTTATGCAGTGCAGATGGAGCGTGGAGTCAAGGACCTAACAAAAGAAATTATGTGAACAACAGGAGTTCCTAACAAGGTAATTAAAAGCTTTCGGCTGGCTTCTCTTCCATAACAGACTGACATTCAGAGAAGACTTCATTAATAGCTCGGAAACTGACATTTAGATGCCTATTTTAGAAGAAAAACTGGATATGCATTTCAGTAGAAATGGACATGGCGTATCTTATTTAGTTATGTCCTGAGACCACGAGGCACGTGCACAAAGCAAATTCGTCATTTCCGTTTCCTTCTGAACTATTGTACCATTTTTACATGTTATAAACAGAAGCACACGAAGAAGAAATAGCGTGAAACTGGAATTCTAACAGACAAGCCAAAAAGCCAAGCAGAGCTGCGTTAGAATGATCTCCACTTTACTGGACCTCACAACTCCCATCATGTTACTCCTTTCTAACTTTACACGTATTTCTGATACGTAGAAGCCTTGAATGTATCATTGAATTCTAGGTACTCACAGTAATCACACAAGCAAGTCTCAACTGTTGTAAAGAAATTGTTCATGTAACCATGTTGTGATGTTGATACCAGAATTCCAGAGCAGTCCATTTCTGCAGACAACGCTATTGCGTGAGCGGGACGCACTCGAGCTCCATCTCAAGGTGGCCACGCTCGACGTTCTGAAGTCTGACGGTCACCTCCTGCTTCACCTTGCCATCGATGATGGAGATAGCACTGTCCCTTGGGATCCAGATGCCGTCTTTTGCCAGCCACTTGTTGAGCTGCGTAGTATCAGAGATAATCGAGGTCTCATAGGCTTTGGCTGCAGAAACCAGCGGCTGAATGTCAATCTCGGCGTCCCCCATTCGGTCGTCAGTGGTGAACGTGTCCTTGTCATAGACTTGCTGTCAGGAGGTTTGAAGCAAATGTTACTCCAAATGCAAAAATCTGACTTAAAACCAGGCACTCATTACTGATTATTTTCCAATGTCCCTGGAAAGAAAACATACTTACCAATTTAAGCAGTGGTATAGGATCAGGTATCGATAGCATAAGTCTTTCATTCCATACAGGATTCAGGTTGCTTTTTACCACTTTTGTTTTCATGGACTACAAGGGTGAAAAATGGAACTGGAAGTCATGAAACAAAGAATTTTGCATCACTAAGATACAGTGTCGGTGAATGGAGTTGCTTACCTGGTGTCCTAGGTTAAGGATAACATAAGGATCACTTGACATCATATCACGAATAGCTAGATTCGTGCCTCTTATGACATTGACCTTAATTAATCCAACGAATTCTACCATACCCATCTCCATCTAAGATAGCAAAATGTCAAAATATTTTTAAAAACTTCAAGTAGAGTCTAAAGTGTACTATGAATTTGGGATAATTTGATCATACTGTTTTCTTTACTGCTTTGTGCTCGTGCTCTTTTCTTCTCCAGCTGTTCCTAAAAGCATGGCCTAAACCATGTCGATTTGTACCAGTATGCTGCTGCTGGTGATGATGTTTGCCATCGAATTGTGAAGGACATGAAAGCTGTGGGTTAGACAAAAATTGTTGAAGCTTATATTTTCTCCTGCACATATGCAGATAAGAAGGAGAAAGATCATTTGTCGGACAATAGAGCTGTATTGGGCAAATATAAAACAAATCTGTTATTGTAGTGTGTTACATAGGTAATCAAAGAATGATAAGTTGGTAACTTTATACCTTATAAAATCATTGCGCTCCTCTGTTGAGCAATCTTGCCTTGGCTTCATGTAGTTTTCAGGCATAAATGCCTCATATATCATGTTTACGGCAGCATTTCCTCCTGAATCGGCTAAGAAATCGACTTGTTCATCTGTCCACTCATCTAGCTTCACTGAGATCACCTGAAATAGATGGGTTTCTCCTAAAACTTCAGAAATGGATATTTAAACCACCATGGTAGATTTGCACTGGCCATTACTCTCACTTATCATGTGTTTTTCATGGCGAAATATTCTATGTTGGCAAGGCCTTCTTATATGGGAAAAACAATATTTGGGAGTGTCTATCTGGCATGTGCCTGTTTTCTTCCTTAAAAAAGCCAGTCATCTACTTTTATTTTGTTAAAGACATTTTGTTCTGAAAAAGATTGCTAATATATGTGTGTGGCTGTGTGCACATATCTTGATGGTGAACCTCAGAAAATTTTCTATAGCCTACAAAATGATAGTTGAAACATATGCTTTACTGTTTGATATCTGCAACCTTATGGAATGGAAGCAATCATCTTTTCTTTTCCTTTTTTAAAAAAAGGAATGGCAGCAATGACTAGGCTGAGGACATAGTCTCTAGAGTCTAGTCCCTACAGGTCTCCAAATTCTTCTCTCACTTTTTTCCCTCTAAAATGAAGTGGTGATTCCGATTCCGTGATTGTTTCTCAAGAAAAGCATGCATGTATCAAGAAAAGCATGCATGTCCATGCAGCAATTCACAGTGAGTGATAAAGTAGTTACAAGGTTCAGCTTTTTTCTTCATATGCAGTGATTGACAAAGCAAGTCCCAAGGTTACACTAATGAGTTTCAGAAAGGGCTACTGAGTGATTGCAGATTTCCAATACGCACATATTGAAACTCATCTAGAGCCTATATGTCTAGAAAGGTCATAATCTATTTTTTGCCAACTCTTCCAATGGCCGAACCATCAAATCATATCAAGTAATAATTGAAAATGAAAATGGAAGGACAGCGAAAAATTGCTACCAGTACAGGGATATAACGGCTACCTTGGATATGTGCACTCCAAGATTCCTGTGAGCTCCAGAACACTTGATGCAAATGAACAGACCAAAAGTCAATGACCTGCAAACACCACAACCATTGGAAGATTGAGAATAACATGTAGCACTCGGTCTCAAATACCATGGCAAAAAGAAAGCATAAACTCAACGTTTCTCTAAGATGAACACAACACAAATGATGGGTTTTTACACTGATTTTTATACGCTGCAAAGAAAATTTAAAAAAGCCAAGAAAATTTAAAAAATGAAACAACTTATAGAATTCGTGGACACTTACACCCATTTTGGATCTGGAGAACCACAGTCGGCACAAAATTTATTTGCCGGTTGGTTCAAAAGATGTTCTAATCTCTCTGCTGTACCAACTGGACCTGGCACTGATCATGGAAGCACATTCACTCAATATAGCAAACCACAAATGTATATGTAGCAACTTCATCTGATTTTCTGTATTGTATAGAAGGACATTAGCTTCATCTACCTAGAAACATGCTAAGTTTTAGGGAAGTAGCATGAAGATTTTCGTTCAAAGATGGTGCTTGAAATTAACAAGTGCAGCTAATACTCAAATTAAAATTGCAGACGGTTTATGATTTACAGTTAATTTTTATACCTTCCTTTCCCATGGGTGGTTAAAAAAAACTGCAATTGTCATCTAAATGCAGAACCATCCAATAAAATGCTAAAGCCTTGAAATTTCACAGCCTGTGTATGATCAATGGAATTGCAAACGATACCCGCAGGCCAAAAGATGCACATAATTACGTTTTAATCTAATTTCTATCAAGAAAAAAGCATAAGATTACAAAGGGGGCAATAGAGCGCAGAGGAAACTGTAGAGAGGACAAACCTGGGTGGTCGTCACGGGCATTAGCATCCATCCTTGTTGCCACTCCACACGCTTTCCTTAAAGGAGAAGGGGTGATATAAGATTGCAAAATAGTAGGAGATTTCTGTGGAGTGTACACTAACAGGATGGAGTGCACCAGAAATGCGAGAGATTATAATAACAAATCGCCAAAAATGCAACCCAATTGCAAAATTGGGGGGGGGGGGGGGGGGGGTGCAAAGAACATGCATACCTTCTGTTGTGATACGGCTTTGGGCTATCAACAAATTGGTGCACAAGGTTGCGCCCCTCCATTATCTTCCCCGCCCTGTTCTTATCCTCCTACACCCTCCTCGCCATGGGAGAGGATGAGACGAGAGTGTGGTGATCCATCACCACCGCAATAATTAAATCGACATTTGGGGATTGGCGTGCGTGCAGCTCTGATCGAGTGATTAATTAAAGAGATGGGTGACGGGGTAGCAAGAAAAGTCTACGGCCGGCCGGCGATTTGCCGTCGAAGCAATTGTTGCTCCGTTTTTTTACATAATCTTTCTGTGTTTTGTTTAGTTTTCCTCGTTGTGTTGGATGAGCGGAGGCTGTGGTTAATAATAGAGAGCGGTGGAGGCCAACGGGCAACGGTTGTTGTTCCGGCCCGGAGCGGCAAAAGCTCTGCTGTCAGTAGCAAGACGTGGCTTCGTCTTGCCCGGCTGTATTTTGTAGCTGCAATTATTTAAAATACGGGGATTTTTCTGCAAACTCTGTCTTCTAATATTGTTTTAAAACTTTCTGCATTCCAAGGCCTAAACAGTCCAGAGCAGTGAGTTTCCATAACACGCATGGATTTTACAAGAATTTCAAATCAAGCAATTAAATTCGTACATTAATTTGGAAAAAATATCGCGTTCCACAAGTAGTTTCTGAGTATGGTACTGATGTAGTTTCTTTTTAAAGCGCCTAGACTTTTCTACGTTTCGACACGATAATTAGTTCAAAGAACATTTTGTGGAATCATGACAACATGATATTACTGGATTATTAAAGTTCCGTATATGTAATTAGATTATGTAGTGCAACATAGTAAAATACAACATCTGCCACTGGTTATGGAGCCATAAGTAGGCGATGGCAAATGGTTAATAGTAATGGGCATTCCTCGAAAAAAAAGGATTATCGACGCAACAACAGGTTTCCAAGTGCGCTGTGTTGCACTTTTGAAAAGTCACCACAATGCCAAACAAAGGTAAATTGAAGAAAATTATGAAAACTAACTTGTAGGAAATGTAACAATTTGCAACCAGAGATAAATACATTTTTTAAAGTACAAGGAGGACGTACATAGACACATGCTACACACACTAAGAAATTTGCAAAGACTACAGTGACTTATGGAACGCGGACACATATTTTCTCATTAAACGCGAATATCGATTTTAGGGACAAAAACCTAGTTGAGTGGGAATGGACACCCTTATCCTCACTACTAGACTATTGGTGCGTTCTTACAATTTTTAAGAAGCGACTATGCTATGCTATACCGTTGTACCATTAAAGGGGATATATATTACATTCCTAAGTGTACCTAAATTGATTAAGTGTTAGTATTGATGTTTCAAAATTGAACCTTTTAACTAAAAGCCAAAACATTGTAACTATTACTAATCTTGTGAAAAACTAGTCGCAAAATGTATATAAAAGCTTAGCAAATGTTTTTCAAAAGTTTTCATTCAAGAAAAACTAATTCTAAAGAAAAATAAGTTTTCTAGCCCAAAACTAGCTAAAAAGTATCTTATTTTATCTTTAAACTTATATTTTGTATAGAATTAATTGTAAAATGATTTTCAAAATGGTTCCTGAACGAAAACCTAGAGTTGATTGTTCTTAACATTTCTCATATCAAAAGATTTTCTAAAGACCAATCTATCAAAAGTTATTTGATTTTAAAACTCACCCAAAAACTCCTTTGACCTATATTGGTCATATTCTAGCACTTTGTGAGTTTTGCCTCTTGGACCGGATTCTTTGCTATATCTTGTTTCAAAGTGGTATTACAAAGTCATATATGCTATTTCTAATCAAAGAGCTTCTCATTTGCTTCATTTGGTATTTTTGAAGTGAAATTATCAACGATATGTAAGTTTAGCCATTTCAAAGAGACTCTTTGGTCAAAAGTCAAATATCATATTTAAGAGGCCCAAATTTGGGAAAAACAATATAAAAGTACTTAAATATGTATTTCAAATGTATTTCAAATAAAAATTCCTACTTTAGAAATAGAATAGCAATTTTGGCATCAAAATGACCTTATGTGATCTTGTTTGGAATAAAAAACATATTTCCATAAATCAAAATCTATTGAGTTTTTAAAAAGTTTTCAATACCAAACTTGTAGGGTTAGTCATTTTAAATATTTCTCTAATTAAAAGCTTTCATAAAAGACCAACCGTTGAAAATTTATATCATTTGAAGTTCACCGAAAAACTAGTTTTGACATAAAATAACATAGGAATTCTTATATATAGTGGGTTTTGCTTTTTAAGTCTGGTTTTTTTTATGTATATTGGCTTAAAATAGCATTTATAACCCATACAAAATCATGAAAGTGAAAAATCCATGGAATTCTTTTTGGGATGTGTTTTGAAGGTTTGATAAAAAAATCATTCACTTTAAATGCTTACAAAGCGTATTTTGTCATAACTTTTGATTAGAGACCCATTTTTCAAAAATTCTTCTTGAAAAATTTTCTTAGGAGTCTAAAGTTTTTTCCCCAAATTTAAAAGCATTTCTATGTGGTTTGGAAAAGTTATGCATTTTTCTCACTTTGGTCTACATGCTAAAAATTTAGACTTTTTGTATGGTTTTGTGTTGTTTTATGATTTTTGTGTATGGTTTGCTAAAAATTCAGAAAAGTTCAATCATGTTTCAAAGAAAAATAACAAAATTTTAAGAAATGCAGTCTGTGCATTGGTCTCAATATCTTCCATTGGGAGAAATCGAAGAGCCTCTTAGAATCTTGCTTATGAGGAGGAGAGGATGCTAGCGGGCGAATGCAAGCTGCATGCTACTTCACTCGCTGGCAGCTACTCACAACGAGTCTTACTGTTCTCGTCGCCTTGCACCGGAAGATGTCAAGGTGCCACCTAGGAGCTCATCAATAATGAGAATGCTGACGGTGAAGACACCGGTGGGGCACACACTGCCATTGTTGTGTGCCGTGTGCACCTAGTCCGCTATGGTGGTGTATAGCGAGAGCAAACGAGAGGGCGAGGGAGAGACAGAAAAGATGAGTGGTTGCATGAAGGGGACGTCTGAATAGTCGTGTTGACGCGTGGTGGATAGGGAGACCATGCCTCTAGGACTCATGTGAACGACTGGGTTGGACGGTGCAAAGCTATCCCGTTGCTGGATGGAGAATGGGCACACCGTTTTATAGTATTTCTCTTTTTTTTTTAAGTAAAAGGGGAGCCAAATACATGCGAATGGCTGCTGCATGTAGGCCTTGCTGCTCGTGAGTGGACCGGCCCAAAGACATATTGGATGGGCTTCTCCGCGCGACCCAGACGCCCGCAAACTCTTACCTCTCTTCTCGTAGAACCAAACTCCTCGGCTCTCTCCGCTGTTCCGCTCACTCCCGGCGGTCTCGACGAACCCAAAGCCCGACCCCTTTCCCGCCGCACCCGCACGGATCCAAAACCCTAGCTCAGTCTCGGCGCTTCTCCCCGCGCGGCGGCGGAGATGATGCAGCCGCAACAGCAACAGCAGACGCCTCCGCCGCAGCAGCCTCCTCCGCAGGCCGGTGGCGGCGGAGAGTTCTACCGCAGCCCACCGCAGCTGCCGATGCGGCAGCTCTCCGCGGCGTCCTCCACCAACCTCCCTCCTAACTACGCCGCGCACCCGGGGCCCCTGCCGCCGCCGCCGCCGCCGCAGCACCAGCCGCCGTACGACGGTAACCACACCACTCGTTAGTAGTCGTCACTGGCGTGAGGGTTAGGGGCAAAGCAGCTAGATTATTACACATTATTATCTTACCGTTGAGTTTGTCTTCAGTGTGTGGCCTGAGATTTTGCTTAAAAAACACTCTGAAAAGCCATTAGCCTGTCACAGGTTGGCTTTTAACCTTTTGGTACGCATTATCATATCGCAACCGCGCGACTCATATCGCAATTTTGACTCAATTCAGCTTATGGGGACAATTTCGGTGCTAAAAGGATCCGGAAGCCTGTCCAGCGGCGAACAGTGGACTACACAAGTACAGTCGTCCGTTATGTTCAAGTAATACGCAATTTATCTTTTGAACAGTTATAATGATGCAATGTCCTGAACTATATCTAAGGGAGCCAATGAAATTATACAATTAAACCTTTTGTTGTCGATATGAGATCGGACATTAAACTTGTAGGCAATCCCGGTCGGATTCGCAGACCGCCGAGGATGCAAAGGGGGACTCAATGAGAATCACACACAAGTGAGCGTACGGATGTATTGCATATGGGTGTGAGTGTTACAAGTGGTCTTTCCCTCATTTACAAAGGGTCCTATTTATAGAGGGGAGAGGAAAGCGTACATGGTTACATTTTTGCCCTCGGATCTTAGCTTGCGTAGAGGGGTACTTTTGTCCATCGTGCCAAGTGGGTCCCGCCACGTTCGAGATTCGCAATGTCGTCGGCCTTCCTCCTACGCGAGTACTGATGAGGCCTCGGCGCGTGGCTAGCTAGGACCTCGTTCAGGGTGGATCCCATGATGTGTGACGCCACGCCGATGTTGCCCCCCGGACCTTGTTGGAGGTTGGTCCGCGGGCACGCCTCACTGAGGTTAGTCCGCGGACCTTATTTGGGGTTGGACTTTGAATCTCGTCCGGGGTTGGTTCGCGGACCTCGTCCGGGGTGGTCCACGGACCTCGTTCGGGGTTGGTCCGCGGACCTCATCCGGGGTTGGTTCGTGGACATCATTCGGGGTGGACTCCGGATCATGGTTATTAAGGCGGTGCGGCGAGGCGCGACGACTCACCACCTTCACACAACAGTATTGCTTATGGCCCGCGGCGTGGCGACGCCATACACACAAGTAACCGCAACAATATTGGACTTTCGGAGGGTCCAACAGAAGAAATATAAAGAGAGAATAACTTTATTGCAATTTCAGAAAATAAGAGGGCTAAATTGCAAAATGTCCAAATCCCCTCCTCCACCTTCGGCGCCGGCGAGGCCGAGCTAGCTTGCCGATGGTCGCTCCCTCTTCCCATCGCCACTCTCCACCACCCCCAAGCGGTAGTCGTGGAGGAGGCGGCACCACGGCGGAGACCGGAGCCGGCGGAGCCACGGAGGAGACCCGATCTGGCGGAGGCAGTGGATCTGACGGCGGATCAGGCGGCGGCGACAGCGGATCCGGCTGCGACGACGGTGGATCGGCTGCAGCAACTGCGGAGGCAGTGGATCTGGCGGCAGCGACGACAGATCCAACTGCGGTGACGGTGGATACGGCACACCTCCATGCCGTCCGGACGGCATGGACCTCCAATCCGCCACGGCGATATGGCGACATGATATCGTCGATATCTCGACGCCTTAATAACCATGCTCCGGATCTCGCCAGGGGTTGGACTCCGGATCTCGCCCGAAGTTGGACTCTAGACCGCGTCCAACGTTGGTCCTCGAACCTCATTCGAGGTTGGTCCGCGGGCCTCGTTTGGGGTTGGACTTTGGGCCTCGTCTGAGGTTGGTCCGCGGACCTTATCTGGGGTGGTCCACGAACCTCGTTCGGGGTTGGACTTCGGACCTTGTCCAGCGTTGGTCCTCGGATCTCGTCTGGGGTGGATCCCTCGATGTGTGACGCCACGCTGAAGTTATCGTTGGCTTGAGGTAGCGTGAGGACTCTTCCTCAACAGTAGCCCTTTGCCGATCTGGGTGGTCGTCAATAGCCTGCCCAGGCCGATACTTGTAAAAGGGGTCGGCGCGTGGCCTTAGGTCGACATTCTTTTGGTAACCTATGGCACACCCCGACAAGTTAATTTATCTTAGTCGTGTGAATTCTAGGCGACGAGCTGTGCATGCCCTCCGAGGTGGGTTCCCGTGTTGTCCATCGTGCCAAGTGGGTCCCACCCCATCTGAGATTCGCAATGTCGTCGGCCTTTATCCTATGTGGCTGCCGACGAGGCCTTGATGCATGGCTAGCTAGGACCTCGTCCGGGGTGGATCTCTTGATGTGTGATGCCACGCCAACGTTGGCTCTTTGGACCTTGTCCGAGGTTGGTCCATAGGCACGCATCGCCGAGGTTGGTCCGCGGACCTTGTACGGGGTTGGACTCTGGACCTCGTCCGGGTTGGACTTCGGCCTTGTCCGGAGTTGGTCTACAGGCCTTGTCTGAGGTGGACTCCGGGCCTCGACCGGGGTTGGACTTCGGACCTCATCCAGGGTTGGTTCGCGGGCCTCATCCGCTGTTGAACTTTGGACCTCGTCAAGGGTGGACTCCAGACCTTGTCCAGGGTTGGTTTATAGACCTCGTTCGGGGTGGACTCCACTCCGGACCTCGTCTGGGTTGGATCCCCTGATGTGTGACGCCACGCCGAAGTTATCGTCGACTTGAGATAGTGCGGGGACCCTTCCCCAACACCTTGTTACTTCCATTTGGCCTTGTACACACTCCTTTTTTGTGTGGAGAATTTGACATGAATATGAAATGCTCATAAGTTTGTTTTTCCCATGGTACCTGCAATTTTCCTTTCGCTACTTGTGCTGATCACCATTATGTATATGGCATTCAGGTTCGCATGTGGCAGCGGGATGCAAGGGACAGAGTTGTGTTGAAGCCAACTCCAGCTGCTGCCCTGGACGTACGTTGCCGACTACCTTGCTTGTAATATATCATATTAAAAGATAGTAGTTGTGCTATGCTGAAAATGCTGGTTGTTGTTTTCCATTCATTTTACACCTATCAAGTTCTTTTGGTGTTGACTTTTGTTTATCATTTTGGATTTTCTACTTTTCATTTCAAAATACCAGTATTTAATTATGTTAATATCCTTTGTTATCTCATGGTTGGAAAGATCTTGAATGTGTTCTTAGTTAAGATTCTGTTTTAAATGGCAATGCTAACTAGTGGCCGCATGCATAAGTATCATTTGTTCATTTTGATTTTGACCTGCAATATTAGTCTTAAAAGTAGAACTGAAATATTGACTTATGAATAGATTGCTATATAAAGATGATTCAAGCTGCTCTTGCTAACTTGCTATATATGGACCTGTTCTTTTTGGCTGCGGCTTATGGCTTTTGGGTTGTTTGTACGAGAGATTACAGAGTAACAGAAACTCACGTGCGGTTTTTGCCGATATAAATGAAGTCAGTAAAGTATGTACTATAATTAACTAGCAGACCCTATTTTTTAAAAAATACTCTGTTTAAAAGCTAGTTACTGTAGAAAAGCCGAAAAACAGCTTTTAGAAGCTGAAAAGAACAAGGTCTATGCTGCCTATCAGATATTGTCTCTGATCGTTGTTTTGGGTTGTTTAGTTTCATAGGTAATTTAAATCTTCTCAGTTGCATCATAGATCTTCTTTTTCAGCATTTTCTTAATCTGGTTGTTTGGATGTTTTGGCCTGTATAACTAAATGCCACAATATTTATGATATATATACATGAGAAAAATCTTCATAAGGTACAAAGTAAAATTAAGTACCTGAACAGATTAAGTTCATACAGTTAGGTCTTATTGCATTCTTTTGGAACACACCTTCTATTCTTCTTATTTCTTTTAAGTAAGGTTATCTATCTATTCTTCTTATTTCTTTTAAGTAAGGTTATCTATGGTTCTTCCACCGATGCCAGGGCCACTACCACTTCTGTCTGTTCAGTAGCTTGTTTTGGTTTGTTGATGAATGCATTAGGTTACTGGATGGAAAGTCAGGGAAATCCTAATACTGCCCTACTTCTGGTCATGTATGCCGGCCAGTATGCAACGCCATTAGTAGCAGCAAGAAAAATAGTGGTGTACTTATTGGTTAACGAGTGACAGGGGAAGGTGAAACTGAAATGGTTGTTTCAGGAAGAAGCAATGAGAGAGCTGTCACACTGTCCTTTGCCATTTCCAAATGATGAATGCACTGAGTAAATAAAAAGAACACTTCTTTTATCCAGTTTCATTTTGAACCCTCTTTTTTAGACATGGAGGAGGACGTGGTGTGATTTTACCTGCACTTGGTATGCTTGGTTAAGGAGTGTACTAATTTTGCATCCAATTATATCACTTATCTTCTTCAATGATGAAATTTCTGATGGATTAAGTGTTAACTGTAGAAGATTTTGAAATTATCTGTATCTACTGTACAAAGAATACAAGACTATCCCATTCTCTTTGTTTCTTATCTAGATATCCTGATTAACATGGCTGTTGCAGATGTTGCCATCCGTTGCATACCCAGACAACCCCTCGACAAGTTTTGCTGCCAAATTTGTACATTCATCAATTAATAAGAACCGATGCTCTATTAATTGTGTCTTGGTGAGTTCTATGATACCCATCTCTCTGCTTTCTTAATATTCCAGCTGCAGCAACTTAATGTTATATTTCTCAAAGAACCCCTCCATGCCATGGCTGTCAAATGGCTACACTGAACTCAACATAGATGCAATTCTAAGCATTATGTTTATTTATCCTATATGGCATTTCAGTTTGTACTTACCTTTGAATCCAAGATAGACATGATGTCTGTGATGCGTAGTGCGAAAGATACATGTTAACTGTGTAAGAGGAATCAAAATACATACAAGTAGCTGATCCAACAGCTGCTTTACAAGTGAAATCTTGCCCTTTCGACATCTTGCACTTTGGATCCAATTGAAATGTTGAATTAATGATTGCAATGAGTGTAGTCACTAATGTTGAACAGTTCAATTGTGTGCTTGGCTTCTAGTCAAGGAAAACCTGAATAGCAATAATACCTTTAGAACGCTAAAAATTATAGAAATTGTTGTAACTTCGAAGTGTAGCAACCCTTCACCTTACATTACCGAGCTTCCTTTTCTTTTGAAATCTAATTTCAACTTTATATCTAGCCAGTTATTCTTATAATTTGGATTGAAAACCAAATATCTATGAAGTTGTTTATGGTCCTTAAATATTTGCATTTGTCGGTTAACCTCATCTTCTGGATGGTAGACTTATTGAAGGATTAACGGCAATGCGATATTAAAATCTGCTGCTTAGATCCACACACTGTTTGACATTTCGCAAAAGTTTACAGTGTTAGTACTTAGTAGACCAGTTTGATCTCTCAGTCCATGCCAAACCTCTATCATATTGTTATGATCTTGGTGAAAACTGCTGTCAATGTTCCACTTTGATTTATCCATGTTTCCTTTTTTCCGCCCTGTTGGAGTCTAACATAGTGTTATTTGTGGATAAAGTGGGCTCCTACAGGTCGCCGGCTTATTACTGGATCACAGAGTGGTGAATTCACCCTATGGAATGGGCAATCTTTTAATTTTGAAATGATTCTTCAGGTAGTTCCGCATTAGTTAGCTGGTAGACTTACTAATATGTCTGTAAACTTGACTTATTTTTTTGGAGGAACTTGATAAATAGGCTCATGACCAAGCTGTGAGATCAATGGTTTGGAGTAACAATGAAAACTGGATGGTTACGGGCGATGATGGTGGTGCAATCAAGTATGTTGGCCCTTTTTCTGTACCATTGCTGGACACCGGCCCTTAAAAATTACCATATTAATCTGTGCATTGTTTAACCTGTTAACTACTTGTTTTGAATTCTTTTGCAGGTATTGGCAAAGTAACATGAACAACGTTAAAGTGAATAAAACAGCTCACAGAGAATCAGTTCGTGACGTAAGGTGAGGACTGTACTATGTGCTTTTGTTACTTTAGCATACCAAGTTAGTGTTTATTCTGTAATCCCTATTAAAACACATACTTTAAACAGCTTTTGTAGAACAGACTTGAAGTTCTGTTCATGTTCTGATGACACAACTGTGAAGGTTTGGGACTTTGCAAGATGCCAAGAAGAAAGATCTTTAACTGGTAATGTTGCTAAACTTTTATTATGAGCCCTGAACTTCTTGATGCTTGCATGTGTGAAGCTATTGTGTGTTATTACTTTTGTTATTTTTTGTCAAGTAACCTGTATTTGCCTTCAAACTCAGCCAGGCCATGGTTGGGATGTTAAAAGTGTCGACTGGCATCCCACGAAGTCTTTATTGGTTTCAGGTTAGTTGTTATTCTTGCTAGTTTAATGAGATTATTTGTCCAGAGCTGATCCATTTCTGTGCTATTTAGGTGGTAAAGACTATCTTGTGAAGCTCTGGGATGCAAAAAGTGGTAGAGAGCTATGCTCATTGTAAGTATTTTTGTTGCTCATATTACTTTTGAAGTTCTTTGGCACATCGGCACATGATGAGCTATACCTGCAGCCATGGTCATAAAAACATTGTGCAATGTGTAAAGTGGAATCAGAATGGGAACTGGGTATTGACTGCCTCCAAGGATCAGATTATTAAGGTCAGTAACTGTTTGTCCTTTCCTTCTGCAAAGAAGTATACTCTGATCTTAGTTTTGTTCATCAATTCAACATGCTTGTGCTGGTGATGTAGACCATTGGAGTTCATACTAATAAAGTTGATACCAAGTTTAAGAATGCCCTTAGGCCTTAGGCCACATCATCAAAAAAATCCTAGCTGTTCAGCCTGATTAATAATCAATCATGGCCATCCAGTTTTGCTTAATAGTTGCAACTAGGAAAGGACTCTTCCTCCCCCTTCCCATTCAAATTTAATGGGTAATTTTGTTACTCCTTGCTAAAATAGCATGTGTCTTGGTGGAACATGTGGTATCTGCCTAGTTCTATTTGTTTCTTTATATGCAGTAAACTAATGCACACTGAATTGGACAATTCCTCACTTGTTATTGGCTTATTGCTAATGTGTTTGTGCAGCTATATGATATTAGATCCATGAAAGAGCTTGAATCCTTCCGTGGACACAACAAGGATGTAACTGGTTAGATTGTCATTGCAGAATTTGAATTTTAAGTTCCATCCTATAGTTTAAGATTTGATATATCATATTTGTTAAGCTGTAGTTGTAGTTCATTTGCTTTACTGCAAGCACACATTATGGAGACCAGTCTAATGACTTAAAAGTTACACAGGAAATTATCATGTATTCATGTCTGCCACTACTCTTGTTCACCATGGTTGTATTGAGTATTCTTTTATTGAGTTTATTTATTTCTGCAGCTTTGGCATGGCATCCATTTCATGAAGAATACTTTGTTAGCGGGAGCTATGATGGAGCAATCTTCCATTGGTTGGTTGGGTAAGAGTGTAAGACACCAGTAGTGTCATTGACATGATAATTCTGACTGGCCTGCGAGTTATCATAAATTTGGACGGACTGGAATTTGGAACCCATTTAACTGTGATTTTCTGGTGTTAGACCTACTCCTTGATGATCATGAAGCATACGATTAATTAAGTCTATTGTGTGCTTAAGTTGTGTGATAAAATCATTTAGTTTTCATGTTTTCCTCAAAGTAATCTCTAGTTGCATTTTTTGTTGTCTAGAAATTATTTGTCAATCTGACGAACAAACATTTTATTTGATTTAGCAGCCATGAAACCCCACAGATAGAAATAAATAATGCACATGACAGTAGTGTGTGGGATCTTGCCTGGCATCCTGTGGACTATCTACTTTGCAGGTACTTAACTGACAGATTGTTACTTTCTGAATTTTCAATTTAAATTTACGTTCCTGATCTTCAGCTTGTGTATTCTTATTTTTCTAATGTACTTATAGTTGTAGATATGGATGTGGAAACATGCCGATTATTATATTTATCTGTTGCTATTTTCATATCTGAACTATTCCTACTGCTATTGCTGTTCGTGTCCGTTTATCTTATTATGCCTTGTAGTGGCATTAGATTGGGCTGATGATATCATTGTTATTTTCTTTCAGTGGGGGCAATGATCATGCTACAAGATTCTGGTGTAGAAACAGGCCTGGTGATCTTACCCGTGATAAATACAACAGCGGACAGATTCAAGGTTGCCTTTGAATTGGTTTTAGCTTGTTTTTGGTTTATTCAATATATTGTCCCAGTTATAAAACAAAAGGCGATGGCATGATTTAGTTTGATAGAAAATTTCATAAACATCGGTAACTCACTTTGTGTGTTCTTGGTTAGTTGGTTGTGCTTTCTGCCTCCATGTATGGTTTTGTTTTGTTTTTTGGAACTGCACAAGAAATGATTAATGAAAATGCTATTTTTTGCAGGTTATGGTGATCAACATCCTGCTTTTGCTGGCCGTTCTATGAGTGGATTCCAGATGCATGAACCTCCAACAACACCTGGACCATTTGCTGCTGGATTGTCACGAAATGAAGGTACTATTCCTGGCATCGGGGTTGCAATGCCTCTTGATGGATCTGATCATGGAGAACAGAGGCCATCTATACCTGGTCTTCCACCTGGGCAGCCTCCCTTGCCACCAGGTCCTCATCCATCTTTTCTAGCCGCTGGGCAGCAGCAACAATATCAACAGGTGCCTCAGCAGCAACATCCTCAATTTCAGCCATCACCTCCAAACATGCCTCAATTGCAGCCACCAGCACACATGCTTCCACACCCACAAGGATCTCGACCACCACTTCCTCAGCTTCCATCAATGCCAGGTTCCATGCCAGGGCCGTCACCAGTGAACCCACCACTACCACCCATGCCTCACCCAATGGTACTATTCACTTAACACCTTATTAATTTCATTTTCCTATTGATCTCTGCATGATTTTTTGTTGCCGGTGAAAAACTGCATGCTTGTATTTCAAACCTTAGTAAGTTTTCGTGGGCAAAATTGCATTGAGTGAGTTCTATTTAACAAGGATTACTATTGGACTTTTTAGTTTGATATACACAGCTGCTAGTTTCTCTTTAACATTGAATCATCTTATAATTTGATATAAAATGTGAATACATCTTGGAACCATTGTTGCATGAAAATGAAGAAAAAAGCAGACTTGTTTGGTGTACAAGTACACTCTTTTTCATTGCACTGCTCATAGCATGATATTATGTTATAATAATTTGCTTGTATTTTCATTAGGCAAACTGAGATATTGATGTTTGATCAAAGGCAACATGATTATGTTGTATACCATATACATGAGCTTGTTCCAGAATTTTGTTACTTGAATATATTTGACATGTGGGGCACCTGATGATGAACTTCGTGCTTGATTTTGGTTAAAGGGAATGTTTCTGAAAAATTCTTTGTTTTTGGATGGATTTTTATCTTGTTGGACAGCAAGTTAAACATAGCATTGGTTCAGTTTCACTAGTAGTCGGAACTCCTTCCCCTGGGCATTTTGGATAGCAAATCCAAGAGAGAGACTGTGTGCTAGAGACTATCATGGGGACCGATACAAGACTAATGTTGACCCAACATTTCTCGATTAAAAATTTCTTAACAAGCTCAAGGCATCCACAGTTAGAGTCTTAGAGATCATAAACTTTAGTGTACTATTATGTGGTCACTCCACACTCTCCATAACCTAAAGTCTGTCTGAGTTTTGGGCTATGGCTTGAATCCGGTTGGTTGTCCGACAGTGCTGTAGTTGAATAAGTTCACCCCTAATTACAGTCGTTTATTTGATGGGATGTAATTAGCTTTAAAATGTAAATCATATATTATACCATTAAACACAGGCTCTTCTGTGCCGAATCTTTGTTAACAACTGCTAGAATGATGGTCGATGTGTTGATTTTAATATTTCCAGGCAATGCAAGGTTCGTCAAACCAGATGATGCCTCAAATGCCACAACACTTGATTGGCCTGAATCAGACGCACCTGGGTCCCGTTCCTCCCAGCAATATGCCTCCAATGGGCGGCTTCACAAATGGAATGGGAAACATTCAAGGTGCATCAGGTGCTTCTGGCATGCAAAACTTCCCTATGGGTGGCATGTACAACCGGCCTCAGGGACAAATGCCTCCACAAGGACAAATGACATCCATTCCTGGTCTAAGCTCATACCAGGTAAGACTCCCGTTACATTTTAACGAATTTGTCAGACCTAAAGTGACTTGGTTAGGCCAGTTTGTGTTGTCTGAATTCTCTGCATTATTTAGCTGTGTCGGTATGGCTTGGCTATATTTACTGAAATATGTCGTTCATCATTGCAGCCGGGGATGGGCAATGTGGGCCTTCCACCACAACCACAGCACCCCCCTCCCCGTGGTGCTACACCACAATAATCTCCAGTAACTGTGCAATGCTGACTGGGAGCCTAAAGTTTTCTGTCCTGCCTAATGTAAAACCAACAATCCTATTCGAGCAAGTCAGTGTAGGCTTTCGAGCAAATTCAAATAGATATCTTGGGCGATGCTTGCTTAGCTAGCTAGGATTTTTGTTCTCTCTAGCTGTGATTTCCAGCTGGGACAATTTTTTCTTACCTGATGCAAGGCGATGCTGGGGCAAACGTGTTCACCAAATGAACTGTTCATGTCTCCCATTTATGCTGTTATTGTTGTATCATTGTCAGCGCTGTTTTATTCGTAAGCATGGGTATAAGATATCTGGAAGTTTTGAAAAGAACAAGGCAATCTTCGGTTGCGTGATGTTTGCCAATTGTCAGCTCAGTATGCAGAAGAGCTGTCTGCGTGTCCGCTCGTATGTAACTATGCGTGGTCACCCTGTAGTTGCAGGAACGAAAAATTGCGTAGTGCTTTATTAAACCACATAATCATTTCGGTTCAGGCATAACATACGGTACGGCAAGACCTGTGCCTGCTGATATGCACTCTAATCTACCTTATTTCACAGCGTTACACGACATCACTTGAAAATTTTGCCTAGCACATAACCGCTTATTAAACCTCAAATCTGATATTGGTAGCGGCGTCACTAATGACATTATGCAGGAAGGACCAAAGGTTGCACTGAACTAGATTCCAGAGAGCAGTTCGCCTGACGCATCCACGGTGGTGTCTAGGCGCTAATGGCACGATCCAAGTTGCCTTCTGTCGTCCCCTCAGCTTCATCAAGGTCATCATTCTCCTTGGAAACCTTGCAAAGATATCCAAAATAATGTGCGTGCTTAACACAATGAATTTCTTTTCATGTTCTTAAAAAGAATATACCATCTACTAGAAACAGCCATAGATGAAACGTTCAACAAGATCACGAGCATGGAGTGATAGCGCGAATATTGCCTTGTGTATTCAACTGAGAAACAAGAGTACAATATATAGAGCTCTACCGGTAATTTTTCTCTACCTGATTTATAGAATCAAGATCAGGGAGAAGATCCGGGAGATCAGGCGCAAAAGGAAAGGCTAGGCGTGAAATACTCAACCGCCAGCCACCTAAATATAGAGGGGGATCACCTAAACAGGGAAAGAGATAAACTCTAACACCCCCCCCCCCGCAGTCGGAACGTCCATAGGACAGACGTTAAGACTGGAGCGAAACTCACAAAAAACTGAAGTGGGAAGACCCTTGGTGAAGATGTCAGCAAACTGGGATGTCGTCGGGACATGGAGAACGCGAACATCTCCAATAGCAACATGCTGGCGAACGAAGTGGAGATCAATCTCGACATGCTTCGTGCGCTGATGCTGAATAGGGTTGGTTGATAAGTAGACAACACTGACATTATCACAATAGACTAAGGTGCTCTTCGTCAGGGGACTGTGGAGTTCCTGTAACAACTGTCGAAGCCAGCAAGCCTCGGCCACGCCATTGGCGACCGCCCGGTACTCAGCCTCGGCACTGGAGCGGGACACCGTGTTCTGCCGCTTGGAGGACCAGGAAACCAGGTTGTCACCAAGGAACACAGCATAGCCTGAAGTAGACTTGCGTGTGTCCGGACAACCAGCCCAATCAGCATCGGTGTAGACAAGTAGAGCAGTGGTCGTTGACGGTCGCAGAAGAAGGCCATGACCAAGTGTACCGTGCAGATAGTGCAGGATGCGTTTAACTGCAGAGAGATGAACGTCACGAGGATCATGCATGTGGAGACACACCTGCTGAACAGCATAAGAGATATCGGGCCGAGTGAAGGTGAGGTACTGCAAGGCACCAACCAAACTGCGGTACTGAGTGGGGTCGCTGACAGGTTCACCGGCGGTGGAGGAGACCTTGGCATGAGTCGACGGGGGTGCTGCACGGCTTGCAGTTAGTCATGCCAGCTCGCTCAAGCACATCCATAGTGTACTGCCGTTGTGAAAGAAAGAGGCCTTCAGTATGCTGCTGGACAGCCACACCCAGGAAGTGATGGAGGACACCGAGATCCTTCATGGAGAATTCCTTCTGAAGTGCAGTAATGATGTGACGAAGGAGATTCTGGCTGGAGGCAGTGAGGACAATGTCATCCACATATAGCAGTAAGTATGCCCTGTCGGTCCCGTGGCGATAGATGAACAAGGAGGTGTCAGATTTGGCCTCAGTGAATCCCAAAGTGAGCAGATGCGCAGCAAAGCGACTGTACCAAGCACGAGGCGCCTGCTTCAGACCATACAGGGACTTATTGAGACGACAGACAGCATGTGGCTGAGTAGGATCAACAAAACCTGTGGGCTGTGAGCAGTAGACCGTCTCAGTGAGAGTGCCATGCAAGAAGACATTCTTGACGTCGAGCTGGTGAACTGGCCAGTGGTGCGAAAGCGCCAGAGACAGAACAGTACGAACAGTCGCAGGCTTGACCACCAGACTGAAAGTCTCATCATAATCCACACCGGGGCGCTGGGTGAAGCCACGGAGGACCCAACGGGCCTTATATCTGTCGAGGGAACCATCGGCAAGGAATTTGTGGCAGAAAATCCACTTGCCGGTGACGATGTTGGCGCCGGAACGACGCGGGACGAGATCCCACGTTTTGTTGGAGAGCAAGGTGCCGTACTCCTCTTCCATCGTGCGTCGCCAGTGTGGATCGACGAGGGCGCTGCGATAGGTCTTCGGAATAGGCGAGAGGGCTGTGGCACTGAGTGCGACTGGCAGACGAAAGCCAGACTTGCCGCGGGTGGCCATCCCGTGCTGGTTAACCACCGGGGTGATGGGGACAGCACCAGGTGGAAGCCGAGTAGGTGCAGGAGCCACGGGCGGTGAAGGAGATTGAGCCACCAGGATAGGCGCAGCAGTGACAGGGCGCGGACGGCGGCTGTACACCAGCAGGGGCGCAGCAGGCGCCAGCGTCGTCGGGGGTGATGCCGCGCGGGGCGCAGGTGACGGGGTCGCGCGTGGCGCGCGAGGGGTGAAGGCGACACCGCGACGGCTGTACACCAGCAAGGGCGCAGCAGGCGCCAGCGCCGTCGGGGGTGCGCGTGGCGCGGGAGCCGCCGGGGCCGCGCGTGGCGCGACGGGTGATGGTGACGCGCGTGGCCGCGCGTGGCGCGGGCAGGTGCAGCACCAGACGATGCAGGCCCGGGGCGTCAGCAGCCGTAGCGGGGGCGACGTTGGTCGCAGCAACCGCGGCGGGCGAGGCGAGGCGAGTACCTGCAGGGGAGGAGGGACCGATCGGAAAGACCGAAACCTCAAACTCAGACAAGAAGTCAAGGTCAGTGGACGATGTTCGAGAGCCAGCGAGGGGAAAGCATGTCTCATCAAAGACCACATGGCGAGAAGTGATGATTCTGTTAGACGAGAGGTCCAAGCAGCGGTAACCCTTATGGTTACTGGAGTAGCCAAGAAAGACGCAAAGACTTGATCGGGGAGCAAGCTTGTGAGGCACGGTGGCGGACATGTTTGGGTAACATGCACAGACAAACACACGGAGGTGGTCGTAGGAGGGATGGGAATTAAACAGGGCAAAGTGGGGGGTACCGAGTGCTAGTGTTTTGGTGGGTAGTCGATTGATGAGATATGTGGCGGTGTGAAGTCCTTCGACCCAATATGACGGGGCAAGGGAGGCCTGAAAGAGCATGGAACGTATGATGTTATTAATTGAACGAATCATACGCTCGGCTTTACCGTTTTGAGAGGACGTGTAGGGGCACGACATCCGGAGCAGGACGCCATTGGTGAGAAAGAAGGCGCGAGTTGAGGAGTTATCAAACTCGCGGCCGTTGTCACACTGAATGCTCCGAATGGTGCAACCGAACTGCGTCTTCACATAAGAGAAAAAATTGGCAAGGCGGGAAATGTCTCGGATTTTAGCCGAAGCGGGAACGTCCAAAGGAAGTGCGAGCAGTCATCAAGAATAACAAGATAATATTTGAAACCCGACACACTGGTAACAGGGGAGGTCCACAAATCACAATGAATCAAATCAAAATTCTTATTTGCTCGCGAGGAGGAGGTTCCAAAAGGTAATCTAATGTGACGACCAACTTGGCATGCATGGCAAAGAGAATCACTAGAGTTTTTATTCCAACGGATGGCGGAGGTACTAGCGAGGGTGGACAGAGCCTCATGCCCAGGATGCCCGAGACGACGATGCCAAGTGGCGAAGGGGGCCGCTGCAAAAAGGGCGCAGGACTCCGTGGAATGCACTGGAGTGGTGAGAGTGTAGAGGGGCCCGGAACTATTGCACCTGGCGATCACGCTCCGGGAATTGAGATCCTTCACAGAGAGGCCAAACGGGTCAAATTCGACAGAACAATTATTATCAATAGTGAACTGACGAACAGAGATGAGGTTTTTAATAATATCAGGGGCAACAAGGATATTATTGAGATAAAAGGGACCCGGGAGGACAGAGTGGCCAGATGCTGTGATAGGTAAAGTGGAACCATTGCCAACTACAATGGAGGAGGAGCGTGGTGGGCGAAACAAGGAGATGTTACCAGTATCGGGAGTCATATGACTGGAGGCGCCGGAGTCCATGACCCAATCAGTTGCACCGGGAGGATTGAGGGTCATGGTGCTGAAGTTGCTGGCGAGGCACGGCTGATCCCAAGATCCGGACCACGGTGTCCACGGTGAGGCATGGTCAGCCAAGGCAGCAGGCAATGTGGTAGGCTGCGGACCAGCCTGCCCGAGCGGCGTCGACAGGAATGGCCCAGGGGCGAACTGGGCGAAGTGGGCAGGCGGAGGCGCGTAGGGGGCGGGAGCAGCCAGCAGAGCCTGCTGGGACGTTGCCTGGGGCGTGGGCGCACGCGGAGCCTAGCCACCGCGCTGCTGAGGACCGGGCCACATGGTGATTTGCCCGGTCCACGGGTTGTAGATCGAGGGCCATGGCGCCGTGGCCTTGCCGCTGCCGCCGTTGCCACGACGACGCCGGCGACCTCCACCGGCAGAGCCGCCGCTGGTGCTGCCGGAGGGCGCCGTGGAGCGCCGCCGAGTTACTAGTGGAGGGGGTGCCGGGGGGAGCAGAGCCGCCGGAAGGTCGCACCGAAGCAGCGACGAGGGCGGTCGCCGGAGGTGGTGTTGGTGCGCTGGAGTCGATCTCCTCGAGGATGAGGTCGTTGCGGACCTCATTGAAGGAGAGGAACGGCTTGGAGCGCTTGAAGTGGGCCTTCATGTGGGCGAATTTCTCGTTGAGGCCGCGCAGCACGTTGAGGACGAGGGTGCGGTCGCGGATGACCTCGCCGAGGACGCCGAGAGCGTCGGCCATCCCCTTCATCTTGCGGCAGTAGTCGTCAATCGAGAGGTCGCCCTGCACGAAAACACGAAATTCGGCGTCGAGGCGGAGGGCGCGGGCTTCGCGGTTGCCGAGAAATTGCGCCTCGACGATGGTCCAGGCGCGGCGTGCTCCATTAGCTCGGGGGAGAGTGTGCCCAGCACCCATGACAGGACGACGGCGTCCATGCGCCGCCAGGACGGCGCGGCGGGGAAGGCGGCGTCGGAGAGGACGTGGTCGGCGAGGGCGTACCGCTCGAGGGTGAGGAGGACGAGATCGCGCCAGCGGTTGTAGTGGGAGGAGAGGGGATCCAGAACCACGGGCACGAGGGCACGGATGTTCTGGACGCCCGCCGCCTGCGCGTGGAGATTGGCGATGGTGGCGGCCTCGTAGTCGTGGACGTCGAGGTCGTCGGCGGCGTTGGCGTCGTCGTGGGAGCCGCCGCCGTCGTCGTCGTGGGCGTCGTCTTTGCGAGGTGGGAAGGCAGCGTCGCGAGCAGCGGCCGCTACACGCTCGAGATCGGCGGCGGCCCGGCGTTCCTTCACGAGGACATCCTGGGCGGCGCGGACGCGATCCTGAGTGGCGGCGGCGGCCTTGCCAGCCTCAGCGGCGGCGTCGACCAGGTCCTGGCGGGCCGTCTCCCGTGCAGCCGCTTCTTCGGCGCGCTGCTGGGCATCAGCGGCAGTGGGAGCGGGCGGAGTTGGCATGGCGGCGGCGCAGGTGTTAGGTTTAGCGGAAGCGAGTTGTCACGGGATCGTGACGGTCTCTTGATACCATGATAGCGCGAATATTGCCTTGTGTATTCAACTGAGAAACAGGAGTACAATATATAGAGCTCTACCGGTAATCTTTCTCTACCTGATTTATAGAATCAAGATCAGGGAGAAGATCCGGGAGATCAGGCGCAAAAGGAAAGGTTAGGTGTGAAATACTCAACCGCCAGCCACCTAAATATAGAGAGGGATCACCTAAACGGGAAAGAGATAAACTCTAACATGGAGTATTGGAGTGGGACAGGGCAACGCATGTTCCTGGACAGGTCGACGGTGGAAAGTTGGAAGAAACCGAACCTTGTGGTATTCATTGTACAGAATGTTCAACACAAGCAAGGGAATTGTGGCAAATGAAGCTCCTGGCTTCGACTTCAGCCCAAACAGCCCTATCATTGTACTTTGCATGACTGTGACCGAAAGTAATGGCGGAAGCAGGATTTAGTTACACCCCGAGCTCAATGGTGAAATGATTTAGGCTATCGGGGCTGGATCATGAAAATTTTACCTAGACTGGATTTAATTTATCCGGGCTGTATACTATATATTTTTCCACACCTCGGGCTGAAGCCTACTCTGTCTGAGGTGTGGCTCCGCCCTGACCGAAAGGAAGATGTAGTGGTGAATATTAGGCCAATATTGTCCACAAGTGTAATATGTGATCTCATATACATCTTCCATCTGTATAACATAGTTAATCAACAATCACTACATAATACAGAGGATTTATTCATCATATACCCTCCTCATAGATGGAAATTTAGGATTTACCCTCCTGGCCCACGTGTCAGTGACTTATGATGACCCCACATGTCATTGAGGTGGGAGGGTAAATCCTGAAATCCCCAATTAATACAGAAGGATCAAGGTGGTTACTGGGTGTCTGGGTGACACAAAAATACCTTAGCTATGGATAATAAACTTCGCAATACCGATAACTGCAAAGAATACATGATGGATATTTCTGTAACTAAAAAAATTGTTGTTGTTTTTAAATGGAAGACCAAAACGAATCACAAAATCTAAAATGACGCTCTCTTAGATATCTAAGAACGAAATATCAGCAGCTTAAATAAACTTAAATTGCTAAAGGAAAAAACCGAAATATGTACTGCAACAAGTCTTATGAACTGAACAGACTACCTGGTTGATGGACACTACATAACCGAGCAAAAAGTAATCACAAGAATTGGAAACAGAAGAGGTGCAACGACAGCATAGACCATTCCAATCAATACTGCAAGGGAAACGATGGGCACAACTCTGATACAAGCCTAAGAACTATAAAAGCTTCGGCTAGTGTTAATTCTTTTTTAGTCGGAGAAATACTTGTTAGTATCGAGAGAGAGGTTTGCATTGAGTATTTTACACTGAAAAATACGCCATGTCGGCGGCTGCGTCGTGTTCTTAGTTTCTGGTAAAAACTCATCTAGGGTTTTGCTTGTGGCTGTGTAGATTGATCCTGCGATCAAGTTCACGAGTTGATCTCTTGGATCATGTTCTTTGTTCGTGGGGCTGTAGTGTCCTCGGGTGAAGAATTCGTCAAGGGTTTGGAGGAAAGCGGTATTGGTTTTGCAGAAGCGTTATCACCTCTCTCGAGGCCGCGTATCTCTATTAATATTGCTGACAAACCGCAGCATAAGATTACACGGAAAGAATCGGGATTGAAGGAGGAAACCGATCTCTATTTGAAAACAAATTCTATCTCTAACAGGAAAGCTTATCCTTTAGCTATGGAAGTCTATCGTATCTCTAACATCCTCCCTCAATCTTAACTTACATAAGTTGAGATTGTATTTAAACATTTCTAACTTTCTAGCACATAAGGCCTTTGTGAATCCATCTGCAACTTGGTCATTAGTCGAGATATGTCGAACCTCTAACAGTTTTTGTGCTACTCTTTCACGCACAAAGTGATAGTCAACTTCGATATGTTTTGTTCTAGCATGGAACACAGGATTTGCAGACAAATAAGTTGCTCCTATGTTATCACACCAAAGTTGTGCAGCTGGTGGGCTTGAGATCTTTAATTCTTGTAGTAAGGTTTGTATCCAGATTACCTCTGCAGTTGCATTTGCCAGTGACTTGTATTCTGCTTCTGTGCTGGATCGGGATACCGTTGCTTGTTTGCGTGCACTCCAGGAAACAAGATTACAGCCTAAAAAGACTGCGAACCCACTGGTGGAACGTCGATCATCAACATTTCCTGCCCAATCAGCATCAGAAAAAGCACTAACAAGCATTGATGAATTTTCCTTGATCTTTAGTCCTGTACTGAAGGTATGTTTGAGATATCTGAGAATTCGTTTTACAGCAGCCCAATGAACTGTTGTAGGAGAGTGAAGGAACTGGCACACCTTATTCACAGGGAATGATATATCAGGCCTGGTAAGAGTAAGATACTGAAGAGCTCCAACAACACTCCTATATCGACTTGAATCCTCAGATCCAAGCGCTTCTCCTTGCTGCAAAGATAGTTTTTCTGATGTGCACAATGGTGTGACTGCTGGTTTACAGTGCATCATGTTCACCCTTTTTAGTAGATCTGAAGTATATTTGTCTTGAGACAGTAGAATACCATCTTTCATTTTAGTGACTTCAATTCCCAGAAAATAATGTAAATCACCAAGATCTTTTAACGCAAAATCAGCTGCAAGATCCTTAAGTAATGCTGTAACTGCATTTTGTGATGAACTGGCCACAATAATATCATCAACATATACTAGTAGAAATATTGTGACTGACTCTTTTCTATAAAAGAATAGGGAGGTATCTGCCTTGGAAGAACTAAAACCCAATTCTTGCAATTTTTGACACAACCTAGCAAACCAAGCTCTGGGAGCCTGTTTAAGTCCATAGAGAGCTTTATCCAACTTACACACATGATGTGGCTTTTGGTAATCTTCATATCCTGGTGGTTGCCTCATATAGACTTCCTCTTCAAGAACACCATGAAGAAAAGCATTTTGTACGTCTAGCTGCCGAAGG
Organism: Dendrocalamus latiflorus; assembly: GCA_017311315.1. Classification (NCBI taxonomy): domain Eukaryota; kingdom Viridiplantae; phylum Streptophyta; class Magnoliopsida; order Poales; family Poaceae; genus Dendrocalamus; species Dendrocalamus latiflorus. Next base: position 8,416,098 of record CM029647.1, on the reverse strand, counting down.
CACCATCCCCTGCTGACTGCAATGGACAGAACAATTCGAATGGTTGCAGCTTTAACAACAGGACTAAAGGTGTCCTCATAATCTATTCCATACCTTTGCTTGAACCCCTTGGCAACCAGGCGAGCCTTGTACCTGTCAAGAGATCCATCTGCTTTTCTCTTGACCTTGTAGACCCATTTGCAGTCAATGATGTTTCGTCCTTCTTCTGCTGGTACAAGATGCCAAGTTTTGTTCTTTACTAGTGCCTCAAACTCACAATCCATAGCTTGTTTCCATTTCTCATTAGTCAATGCTTCATCTACACTTTGTGGTTCCCCAGTGGTTGTGAAAAAACTGTACCTGATTTGACCATCTGTATAGACTTTTGGCCGACTGATCCCACTTTGCAGTCTTGTGTGCGGCCGAGTTGTAGCCACAGAGGATCCCGGAGGAGCAGTAGGCGCTGTCAAATTGTCTGCTGGATGGGAGACGTTTGCTGGATGGGAGGCGTCCACCGCTGAGTTCTCAGTACCGGATGCATGCATGTCACGCAAAGTAGCGCCAGTCGAGCCGTGCCACGTCCGCGCGCTGGGAGGGAAATCACCAGCTTCGTCCACTCCGTTCGGCGCAGCGGTCTGTCCGTTGTCAAAATCACCCGAGAAGTCCCCTGTCGCTGCAGACGTGAGTTCAGGAGTTAGAGCAGCGGGAACTGCGTCTGCATGTTGCTCGGTGTTTGCATGGTACTGTTCATCCGTATTTGCTTCTGTTATTTCATGTGGCTGAGTGCTCAAAACTCCCAAATCTGTAACATCTTCATCCAAAACATTAGTAATTTCAGGAGAATTAGGAAGCACATTAGTTAACTGGTCACCAAAACTGGGAAGAAGATGTGGAAAAAGGAGAATTTCAGAACGGAGAAGAGCACCGGCATTGGAATGGAGTTTGGTGAACGGGAAAATATTCTCATCAAAAACGACATCACGAGAAATATACACCCGTCCTGTAGACACATGAAGGCATTTGAACCCTTTATGAAGAGGACTATAGCCAAGAAAAACACATTGTTGAGATCGAAATTCTAGCTTATGAGAATTATATGGACGAAGATTCGGCCAACAAGCACACCCAAAGATGCGAAGGAGAGAATAGTCTGGTTTTTGATCAAGTAACTTTTCTAAGGGTGTGGAGAACTGAAGAATTTTACTAGGAGTACGATTAATGAGATAAGTGGCTGTGACAAATGCCTCATCCCAGAATTTGAGAGGCATGGAGGCACGAGCAAGGAGGGACAAGCCAACCTCAACAATATGGCGATGTTTTCGTTCGGCCGACCCATTTTGTTGATGAGCATGAGGACAAGAAACTCGATGTGTGATGCCTATTTTTGAGAAGTAGGAGTTCAATTTCTCATATTCTCCTCCCCAATCTGATTGTATGGTAAGAATTTTTCGATTTAGTAGTCTTTCTACAAGAGCTTGGAACTCTTGAAATTTTTGTAAGACTTCAGACTTGTGCTTAATCAAATATATCCAAGTAAACTTGCTAAAGTCATCAATGAAACTGACATAATATTTCTTTCTGCCCACAGAATCAGGAGCAGGACCCCAAACATCAGAAAACACAAGCTGTAAAGGGGAAGTGGAAATATTTGAAGACTTAGAATAGGGAAGTTGATGGCTCTTGGCCTGTTGACAAGCATCACACACTGTTTCTTTATTAGACTCTTCAGAAAACAAAAGTTTGTTTCTAGAAATAACTTGACGAACTATAGCACTAGAAGGATGACCTAGCCTATCATGCCACTTATTCAAGGAGGGTTTGTCGACACTGAAGACTTGTTTCTTTGATCTTAATGACGATGATGACGGCAATGGGTATAGTCCACCTCTACATTTGCCTTGAAGAAGAGTTTTCTTGGTGACCTGATCCTTGATCAAAAACAATTTTGGATGAATCTCAAGAAAAACATGATTGTCATTAGCAAAGCGAGAGACAGATATCAAATTTTTCTTAGCATCAGGAGTATATAGGACATTATTTAGAGCTAGAGAATGATGAGGAGTAACAATATGAGTGTGACCAGTATAACTAATGCGCATACCTGCACCATTTGCTGCATGAATTTGATCTTCTCCATTGTATTTTTCTCGGATGCTTAGCTTGTCTAGCTCACCCGTAATGTGATCTGTCGCTCCGGTGTCAACATACCAATTGGTGTCAACCCCATAGCTTTGTGTGGCAGCAGCTGCAGTTTTCTCTTGAGGAACAAAATCGGGATCATATCTATGCCAGCAAATGCTTACAGTATGTCCTGTCTTGCCGCAGAGTTGACAGACCGGGCGCTCGCCGCGCTCGCCTCCTCGTCCGCCAAACTGATTGCGTCCTCCATTGCGGCCACGTCCAGGGTTGCCGCCACGTCCAGGATTGCCTCCAGAGTTTCCTCGACCGCGCCCTCGGCCGCGTTGGTTTGTACCCCGCCCGAACGAGACAGAGTTAACGGATGTTTGATAGCCTCCTTGCCGAAGATCAGCTCGACCTTCAAACCCTAGTAGCTGGGAGTAGAGCTCGGCGACGGTGACTGGCTCCACCCGAGCCACCAGGGCTGACACCACCGGTTCAAAGCTTGCATCCAGACCGGCTAGTATATATGACACAATCTCCTCTTCATCGAGCGGTTTCCCAGCAGCAGCTATTTCATCACACAAGGTTTTCATCTTAGTGATATATTCATTAACCGACATGTTACCTATTCTTGTGGTGGAGAGGGCGATCCTGGTGTTGATTGCCCGTGCGCGGATCTTGGAGGAAAACATATCTTCTAGAACCTTCCATAGCTCCGCTGCCGTGGAAACTGATACCACCTGTATCAGTATGTCATGGGAAAGAGATGACAGCAGATATCCTAGAAGCTGCTGGTCCTTGGCAACCCACTGGAAGTATGCCGGATTGGGCGTTTTGACGATCTTGTCATCTTCCTTAGCTTCAAGTTCCTGCGGCGGAGCAACAATGGTGCCGTCGAGGTAGCCAAACATCTGCGCTCCCCTCACGGCCGGAAGAACTTGTGTCTTCCAGAGCATGTAGTTGTTTTTGCCCAGCTTTTCAGTCACCGGGACGCCGAACGGCGAGACTCCGGCCGGAGCTGAGAAGGACGAAGTGCTCATGGCGACTTGATAGATGAATCTAGCAGGAAGAAGGCTCTGATACCATGTTGGTTTTGCAGAAGCGTTATCACCTCTCTCGAGGCCGCGTATCTCTATTAATATTGCTGACAAACCGCAGCATAAGATTACACGGAAAGAATCGGGATTGAAGGAGGAAACCGATCTCTATTTGAAAACAAATTCTATCTCTAACAGGAAAGCTTATCCTTTAGCTATGGAAGTCTATCGTATCTCTAACAAGCGGCTGCTGCTGTTTCGTTGCCGTACTGCTGCTGGTTGGGGCGTGGAGAGCAGAAGCCGTCAGCCATCAATTGTTTCTGCTGCTCAGCTGTTGAGACGTTGAGGACAACAGCTGTATCAAGGAGTTGTTGCTGCTCAAGACCAACTGTTGCTGCCGTAGTTGCTGTTTGGAGGACAGGAACAGAAGTGCCGTCACGTTCTCTTCCCCTGCTGCTGCTGAATAATCGGTGGAGTCTCTGTAGATTTCTAGGAGACAGCCGAAAGTGCTATTCTTGGGTGTTGGCCACGTGATCTGCTAGCAGCTGCCTGCACTCGTATTGGTGTGCATACACACATACAATCATCTCATTGTATCGCTATTGGAGGGCTGCACGTGACAGCAAGATTGAAGGAGCAATATTATCAGAGGTGTTACAGCCTTTACAACTGTGTCCAGGATCTTTACGACCATTACATAGCCGCTACGATCACCTCCTATAGCCGTACGACCGCGTTGTAGTGGCTACGACCACCTCCTGTGTCGCTACGACCGCTCAGCTAGATTTTTGACCACACTGATAGTCTCTACGACCACACTATAACCCCCTCGATCACTCCTCGTTGCTCCGACCGCATGGTCGTAAATTTCAGCTAAAGTTATGACCACGCTCACCGCTTCTCGCTGCACTTCCTTCGACAACAGTCGATCACCGTAGTCGTAACGCCTTACGACCACGCAGTGATTCCGTCGACCGCTCGCTCTTCCTGCAAGACCGTGGTCGTAACTCCTTTACGACCACGTCTCCAGCACCTGCGGACACTTCTGCTCTCATCGTCGTCCTCGGCTCTGTGACTGTGGTCGTAACTCCTTACGACCACAGCTTTTGCTCTAGCGGACACCTCCGCTTGTCACCCTGGCCGTACCTCCTTTACGACCAGGTCTGCTGCTCCTGCGGATGCCCTCCACCCAATTGCCGTGGTCGTAACTCCTTTACGACCACGTCTGCGATCCTCTTCTCGCTGTTGTCGTAACTCTTTTACGACCACATCTACGATCCTCTTCTCGCCGTGGTCGTAACTCCACTTTTCAACCAATCAGAGTAACTCTTTTCTATAGCACAATTCTCTATACATTCAGTGAGTTTTGTTGTAACGCACGGATATATAACTAGTAAATTAGTAAATCAGTAATCTGCAGTCGAAATAAACGCAACGCACATTCCTACCACCACACGGTTACAGCCGGCCCAAATAACGTGCTCTGTCCATCAGAAATACCAGTCTGGGCCGGTGTTGGTGAGACGAATATCCATTCGGCCCGTCCCGTCTCGTGATGTGGTTGTGCGCGCGTGGGGATATGGCAACTACCAACACAACAAAAAGGGGCGGGGCGGACGCTGAAGAAGAAAGAGGAGAGGTGGGGGAGGGATGGCAGCGCCTGCAGCGGAGGGGGCGGCAGTGGCGGCGCTGAGCACGGTTCTGGCGCGGGTGGGTCGGGCGGCGGAGAGGTCGGGGCGTGCCGCGGAGGCGGTGCGGGTGGTGGCGGTGGGGAAGACCAAGCCGGTGTCGATGCTGCGGCAGCTCTACGACGCGGGGCACCGCTGCTTCGGCGAGAACTACGTCCAGGAGATCGTCACCAAGGCACCGCAGGTTCGGATTGGGTGGCTCGAATTCGATCGGTGTGTCCTGTAACCCATCGTATAGAAATGACGTTGGCTGATTAATTGCTTCTACCGTCTTTGCAGCTTCCAGAAGATATCCGGTGGCATTTCATTGGGCACTTGCAGAGTAACAAAGCGAAATCACTGTTAGGTATGGTTAAATTTTGGCATTTTGCCTTCTCTAGCTCTCATCATGCCTCATTGGTTCGTATAGAAGATTGTGGCAAATGATTAGTTCTCTGCTGCACACCACATCTCACATGGATAACTGGTCCTTTTCCTCCTATAGAAGGAGAGGAATAAATAAAAATTTAGAGAACTTGTCCTTTACCTTGTAATGAATAATTAGTCATGGAAATTGGAAAATTGCTGCTCACTGATGTGCTCACCAAGTGCAAACGTGGTAATTACTACACCATATAAGGAATTAATGAATACCGATGTGTTCCAACCATTGCTTTCATGATAATGTTTTAGCAGCTGTTCGTTCTTTAGTTAATGCATTTTTCAAACACATCTTTTATCCTGGACATAAAGAATTATAAGTCATTAACTGTCAACACATACCTAGGGTTGATTTTACTAAGCAACTAACCACTACAGACACTATATTGCTCCGTCTTAATACCTCTTCCGTCATTTTGCAGCTGCTGTTCCAAATCTTGACATGGTTGAGGGTGTAGATAATGAAAAGGTAAGCAACTAGCAACAAGCACCCGCTCCTTCTAAGAGTCGAATGCATCTAAACCATGCAATGCTAGTATATACTATATACCCATATGTCTGCACAAAGAGAAAACTCACAGCTTGCCACTGAATAACGACATGATTCACAATATGCCACTCATTATGAGGCTGACATGTGGGTCCCGGGCAGCACAAAAGGAGAAGAAGACTAATTACTGCATGTTTGTTATATGAATTGGATCCTTACCTTCTTCCCATGAGTATGGAATATGGATCTGTCAATTGACACATAATGTCGACATACTTTCAGATTGCTAAACACCTTGATCGTGCTGTCAATAGCTTGGGAAGGGAGCCTTTGAAAGTTTTGGTGCAAGTGAACACGAGTGGAGAAGAATGTGAGTACAGAAAAAATATTCAAAACTTTTGTCCCTAGAAGTCTGGATGAATTTTCCTTTCAAGACCTATGAAATCTCATTTCTCATTTACCTTGATCTAATAGCTTAATTTTAGTTATAGGAAATATCTTTTTTTTTCTCGAAACCGCATGAGCGCTGCATTTCATTCATTAAGTAGAAATGTTACAAGAGAGAGCCTGAAACCCAAAGGGAGATTAGGCTAGAAACCGGAGAGGGGGCTGGTACAGAAAGAAACTAGAACAGCAGAAGAGGAGAAATAAAGACTATACTGTAGCCAAAATGACAAAGCGACAGCAAGACATAAAAACGATTATTACATTATGCCGGGATAGCATGTGACATAGGCAAGGACTGGTTTGGAAGGAGATCGGCCAGCGTAGACTTTCTTGCTGACGACCAAAGGAGTAGTTCCTGCTTGATGCGGTCTGCAAGCTCTTGGAAATTGAGGCTTCAATGCTCATGGTGCATCATATTTCTCCTTCCAAATCATCCAAACAATGAGAATTGTTAGCATATCTAGACCTTTTCACATGGAGTTGGGCAGCAGTCCGCGAGTCGCGGTCCATTGCTGCTGTAACATGTGCGCGTTGAAGGAGAAAGATGAACATATCTTCAACCATGAAAACATATGGTGCCAAGTCTACTTTTCCACTGGACATTGGATGAATATGTGATCTACGGTCTCGGGTTGTTGATCACAGAGGAGACATTGCACCGGGGCAGATATGTTGTGGCACGAGAGTCTCTCAAAGGTCCAGATTCGGCGTTTGTGGACTAGCCAAGGGAACAGCTTGGCTTTGAGGGGCACTACATTATTCCACAATTTCTTTGCACATTGGAAGAAAACCAAGCCTTTGAAGAGGGCTTTGTAGGCCGATTTTGGCGAATAGATCCCCCTGGCTGACCAACGCCAAGAGAGGGCATCTGAGGCTTGTTCCTGCAAGTGCACCTGATTAATGTCTGAGTGCAATGTGAGGAATTCGCGCAAGACCTATATGGTGATCGGCCCTTGAAAGTCGTTCATCCAACAACGGTTGTGTAGTGCGTCCTTGACCCGAATCCTTTGCTTGTGAGATTTGCTCACTCCAGCCCAGATTGTTGAGGCTAATTCGCGAATTCCTTTGCCATGAAGCCACCTGTCGATCCAGAACAGTGCTGAATTTCTGTCCCCCTAAGGCAATCGATGTGGATGCGTAGAAGAAATTTTCTGTAGCACTGTCTTCAGACATTCGGACAGCATGCCAGGGCCGGCCTGGATCAGTTCGTGCCATCCATTCCCAACAGCAACGGAACGCAATGCCGGCAAGATTTAAGTCCAGGATGGCCAAACCTCCATATTCCAGAGGGTGACAAACCTGCTGCCAGCTGACCATGCATTTGCCTCCTATGGTCAGTCCGCCTCCCAACCAGAGAAATGAATGCCGTTTTTTGTCGATGGCATTGATAGCCCAGGCCGGAAATTGTAGCGTCAGAAGGGGGTAGATAACCATGGACGACAGGACCGATTTGACGACAATGAGCCTTCCTGCCAAAGAGAGTAGCTTGGCTTTCCAACAGGGCAGTGAAGCCTGTATTTTGTCAATATACGGGAGAATATCTCACTTCCTTAGCTTGCCGGTTGACAACGGCATTCCCAGATACTTGATGGCGAATGAATCAGATTTACACCCGAAGGCCTGTTGGGCAATCTAAAGTTTGTCTTGTGTACAGGAGATTGGAATTAGCGACGACTTGAGCATGTTCGGCTTGAGACCGGAAGCAGCCCCGAAAAGCAACAGGATCCGTTTGATAGCTGTGATGTCCTGAAACTGTGGAGTAAAGAATAGCATGACATCATCTGCATAAAGGGAGCATTATCTCGGCCAAGAAAGTGATGGCGTTAATATTTGAGCTTGAGAGGCTGTTATGAGAGTCTTGTTTAACACATCCATCGCAAGGACAGAGCAAAGGCGACAGGGGGTCGCCCTGCCGGAGCCCTCTGCAGTGAAATATTTTCCTGCCTGGGATACCGTTGAGCAAGATTCTTGTCGTGGCCGAGGAGAGTAAGCAAGATTCTTGTTTTAGGAAATATCTTTCCACATGCTTCATGCAGTCATCATTTAATTGCATTTGTGAACAATCTTTAAACTACACTAATATCGCTATATTCAGATCATTACTTCAGAAGGCATACCTAAAGTATAATTGTACCTACGGCCAAATTCAAGTCACTGTCATGCTGTGATATTGACGTTGGTTATTGGTTTTTCTTTCATTTGATCATATTATAGCCGACTTTCTTGGCAACAATGAATTCACTAATGAGATGCTTTCATTGATTCAGCAAAATCTGGTATCGATCCCTGCAGATGCATCGAGCTTGCTAAGCATGTGAAACTAGCATGCCCACACTGAAACGACCCACGTCATTAATTAACTCTAAATGACGAATTAGGATGTTAAGTAGGATTAATTACATAGCTAATGGCCTAAAATACAAGGGAATTTAAACTTTTTATATGGCAGTATTGATTGAAACCAACGAACGATAAACGAATATGTTATTACCGTATTCCATCGATGAGGACGCAGACCAAATTGTAAAGACTAGAGTCAGATAAAATATGATTGCACGACAAGTAAAAACTTTCAAGTCAATTAAAATATATATAACAGTCCGTAGTACAACCGTAACTAATTACAATCCGTTTATGGTAAAATCAATAACATCCATTGAACGACAATTAGGATTTATATCAAGTCAAATAAAAATATTACAAATTGCATTACATGATAGCGAAAATCCGAATTACAACAAATATACCATTCCATATCTCAACCAAATAACCATCTCAACAATTAAGAGTTTGCAATACAATGGTATTCCGTCAGAAAGTATATGATTTAATTTACACCAAGTCCATCTCATACATAATTATTACAATAGGCAAATAAAGAATAGAAGTTACATTAAATTGTATACATCAATACAAGGAGAAGCTAGATTACAATTAGGCCATCTCATACATTGGAGTCTGTCGTCAAATTGCCACCACATCGATGTTTTCTTTGTGAGCGAACACAATGATTTTAACGCCGAAAAAGACCGAACAAAAGAACGAATAAAATAAACAAGGGACAAAAGAGAGAATTGCCGTCAGAGCCCTAGGGATTAATTTCGGGCGGGGTAATCCGTTCACGGAGATACCTAATTGTTCCGGGGGACAATCGGCACCTCTCATAACTGTAGGCTCATCACATGGCGTATACAAACCTGAGTGATTTAGGGATCAATCAATGCAAAGCAAAATCCCACAGACCCCAAATTTCCAAGCCCAAACCGCAACAGGAAGCACAGGCCCAGCCAGGACAGCATACCACTGCCCTCACCCAAAACCATACACAGCCAAACCGATGGTACGAGAGAGAGCACAACCGACTGAGTAAAAACACAGAGAGAACCCAAGCACAACATTCTCTGTTGCTCACTTGCACTTTCCCCATCTCTCTCAAGCCAACAGAGAAACCCCACCACCGAGGGAAGCTAGGCGACGAAGACCAGGCGGGCCGACCAGGCGTACGGCGAGGGCAACTGCGACGGCAGGAGGCCAAACCGCAAGCCGGGAGCCATCAACCCTAGGAGGCCACCATCGAGCCACAGTTTCATCACCGAGAAGGCAACACCCACCAGTAAACCCTCACCCTTTCCACCATAAATCAGCAGGCAACCGGTGAAGGTAAGCCATAGAATACTTCCACCCTAATACCCATTTTGTAGTAACAAGCATTGCATAGTTAAAGCTAAGAAGACACCATTAGTTGCCACAATCACCTCAAGTGCATCAAAGAACCATCACCGAGGGTAGTCACCAAATGATGAAGAAGAACACCTCTCCATGCCTAACAACATACCAGTGCATCCCTATGAACCAAAGCAAGATAACCATCAGACCAACAGCAGATCAAGTGAGATGGAGGAGCAAGCACCAAATCCGGGCCCTCGGCCTCAGATCTGGTTGTGGGTCGCCGTAAGGAGCAGGGCGGCCAGGCGGGGGCGGTTGGACCGCAGGGCGTGGTGCCGCTGGGGCATCGGCGTTTGGGGGCAGAGGCGGCGAGACACGGGGCGGAGGCGGCGAGACCCGGGCGTCGGAGGCGCCGAGAGCCAGGGGTGGGCGGAGGTGCCACGAGCCAGGGGCGGAGGCGCCGAGACCCGGGGGGCAGAGGCGCTGGAACCTGGGGCGGAGGAGTAGAGGCGCGGCAATGGGGGTGAAGGAAATCGGCAGGGGAGTGAGAACCGAGAAAAGGGGATCCGGGGAAGGAGATGAAGCGGCTCGGCCGCAGGCAGCAAGAAAGGGAGGGGCCGGGTAGAAGAAAGAAATAGGAAAGGAAAGAAAATAGAAAGGGGAGTAGGAAAAATTAAAATGTGAAAGGTTAGGTTGCTAAAGTTAGGATTATTTAGCAACATGCATTGTAATAAATTGTCCATAGCAGGTTTCTATAAGTAGGTAATGAAATGCAGAGATTAAAAACCTTGTAAAGGAATTCTAGCTGCACCAATATAATAGATATCAGTAAAATCAGGTAGAGAATTAATATGAACTCTGGGTAGTATAATACCTTAGATTATTATGCATTTAGGTCTATTTGGGCGGAATGTAAGCAGATTGAGAAATTAGAAAACCGCAATGCGCTTAGCCAGAACCATATAAGTAATAGAAACCTAGATTATTTCTCAAGTTCTTATAATAAATGTAATACTGTCGATGGATTAAAACTGGTACGCAGGTGTATTAAATTTGTGTATCGTCGTTTAAACCATTCTAAGGCATATTTACCAATTCAGACAATTTGATTAATAGCATTTAAATTATAGAAATCCACCCTTGGTTACTTAAGGTCATTAGAACAAGTTAATTGGGTCCGATGATTTAAAAAGAAGCAAATCGATTAAGCTTATACGTGTACGGACTAAATTAAAGTACCATAATCTAAGACCATCTTATTGCAGATTTAAATACCCAGATAATTGGATTAAATCCCTCTAAACAGTGGAAAACCATTAATTAATAATTATGATGATTAGAATAAATGTATTGCCATCTGCAAAATAAAGTTGTAGCATGTATCAATTTAAATGATGCATTGTTAATTAAATCATTCAAGGTTATAGCTAAATACTTAATTAACCTGGATAGTGTTAAATCATAGAATTTTCCTAGTAAATATTATTGGATCCTAAAAATAAACTAAATGATGCCGTAGGCTGGAAATTGCACACATGCGAAGTAAATTATCGTAATATCATTTAGATCCCTATGTTGCGCATTTAAATGCCCAGTTAATTTTTATTAGCCGATTATAAACTGTAGAAATTCAATGATAAATATTCTAAACTGTTAGAGTAAATTCTTAGCCGTTAGAAGATTTAAAACTATTTGCAACAATTAGAATATCATGTACTGAGTTAAAATAGTATTCGTCAATTTAAAAGTATGCGTAGCAATTAAAATTATACATGGCAATTAAATAGTAGTTAAGCTGTAAAATACGCAAATGACTGAAGTAGAAATTATGAATCCTATAAGGACGCCTGAATATATTTAATTAAGGAATTAAGTAATTGATCAATTAAGAACTATTTTCTTTTGGATTATCATTTAGCTAGTCACGCGTACTAGCAGGAGAAAATGTATTTGAATAACTTTAAGACCTAAAATGAATTAGAAAAGAGAATAGATACATACGTACATATGAGAAATTAAATTGGTATAATTGTATGCGCGAGATCGGTTAGGATTAATGTTCACTAATAATTAGACGTGTATATATTTGATCGTATCTCAACGATGGAGAGTTAGAAATCAACAAAAGGCGGAGTTTAACTTTTAAGCAAACAACTCAGCCGTGCTAGGAAAATAACGTCCAGTGACGATTATAAAATACGAGCTAGCTAGGACTAATGTAATCAGATTAAAGTGAGCGAGATTTGATCTTAGGAGCACAAGCACGTCTACACCTCGTCATTTATTATGTTTTCATAAATTAAGCCATAGTCGACGTATTTTAATTGCAGACGACGATCCAAGCTACTGGAGTGACTTCACCTGATCCTACTTGAATCCGAGTGTATGGTTAAAGTTCAGGCAAACATTCCTTTGATCAAAGCTTCTGAGTATATTTTGTAAAAACAAGTATTTTGGTATTAATCTAGTATCACCCTGCATGAAAGAATTAAAAGATTTAAATCGAACAAGTGAGATAAGAGACATGAGAAAATGAAATAGAAGGCAACTGATGGAGCAGTTGGCCATCTAAGCAAGTAAGAGGGTGGGCAGAGGTTGCCAGGGTAGGTGACAAGTGGGCAGGTGTGGGACCTCTGCATAAGAATAGAATATAAGGAATCTACCAACTTCGTCCATGTGAACAGACTATACCAAACCGTATCAACCAACATCCCGTATTGACGGACAGACTAGTAGCTCTATCAATGTATTATATTCTCCACATGGGTAAGTATTTTATTAAGCCGTTGGGAGAACCCGCACGATCCGGGCCAGCACTTGGGTGCCGGGTGGGGGACCCCGTGGAGGAACCCACAAGATCCGGGCCAGCAACTGGGTGCCGGGTGGGGACCTCCACCATTGCAGGAACCCACATGATCCGGGCCGGTAATTGGGTGCGGGGTGGGGGATGCAAGGCGCATATATTAGCGCGGGTGGAGGTTGGGGTAGGGCAGGGAGCCCACCAACCAACAGCTACGTCGAGGTCGGTGGGCGCCAGGCGAGGGTGAGAAACCACCCTGGGCCGCCGGCTAAGAGTAGTTGGGTGGAGATATAATCTACTGAGATAGATGCAAACGTACTGTACTCTGATCTGGGCGCCGCATCTAAGGAATTGCGGAGATCCGGGAAGCCAACAGGATCAGAGTGGTGACGGGTAAAGTGATACAAGCTTGCGCAATGCTATCCAAATCATGAATTCATGCCTGTCTCCGGGAAAGGAGAATTACGGAAACTTATGGAGGTTTTTGCTGTTCATGCGTATGTTCAGTAGTTTTCTAAATTAATAAATCAGAATTCTTTCAAAACCAACAAACCTTATTTTTGTTAGAATGATCTCAACCCATTTGGCCCAACGGCCAAATGGGCCCCCTTGCTCGCGCCCTGATCGGGGGCGCCCAGCCCTAATGGCTGATGGGCCCCTGTCGCCAGCGCCATATAAAGAGGTGGGGGCCGGGGCGGCACAACTGACGAGGTTGACCGTGCCACCGCCAGCTCCACCGGAAAACCCTAACCGATCTAGAGGGAGGCGCTCCAGCGACGGGAAGCACCATCGGCTCCTTTGCCTCTTCTCCAGACCACCGGCCGCCAAGGAGCTCCGCCTCTCTTCACCGACCACCGCGATGGCCACTTCTTCTTCTTCTACGTCCGACGGTCAGTACTCCTCTTCCCCTCGGTATTATCTCAAGAACACGACGAACACTAGAGAAAAGGATAGCCCCGCTGGATCTAACCTAGAGGTCCTAAAGACCTAGAACTAACAATGGTATCAGAGCAGATCTAGGCGTAGATCTAGATGGGGAAAGAATGACGACCGCCGTCGGTTGACCGGCGTGCGGAAAAGAAAAGCACAGAGAAAAGAAAGAACGAAGAATCCCAACCCTAGAAACGGCAAAAAGAAAGAAATGGAAAAGGGTTTGGGTCTCACGGGTGCGATCGCCGCCGTGCGCCACGTCGGGCCGTCGTCGCGTGCGCCGGGTAGCCTCACCGCCGCTCCGCGTCGGGGGCCGCCGCTGCCGGCCCATCCCGATGGCGCCGCCGCTCCGCGGGAGCTCGCCGCGGCGCGCTGCTCGCTGCCGTCGCCGACGCCGCCTTGCTCCTTGCGGGCGTCGCCGCCGACGACTTGATGCTGCGGGAGCCCGCCGCCGACGCCTCGGCCGCCGCGCCGCCGCTGCGCGCAGGCGCGGGCGCGCGAGCCGCCGTCACCCCGCGCGGGTCGGCGCCGCTCCGCCCCGCGTAGCCCCGCCGCAGCCGCTCCTTCGCGCGGGCACGCGCGCCGCCGTCGCCCCGCCCCCTTTTGCGCTCGCGCATAGCCGCCCGCCCGACTCGGCCGCCGCTCCCTCCGTTTTTTTCGCGTGGGACAGGACCGAATGGGGGCTAGGGTTAGGGTTTTTTTGGGGGTGCGGTTTTGTTCTGGCGAAAATCCCTCCAGGCCGTCCGATGAGATTCAACGGGCGTGATGAAGGCAAGGGAAAAAAAAAAGGGGGCTGCTGGGCTGTTTTGGCGGCCGCAGGCCAGGCCTGCTGAGAGTCTTCCGCGCGGGCCAACTGAGTGGGCCGAGCGAGTTCGGCCGCGGCTAATTGGGCCGTGGCCGGGCTGATTGGGCCGAATTGGCATTATGAACAGTAAAATCACGAAAAAGAGATTTAATGTTTTACAGAAGTATTTATTGATGAATTTGAATGAAATTTGCACCAAAATCTCTGTAAATTTTGCACCAATGTGTTAATTTTTTCAGAGATTAGATGAGTACAGAAATGGTGCTTCTGAGCATGAATTATTTTTAGAATAATTTCATGTTAATTATTTTTTCAGTAGCATCTTAATTGATAATTTGGCTAATTTTTGCTAAATTAAATATGTCAAAAATTGAACCAACGGGATATTTTTGACAGAATAGAAAAGTATAGAAGATGCTTCTGAAAAAATAGAGAATTACAGTTTCCGCTGCAAAAGTTAATGAGATTGAATGATTTTCATTATTAAATTCGAACCAACGGGAGAATTTAATTTTGAAAAAAAAAAGATAGAATTTCCAGATAATTATGATATTGTTATTTTCTGACCAACGTTGATAATAACAGTATTATAATTTTTAATAGAAGTTTTTATGCATTATTTCTATTTCTGCCCAACGGTGATGTAGATTTAATGTATAAATAAAATTGTATGTCGTATTTTGACCAATGTTGGAAATAAGGCATATAATTTTGCTGTTAAAAGTATGATAATTTTAATTGATGTTTTATGCATTATTTCTATTTTCTGCCCAACGGTGATGTAGATTTAATGTGTAAACAACTGTATGTTTTAATTTTAACCAACGTTGAAACCAAGGCATGCAGTTGTTGTTATCATGTTTAATTGTTCTCACTGTATATGAATTGTGTCACCACACCGTGTCCCACAGAGCCTGTGGGACCGGTGAGGGATGAAAATGAGGTTGATGCTGCTTGGCAGACAAGACAGAGGGAATATGCTCCCATAAAATGTCATATGATCTTGATCATAAAAAGTGGGTCACTGCCAACAAGAAATGTTTGGCTGTGATAAAGAACACGATTAAGCCTGCAATTGTGGGCTCAATCGCAGAGTGTGACACTGTCACAGAGTACCTTGAGAAAATAAAGAGTCAGTTTACTGGCTCTTCAAAGACTTATGCTACACAGCTGATTAAGCAGCTTGTGACAGAAAGGTACTCTGGTGGTGGCAGTGGCATAAGAGAGCACACACTAAGGATGAGTAACTTGGCATCTAAGCTTAAACCAATGGATTTGGCTCTCAAGGATGAGTTCCTTATTCATTTGATTTTTGCTTCCTTGCCGAGAGAGTTTGACACCTTTTGTTGTCAACTACAACATGCAACCCGAGAAATGGGACTTGGAAAAGTGCATAGTTATGTGTGTGCAAGAGGAGGAAAGAATTAAAACCTCACATGGTGGTTCTATCAACTATGTGAAGGACAACAAGAAAAGAACTTCAACAGTAACTCCTTCTTCAAAGAACAAGGGAAAAGCCCCTGTCTATCAGCCTCAACAGAATAAGTTTGCAGTAGACAAAAATCAGCGTCTTCACTGCCAAAAGACGGGACACTACAAGAAGAACTGTCCTGATTACTTAAAGATGATAATGACAAAGAAATGTGAGAACATTGATGTGAATGTCGTATGCGATAATGAGAACGTTGCATGCGAGAAAGTGAATGAATCCTCGTCTACGAATGTAAACAGAAAACGACAGAGAACTCTAGATGAGTCGTCGAAATTATGGCACTGTCGTTTAGGCCATATTTCGAGGGGGAGAATAGAAAGACTAGTTAAGAATGATATTCTTCCTCCATTAGAGTTCTCAGACTTAGAACAATGCAGAGAATGCATTAAAGGAAAATATATAAAGAAAATTAAAAAAGACGCTAGTGTGGATGGATATGACTCGTTCATAACATTCACGGATGATTACTCCCGTTTTGGATATATTTATCCAATCAAAGAAAGAAATGAAGCCTTGGATAAATTCAAGATATTTAAGGCTGAAGTTGAAAACCAACACGATTTAAAGATTAAGATAGTCCGATCTGACCGCGGGGGAGTACTACGGTCGACATACCCCATATGGATAAGTTCCTGGACCTTTTGCAAGGTTTTTACAGGAAAATGGCATAGTGGCCCAGTATTCTACACCGAGCGAACCTCAGCAAAATGAGTAGCTGAAAGACGCAACCGTACCCTGATGGATATGGTGCGAAGTATGATGTGCTATTCCACACTGCCATTGAGTTTATGGATGGAGACGTTGAAAACCGCCATTCATATTCTCAACAGAGTGCCTAGTAAGTCGGTGCCCAAAACACCGTACGAGTTGTGGACAGGAAGAGTTCCCTCACTAAACCACTTACGTGTGTGGGGGAGTCCTGCTGAGGCTAAAGTATTTAACCCAAACCTTGGGAAGCTTGATCCCAAAACAGTAAGTTGTCATTTCATTGGCTACCCTGAAAAGTTAAAAGGTTATCGTTTCTACTGTCTAGATAGATATACAAATTTTGTAGAAACGAGACACGCTGTCTTCTTAGAGGATGAGATGATGAGGGGGAGCATGGTAGCTCGAGAGATTGACCTTGAAGAGAAGCGGGTGTTTGCGCCCACTCCGATGATTCAAGAGCCATTCTTCACACTACCTGCTGTCGCTGCACCGACGGTGCAAGACACTGTGGTGCCAGCACCTGTTATTGTTCCTTCCGTGGCACCAATGAATGAGAATGAAGAACCTGTTCTTCAGGATCATATAGAACCTATTGCCACAGATGAGGGGGAGCAACAGCAGCCTCAAATAGTAGATGTACCAAATGAGGAGGCCCCGAGGAGGTCTCAAAGAGTAAGAAGATCAGCTATTTCTGATGATTATCAGATTTATCATACAGAGGAATTTCAAATGGAGGATGATCCCACCTCATTTGAAGAAGCCATGAGAAGCGAAAATTCCTCAAAATGGCTTGAGGCCATGGAAGAGGAGATGAGGTCCATGAAGACTAATAAAGTCTGGGACTTGGAAATTATTCCTAAAGGAGCCAAAACAGTAGGCTGTAAATGGGTCTACAAGACAAAGCTTGACTCCCAAGGGAATATAGAAAGATATAAAGCGCGACTTGTGGCAAAAGGCTTTACGCAAAGAGAAGGGATTGATTACAATGAGACATTTTCTCCAGTCTCATGTAAAGATTCCTTCAGAATCATAATGGCTTTAGTGGCGCATTATGATTTAGAGTTACATCAGATGGATGTAAAGACGGCATTTCTTAATGGGGATTTGGAGGAAAATGTTTACATGGCACAACCGAAAGGTTTTGTCGTGGAAGGAAATGAAAGAATGGGATGCCGCCTAAAGAAATCAATTTATGGGTTAAAGCAAGCTTCAAGACAATGGTACTTGAAGTTTGACAGTACAATAAGAAAATTTGGGTTTAAAGAGAATGTAGAGGACAACTGTGTTTATGCAAAGTTTAAAGATGGGAAGTTTATCTTCCTAATCTTGTATGTGGATGATATCCTACTAGCTAGTAGTGATGTTAGCCTACTACTGGAAACAAAGAAGTTTTTGTCCTCAAACTTCGATATGAAAGACCTTGGTGAAGCTTCATTCGTTCTAGGGATCGAAATTCACCGAGATAGAAACAAAGGGGTATTGGGACTGTCACAAAAGGCATACATAGAGAAAGTCTTAAAGAAATTTGGTATGCATAAAAGTAGTCCATCACCTGCACCTATAGTCAAGGGCGACAGATATGGGGATTTTCAATGCCCCAGGAACCAGTATGAGATCGATCAAATGAAAGCGGTTCCATATGCTTCAGCTGTCGGAAGCTTACAGTATGCTCAAGTATGCACACGCCCTGACTTAGCATTTGTTACCGGGTTACTTGGCAGATTCCAGAGCAATCCTGGAATAGAACATTGGAAATTGATAAAGAAAGTCTTGCGTTATTTGCAAGGAACAAAAGGCCTCATGATGACATACAGAAGATCAGATTCACTCCATATAGTGGGGTATACAGATTCTGATTTTGCGAGAGATGATAGAAAGTCTACATCCGGATATGTGTTCACTCTCGCTAAATGAGCTATATCGTGGAAAAGCTCAAAACAAACCGTCACTACATCGTCCACAATGTATGCCGAGTTTGTAGCATGTTATGAGGCTACGGGGCAGGTGAACTAGCTAAAGATGTTCATACCCGGTTTAAAAGTGGTTGGCGACATCAATAGACCACTTAAGTTGTATTGCGATAATGAACCCGCAGTAACGTATGCCCACAACAATAAGTCAAGTGGTGCTGCCAAACACATTGACATAAAGTACTATGTTGTGAAAGATAAAGTTCGGGATCAAATTATAAGTCTTGAGCATATAAGTACCGCAAAGATGTTAGCGGATCCGCTTACTAAAGGCTTACCACCCAACGTGTTCAGAGAACATGTAGCCGGCATGGGTTTAAGGGAAAGCCTATGATTCCTGGACTAAAAGATGGCCCAAAAGATTAAAGTAACTATTTCAGAACAGAGAGGTGTATTGTAGCTGTTGAATCTATCGGCGATTGACCGTGACGATGAGACATGTTCTATGCACTAATCTGTGATGGAATGTGTAAAGGCAAAAGTAATTAAAGATAAAGTATAGATTGAGATCAAGGGGGAGAATGTTAGAATGATCTCAACCCATTTGGCCCAACGGCCAAATGGGCCCCCTTGCTCGCGCCCTGATCGGGGGCGCCCAGCCCTAATGGCTGATGGGCCCCTGTCGCCAGCGCCATATAAAGAGGTGGGGGCCGGGGCGGCACAACTGACGAGGTTGACCGTGCCACCGCCAGCTCCACCGGAAAACCCTAACCGATCTAGAGGGAGGCGCTCCAGCGACGGGAAGCACCATCGGCTCCTTTGCCTCTTCTCCAGACCACCGGCCGCCAAGGAGCTCCGCCTCTCTTCACCGACCACCGCGATGGCCACTTCTTCTTCTTCTACGTCCGACGGTCAGTACTCCTCTTCCCCTCGGTATTATCTCAAGAACACGACGAACACTAGAGAAAAGGATAGCCCCGCTGGATCTAACCTAGAGGTCCTAAAGACCTAGAACTAACAATTTTCTGTAAGTCATGGAAATGAAATTGAGGAGGAAAGAGTACAGAAATGAGCAAGAGATTGAGAATAGGAAATTGATGTTCCTAAAAGTGCAAATGATAAGCATTCTGTGCATTTTTACTATTAACGCTTGCTGAGTACTTCTGTACTCACCCTTGCTATTATCTCCCCCTTTGCTTAGGAGCATGTCAGATCAGAGGATGGCTAAGATCAGGAGGAAGTTACCTGGATGGAATACCGTGGACTCGGAACACAGTGGGTACCAGGTGGACACTCCGTGTGGAGTTGTTTGAATAGGAAGTAGTTAGAATATTTTGTCTAAAGGTTGTAATATTTAAGCCCTTGAGGCTTTGTAATAAATTTTAGCTCTGCGTGGCGATATTCTTGTAATATTGTGTTTTGTCTCTAATTATTGTTCTGTTGCATCACTCTGATGGCTTATTATGCGTTAGAGCGATGTTCTATCAGCTAAAACGAATAATAATCCGTTGACCGGCATTATTACCCCATGGTAATAACGCGGGTCGTCACACACACCTAATATTTTCAGGTCTCATGACAATAGGAATGAAAGACTACTCCTCGACACCAGAAAATTTTAAGGTGGATTTCCAGTATCAGATTATCACACATGCATGCTCTTTGTTGGCTTTCATAAGCTGCTGTTTTGTGTGATCTGGATACAGGCCCTGGTTAATTGTAAGCTTGAAGTTTGCAAGACCCTTGGGATAGCGACAGAACAGTTCGAACTCTCCATGGGAATGTCTGGCGACTTTGAGCAAGCGGTAAGAAATATGTGTCATACATGCCTACATGAGAACAGAAAATCAAAACCACAAAATTAGGTGCAGACGTGACAGAATTCCTAGAGCTCCATTAATCCTTTAGCGCAGCAAATTTTGGCATCTGTTGTTTTGTTGGATTTACACAGATAGAGATGGGCAGCACAAATGTGAGGATTGGGTCAACCATTTTTGGACCAAGGGAGTATCCAAACAAAAAGCAGAATCAGTGAGACTTAACACAATAGCCCCACCCCAATATGCAATGCTTACAAGGCTGTTTCATTTGTCTCTCGTAAAGTTTTTTACTGCCTATGTACGTTGTATGCATGATACCATGTAATTGTACGCGTGAATATCTGGTGTTTAAAGATAAACATACAGCACAGTAAAAGGAAATTTTGAGATATAACCTGATATTGCATTACTAGGCTTTTTCCTTCATAACCCTGCTTGAGAATTGGGATATAACCTTATATTGGCGTTGCTAAGAGGCATGCTTTTTACTGCCTGTGTGATTTCAAGGTTTTTTAGTACTTATATTTTGTTTCACGAATCATGACCTTTTATTTCCTCACCTCATCTGTCTACATCTCCCCAATACCTTCCCCTTCTCTTTCTTGTTATTGTTGCCGATTCATAGCACTACCACAACATTATGTTTGTGTTCTTAATTTGTCTCTGGATATAAAGAAAACTCAGAATTCTTAATTTAAACTGTTCTCGTGTGGTTTGTTCTGAATGAAGGGGCAAGGATAACAGGATTATAGCTTGCAACAAATGCCTAGTACTTCTTGAGTTATGCTCCATTCATTTAGCCCCATATAATCACAGTTAAGTTGATCATTCTTTACAAGTAAGACTTGGCTCAGATCAACTTAATAAGAAAATGCTTCACTACCACAGCAAACAAGGTCAGTTAACCTTATCAACACTAATTAAAACACAGACAACATACAGAACCATCTTATCCCTCAAGATATTGTTCATACCTGAATGAGCATACTAACAGACGAGAAATACATGACTCACACATCTACATTCTTAGACTTCCTAATATTTTTGCCATATCAAACCATCCAAAAAGTACCTAACTGTCATATCTCACTCAATATACTTATATACATATTACACACTTGATAGATCTCGACAGACAACAAAACGTGGAACAATTTAATTCAAGAGCTGTGGTTGACCCAGCTCTGATCATGGTGTTAAGGCCCCCTTCTTCAGATGTTTCCACTTGTCCTTCAGATCAGCTGGCCAGTGCTCTTGATGGAAGATGTCAGCGCCATATTTCTTGATCTTCCTCCATGGTATGTTTTGACCTTTCCTAAATGCCCCAGCAAAATACTGCATTGCAAAAGATGCACAACAGATACCTTGCAGATACAAACAAGAAAATTAAATGGAAGAAGCAATGCCTAATATACAATGCATGCAATCAACCGATGATTGAGCATGGAAAATATAGCAAAATCTAGGGGATGCATACCTTCATAGCTTTAACCTCATCTTCAGTCCAGTGTACTCTTTTCCGATGCAAAACACAAGGAGATTCCCTTGAAAGCAAGCAGTGACAATTCAATTAACAGTTTAACACCCATAGGATATGAAACAGATGTTAGTTCAAGACAGCCGCTTAGCTCTTGCAAAATATTTCAGTGTGTGTATGAAACAGAATACCTATTAGATGTCATAGTGCTAGCATCTTTTGTTTCCTTGCTTTTTATATGCTCCACATGCATTCCTAAATCCACCTCTTTTAGCTAAAATAGAATGCCAACACAAATGCAATCTCAATTCTCAAGAATGAGTACCTGAACAAGCAGGTTTTCTCGTTGCAGATATTAGTGAGGAAACATAATACCGAGTGAATGCAAAGCTTTGGTAAGGATGCTCCCTTGTCATGAATGTACTTTCGGGCATCATATGCTAAAGATTCTATACCCTCTCGTGACTCGTCCGTAGGTCTTTAAAATCCGCCAAAAAGTTTGGGGAAAACAAATGTTCAAATATATCCGAGGACAAATAAAAGGGCACACATAATTGGTTTCGCCAAACTAGAGTGGCAATGCCAAGAGCAGGAAAGACGAAGGCTCTGCATTGCACAGCTTAATCAACCATCAAATCCATAAAAGAACGACGAGGAGGGAGTACCAAATGGAGCCCGCCGAGCACCTCGTGAGCAGAGCGCGATGTGCTGATTACGCAGGAGGGCGGCGGCGCGCCAGCGGCTGGAGCAGGCGGCGTCGGGTCCTCAGAGACCCTGACGGACTCCAACCACGTCTCGAGAACGCGCAGCTCTATGCGGTCGCGGTAACCCTCTGGCGTGCCGACCACCATCTCTGGTACCAAAAACGAGTTAGCCAGGCAGAGAAACTCGGCAAAAGATTGGAGATCGATTGATCTGATAGGGTTTGGAGGTCGCAATGATGCAGTCTATACGAGGTGGCAGCACGAGGTCGGGGAAGCATTCGTGGACGAGCTTGCAGCCATGGTCGTCACTCAAAGCCAATTCGGAGTCTCTCGCTCTCTCCCTCCCTGTCATGTTGTTACCGGCTACCGTTGCTGGTCAGGCACAAGAATGACAGGCCAGTATCCCAGACAGACCGCTATGGGCCTGTTCTTTTAGGCTTTTCAAATCAGTTTTTGGCTTCTGTTACAGTACCTAACTTTCAAACGGAGTATTTTCTCAAGACGAGGTCTACAAGTTAAACGATCTATACGTTAAAAGCCCAACATCTGTACCAACCAAAATCGCAAGTGAGTATTTATCTCTCCGTAATCTGGATTTGAAATTGAATCAGGGGTATTTGATTTCTCTTCTCCTCGTGGGGATTTACCGATTTAGGTGGGAGCAAAGAAGAGGAGAGGAGAGGAGAGGAGAGGAGAGGGGAGGGGAGGAGGTCGAGTGGGCTGACTCGGAGTTGGGCTCGAACCGGTTGACCCATCGGCTTTGAGATTTGCAAGCCTCCTGGGCTTCCGAACAACTCCTCTTTTCCCAATCTCTACGCCCTCGCCGCCGTCTGCGCTGCGCAGCCGCAACCGTGCGATCCACCCAGCCCCTGCCTGCCTCATCGCTTCCGACCTCGGCTTGGGTCGCCGGCGAACGGCGCCGCACCAGCAGCAACTCCCCACGCCGCCCCTGCGCGCCTGTTACTCCGGTCAGTTACATACTTCCTCCGACTTACCGGAGGCTGCTTTGTGCTAAGCTTCCCTTCAACCTCTCATCACACGGGCGTTTCCTCTCGATTGCAGGGTCTCTTCTACATGGCAGGCTCTGAGGAGATGAATGGTGTGATATCCTCCGTTGGGGAGTTGCGCATAGAAGCATCATCCTCCAGGGAGGGTGAAATCGCTCGCCATGGTGCGTGTCCCTGCGATGCACTAGAAATTATCTGCAACCTGAAGCTAGTATAGTACTAGTAGATAGTAGTCACCAGTTGCCGTGTAGTGTTACTTACGAGGTAGTAGTGACTTATTACTGCTTGGCAATGCTATGCATTATGCCCATGCTATGATCGTACTACTAAAATGCACCTAGCTAACCAATCCAAGTTTCTGTTAAAAAAACAAGACTAGTATCTCATGTTACAACTAGTTAATTTGCATCGATTTTGGTTCAGACAATGGCGGTGCTGATGTTGCTGCGGACGATGACATATGGGATGATGCTTCAGATTCTCCAGGTGATGGATCCACCTTAGACAGAGAATGGACCTACAGGCAGAGCCAGTTTCATAAGGTATGCCCTAAATGATTTTGACTGCGATGGTTATTGGTTAGCTGTGAATCATGAGTTTGCGTTGATATCAGAACTGTTTGAAAGTAAAAGCTTTCACTGTTACTTTAGATGGGCTATAGAGATGGCATAACAGAAGGGCAGAAGGATGCTGCCCAAGAGGGCTTCAATGTTGGGTTTAGGCAATCTGTGCATGTTGGCCGCAAGTGGGGCATTGTCCGTGGGGTTACCAGGTAAAAATGGATCTTTGTCATTCCAATAATAGTTTTCTTGTACGGCCATTCTCTTGTAACATTCTTGTTGATTCTATTTTCTGTCTATTGTCCTTCAAACAGTGCACTGGTTAGTCTTCCTGATAGCTTGAAGGAAAAATTCTTGCCCAATGCCCAGTGCAGAGGAAAACTCCAGGATCTGCACAACTCTGTGCAAGAAATTTCAGCAGATGATGCACTTCATATGTTTCATGAGAGCATTCTGCAGAATAATCATCCATCAGGGGAACCACATGTAATATCAGAAGCAGACAGAGCTGCAGATTCTAGTAGGCTCCAAAGCCTATCAAAGGATTTTGTGTTGTTGTTGCATGAATGCCCGGATATTAAAGTTGGTGAAGAATTGACACAAGATTCATAAACAAGTTGGTCAAGTGAATTCCAAACACCACCAATCTCCTAAGTCTGGCAGAATCATTTGCATCGAATTCTCAGGTTACTGAACATCCAGGAAGGCTATAGATGATTGAGGGATGTTGTTGAAGAGCTGATTCAAATCCTGAAGGCATGTTTTGAACTCAAAAGGCGTGAGCCTCAAAGACCTAGAGTTTCTGAAGACTGTAACTGTAAATCCTGTAATACTAAGGTTTCCTTAATCATATCGCCTTTTCTTTTGCTGCAAGCTATAACTAGTATTGTAACTGCAATTCCCATAAACTTACAATAGTAATCTTTTTCTTCCTGAGGTTTGACATCTCCCTGGTCTGCCTCTACCAAACAATGCTCGTAGTTTTGATAAACATTTCACAGTTGGTGATGGACTGTAATTGTTTTCTTAATTGATTTGATCCACTGTACGATAAGTTCCTGACTACATCTTCTGGGGAAAGTATTGATAATGGCTACCTCAGTGCAGAAAATCTCGAAATATTCTGGTATATCTTAATCTCTCATGGTTCAATACTGACAATATGGCAAGCCAGCATAGTTAAGAAAACAAATGGAGTAGTATATGATTAAACCTTAAACCTTCTCATCTTCCTTGTTTTGATGAGTAGAACTTACCCACTTTTTTATGCTGTATGCAGCCAGAACATACTACTAGGTCTACACTGCATTAAGCTGTAAGTTCTGCAAAGGATGTATCCTAGCTATATTGTGGCTTTACATCAGCTGGCTTCACCGAATATACTGGAATTTGTTCAATTGAAAGCTCTGATCCACTCCTCAAAGTTGCTATGGCCTACCTCTGTGATATTGCATTGTGGTTTGACAGCACTTGTCAGTGATGGTCTGCTTCTATTACTGGGGTTGGTGTGATTGGAGCATCAAGCTGAGTGTTTATCCTTCAATACGTATCAGGTCGGTGAGAGCATCACACCTTGTATCCGTTGTGGGCTTGTGGCTTGTGTCTGGTTTCAGTATTTATGTCATTTATTCATGATGATGCATGCTCGATTTGCACTCTCCTTGTATCCATCCGTTTGGAGCGTTTCCTGTTATTTCTATTCAGTGCCATTTATTCTTGAATCTCGATGGTGAACGTTACATCTGTTCTCTTGCTTGGTTTCTGAGTTGAATGAACTACCCGGCATGCAATCCAAAGTTCCAAACAAATGTAAACATTTTTCATATTGCCAAGAGTCTAAGAAGGATTAGACAATCAAAGCTTTTAAACCCAAGCCAATGGTTTAGTATGCATCCGGAAACCTCTGCACCTAATGACCGAACATTGGAATTTCTTCTGCCTTGGTTCTTGTTACCTGACATAGTATTAGCTGACATCCATTCTACTTTCTAGACCCCAGAAGGTTTGGCCCATCTGTTTGTATGTCAACACACAGACGGTTGACACCTTAATTTGTGTTGCTAAGGATAGTATTGGCCTGTTCTAGTCTCTCAGTTTGGCACAAAAGTAGACTATAAATGAGTATCAGCAGTAAACAGTAAGTTGCATTGATTAATTTATTGCTCCAACTTACTTCAGACGCATCACATAGTTCCTAGTTGTATTCAGAAAGCAACACTTAATTCAACTTGCACTCGCTTATTGTCAGGCAAAGTAGATTGTAGCTGTTTCATATTACTACTGAACATGTTGGAAATTGGGCAGGATATTGGGACATTTACATGAACAAAGATGGACAAAGAATTGGACTTTCTTTTGCTGATTACAGACTGCGAGAAATTGAACAGATGATCGATAGCCCACACAAGATTACCAATATACGCTCTTGTTACACGTGCACACAAGCAATCTTACGCATATTTGATTGACTTTTTGTCAGGAAACAAATGCTGTCAATAAGAGTTTTATTGATCGTTGTCCAAGGAATACATCTCAACGCTCTTGCCAGTTTGCAAGTCTCACTCATCACTCATCACTAAAATATAACATGAGTACACGAGACTTATGTACATGCAGTACGGCGCTACACTAGTAATCGGCTGACTCAAATGAGCTCCATGCAGCTCAACTAGACAGCAACTACCAGATAGAGGTCTCAGTGATAGTATCAGTGATGGTAAGCAGCTCTCTCCTCGTTGAGCAAGTCTCTGGCACTAATATTGCAGTGACCACTGAGTTAGAACCTGCTATCATGATTAGTTCTGGCTAAACCCCAAACTGCAAAACAGACAATAGTGCATCATAAGTTGATTCAACAATATACGAAAAATTTGTACCACATCAATTCTACCACTAGAAGAACTTTTACCCTATTGTTCCTAGTTCTTACCTCTAAAAGCTATCAGCTGCATGCTTGCCAAGGCCTTGCATGCGTGGAGCTTTTTTGTCGTCATCGTGTTGCACAGATTTCTTCTCACTGGGAACTGGTGGTAGAACAGTTTCAAAGGCCTGGACAAGCATCTCCACTTTCCTCTTCTGAGCACGAGCTATTTTTTTCACTGCCCTCCTAAGTGCATAGTCAACCATCCACTCCTCAGAACTCTTTCGATCATCCATCATCTGATGCCTGAGATCAACCTTTTCAGCATCTGGATCAGGTTCTACTGTAAGAAAGTTTGGAGCCCTGGGATTGAAAGGCCGCATTTGCGTCCCCTCTTCAGGCGTTCTTCTGCTGGCTGTGACGAACTTGTTTCTCCGACAGGTTGCAGCATCAATAGGATCAGGACGTACATCTTTGAAATTCATCCCCCCAAATGCGCTGGATATGTCATCAATTGAGGATTCCTTTGAAGCATCACCACCACTATCTGCAGAATTGACATATTGCTCATGATCCATGAACAGTTATTTCTGAATTTCAATACGTGGATGACTATAGCATTGAAGCAAACAATTTCAGAAACAGAAACTTCACCTTCAGAAATATTTCCTCCATCTTTTGCATCGAGCTCTTCGGAAATATCTGACTTGCAGGCGCCGAAGTCTTCTGCTTCTTGATCCACCGAAGTCCCCTTCTCTTCATCAATCTCTTCTCTGTGACCGCAAGACTTCGTTGTCTCCAACAACTCGGCCAAACCATCCGAAATCACATCGCTGGATCCGCAAGAACCGTCCACTGAAATATCCAAATCTTTCACCTTGTCCTGTGCATCGCCGCAACTCCGGTGATCGAACATGACGTACTCCATCCGCCTGACCATCGCGTCCATCTCCTCCGTGGAAAGATCGCTCACATCCGAGCTCACCGTTGGCGCGGTAGCGGTGGAGCCGGCGCCGGCATATATCTCGACGAAGAAACCGTCGCCGCCGCCTCCACCGTTGTTGGTCTTGCGGAACGGGGAGACGCCCTTCATCTTCATGCTCTGCTGCGTCTTGATCATCCTCCTCCGCGACGCCAAGAAGCTCCTCAGGGGAACCACGGACGCGTGGACGTGGCCATTGAGGGAGCAGTAGGCGTACGGGCAGACGTGCGCCGCCGCATGCCCGTCACCCCCGGTGGCGCCGAGGCCGGACCTCTTCATGGTGGAGGACCATGTCGCCCTGCTCACGTACGGATTATTGGTGAAGAGTCTGAAGACCACCTTTGCTCTCACTGGTTTCCGCTTCGGCGGCGCGGCGGGAGTCTCCTCTCTCCCCACCACCCGGCCAGCCTTCGCGCCGGAGCTGCTCGTCGCCCTCATGTAGTTGGGGAGCGCCGTCCCGGCCATGGCAGCGCCGCCTCCCCTGCTTCCCGGATCGCCTCCAAGGCGCGCGTGATCCGGCGGCAACACGTTCTTGGAAAGATCGACGGAATCTTTGGGCTTCTTGTGCACCTGTTTCCTTTGCACCATGGCCGGCGGCGGTTTCTTGGAGTTCTCCGCTTCCTTCTCGGAGGCGGAGGCGGAGGCGGCAAGAAAGGTGGTGGGAGTCAGACTCAACGAGGTGGAGATTTCACACGCACGCAGGCACACAAGGAGGTGGTGATTCTTGTGAGATGGCGATGGCTTGTACTTCTTTGGATTCGACGGCGAGGGTGGGTAGGCGGCGAGAGTGGATCGATGCTTCTGGAGGAGGTGTTTGGATTCGGAGGTGGCGAGATTTTGAATGCGTCGCGTATCTTCTGTGGGCGTAGGCTCTGTGAACCACTCTGTTTGATCTTGGCTGAGCGGTTTTGTGCTAGGACCTTTTTTACCTCCTCATTTCAGTTTCAGTTTCTGGCTTATTTTTCATTATTCATAAATTTTGTCTTTTTATAAACTTTTGGCTTTTTTGAGCTTTTTTGCCGGTTCTTTTTTTCTTGTATTCGTTTGCGTTGTCCGTGTTAAGCTAGCATATTTTTTTCTATTTTTAAATTTTTTAGATTTAATTACAACAAATAAGTCCTCTTCAGCTACAGTAAAATTTCAGCCGCTACAGTGCAACTTTAGCCATAAATCACAGCTTTTCAGCCCAACCGAGCGGGCCATATGTCTAGATTCCATATTGATGGTTTTATATAGGTTTGTTCGTGTCTTGGTGGTAGTTTGACTTTGTTGAGATTTTTGGTAGTAACTAATTAGGATTACCATGAGGATGTTATTTTTAAGATTATCTTTCTTTTTTTCTTTTGCAAAGATAGTAGGAAGTTCTACCAAATGTAATTATCTCTTTCAATTTATTCCACTATTGCCTACTTTGATTCGGATATGTGATAAACATGAACTTTTTTATTTACGGCATTAATTATGTAATGTTTTACTTTGGTAGTTCAATGTAGCACATTAATGGTTTGGTTTATTAAAATATTTTAGCACATTTTTTGGCTAATAACCGTCAATTTATGAACTTAGTAGGGTAGATAACCAAGACTATGTTTGGAATGAATTTTATGTATATAGTAACGTATATTTTCATTAATATGCCTGTTTAATATTTTTATTTTTTAGAGTCAATAAGTTAATTATGAAGGATCATGCTAGTACAAACAAAGGACAAATTTAATTGTTGTGAAACCAAGAGTTTCATGTAAACATATAGTATGAAATGAGTTTAAAAGACGGTCCTGGCGTTAGGATAAACATTGATGATGGAGGGTTATAATTGCTTTCTAGGATGATAACGATCTATCCATAGCCTCCAGCTTTGGAGTTTAGATAACTTAATTGCTAAAGTAAATTTTGTTCTATTATGTCAAACGGTTCCTCTTAGCCTATGCAAATACTTCTTTTACAGGAAAGTCTAGGCAAATACTTTGGACATCTTTAATGTGTTGATGTGGATTACCTCTAGATATAGCAATAAAGTTTTTTTGGCTATTTGTAATTCGCAATATCGATTCAGGTTTAATAAAATGCCACCTGAACATATATAAAACGTATCACTTTTCTCTCCATCGTTTAGATCCGACTCCTATTCAAGTGGGACCCACGTGATACTAGAAAAACGCAATGAAATGAAAGCCGTTTCTCTCTCTCTCTCTCTCTCTCTCTCTCTCTCTCTCCATTGTATCCCATCATCCTCAACCACCGACAAGATGCATGGCTTCATCTCACGCCCGTCGCCGCCAGTGCCAGGCCGTTGGTGCCGCCCACCTCCACCCCCCACCGGTGGCGCTTCGCTTCCCGCCCCAGTCTACGTCACCGCCACTCGCCGACGGTGTCTCTCGCCTTTGTCCCTGTCTCTAAAAAGAATCTAGTATCTTAATTATGAGTTAATTATGAGTTTTATTAATTATCGATAATTAATTTATAGGATTAATATTTTTCATGAGTTGGAAAAAAAAGATTAGATTTCATGATGATAACAACTTGATAAAGCACCATGAATTAATTGTCATCAAATCAAGATATGAAGAAATAAATGATCATCATTAGTTGATGAGCATCAAGTTAAAAATCCCGAAGAGGAGATAATCATAAATTCATCATCATGGCAGTGCGATAGTACCGGTCGATATATGACGGTACTACCATATTTGCCGATTTTGCTCCAATCAGTCCTCAAACAGTCTAATTTGAGGGTGAGGGGTATAAATAACCCCTCATCAGCTCTTGGACAAGTAGAAGACACTTTATTGAATACATTTAAGCTAGTTGTGCACTCTCCATACCTTATTTACTCTCATCCCATACATTTGAGGTATTTGAGAGCTTTTCAAGTGCATTCATTCATTTAGTTGATCCTTGTCACTTAAATTCCTTCAAGTGAACCCCATGATTTGTTATTCTTGATGTTTGCTGACACCTAGATGGCTTGGAAGAGGTTTGCGCAGTGATCTCTTTAAAGAAGAATATGAAAAGACCTGGTATCGTTTGTGACCGGCTCGATGTTCGCTGCCTCCGGAGTAGAGAAAGAACAGTCTTACTAGATTTGAGGCTTAATCCGTGGAGTTAGTCCAATCCGCTTGGACTTTCCTCAACGTGAACTAGTGAAGACCGGTAAGTCTTCGATACCACAACAAAACATCGTGTGTCTCCATATTAGTTATTTATTTGTCTATACTCTTCCGTATTTATGTTATTAGCTATTAAAGTAAATTGAATTGATATCTTGTGAAGCTAAGAATTATATTTGGTAGAGATATATTAGTAGTGCTATAGAAATTTGCTCTTACATTGTACTAAGGTTCTTATATAGTTCATTGTGCTTAAAATTGTTGTACTTGACGAGCAAATTTTAGAACCTTCTATTCACCCCTCTTCTAGTCGGTAATCCATGGTCCTACAGAGGAGTCTGTGATAAGGGCTCATTAATGGTGTCATTTGTACCCGAGCTCTCTGACACTTGTACATATATGCTTATAAACCTAAATTAATTAGCAACTTATCAAAACTTTGCATGTTTGCATGATGCAACATAAATAATTGTATGACCTTTTATCTATCAAATTATAGGAACGATGGCACTAGTAGCAACCAGTAAGACTATTTCAATATTTCTACTAGAGTATGCAGTCAAATTTTCGCTAAACATGCAAACAAAATCAAGAATATTTTTCATGCAAACAACTCGACTTACACAAATATTTTTCACGCTATCTACACAGACGCAACACTAGAAACACAGTGAGATTTGACCAAAAAAAAAGTCCTCAGCATTACCCAAAAATGCATAGCACTAGAAAATCTTGGGTCCTCACCCACTAATCAAGCGAAAGCTACATCAATTGAACCAACTAGGGTTCTTGGACTCAACAAGGGGAACACCAATCTACGATGGAAGTTGCGATTATGGCGCAGGCAATCCAATAGGAAACCAAGAAGCCGAGGTGGGATTGGTACGTACCTTGCGAGAGGCGTCTAGTAGAAGTAGAAGTGGAACTTGGCCTAGATGGCAAGGCGTATGTCGCCAAAGTTGATCTGGGTCTTGCCGGCATGGTTAGTATAGAACTTGATGTCGCCGAGCACATCGCCAACATAGCGGAGGATGCTCGACCACAGTGGACAGCATGACGAGAAGGGGGGCTCGACGATGGTAGTGGGAGATACCAGTCAGGGCGTGCCGTGAAATTTGGAGGCCCTATACAAAGCTCTAAGCGAGGCCTAAACCAAAGTATCAAATATAGCCAAAATAATATATGTATTGCAGAGCAAATGCGATATATCAAGAATAGTACCTTTTGAACTCTTGGTTTGCATAATCTTTACTTGAATAACATCATTCTCTTAGTGTTTTTTGAAATAAAATCTTCAATAATATGCTCATACGAAGGATTTAATTAGTACAATACAGTTAGAATTGAAAAAAAAACGAATACCTGCACTGGACGACGAGTCGACGACGAATCACGAATGGAGTCCGCGCTGGTTGCGGCGAGGTGGCGGAAGATGGCTGGCGACTGGCGGCAAGAGCCGAGAGGACGGCGGCGACCGCCTCACCGCCGGAGGGCCGGATGGCAGATGCTATCGAGGGAAAGCGTGCCGAGGCCGCCAAGTCCGACGACGTCGATGGCAATTGGCAAAGCGCACGGAGGCTGCTGGCTGCATCATGCAATATGCATTGCATGCAAAGTCCCGGAGGTTCTCGGCGGCCAGCAACGTCTCCGCAGTCTCCTCCTCGTGCACGACAGCGGTGCCTCGGAGCCGAGAATACGAAGCGGCAGCGCCACGCACGCGATTTTTTGAGGCCCTGAAAGATGTGGGGCCCTGTACAGGCGCACGGCCTGCACGCCCATGGGCCCGGCCCTGATACCAGTGATAGTGAGGAGGGGAGTGCCTCTACGATGGTTGAGATGCTGGGATAGGATGGGACACCACAGCTACCGAGATGCGGGGATAGGAGGGGACACCACAACAGTCAAGATTCGAAGGAGAAGATGTACGCGGCAGCGGCGGCGACGATAACGATGGAGAGCGGAGGGAACCAAGGAGGAGAAGCTTTAACTTAGCGAGTTGGCAGCGGCGACTCCCACAAAGCCAACCCATTGGCGTTTCCTATTGCAGCACTACAGGTTGAACCTATTCTCAACCCGGTCTCAACCTGAAATTTCTAAACCCATCCTAACCCTTTCTACAAGGAATCCAACCCGACCCAACCCGTTTCCTCTTCCAACCCATTTACACCCATTCAAAGGCAACATAATCTTGGACCCAACCCAATCAAACCCAACTCATTAGCTTCTTTTCTTAATTGTGCATGTGTTGCACCTTTTGAGCAATGAGAGAAATATCTAGTTGCATATGTTATTTCTAGAGATGGATTGGGTATCCACTTGTGTATGTATTGCACTTGATGAGAGTCAAGCAAGGGGCATGATTTATTACTCTTAGATGTTGCTGACTTCTAGATGGTATGAAGATATCATGGTCTAATGATCTTCTCAAGAAGTTTATGAGAAGGTTTGACTTATTGTGAAGGTTGGAACTCATCTATCTAGAGGAGAAAGAGCTACCACTAATGAATTTTGAGGTGTTTGGCTTAATTTATGGAACCAGTTCAATTCATTTAGACTTACCTCAACGTGGACTAGGAGAGACTGGCAAGTCTCCGAACACCACGGCAAAAAAATAACGTGTCAATTGTGGTTTGCTTACTTTTACTCATTTACATTCTTGCAATTTATATTCCTAGAATTGTATTGATTGCTTGTCACCCTAATATTGCAACCCTTTGTATTGAATTAGGTTGTTGGTGCACTTAGCGAAACTAGATGATTTAAATCTTAATTGAGTCAAACCTATTTAATTTGCACTTTTTCATCTAAAATTCGTTTTTAGCCAAATAAATTGAATAGCGCCTATTCACCATTTCTAGTCGATCTCCTCAACTTTACACCCCTACCGCCACTGCCTCGTCGTTAGTGCTGCTTGCCTCCGCCTCTCGCCCCCATTCCTGCCATTACCATCGCCGCCACAAACGAGACGATGAGATTCGATGCGAGATCGGGGCAGAGGCAACTATTTCAGCGATCGATGGCTGAAGGGAAGGCTTCGGCGATGGCACAGGGTGCATCGACGGTGAGGTCGAGGGGTGGTGCCTACACCACGATGGCAAAGGTGGCTTCGAGAGTCATGACTAGTGGGTCTTGCTTCATTTTTTATTTGCCTGGCATCCTTTCAAACAGGAGCGGAACCAGTCCAAGCCGTAGACTGGGCCAGCTGCTCTTGGGCCGACTCTTGGGCTAACTCAGTTTGTTTGTATTCTTTATGAATTTTATATGGGATTTAGTTGTCAGGTCTCGGGCGACAGCCTAGATAGCCCGAGGTCTGATTTCACCACTGCTTTCAAAGTTTGGTGTCAGATTCCAACGTTAATTCTTTTGACGTCGACGGCTTGAATGTATTGAATCAATTCCAAACATTCTCTCACCTCCTTTGCATAAAGGCTTATACCACAGTGATTAAAATCGTACACACAACAATTGGCTGCTACATAGTATCACATTTGATGTACTCCTGTTTTGAATTGCAACTTCCTAGCAAACCGCATTTAAAAACTTGTTCATCCAAAGAGGATTGACCCACATAGAACAAACACGGTCCAGACCATCAATGCACATGCGGAGAGACTGAGAGCCCACACAAAGTCACGCATCACACACGTGATGAGAGCAAGTTTAATAAGGCTGACTGTACTAGTTACAAGGGAATCCATGTCAGCATAGTCCTATGTGAAGGGGAGAGAAAAGGAGAGAGAGAGCCAAGCCGACTCCCACGCAAGAGTCAGGCTATAGCACAGGAAAAGATGCATTATTCATACATGTACCCATAGAACTAATTGATATACCCATGCATGTATTAAATTATCAATACCCATGTATGTATTAAATGATTGAAAGCTCTTGTGGAGACAACTTATTATAGCCAGCTTATTGTATGAGTTGACTGCATCATTATCTTTTGATGACATGGAAATGTATTAGAGGTAGCAACTATCTGTACTATTAAACTTGCTCTGAGGCATCCATCGTCGGCTCCAAACTCCCAAGTCCCAAGCTGTCTTATCCAAATTTAATACATACATTTGACACGAGGGTGCGGCTCAGGTGCTGGGGGCACAGCACATAGCGCGTGCGGGGGTGCCTCCAGCACCCGCCACGTGTCCCACAAAACCGAAAAAAATTCAAAAAATTCAAAAAAACTTACAAAATCCAAAAATTTGTAAAAAGTACTTTTAAAAAAATATTTTTATTAAAAAGTATTTTTAAGTACTTAAAAACTTTTTAATAAAAAGTATAAATCAAAAAAAATTTAAGTACTTACAAAAAAATACTTTTTATACTTAAAAAATTATTTTTTACAAATTTCGGATTTTGTAAGTATTTTTTTGAATTTTTCAGAATTTTTTTGGTTTTGTGGGACACGTGGCAGGTGCTGAGGGCACCCCCGCACGCGCTATGTGCTGTGCCCCAGCACCTGAGCCGCACCCTTGACACGATGCTCCTCATCAGCTGTTCGAACTTCGAAGAGCATCTTGTGATCTTGTCATTAGAAAAGTGGCTCTGATCGATCCGCACCGTAGCACGTACGACTACACGATAGCAAAACGGCCATGAGCAGCACTATTAGATCGGTTTTTGGGACTATGATTTATATCTTAAATTTTTAAATTTTAGTTATTTATAAGAGATAGCGCATAAAAAGAAATAATTGCATGTGATTTTACTCGGTATAACTGAATTTAGTATGCTTTTTACTACAATCTTTTTGTTTACCAATCTTAAAAAACATATTATTTAAAAACTAGTTTACTGTAGTATAATTTATAAGACACAAGCTACATAAGTGAAAAAGGAAGGAAGCCCATAACTCCTGGGGCCTTCTGGTCTATAGTTTGCAGGTCCATAACTCCATATACTAGTACCAGTAGTAACTGTGAAATATTTGGTCCAGAAGAAACAGTAAAGCATTTCCTTCAGAAAGAAATAGTACTCACAGTAGAATAGTTTCAATTTACAATACTGCGATTGATCATTGCACATGTATCATTTGTAGGGGAAAAAATAAGCTGGTAAAGAGGGATTTTAGGCCCTGCTCGGTTAGGATGAAAAGCTGTGGCTTATGACCGAAAATGCACTGTAGCTGAAGATGATTTATTTAACGTAATTAAATTTTAAAAAATTTAAAAATAGAAAAAAATATGTTAGCTCATCTCGGACAACGCCAATGAATACAGGAAAAAAGAACCGGCAAAAAAACTAAAAAAGCAAAAAAAAAAGACAAAATTTATAAATAAATAAAAAATAAGCCAGAAACTGAAACTGAAACGAGCGGGGCCAAGTTAGCAACTCAGATGCAAGCTGGACTTGAATAGTCTGTTTCATCCAGGGCGTCAGTGCCCGGCTATCGAGAGATTTAACAACTATAGTTCGTGATTTAACAGTGAAACTATAGTGTAATTCACTTACATGCTAATGCTGACGACCCAGTTCAAAATAATGACACAGATTACTCGTGCAGTACAACGTTCGAGTTTTATTCCGAATAGCTCATAGCATAGAAGATCACCATCAACTTGTATATCCATACAGGTCCACAAGCAAACATACGCTAGCTAGGCATCATTTTTAGGCAACGAGAGCTAACTTCTGCATCAATGCTCTGGCTATGGATAAAGACCGTATTCTTTTTGGCTTTTTAGTTGGTTTTTAACTTCAGATTTTTTTTTAATAATCGCTATTTATTATACCTATAAACCACAAATCACTATTAAAAATCATAAACCGTAACACAAAAAAAAACCAGGCCAAAATATCAGTCCTTCACCCCTACGGGGGCAAGCAGGCAGGCGGTCTTCATTCAGCAGGCACTGCTTCACAACTTCGTCCGCTCACTCTCCGGCCCACCGGCACAGCACCAGGTGCTCCTCGTCGATAACCAAGCTCACTCCTTCGACCTCCTCAAACAACCCTAGCCATTGAGCGTACCCACTGACAGCTATGTCAAGGTAATTAATGGAGTCGCCTCTGAAGAACCTCTTCCCCTCGAGCTGCCCCTCCAAAAGCGCTAGGTTCTCCTTCGTCTCCCTCATGGACACCTTCTACACCACGCCCTCCATCCAAAGCGATACCCACAAAGGTTTCGAGCACTGCATATCAAAGTCGAGTGAAAATTGCAATTTCCAAGTGCTTACGTCTATGATGCCTCGATACGTCATCCAACTGCCATTCCTGTACGCGATACATATTCGATACGGGATACACGGGCGATACGCCGTGAAACGGTATCGGCGAGTATCGGAATAATTACGATTCAAAAATAAATAAAAAATCTGATACTTCTCGATACAGCAACATAGAACATTCTGTTATGTGAAAATATCATCTGGGTTCAAAAACGTTGGCACCACTTTCCATAGATTAACGCAAAAACTTTTAGTCTACAAATTGGTCAAAATTCAGAGGCCTACATTGATGACTTAGTAGTAAAAAATGTAACATCAGAGACCATATCTCCGATTTGCAGGAAACTTTCGCTAATTTAAGAAGACATAACATTAAGTTAAATCCGAAGAAATATGTATTCAAAGTTTTCCCTGAAAAGCTTCTCGACTTTCCAGTCTCGGCTAGAGGAATTGAGGCAAATTCAGAGAAAATAGCGACCATCGAGCGAATGTGTCCCCTGACCACAAAGAAAAAAGTGCAAAAACTAACCTGGTGTATGACAGTGTTAAGCCATTTCATAGCAAACTTCTTTGGAAACGTAGAAATTTCAAATGGACTAAAGAAACTAACGATATCTTTGAAGAAGTTAAGAACAAGAGAATCTTTACTTTTATACTTAGCTGCTACGTCACAAGCAGTCAATACAGTACTAGACGTTGAATGTGACAATATCCAACCAATATGTTACGTAAGTGAACGCTTACTATTACAATTCATATAGGAATTCTTATAGCACATCTCACCAAATCCTCGTTAATATGTCACCTCTCAACATCTATCCTTAATTAGATTTGTAACACCCCCATTTCTGGGAGTATTATGAAACCCTCGCAACTACCCAGGACTGTTCAGCTGCGAGTTACATCAATCGAGTGTATAACAATGCCAACACATGCTTAAGACAAAAGCCAGCTTTATTACAATATAAAGGCATAGAAGCCAAGTTTTACAATAGGGCAAACGGCCCTGAGATACAATACAGAAAAGGACGCCACAGGCACGCCTGAGCGGAAGACGACCCTAATTCCACGTATCCTCGATCTCGTAGAACTCCACCTCTTTGCCTTCGTCTGCCTCCTTATTGCTGGCTAATTCTGTTAATGTTTTTAGCAAGTATGAGTACAACTACCGTACTCAACAAGTCACACGGAGATTACTATTAACTACATGCAGGGTACACCAAGTGATGGGGGAAGTTTGTTATTTTGTGGATGCAGTTTTAGTTGTAAACAGATTTCAAACATAAAATCATAGCTTTCTATAAACTTTAGGGGTTTTCAAGGTTCAATTACCAAATCACCAACATTACCAAACCCTTTCCAAATCTACTTATGCCTTGTTGTTGGATTCACCCATTAAACACAACTCCATTGACCGGAAGTACGGCGTATTCGAATACCATTAGTCGTGACTTTGCAAAGCTGCCCTGCTTTACCCACAAGATTCCTTAACTCCCGCTAAAGAGTTAAGAAAACAAGGTTGTTCACTGCTCAATTCTTTATATAGCCTCTACCTAGTAGACTTCCTCAATAATCCCAGGCCACAACCTCTGACTTATCTCAGCCTACTATTGTGTGGACATCTGATAACAAAATCAAAAATAAAAACAACAATGGCGCCAACTTCCATACAGCCCTTCTCTGCTCCCTTCCGTACGGACTTCACACTTTGCTTTCACCTTGCGTTTGTAGAGGTTCAATCGAATGTGAGCAGCTACTAAACCAGGTTTGACGTATCAACGCTTGTGGTTTGGCGATCACTATGTTCTTTACTCAGCATAAGGGTCTAGTCCTTGTATTTTCACCGGTGGCAGTTTCTTTCCACAAATTCTTATCCAGTGCCACAACACTGTCATTGATTTGTGTACTTGCCTTCACCCTCGGTTAAGGTCATAGGATCCCGCGATTCCTCGCTTACCCCAGAACCACTTTCCAAATAAATACTAACTCTTTTACTAACAGTAGATGTTGATTCTCTAAGTTACCATGATTACATATTTATTGCTATATTTAGTATTACTATGTCTTGTCAAGGTGAATATGGCTATCAAATTAGACTGGGTTTTTTCGGGTGGTAGGACATAACTAGTATCATGTCATTCTAAGCATTGATTGTACATAAAATAACAGCGCGCAAATAACATAATGAAAATACAAGTAAATAAATAACTTAGGGAATGTAGGATCAACATGTTCAAAAATATGTGTGACTTGCCTTGCGGGTTCACGATTTCGGTTAATTCGTATTCTTCGGCGGGCTGGGCTTGGACTTGAGCTTTTCCCCCCTGCTCCTGTGAACCTTCGACTTCATAGGCTAACGCAAAAACAATTTAAAAGAAATTAATTCCATGCTCGAAGGATTGAGCTAGGAATGAAGAAAATAAAAGAATAAAGAAAATCCTAAAAACTCCATTAAAATGGGCTTTTGGGCTTATAGGAGGGCTATATGGGGAATTGGGCCTGAAATTTGGGTTGGCGGGCTCGAAACGGATCTAGGAAGTATAAATTTGTATTTTTGGGTTTGGACCAGTCACTGCTCATCGGGCTCGGTCACTATTCATTGGGCTCGAGCGAGTGGACTCAGTCGGACCACGTCACTCAGGGTCCGGTCGGTTGGAACGGGCGCGACCGAGTTGGTTGGACCCAGCCGAAACGAGGTTCGGTCGGGTGAGCAGTAACCGTCCCGGTCACTGTTCTTCTTCTCCGCTCGAACCGCGCACGCGCAGTGAGACAGGGGAGGGAAGCGGTGAACGGCGGCGGAGCTGGGATGGTTTGCGACGCGTTTTGAAGGCACGGGAGGGTTACTGGGAGTGAGGGGATTCCATTTTTGGTGGTTGGAGGGCCGGCGGAGGCGGCGTTCGCCGGCAGCGAGCTTCTCCTCTTTTGCGGCCATTTCGAAAATTAGGGCAACTGGGAGTCTCTCTAGGCAATTGGGTGGGTAATTGAGCATTCTTGAGAGTTGGGTAGGCTCGGGGAACGGTTGGCCGAAGCTCGGGAGGCTTGGTTTGAGCTGGCCATGGCGAGGAGCTTCGGCAGTGGAGAGGTTCATGGCGCCAGGGAAGATGGATGGTTGGGAGGCTAGGGCGGCGATTGGGGTGTGATCCTGGGAGCTTAGGGATGCTACAGGAGAAAGGAATTGAAAAATTATTGGCCGGAGAGTGGACATTGGGCTAGGGCACAGATTTGGGGATTTCGGCCATTACCGGCAACGTGAGGGGGAAGGGGAACTTCGGGGTGTTTGGTGAGCTTTGTGGAGATGTGAGGTGCACTAGGAGGGGCTTGGCCTCGCTTAAATAGCCGGGAAATGGCGGTTCACCGAGGGGGGGCGGGGAGATATTTGGCGGCGGTGAATTGGAGCTCAAGAAGAGCCGGCTGGCTTAGGCGCTAAGACGACGGCAGTCAAGGGCACGAGAAGCGACGCTGTACGGGGCGGCTGTCGGCTGTGAGAGGAAGAAACGGGAAGGAGCAGAGGCGAGGTCGGCAAGCGGTTGGCGGCGTTGCCACGCGACTTGGTTGGTCTGGGCGGTGTCAGGGTGGAGCAGACGGTGTGGTACGGCGCGCTAACAAGTGGGGCAGAGCTGGCAGGGTCGAGCAGGCGCGAGAAGGCGCGGGACGAGGCGGGAGCAGTCGACGGCGACCAATATCGGGCGACGACGAAAATATCGGGTGGTGAACAGTGTCAGCACTGCTTTCCTCCGTTCGGGCCGTGATGAGGTGGATTACGGGTGGGTTTTGCTTTGAGATTAGCGCGATTTAGATTAGGGAGGCTAGAGGAACTCAAATCCAAAGCAAACTCCAATCAAATTTTGATTTTGCAATTTCGGTTTTGTTTCAAGATTAATTACCAGCTCGCCCATAAGCGGGCCTCGGCACGGCTGAAGGGGTTGGCCGGCAGGATGGGCGGCCCGTCGAAGGCACTCGAGGATGGCGAGCGACTCGGAGTCTCGGAGATGGAGCGATGGCCGTAGAGGAGCACGAGCACCTTCTTGTGGATGGGGTTGTGCGTGAGCAGCAGCTGGCTCTTGTCGTTGTTGCTCAGGACTTCAGGATCAGCTCGTACGGAACCCCTTTCAGCCGCAGGGCAACCTCGGCTCGTTGGACGAACGGGCTGCCAAACGTGCCGATGATCTTAACCGCTTCAGACATCTTCGGTGCTTCCATGTCCGCTGTCCATAGGCTCCCCAGCCTGGTCAGTTTTGACTAAATAGTGGATACTATTTCTTCTTTTTTGCGAGGAAATAGTGGATATATACTATTTCGACCTCGTTCTCTTTCTGCGAGAAGCCACCTGCTAGCTTCATTTCCAAGTTGAGCGGCATATTCGCAACATGATTCACCACGCTTGAAATGAGACAATTCGCAGTTCGTCGTGTGGTCATGTCGATCGGAACCAAAAGTCCAATGCACACAAGAAAATGGAGGCATATCTGATAAGACAACTGAAGGAAGAAGATGATGGGCCTGTTCTTTTCCTCCGAAGCCGACGGCTTTTGGCTTTTGCTACAGTACCTAACTTTCAAACGGAGTATTTTCTTAAGACAGGGTCTACAAGTTAAACAATGTACACGGTAAAAGCCCAACATCTGTACTACCCAAAATCGCAAGTGAGTATCTATCTCTCTGTAATCTGTACCGTAAACAGCCAAAAGTCATAAGCCGCAGCCGTTGCCAAACAGGCCCGATGAGGCAGTCTTGGAGTGGCCTGTGTGGCCAGCCCAATTTAGATTTGGTCTGCGCGGAATTAGTGATCTACTCGCAATGGCTACTCTACAGTCAGCACTCCCGAGTCCCAGTTGAAAAGGCACATACATGCGTGGAGTTTATTGACATGCATCATTCAGTACAAGCGCGCTGTATTTTTTTTATTCCGGCCTAGCACACCATGACATATGAACGCCGGATACAATACGTTATCCATACATCCAGTTCCACATCCATAGACGTATTATATATGGGCTTTGGACATAAAAGTCGTAACCGAATTATGTGGGCAGCATTGACCTTGCCGTCGAGACAAATATGTCCTTCTTCGCCGTGAAATTGGCGAGCAGCTGCTCCCGATCCGGCAGGCACTCCCTGACAGTCTTGTTGGAAGTGTACTCCTTCGCCCAGCGGCGGAGGTCAGGGAACTCCTCGTCGGTGACCAAGCTCACCCCGGCGACCTCCTCGAAGACCCCGAGCCAGTGCGCAAACCCACTGGCGACTATGTCGAGGTAACCGACGGAGTCGCCTCCGAAGAACCTCTTCCCCTTGAGCTGTCCCTCCAGCAGCGCCAGGTTCTCCTTGATCTCCTTGACGAACCCCTTCTGCACCTCGCCCTCCGTCCACAGCGACAGCCAGAACGTCTTGGAGCACTGCTCACTCGGCAAAAATTAGTACTTCAACCGATACAAGCTGTTAACATGGAGAGATAGTTTGAACCCAAAAATTAAACGTCTCGTCATAAGGTTAATTACCTTCTCTTCGAGGAAGTGAGCCCAGAAGCGGGCCGTGCCTCTGTCATAGGGGTCGGCCGGCAGAAGGCGCGGCCCGTCGAAAGCCTCGTCGACGTACTCGACGATGACGAGCGACTCGCAGATGGCACGGTCGCCGTGGAGGAGCACGGGCACCTTCTTGTGGATGGGGTTGTGCGTGAGCAGCAGCTCGCTCTTGTTGCGCAGGTCTTCCAGGATCATCTCGTACGGCACCCCTTTCAGCCGTAGGGCGACCTCGGCACGGTGGCTGTACGGGCTGTCGAAATAGCCGATGACCTTAACCGGCTCGCCCATTTTCGCTTCCGAGTTACACGAGTCCTAGTCTCCTAAGTACGTATATGTGATGTGTGCTGGGCTAATGGTGGTGACTTGGTGACGGTATTTATAGCATTTCTACTACACTATCATCATTGAGAGCAGTACTAGTACTGAAGCTTCCCCTGTAAGGATCAACGTCGTTCTTCTCCCGGGGCTCCCCAGTCAAACTAATGTGTCTGCGCGCGCGCGAGAAGCTTCCCAGTTGCTTCCTGCCCGAGCTGGGTGATTAGTTTATGTGTTTGCCGATGCTCATTGGGTATAACGAAACTTGATCCATTTACTATTTGTTTGTGGGTGCGACTATATATTACGCTAACATTTTTTTCTCATCTACTGGTGAGACTCATCTTTGTCCCTATACATAAGATATCTCTACCTTGCTGCACAACTCCCACCTCTTTTGGATGGTACTAGGACCACACACTCTTGACTTCTCTTCC
This sequence comes from Dendrocalamus latiflorus, assembly GCA_017311315.1. NCBI lineage: Eukaryota > Viridiplantae > Streptophyta > Magnoliopsida > Poales > Poaceae > Dendrocalamus > Dendrocalamus latiflorus. The sequence goes on along the minus strand of CM029647.1, from coordinate 8,372,647 downwards.
GGACTTCCGGTGAACACAAATACGTAGCTCTATTGCACATCAACATGGTAATTATTAAACTATGGGATGGTGATTAGCTAAAATCGTAAATGGTAATCTAAGGTTCAACTAACGGTAAGTTTTAACTTTTTTCTCAAATTCATACAGTGATATTTTTTGAATTTAAGTTGGTAATTTGTTAAAATGGCATATGGTAATTTATAGAACTATAGGTGATGATTTTGTTAAAAATGCAGGCTTTTCTAACAAATTACCACCCTAAACTCAAAATTAACAATATTTTTTTTGTGAATTTGAAATAAGTTCAAAATTATCATTAGTTGCACCCTAAGTTATCATCTATATTTTTTAAATTACCACCCCAAGTTTTGAAAGTTATCATCATTAATCCTGTGAATTTGAAAAAGATTCAAAATTTATTATTTGCTGCACGGCTGCACCATAAGTTACCATTGACAGTTTTAACAAATTATCACCCTAATTTCAAGAATTTGTCTATGCTCCTTAGTACCTTAAGTTATCATTGTTAGCTTTAGTAAATTACCTCATTATTTTTGAAATTTACCATCACTTTGTGAGTATGTGTAATAAAAGTTCAAATTTGCTATCATTAGTGCCATAAACTATCATATTCAAATTTAACAATTTACCATCAATTTTGTGAGTGTGGAAAAAGAGTTCAAAATTTACCGCCTTTTGCACCCTAAGTTATCATTTATAACTTAGGCTTTGGCTTCTGTTGCTATATTAATTAGCTTTTAAGCGGTGCGTTTCTTCAAGACAGAATCTACAGATAGATTGTGGTAGACATTGTACTGAGTTCAGCTATACTAGCTAAAAGCGTATGTGATTATTTCTCTGTGCGTACTGTCTTTCACGAACAGCTAGAATTCAAAAATTATAAACTAAAAGTCATAAGCTATAGCCCAAAAAATCCACCCAGAAATGATGAGTAGTAGCCGCACCTATCGCAGGCTTCCTTTTCTACTACTCGGGTCTTACAAGTTTGTAACACAAAAAAAAGTGTGGCAGAATTCTCTTTTCCTAGTCAAAGTGTGACATCGATTTTATGACCTAATCTTAAGTGAGTTTAGAAAAAATAATTATGATAAAATTTTTGCAACCTTAGTGCACGAACCAAATAGGCTCTAAGTCTTCTTCATCTAGAAAAGACCAATTAAGTGTTTACATCTAAAACATACATCAGAGAACGGTACAATTAACATAGCACATTCAGACCATATATGATTTTCCAAAAAAAACTACAAAATTAGGTTGACTATCTTGGAAGGCTACATATAAGATTTCATAACTTTTTGAGTTCGTTTGATATATGTAACAACTCTTATAAATATCATAATCGTATGAATATTTTAGCAACATTTAGAGTGAATGAAATTATCAAAACATTACACAATGAAGTACGTTATGTCAGAAAGCTGTACATAAAATTTCATAATTTTTAAAGATCGTTTACTATATTTAAAATTTTCAACAAATATTACATATAAAATATTAACTTAGACAGGTAATTAAGCCGACTAATTAGTTGACATAATTACCTACCTTATGGTGGAGGGGCGGCAGGCGCGCGGCCGCATGGTGGCCGAGCGGCAGGCGCCTGCCGCCCGACACACGGTGGTCGGGCTCCAGTGGTCTACGTGTCAGTTGCAGGGCGCTGCCGTCCGGTGACCGGGCGACAGAAGTACCATTTTTATTATTATCGTGCGCATATGGCTATTTTTGTAAATATAGATTTAAAACACGCTATATAATGAAATCAATTTTATGTTATCAATCTTGGCTTTTTTATATGGATGGTTAAATATAAAAATATTTGACAGGCATAGATTCTAAAATAAATATATATGTTATAGTTGGGTGGATTCTCAACTTTCTTACTGGGCCATGTCACAGTTTTGCGTAGGAAGAGTTGTTTACCGGGCACTGGGCTGCTCGACGCGCCCTTCCTCGGCTGCAAGGCCGTCAAGTAGTTCTTTTAGAGGACCCTCAGGTAGTTGTTAGGCCCATTTATATTATCATTTGGTTTTAGATTTTGTTTTTGGCTTATAAATAGTAATAATTTATGAAGAGAAAAATATCCGTATATGATTTTGGCCGATATAAATGAAATCGTTACAGTGTATACTAGAATCAATTAGTAAACTCCACCTTAAAAAATATTTCGTTTGAAAACTAAGTACTATAAAAAAATCATTTACTATAGAAAAACAGATTTCATTACTATTATAAAAGAATGAGTTGGTGGTTGTATGTTCATTCTCCTCTAACCATTCTATTCCTTCAACTTCTCATCACTCTCCACTTTTCAACCGATTAGAATAACCTCCTTTCATAATATGACTCTCTATACATCTAATGAATTTCGTTGCAACGCACAGACATGTAATTAGTTAGAAAATAATACGGAGATACCAGTTTGTTACCTGGATGGTGGCCGCTCGTCCACGGTGTTTGACACGAACACTGCACACCAAAGTGCACAACGAAAGTGGGCGGCGACTCCACCAATGTCGGCGTGTCAGACCCGTCAGGTGTGTGGAGGAATGGGCTGCTCACACATCTTGGGCTCCATGGGCGCATCCAAAACAAGTGGGCAACGTGCAGGCCGTGGCTGGATCGGTTAGGCCGGCCGAGGGGTGTTTCTCATCTCATGGGCTGAAAGCGATGCTTGGTATCCCAAATTAACTATGCGTCACTAGAGGTTTTCCTTTTTAGATTGGATCACCAGAGTACTTTCTTTCGAGCACTGATGCCCTTATCTTCCTACTCTTTATTCAGATGAGAAGATGCTTGACGTGATGCTTGACAGCCTTTGATACGATAGGCAAGAATATGGTGAACACGGATGAACACCGCGACGTGAGATTTCTTCTCCCTATCTGCAAGTATAATGCGTAGAATAAACTCTTTATTCTCTGTCAAAATAAAGAGAAGTCCTAGAATTGTTTGGCTCGTCCATCTTTCTGTTTGTGAACACGCCGTCTTGAACTCTTGATGCAAAAGGTTGCGCAAACTCTGCTTCAGACATTCTTGGTCAACATACAGGAATTTGCGGGTACGCTCTTTGACCAGCGTAGTGCTATTACCGGCCTAGCTAGTACTCCACTTCACCCTTTTTGACAAACGATTACCACGCGCATTTTTGTTCTCCACACTTTATAAAGAACTGGAACAAGCACAACATGTGATGAGTCCCAGACGAAATCATAAAAATTAAATATGATTATATTACTTTTATATTTATATTTTTTAAATAATATATTATTTCGTTCTTGAATAAATGTCTTTCGTATTATCAATAAATATATGACTTGTTCGTAAAAATCTTTATTTATGTTTTAATGTTATTCTAAATTATCTATAATCTTATATCATTATTTAGGAGAATTATGATTTATAGATCAACACATATATTAATTGATGATCATGTTTCACGGATCATAGATGTGTGGGTATCAAATCAATAATGTAGATACATGTTAGATAACATAGTGTTAGATTGACTTGCTACGAGACACTATAGAAATTGTTATATTATTAAGTGTCATCAGTTGATCTCATACATAGTGTATGTACAATCTTTAGACCTGAGATTGTTATAGTTTTATATATGTATAATAGTTTACTTAGAGATTATCAAACACTACTCTATAACTAAGTAATAATAAATGTAGCTTTCAGGTTTACTAAGAAACATGTTGAAGAATGTGAGCGATCGATAGAATTTGTTCCTCCTATATAACGGACGAGATATCTTTAGACTATTCGATGTGGTTAGATTAAAGAGGTCCATAACCATGCCGAATATGGTTGAGAAGTCAATCGCAAATGAGTAATCCACTACAGAGTTAAGTGAAGAATCGAACTATCATAAGATGACAGGTTTCTCGCCTTGAGTTCAATCCGATATAATGAGGCAAGAGGATCGGTACATGAGCACTACATATGTTCGTTCGATATGATCTTTATACGTATTTGAGAGTCAATTTGTCCTGTTAGGGACCGCTACCGACTTGTGGACTAGAAATGTGTTTTTGAGCCATGGTCGAATCTACATGAATTTACAAGATCATGCATTTAACGGGTTGAAACACATCAGTTCAGATTTGATCCATTACTAATGGACCAAGTGGCTTCACATCTTGTTGGGCCTCTAACATAGGGTTTCACTGAGAGGTTATATTAAGAAAAGTGTGAGGGCTGATGGATGTATCTCGTATACTCCCTCCGAAACCCTAGCCACTACCTCTCACAGGTTCTGCCATGCGCGTTGATGGTAGCACACCGGCGCATAGTGTTCCTCCCTGGACGTGTGGACTTCAGTAGATGTGCTACTACGAATACGGTGCTGATCGGGACAATTCGAGGAGAAAACAATCGGCTCGTGGAGATAGACTACCACTATTGGACGACTGACTTTCACTACATCAAAGCACACTACGTTGAGCTAGACTGCTTCAACTCTCCTTCCACTGCATTGCGTGTCTAGTGGTAACGACTCATGATCTCTTACTCGCATGACTTCCTATTTTACGTGATAAAAAATTTAATTTACACTAGTATAGTTTACCCGGTATCCCAACAATATATTCCCTTTCTTTTGTGCTATAATTGAGAAGGCACAGGAAAGCTTGTCGTACAAAAAATCAACAAATAAGTTCACTGGATATATGCAAACGAGCTATTGCTTGCATATATAATTCTTGAGGTGTATCCATATATGTGCCGGCCGGTGAATCCGTACATACCTTACGTCCATACCATGTATCCAACTATCCATACCAGACGAATTGGCCTTTTCTCACACGAGCAGTATTTGTTCCAGCTAGTTTCAGTGAACAGAATTAACACACGATTACTCGAACTCGTCTACGCCACAAGGGAAATGCGACACACGAGACGACGCTCGCTCCATCGGTTCCCCTTCGGAGGTTGTGGTGTTCAGCTAATTCAGAACTGCACTTCTAGCTCCCGGTTGCCACAGAAACACCACCGCGTTCTAGTTCGCAGGTTCCGGCCGGTGAAGTTAGTGGGATGTAGTGGCAGCTACGTTACGTGCCATCTTGACCGGTGGAATTTGAATCCTCCATGATGATCAGAAAAGCATCTCACAAAGTGGCCACGCCCAAGAGAAAGAGAACTAACGACTAATGTAACCGCCAATATCTCTTTGACCGGAGACTTTCGATCTTTGGCAGCTACTCCTACTAGCACTAGCCACAGTCGCAGCAACTTACAAAGTATGAAATCTAGTGCTATGTCGTAAGAGAGTTGCAATGCTTACAAACAAGAGCTTTTTTTTTACAGACGTTCACTTTCAGGTGGGGCTCAATGCGTAAGTTGAAACCATGGGTTAACTGGGACCACTTGTTGGTCAGTGTTGTTGAAATAAACACGGTTTTACCATGAATTTAGTCATAATTCAAGAATTAATAATCGAAAGAAATATATGATTCCAAATACAATATAATGACAAGAGTATAAATAAAATCATCTCATGACAGTAGACCATTCTCTCTCACACACACACACACAAACACACACACATATATAGGAAAATAGTTCTATACTTCTCGGAGTATGTACTTCTGCTTTTAATATACCCCTTTAATGGTGTTGTTATACCTCTTTATCTATTTTAGCATATTCTAATAATAATTATAAAATACTCTAAAGTGAGTTCTATGAAAAATGCCATCAAAGTCTACATTTTATAACATAATTTGTGTATGTACTTCTTTTATATATGAAAAAGTGTATATAGCAAAAATAAAGGGCTCTAATAAAACCTTTTCAATCAAGTTATATTGGAGTATCTTAGAATTGGTATTTAAGTATACCGAAAATGATAAAAAGATATAAAATATTCATTTAAGTGGTACATTGGAAGTGAGAGTACATTGGAATTTAAGGGCTCTAATAACAGGTCTATAATTTTCTAATTAACAATTATCTCAATTATCTCTAGATATTCTGCTAGAATTGGATCCAGATTTACCACCTTAATCTAAATTAATTTTAGAAGCGATAACAAGTATAGGATTGTAGTAGTAGTAGTAGAGATATATATCAATTAACGACGATAGATAAATAAGATTAGGCCTTCGGCAAGAATAGGATAGCAACAATGCAATGCTAATAACAACCCAAACACTAGCAAAATATCCTAAATAATCAAGAACATTTCATTTAGACCAATTATCCTCATCGGGCATTTGATTTCCACAATTAATCATACAAATCTCCTAGAACTAGTGTATATTATCAAGTAAATAGATATGATAGCACAGCAGAATGGCACACTAATGTGTGATTAACAACAGTAATCAGCCAACAATACTCACGATGGAGTGGCACTCAAAGCCACTAAGACGCAAATTGGCTAGGCATGATGCAATCGACGCTTAGAAAACCTACTGTTGTTGACTAGGTCACAGCTTCACGGCGTGGTTGTCGAAGATACAAAGCCGTTTTCCTGCACTGGAGTCACAGAGCAAGAAATCGAGGTCCTCGAGGATGCCACATAAGACACAAACCAAACAGAGCAGTAGTCGATTGGATCTAATTGGTGAAGAGGAGCCCTTGATAGAGAAGAAGAAGATGGAAAAACGAAGAGGATTCGGCCCATAAGGAGAGGGCCCAGCTCGGAAATAAAAAGGGAGGAAGGAGAGAGTAACGCAGCCCTCAATTGCTCCCAAAACCGCCGAGGAGACGGCCACGTGCACACACACATGAAAGGGCAGCCGTTCAGGGGATAAGCCCCATCTCCTTCTCTATCTTATCTCCTTTCTTTTTTTTTTTGTTGTACAAATCAAGAAATTTCTAAAATGCTCTTGCTCCAATAAGTGTTACACAGATTTTACAGGATCTGTTTGGTTAGTATCCTTAATTGCCGAAGTTGACCCAAGGGAAAGTATGTGAACACGGGGTGATCTCTAAGGTCCAATAATGCAGAACATGGATGGCTACAGTTATATGGATGAATGGATCATTCTAGAACTCTCCGACCGAGAAGATGAAAGGCCTAGAATCAATCACGTCGGCGTCGCAAATAAGTTGTTATTGTTATGTGTCTGCTTTCTTTTCGTGTCTACCGACCAATGTTATGATAAGGACAGAGCCGGTGATGGAGTCATTGCAACGATCTGTACAAGATCTTTTTGCTTTGAGGCTTCTGAATAAGTACAGCGAGCTGATTTTTGCTTCTGGTTGTCGAGGAACCGACGCTGGAGACCAGTCCGAGCGATTTCTCTGCTTAGAACAAGAACGAATCAATCACAGAATCACAGAAGAATAGATTGAACACACAGAGAGATAGAGAGAACTCCTGGTCTTTCTTTATTGCTTTCATTCATGTGTACATAATGTGGAGGTATGACTCTCTATTTATAGACTACAATGAGGTGCCCACCATGGGCCCTGGGCTGCCGGCCCAGGCCCAGGTTTCCTAACACTCCCCCTTGGGCACTCATCCGACATGTTCATGCCTCACTAAAACTCCATAAAAACCCAGTGGGAAAATTTTGGAGAAAGAGCACATGATACATGTGATGCTGCGATGCACGAATTGCCTCATTAAAAACCTTGGTCGAGAAACTTCATGGAAAACTCGTCAAGGGAAAAAGAGTACAATTCACCCAATTTCATTTCGTCTTTAGGAGTTTATTCTTTGGGTACTTGATCTTCATGATCAAGGTTTATTAGCGGGCTTGAGAGAATTCTCCCCCTGAATTCTGCACTTCTCTAAGTCTCATCATTCCAATCTCTCATACGCACTTTTCAAAGTAAGATGCGAGGAGTGACTTAGTGAACAAGTCTACATGACTTAGTGTGCAGTACTTTAATCTTGTTCATCTTTGCAATTCATGAGCATAGAGGAACTTGGGGTTGATATGCTTACATAGCCCGTCTGCACTTGTGTAACGCAAGCTGCATTATCTTCATGGATAATTGTGGGGATTTGCACAATGTTCATTCCACATGACTGCTGGATGTGGTGAACCGTTCAGCGGAACCAAGCGCACTCTCGTGCGGCTTCATACAGTGCTATAATTTCTGAGTGGTTCGTCAAAATAGCTACAAGGCTTTGCTTAGACGATTTCTAGGAAATTGCAGTTCCACCACATGGAAATACATAGCCTGTTTGCGACTTAGCGGTATGCGGGTCAGACAGGTACCCAGCATCTGCATAGTCAATCAAGTTCAAGTCTTGATTCTTTCTGTAAGACAATCCAATGTCTTTACTTCCTTTGAGGTATCGGAAGGTGTCCTTTATGCCCTGCCAATGCCTGTTGGTGGGCTCTGCACTGTACCTTGCCAACAAGTACACGGCAAATGCAATGTCCGATCTAGCGCAGTTTGCTAAGTACATGAATGCTACCACTGCACTCAAGTATGGGGATTCCGGTCCCAGGACTTCCTCCCCCTCTTCCCTAGGTCGGAAAGTATCTTTTTCTTGCTGTAAAGACCTCCCGATCATCGGTACTTTCGATTGGTATGCCTTCTCGAAGTCAAGCCTTTCTAGCACCTTCTGGGTGTAGGCCGACTGATGTACTAAGACTCCTTCAGGGACATGCTCAAGCTGCAGGCCTAAGCAAAACTTGGTCTTGCCCAAAACTTTCATTTCAAATTCTGACTCCAAGTAGGAGCTTACTTCTTTTATGTCTTCGGCTGTCCCGATGATATTCAGATCATCTACATACACAGAGATTATACAGAATCCATTCTGGGATCGCCGTATAAATACACAAGGACAGTCTCCATTGTTCGTGTAGCCTTTCTTGCAGAGAAAGTCGCTCAAGCGATTATACCACATTCTTCCAGATTGTTTCAGTCCATACAGTGACTTTCTGAGTTTCACACTGTACAGATTTCTATTTGCTCTGTCTTGGTTTGGGAGAGGAATTCCTTCAGGGACTTTCATGTAAATCTCCGAATCCAAGTTACCGTAAAAGTATGCAGTCACAACATCCATCAATTTCATTTCTAAATTCAAGTTCACTGCCATTGAGATCAAGTATCTAAAGGTAATTCCACTCATGACTGGGGAGTAGGTTTCTTCATAATCAACTCCAGGACGTTGAGTGAAACCTTGGGCTACCAGCCTTGCTTTGTATCTCACTACTTCATTTCTTTCATTTCTCTTTCGAACAAATACCCACTTGTGCCCAACGGGATGTATGTGGGGAGGTGTGCGGCATACGGGCCCAAACACCTCTCTTTTATTCAGAGATAGCAATTCAGTTGCTATTGCCTTCTTCCAATCTTCCCAATCTGATCTTTTCTTACATTCAGCGAGCGATGCAGGCTCGGGATCAAGATCGATGATGGTGGCAATTTTCTTTGCGAAGTAGATATCGATATTAGCTGTTGTCCTATTCAGGGACTCTCCCGTGTGCACATAATTTATAGCTATTTCTTCATGAGTTGCTTCTTCTGGAGCTTCACCTTGCGCATCGCTTCTTTCAATTGCGGTGGCAAGTCCCTTAAGTTTTTCGGCTCCGATGTGTGCGCACACATCCATGCCGATGGGGATATTCAGATCCGGTATGCCCTTTTCAGAAGGTGTCATACTTGTGCCAGGTCTCAACTGGCTCCTCTTCTCATTCTGGGGGACTTCAATGGTCGGCTGTGATAAATCCCTCTTATCCTTTTTCACCAGGCGTCCCCGGTTACTAAGGATTCGAGGAACCGGAGTTCTTGTCCTCTTTTTTATTTTTCTGAGGCCTCTGGACGAGATTAGGGATACCTTCTGCTTTCTTTGGTATTTCAACCCTCTCCGGTGCAGTGCGTGCAGGCACATGCGACTTAGTCACGCTCTTCAAATCACTAAAGTGATCAGACAGTTGATTTGCTAATGCTTGCAAATCTATTGTCTTCTAGACTTCTCTTGTCTTCTGGACTTCTCTATTCGCTTCACTAGTGCGCGGGTCATCTGCATGGGTTACCGTGGCTTGCCACGTAATTTCCCGACATTCTTCACCAAAGGGTTGATTTCCTCCCCCTAATGTTGGGAAATTTTCGGTGCTGACCCTTGCGCTAGTTGCATAGGTGAATGGATGTTGTAGGCCGAAGGTCTAAGGTTGATGAGATTCGCTGCATGAAGGACTGCGTGTCCCCAACATGTAGCTGGCAAATTACTTTTATGCAAGAGGGGTTGGGCAATAAATTTAATTCTTTTGATTAAAACCTCTGCCAAACCGTTCTGTGTATGGACATGCGGTACCAAATGCTCAACTGCAATTCCCATCGCCATGCATTAATCATCAAATGCCTTTGAAGTAAATTCTCCGGCGTTTGTCCATTCGGATGGACTTGATATGATGATCTGGAAACACATTTCTGATGTGAATGATCTGCGAGATCAATTTTTCAAAGGCGAGGTTCCTTGTGGACAACAAAACCCACATATGACAACTTCGAGGAAGCGTCAATGAGCACCATGAAATTCTTAAATAACCCTAAGATGGGCTGAATGGGACCGCAAATGTCTCCCTGGATACGTTCCAGGAATGCAGGGACTTCATCCTTCACTTACAGAGTGGAGGGTCTAGTAATTAGTTTCCCGGTGGCACATGCAGGGCACACAAAATCTTCATGATTCGGGAAATTCTTCACATTAATATTATGTCCATGCGAGTTATTATGTTTCTCATCATCCTAAGACTTGGGTGGCCTAATCTGTCATGCCAGAGACAGAAGAGTTCAGAGCTTCTAAACACTGTTTTCAGAACAGTGTACGCTGCAGGCGCTTTAATTGTGGTATAATCTAGCCCTGTTTCAAATGAAGGAAGCTTTTCTAATATTCTTTTGCCATTCTCTTCGCGCTTCGTGATGAGCAGGTATTCCTTACCTTACTCTTCTTTAGTCTCAACGTGGAAACCATTGGCGCAAATATTCTTAAAACTTAGGAGAGTTCTAGTCGATTCTGGGTACAATAAGGCTTCTTCAATGACCAAAGTTGTGCCCATTTGTGGCTCTTCCTGAACCATGCATCGCTTCCGGCGATTGTCGTAAGGCTGCTAGTGCTTTTACAAATCGACTAAAAATACTTAATCTCTCTTAAGATGGTATGCGTTGTGCCGCTGCTGGCTAAGCACACTTCCTTTATAGGGCGCTACACGTGTTCTAATATAGGGTATTTTATTAATATGCATGAGAAGGCAATCAACACATAAATAAGATACTCCAATATCAGAACATATCATGCCATTAATAAACTGAATAAATGAATGAATTCTTCCAAAAATCATCCAACCATCACAAGAAAGATAACAATTCTTAAGTACCATCCATGCAAATTCTAACATATTCTTCCACACAAAATAATTGACAATTAAAGTCTAAATGCATTCAGTGCACAAGACTTCTTCTGCTATTTTCTCGGGGTTGACATTCTCTTCAAGAGAAATCAGACGGTGGCTGCTTCTAGGTCGAGACGGGTGCTGCTGTCGTAATGGTCTCAAACACCATCAGCGCAGGCAGCTGCTCAAAATGCTCCCCCTCAACCGATGCAGAATGGGCTTCATGTGCCCTTTGCCATCCCGTTTTGGCTTACTAGCCTTATTCTCACGTGGAGCATCTATTTTGCCTTTCTGGGCTACGGTCTTACCCTTTTTCCCCTTTTTCTCTATCAAGGGCTTTCGCACCTTGTTGCTCCCGTCGTTGGCTTCAAGGCCAATGGAGCTCCCAGATGGCTGAGTGACTTAGTTCTTGCGGAGAACTTCGTCCTGAGCCTCCGCAACCTGCATCATATCAATCAATTCGGCATATTCCTCATAGCCATCTTGACGATAGTTGCGTGCGGATTGTGCTATATAGGGGTGGAAGGTTTTTCTCAATTTTCTGTATTGGGGTACAAATCCTGTGCAAGGCAGAATTGTATTCCCTGACCGTCTTAAAGTCGGCAAAACCTCAGTCTGATCCACTCTCGCTCTGTTTGAGGAAGAATGGTGTACTTTAGCCTCTCAAACAGCTTCTGGAGTGCGGTCCAGAGTGCCAGCGCGCTCTTCTCCGTCATATACTCATTCTTGAGAGTGAGGCAGAGGTGGTGCCTGAGAAAATGAAGTGTCTGATCATTCTCCTCAGGTTTGGGTTGAGCGTCATTCAGTCCGCCAATCCCAATAGCAGCGCGGAGCTTCCTGGCTCCAAGTACAGTCTCGACATCGGATGCCAACATCAGGTAGTTTTTGGCCATGCTGGGCCAGCTCCTCGAATCTTCCAGTTCGTGATGCTAGTCATCTAAATGTGTATAAGTCTACTGCTGGTAGACATGCACGGAATAATTCACTGCGGGTAAATAAATGGTACAAAGGTTCTCGTAATGTTCCAGCATTTTCTATAATTTTACTGCTAATTTCAGTGATTAAAAATAATTTAAACAATTACAATTAACCAAAACAGTAAATAAATACAGAAAATACAGAGAGTAATAATGGCACAAATGAATAAGCTTCAAATGCTAAAACTAATGCAAAATTCAGATTCTCGAGGCCCTTTTATGCAAGAATATGAAATTTCAGCAAATTCTGTAATTCCAGGGGTTTTTACGCAAAATTTCAGTTCAGAGAAAAATTCGCGCAATTTTCTGATTTACAGAGGGGTTTTCTGCAAAATTCTGGACCCTCTCGTAAAATTTGAGGGCTTATTCGCAATTTTCGGAACTACGAGGCCTTATCTGCAAAATTCAGGACTCATATGCAATATTTAAGGGCTTTTCGGTAATATTCAGGACTTCGGGTCCTTTTTTTTTCACTCCCGGCCCGTCTCCTCTTGGCCCATGCGGCCTTTTTCTTCATTCGGCCCACCGTCCGGCCCACCAGTGGCCCATCCCCAGCGGTTTTCAAAGGGCAGGGCTAGGGTTTCCCCTACCCCTGTTCACACGGGGCGGCGGCGCAACTCGCCCGAGTGGCCGCGGGGCGCGGGCGGCGGCCGGCTAGCGGCTAGGCGGCGCGCGGGAGCGGTGCCATGCGGCGGAAGATCGGCTCCGTGCGGGGAGCGGGTGGCCGTGCGAGTCGGCGGGCCCGGCGCAATCCAGGCGACGACACGCATCCAGATGCGTGCGGGCGGGGAGGCTGACCGCCGGCAGTTCGAGCGGGCGTGGGTGGCGGCCGACCGGTGGGGAGGTGGTGCGCCGGAGCAGCGCGCACTGCGGTCGGCGGCCATGCGGGGCCGGCGACGAGGCGGGAGTATCCGGCGAGCGGCGGAGGCAGCCGGGCGGCAGCCGCATGCAGGCGGCGATGCCGGGGTGCGGAGCGTCGGCCTCGGGTGCGGGTCGGCGGCCGCATGCAGGCGGCGGCGCCGGAGAAGCCGACGAGGCGGTGCAACAGGGGCGGCGTCCGGGCGGAGGCGCGACCGCTTCGGGCGCACATGCGGGGCGTGGATCCGGCGGCCGGCGGCAAGCGCGCGCCGTGCGGGGCGACGAGCTAGCAGCGAACCGGAGGAGGCGCACGAGGCTTGGCGACGCACGGCGGCTTCAGGCCAGGCGGCTTGCGCGCGGTCGGCACACTCGGCGGCGTGGTCTGCATGCCACAGTGGGAGGCCGGCGGGCGGGCTCCATGTGGGGAGGCGACGTGGCTGCGGGCCGCGGTGGAAGCAGCGCCGTGCGGGGCGCGGTCGGCAGGGACCCGAGCGCCGGCCGTTGGTTTCGATGGGTGGCAGCGGTGCGTGCGAGGGGGCGCGGGATGGCCGGCTGTGGCAGTGCCGGCGGGCACGGGCACAAGCGGCGGTACGGCTGCGACTTCACGAGCGACGCAGCTGCGGCTTCGGGCCGACTTCGGCTTTAGGCTGACGGCCAGCGGCCAGCCGTCGACCGGTGGCAAGCCGGCATTAGACCGGCGATGCACACGCATGCAGGCGCGGCATTGGCTTGATGCGCATTCTGGCGCAGTGCTTCTCCCCTTTTTTTCTTTTCTGTGTGATGTCGTGCATAACAAAGCAGAAGAAGCGATGCCAATTTCGTACAGTGATCATGCAGAATCAAATGAAATCATGCAAAATTTCCCGATTTCGTTTTCCAATCTAGGATGCAATCAACATCTACCCCTTTTTTCGCAATCTACCGATCGACATTGTGCCGGCGACTTCGAGTCTGCTCGCGGTAGATTTAGGGCGGATTTGCATCGTTCTACAGTGCAATCAACATCTACCCCGTTTCACAATCTACCGATCGGCATTGTGCCGGCGACTTCAAGTCTGCTCGCGGTAGATTAGGGCGGATTTGCACCGTAGAATTTCAATCTAGAACGCGAAAAGAAAATACAGATTCAAAAGCGATCTAGAAAATTCAATCTGTGCTTCGATGATTACCTCATTCACCGGAGCGAAGTCGTGCTGATAACGTGTTGAGGAACCGACGCTGGAGACCAGTCCGAGCGATTCCTCTGCTTAGAACAAGAACGAATCAATCACAGAATCACAGAAGAATAGATTGAACACACAGAGAGATAGAGAGAACTCCTGGTCTTTCTTTATTGCTTTCATTCATGTGTACATAATGTGGAGGTATGTCTCTCTATTTATAGACTACAATGAGGTGCCCACCATGGGCCCTGGGCTGCCGGCCCAGGCCCAGGTTTCCTAACACTGGTGATGGAACATGGAGTCCCTGGCGTCTGGTCTGGATTTTTGGTGCGAGGTCGAAGTGAAGTAAAAACAAAGTCACTTCAAAAATATATATCTAGTGCTAATTGAAGAAAACGTAACAATGCATTAGATGACGCCTAGGACCAAGTGAGTACTACATTATTTTACAAGAAAAAGTTTATTGCCGAACAGAATGCAACCATTGCACGGATTTACTGCTCAGAACATGTGCAATTTACAGGAGTTAAAGTCAAATTTGACACTATTATCCACCGTATTTACAAAAATAGTTGTATGCAGACTGTATTGACAAAAATATCGCTTATGCCATCCGGTGGGCGAGCGACAGCGCCCACAAGGCGACACGCGGCATGGCCGCCGGTGGCAAGCGCTGCCGACCCCACACCAGATGGTAGGCAGCCTGTCGTCCGGTGGGGCCTGCCGTCTGGTGAGGGGGCGGCTGGTGATTAAGCCGACTAATTAGTCAGCTTAATTACCTGTTCTAATTTTTTTATTTGTTTGAATTTTTAAGTATATCAAATAAGCTCAAAAAATTACGGTAATTTTTGTACAACCTCCCGGCACAACGTACCTCGTAGTGTTGATAATTTTATCCATTACAAATGTAGCTCAAAAATTCATACAATTTCAAATATAGCAAACGAGTTTTAAAAGTTACAAAATTTTATCTGAAGCTTCCCAATTTAGTCATAGTTATTGTATAATTTTTTGTGAATTTTATGCACTTCGAATTTATTATGTTTATTTGGGTTAATTTAATCATAAACTAAATTCGTGATTAAATTAATCCGAATAAACATGGTAAATTAGGATCATATAAAAATTCTTAAAACATTACACATTAACTATGATTATGGCAAAAAGTTTCACATAAAATTTCATAATTTTTTAAGCTTGTTTTCTATATATATAAACTCATAAACATATCAAAATTGTATCAATTTTTAGCAATATTTACAAAAAAATATCCAAAAATTACACTATCGAGTAAGTTGTGCTGGGAAAATGTACATAATTTTTCGTAATTTTTCATTTATTATATTTAAAAATTTAAACAGTATTAAATAAAAAAATTAGAGGAGATAATTAAGTTGGCTAATCAGCCGGCTTAATCACTTGCCGTCTCCTCCCTAAGCGGTAGGTGATTAAGCTGGCTTAATTATCTGTTTTTATTTAATTTGTGTTTAAAATTGTAAATATAATAAATGGGCTTGAAAAATTACAAAAAGTTATGTACAGTCTTATGACACAATGTACTTTGTACTGTAATCTTTTGGTAATTTTATCTATTGCGAATATTGCTCAAAAATTTATAACATTTTTATATTTGTATGAGTTTTTACATATAGCAAACGAGATCTAAAAATTACGAAATTTTATGTGAAACCTTTCGACAAACTGATAGTTATTTTGAAAAAAAAATTTGGAAATTTTATGTAGTCTAAATTTGCCTTATTTATTGAGGTTAGTTTAATCATGAATTAAATTCATGATTAAATTCACGGCCATAAGTTCATGAATTAAAATAGAAAATTTAGACCACATAAAATTCCCAAAAAATTACACGATAACTATGAGTATGTTGGAAGGCTTCACATAAAAGTTTGTGATTTTTGGAGCCCATTTGTTATATATAAAAACTCATACAAATATAATAATTTTATGAATTTTTTAGCACAATTCACAATGGATAAAATTACCCAAAAATTACATGATAAAGTAGTTATGTTGGGAGACTGTAAATAAATTTGTTAATTTTTAGAGCTTATTTGTTATATTTAAAATTTTAAACAAGAACTAAACGAAGAAATTAGAGCGGGTAATTAAGCTGGCTAATCAGCCGACATAATCACCTGCCACTCCCTCACTGGACCGCAGGCTTGCCTGCCGCGGGCGGCAGGCAGCCTGCTGTCTGTTGACGGGGCAGCAGGCGCCTGTCGCTGGTGGCCTCGCAACCTATCGTCTCACGGACGCTGCCACCCGCTCGTCAAATAATAATCAGTTTTATAAGTGCGATGCGAAACAATATTAAATCTGCTTTGTCTCTAATTTACAGCTGCGTTGTCGACTGTGTTAGTACAACACAGAAAGGTGGATCAGCTCTTCAATCGCTAAGATCACAATTAGGTCCGTACGCGGAACTACACTAGTGGAGTACGTCTGTACGTAGCTGGCTATTGAACAGCAACAACAGTGCAATGCGCGTATCAATAAAATATTTTCGCTATCTCTACTCCATATATAATGCAGGCAGCGGTTGGCATGCACGTTAGGGCAAGTACAGCCATGTACCCAACTTGGCCTAATTATAAAATCAGCCTAGTGCGAGCAAATCTATCTTAGGCATGGGTCGGTGTAGTCCAACTTGACCAGGACTTTGCTGCTGATCATGGGTAGTCTAATTCGTTTGAGTTTTAACTTCTGATTTTTAATTTATTGCTTTTTATTTAATTTTGTATAGTTCTTTAGCTTTTTAATTTTTTTGTATTTCTTTTTTATTGTCTGTGATAGGTTAATCTATTTATTTTATTTTTAAATTTAATTACATTAAATAAATTATTATCAGCTATACTAAAAATATAAACCATCTATAGTAAAAAAATCATAAGCTATCGCTAAACTGAACACTACTATCAAGTTCGTTCCTCATCTCGGTGTCCAAAGATGTAGCTTGTCTTGACGGATAAGTGAAGCACACGCGTGTTACAAGACTTGTTTTAGCTTAGCCGTCTTGCTTTACGAGGACGATTCATTAACAAATCATCATAATAGCACGTAATTACGTACGTAGTTCGCACACTGATTGCATGTTAATTATCTGCGCCTAGTCGTCCTATGGGGAGTATCTTGTTAGGTTCGTCGGCTCGTTCATTGGGGGAAGAAAAACGTACGGCACTGGTTAAGTTGGT
Source organism: Dendrocalamus latiflorus (assembly GCA_017311315.1). Classification (NCBI taxonomy): domain Eukaryota; kingdom Viridiplantae; phylum Streptophyta; class Magnoliopsida; order Poales; family Poaceae; genus Dendrocalamus; species Dendrocalamus latiflorus. The sequence goes on along the minus strand of CM029647.1, from coordinate 8,355,110 downwards.
GATATATCGTGGAAAACTAGAACACGAAGTAAAACGGGCCTCGTCATAAGGGGGAGAATTTGAATGCCATCGCTGTGAAGAGGCTGAATATAATCGTGGACAGTTCACACATTTGGCTCATCAACTTCCATCGAAATCGAAATACACGAAAGGCACAATTTGGGTTTCTAGATTTTTTTTTTTGAGACGCTTGAAATTTCCTCAGAGATGCTCATATCTCATCTCAAGCGCCTAAGTGTCATTCCTTTGTGATAGGGAAGGCACAGCACTCCTGTTTCTTTGGGAAGGTGGTGCATGCGCATCCTGTTGCAATGAATGAACCGGGAGGTGCCATAGAATTCTTGCTAGTCTTCTCGCAAGTTGTATACTAGTGGAACCAAACTTCGGCTTGTGTAAAACGCAGGCGCAGCACAATTTGCCACTCTACAAAGGTAACTCGATAGTAACATATAAAATGTAGTAGTCTGTTAGAGCATGTCGTGCTAACGTAAATACCATAGAAGGAAGAAATTCTCTAGTACCGATGCCAATAAATGAAGGAGTGGATATTAAGTTTAGATTGTATGGCACCAAAGCAAATATTGAAAGCTAGTGCTATGTAAAAAAAAGTTAAATATTTGGCACCTATAGATGATGCTAAGGGTTAAAGTGAAAGTATCTAACAATGATATTATGGAGAGAGAAAGATAATGTGTTCATCTAGCACTAGTTTAAATGCTAAGAGATGTACCTGTTCTTACCAGGCTTTATAAAGTATTGCTAGGCCATGATCAATTCCAAACTTGCCAAAGAGAAACGAAAAGAAAAGGCGAACTCATGGAAATTGACGTTGCAAAATAACTTGGTGAGTATATGCATGTCCGTATCAGTGCAACCGGTGTGCGTCTGCTTTGTGCAATCATGAGATGCTTTCCTTTGGAAACAATTCCAGTGCGATTGTTCAACAAACAGAAAGAGTTGGGTCCCAAGTCCCTATATATCTATCTACATGCCTCCGAACAAGCCAAGATATGTTACGTGCGGTGGTGCGACGCAAAAACGAGGTGTAGAGTTTACTAATTGTAGAATCGTACAGGCAATCAAAGTAAGTGAATGATTGTCTTTATTTTTTGTATCTAAAATCAAATATCAAGAAAAATAATTTAACTTACAGCTGTGGAATTCGATCGCAAGACGCTCGATCGTCTGCACGGGCTCAATGGAGAATCCGATTGTTTGGCATTCAACCGCTTGCGACGACCGCTTGCTCGATCACCTATGCATGCAGTAGAAATCCCCCACCGCTCGAAAACTTCAGTTGCTCAAACAACACACCGAGGATAGCACCATGCTTGTATCACTTGAGAACAAGATGTGTTAGCACACCGCCGCCAAAACCACAGGAAAAACCGATGCTTGAAAACACGTCGCCGACGATGACAATTTTTTCTTGGAATATATCTGATCTATTACTTTTGAAACATGTTTAGTGGCTACAAAGCGTCCTCACGCACCCCTAAAAACCCTAGCACAAAAAGCCGCATAAAGCCACCCAAAGTCATGGCTAAAACCCTTAGCCTCACCCTGCTTTTATATACTAGAGCCATAAACCGTATTTACCTCAAACACGGACATCTCAAACTATGTCCTTAACAATCTAGACATACAATCCTATCTCTTTCGAAAATAAAGGGACATGAACCCTTCCAAACACAGCTTTTAACCAAACTCTACCTCTTCCAAATTATGGATTCCATCCACAACTCCTAACTCAACACGTGATGAAGCATCAAGGACAGCACCTCCTGTATCTTCATCACGCACCATCCCACGTATTGAAGCCTCTAGGACTACACCACCCGTAGCCTCTCTACGAATCACCACATTTGATCTCTACGTGCACCAGCGTGAGTCTAACCACCTCGCATGACATCGTCAACGCCTGAACCTCAGACTTCCCCATTCTAGTCCTCGTTCTCCTCATCACCAACCATGATCATTTTCACGCCCACCTACACATGCAAAGAACTAAGAAACTTTCTTCCCATATAAGTTCTCCATAATGTGACCAACATCAGCACACACACACGAACCACACACATCCTTGTCTATTCATAGATATGAACCAAACCTTCGATGACCACACATCCTATCGCTTCCCAAAAATCAGCTTCAGATCACTTAATACGACTACTATCTCATCGAGTACTTGAAAACACCAAATATTCAGAAAATACCATCGCTACGCTCAAAACACTCGGCAATAACTAGCATCGCTATTGACCACAATCCATCAAGTACTTACCACTGAGTACCGATCGCTACCACAAAACTCCGACAACCAATCGTTGACCACAACAGCGAAAATCGTGACTATTGAGTACTGAGTCCTTCCGACTACCGAGTACTACGACTATCTCACCACCGAGTACTTCCATCTTCCGAGTACCGAATTCTTCGGGTACTGTTCACCGATCATCACCAGCCAGTCTTACCGCTGGCCTAACATAAATACTTGAAGATAACAAGAGTTAAAGCACTCGTACCGACCGTGAAGTTTACAAGTAACGACCGTGAAGCCTATGACAACCGATCGCGAAATCTACGACAACCGATCGCAAAGCCTAAAACATCGACAGTAGATTGCAAAGTCTACAATCATCGATCACAAAAAGTCTTTGACTATCAAGCACCAGTAAAGTCTATGACTATCGAGTATGACCAGTAAAGTCTACAACTATCGACGAGTTATGATAGCTATGATCATAGACACGGCACTGTAGCTACGACCATCGAAAAGTATTGTAGTTATGACTAGTTCGTCTGGATGTGATCAAAGTTTATCTACCTACGTGGTCATTCTGTTATGGTCAAAAAGGCTGTAGTCGAAGGCTACCGTGGTCGAAGCCGAATGTGGTCGTAGTCGAACATGGTCAAGTCGTGGTCGAAGCTGGACGTGGTCGAAGTCTGCTAATCGGACAAAGCAGTTCAGACCACCCAGCACAAAGTCGTTCGATCCTGTGATGCTATTCGGACACCATCCTATACTCCAATTCCACTCGAACGTTGTCTGATACTCCGTTGCTACTCGACAGCCGTCCAATGCCACTCAGACCCGATCAGACTAGTCCGAAACTATTCGAAGCAGATCAAGAACCTCGAAGCAGACCAAAACCACCCGGAACAGACAAGAATCACTCGGACTCGAAACCTTCACTGCAATCGATCGAAACTTTTACAAACGTAAATTCCAAAATAAACCAAATGTCAATTATTCATCACCACTAAACTCACGACCATTCACATAAACTAAGACTAATAATAACAGCAAATCTTTTTTTTAAAAAAAAAAGAGCTGAAAACAGAGGAGTTGTGCGATCAGAGCGGGTTAATTAATAATTATATGGTGTAAGTCTCGATTACGGATGTTTTCAGAGGGAGATGTTGGCAACTGCAGTATATACAAGCGCGTCTGCTTGGAATGGCGAGGGACGTCGCGTCGGCCCCGCCCCCAGCATGCCGACCACACACGCCTTTTTCCAGGCATTCCATGGGCGGTCCGGCCGGCTGTTTGCTTGGTCGCGCGCGGGCGCGGCCCCCCGAGACCTGGCCCCTTTACTTCACGGATGCGACATGAGCGTGGGTCAGTGCGTGTGGCGCAGAGCCGGACTCCACGCCACTTGGAGCTGGGCTGGACCACAGCGAGCTAGCGACACTGGCGCACCCCTCGTCCGCTACGCACCGGCCGGCTCTCCCCGCGGAGCACGCGACGAACGGACCGGACGCGCCATGCATCTGCATGACTAGCTGGTTGCTGCTAGCTTGCAGTAGCACAGTGCGATGTGCTTGCATGCATGCGTATGGCTTGTATATATGGACATGTTCTTTTTAGTTTATTTTAACTTATAATTTATAACTTATGACTTTTTTGAATAAATAAATGAGACAGTTTTTTCGTCGTCGTTTCGAAACGGTTTATCAGAATAGTCTTTTAGAAGCAGCTTATCAGCTTTTATGTCGTTCATACAAGCACTAACACTCTATCCAAAAGTTATAAACCGTAGTCATAAGCCATAGCCCAAGTTGATGACTTTGGCATAATGCATGCGTCAGTAGACTCAAAAAGTTATTTTAGTTCTATTTATTTTGGCTTGAAAAAAATGGAACTCAAGAGTTAAGAGCCACTCTAAAAACAGGAAAGAGCAGGGCCTCGGTGTAGCAAGACACGGAGCCACGTCTCGCACAGGCACAAATCCTCTCGCTATTCTAATCGCCTTGTGGCCAGAACAGAGCACACCGCAATCCGGCTGAAATAACACACACAAAACACAGAGAGAGGTGGCGCACCATGACGCCGGGCCCACCGTCTCACAGTTGTGCGTGGAAGGGCCCCACCTCCAGCTAGGCGAGCAGCAGCGACGGGGCTCCGGAGAGCGGAACATGCAGGGACAAAGCCATGACGAAGTGAGCTCTGCAGGTGGGCCCCGCAACACCGTAGCAGCAGCACAGCGCAGGCAGGCGCTGCTTTTCACGCGGCTCCTCGCTTCTTTCCCGGCCGCTCGTTTTCCATCGGACTCTCTCCCCAGATGACGGAGAACGGCACGGGTGGTGGGCCCCGGGCAGGGACCCGTAACGGTTTCTACCTTTATTTCTGGATCCCGTAAGGGCAACGGTTGTTCTGGACTATGGAAGACTGCTACCTAAGATTTTGTGTGATGTGATAAGAGACCAAGAGAGAAGTAAAAGATGCTAATCTAATACAAATAGGCTGCTCAAAACGGTTTAGGCTTCTAATTTTTGACTTATTTTTCACTATTCAATAATTTTGTTTTTTGGTTTTTGGACTTTTTTTAGCTTTTTTTGTCGGTTCTTTTTTTCGTATTCGTTTGTACTGTATGTGATGGGCTAACTTATTTTTTCTATTTTTAAATTTTTTAGATTTAATTACGTCAAATAAACTACCATCAGGTACAGTGCAATTTCAGTCGGTTACAGTGTTTTTCAGCTATAAACCACTCAAAAAAGCCATTTTGAGCACCTAGTAGACAGTCATATAGAGGGTTGTCTATTATCTAGATACCTATATAGATAATGCATTAATTATATGAGACTATTACAAATAACTTCTTATGTTGTCTTTAGCCTTATCTATAAGTGACATATAGATATATTACAGACAATGGCCATCTATACCATTATATATGTTCTCATTATCACCATCAGCATTAGCTGTAGCACTGCAAGCTAGCCAGTAGCCAGTAACTGTCGGCATCCCTGTTGCACGAAGCATGCTGATAGGAATTTTTTACCTGTTCGTATTGGCTTCTAAAAGCTGTTTTTCTATAATACGTAGATTTTAAACAAAATGTTTTTTCAAAGTGGGACCTACTAATTAATAATGATACATACTATAATGGTTTCATTTATATCGGCCAAAATCGCATACGGATATCTCTATACAAATTTCTTTATAAGCTATTATAATTTATAAGCCAAAGTCAAAAGGCAATATAAACGGACCGAGTCTCCCATTGAACGCGGATTTCCCTGGCATTCTATGAATCTAGACAACGGCTGTAGTTCCATAGAGAGATGCTAATACTTTATCATTTACGACTCATTCATTCGAAATTAGTCAAATTCCTATGTCAACTCCGAACCTTTGTCAGCTGCAATCATTTCTATCCCCTTAAGAAACACTGCTTCTCATACTCTAATAATACTACAATACATGTAGCGTTGGTTGGACGATAGCGGTTAGCGGCTAGCTAGTACACTTTGGAGAAATGAGTCTTAAGGGCCGTTCATTTCGGCTTCGGAAGCCAGACACAGGAATTAACGAGTTTTTTTTTAATTTTGGTTTTTTTTTGTTATTTGGCTTTTTTGTTTTTCTCTTTTTTTAATTTGTCCATGAGATATAACGATGTTTTTCTCTTATTTTTTTAATTGCATTCTTCATAAAAAGCTAACCGCCGTTATAGTGTAATTCAGTCAAAAGTCAACATCGGAAGCCAAAATCGCTAAAAAACCGGATTGAATGGGGCATAATGCTTCATTTAAAACGATGATGGCTGATGGCTTTTGGCTATGCTTTTTCGAGACAACGGTGGACGATGCAGATGTCGATGCGGATGGTGCACGTGGCGGTGGACTCAGGAAACCATTTGGAGAAGTGACTTTGAGAAGTTGCTTAGGGTGCCTTTGGTTCAGCTTTTGGGAGCTGCTTTTGCTTCCAAAAAGCCAAAAGCCAACCAAAGGGGTTGAAACCAGAAGCTGCTTTTTCAGAAGCAGCTACTTTTGGGTAGTACAGTTTTGAAAGCACCTTGGACCCTGCTTTTGGCTTTTGGCTTTCTGCTTTTTTGAAATGGTGAAAATAGAGAGCTGCTTCACAGTTGTTTCAAGGAAAATAGAGATATGAGGTAAGTTTTATACTTGTTTGAACCAAACAGCTTACAGCTTTTCCACAGCCCACAACCTACAGCAGCTTTTTTAGAAGCCACAGCTCAACCAAACACACCCTTAGAAAAGTTGATCTGTTTATTTTAGTTTTACAAAGCCAAAAGCCACCTAAAAGCCATTTTTAACGGGGTCTAAGATCATGCTTTCAATGCTTTTTTTTAATAAGATGTACAAATGGTTAAGTGACATGCGTACATGGAATTGTGACCATGTCAGGTGGCTTTGACCCCATCCTAAACCGCAATTGTTTTTAGTTTTCAAAAGTTTAAAGCCGTTTGGAACGCATTGCTTTTTAACTCAGTTTTTTCTTCTTTTTTTCTTTACATTATTCGTGGAGATATAATGGTATTTTTCTCTTTTATTTTTCTTTAATTGAATAACTAAGAAAAATCTAACATTACTGTAGTGTCATTTCAGCCAAAGATAAAATACACGATACCATAGAACAGGGCATTCACGTGTCGATCTAGAGGAGCCATGCGTACAGTGTTGCCACGGTGCTCTTTTATGAACTGGCTCCGTTGTCAGACTGTGAACAGTTCATGTGAGTTTATAAATAAACATTGAACCAGGGTTGCATGCCTTGTGTTTGTAAAAAGCATGCATACACAAAACTTTCGATTTTGGGAAATTAGTTGTGACGTGTAATTTGTATATTATATGCTCGCGCGTTGAGATTGATATAGGCCCCGTTTGTCACAGCTCAGCTTCACTAGTGAAGCTGTTTTTTTTGTTTCAGCTTCACGAGCAACTTCACCGGTGAAGCTAAAACTGTTTGGCAAAACAGCTTCACCAACAGCTTCATGCATGGCTGAAAGAGGGCAATTGTCCAAGATGCCCCTGTCTACCTGACTTGTTTTAACATTTGGAGTTGTATGTTTGTATATGGTCATATGAATTAAAAAATAATATATTTGAATGAGTATGAATTAAAAATTAAAATAAAAAATTAAAATCATTAGAGAAGTGCAAACGGGAGGAGAGGAAACAGGCGTGGGGACCCAGTGGCAAAGTGCTGTAATTTCTGTCAACTACAAGGGCAGTGGGTTCCTAGAACTGCGAGCCTGAGGGAGAGAGCTGTGAAAAGCTACTATTTTCAGCTTCACCCCACCCCATTCCCTTGTGAGAGCATGATTTAAGGAGCTTCATCCATGAAGCTGTTTTGCAAAAAGGTTGTTTGGCAAAAAACAGCTCACAACAGCTCACAACAGCTCATGAAGCTGTGCCAAATAGGGCCATAGTATTAATGGAAAACTATTCTTCTAGTAAGAGGCCTCGCTTTAAACGGCTTTGATTTTTCTGGTTTTTGCCTTTTTAAGCCATAAGTCACTTGAAACATATCGACTTTTAATTTTAGCTCTTTTTTCTTTTCCCCCCTTTTCCTTTCCCTTGTCTGTAGAGATATAGTGGTTTTTTCTCGTTTTTCTTCACTTCTCTTTTATTAAATGTTTCAGAAAAACGAAAAACTAACAACTGTTATAGTTCACTTTCAGATTTAAGTCAGAAGGCATAGCTAGAAACCGCAGCCAACAGCCAGTTGAAACAGCCCGCATACACTGTCATGCTCTATTTTTCTTAGCATTTGATTGGCTGGTCTTAGCTTTCGAACCTGTGAATTACATGCCTATTTTGTGAATAAAAAAATACTTCAAATGGTATGTGTCCAAACTACTAGAAGATAAGCAAATAAGTCCGCATATAGATCGTGCACAACTGATCGATTCGGCTTGAGCTTCTGGCTTATTTTTTACTATTCATAAAATTCGTCTTTTTCTGAACATTTGGTTTTTTTAGCTTTTTTGCCGGTTCTTTTTTCCCGTATTCGTTTGTATTATACATAATGGGCTAACATATTTTTTAATTTTTTTAAGTTTAATTATGTTAAATAAGCCTCTGTCAGCTACAGTGTTTTTTTCAATTAGCTACAGTGTTTTCAACCAAAAGCCAGAAAAAAAGCCAACTGATCACCACCAAGAGTCCACAACATAAGCAACTACAGTTTTGCACGTGACTGACACCATGATCAAAGTCAAAGAGTTTGCGTGAATTTGATTTGAGTATTTGATTTGGACAAGTGATGCCTTCACCTCTTTTTTCCTCTTCTGTGTGTGCTTCAAGGTGGAAGCGGCAACTTCTGTGCGAGAGGAAAGAGGTAAATAACGCATATTCGTCATCAAATTATGTGTACTTCTAAATTTTGGTGAGAACAAACGGAATTACATTCACAAAAAACCATACCTTCCTTAAGACTATTCGACATTCTAACTGAACTGCACAAAACCTACTAAAAATATCCAAAGCACAGTTGATCCGACGATGAGCCTGTTCTATTGGTTTTGATGATGGTTTTTTTACCGTGCCTGATAAATAGTATTGACTGATAGAAACTGAAGCGTTCGTATTAACTTATGCCCTTTAGCTTTTTGCTAAATATATTATGTAAGAAAGACGGTGCAAAAAAATACACTACAATATTAGGATTGCTATACGCCTTACGAAATTATAATATAATAAGATACAAAATACATTGCAATATGTGAAAACATAAAGTAATAATTAATAAATAATAGTGACCGATAGAATTACTTTATAAAAACTAAGACGTCCGTATTAAATTTAATTTCGCTCAACAGAAGACTAAAATCAAAGCCAATAAAACCCAAGCCAACCGTTTGCGGTATCCACAATCCACTCTATCCGCCAGACCAGGGCACCGGGCCCACCTGCCATAGACCGAAACGCAATCGCCAGCTCGCGCCACGCAGGCACGCACAGCGTCGCACCTTCCTGCGTCCTTCACGGCTCGAATCCGAATCTGTAATGGAAGACGCCCCGCATCACTTCCTCTCATCTATAAATGGCGTCGTCTCCCCGTGAAACGAACCGCAGCCACCGAAACAAGCCAAAGCCAGAGGCGGATTCATTAACCCAAGCAGACGCCCTCCCGTGCAAAGCAAAGCCATGGGCAAGATCAAGATGCCCTCCCTGTTCCGCCGCCGCAGCCGCTCCAAGTCGCGGTCGTCGTCGCCGACGCCGCATGCCGACCCGGTGTCCGGCGGCGGATCCCCGGCACGGACACCGGAGGAGGAGATGGAGCGGGTGTTCCGCAAGTTCGACGCGAACGGCGACGGCCGGATCTCGCAGTCCGAGCTCGCCGCGCTGTTCGAGAGCCTGGGCCACGCGGCCTCCGACGACGAGCTGGCGCGCATGATGGCGGAGGCGGACTCCGACGGCGACGGCTTCATCAGCCTCGACGAGTTCGCCGCGCTCAACGCCACCGCGGCCGGCGACGCGGCCGCGGTCGAGGAGGACCTCCGCCACGCCTTCCGGGTCTTCGACGCCGACGGCAACGGCACCATCTCCGCAGCCGAGCTCGCTCGCGTGCTCCACGGCCTCGGGGAGAAGGCCACCGTCCAGCAGTGCCGCCGCATGATCGAGGGCGTCGACCAGAACGGCGACGGCCTCATCTCCTTCGAGGAGTTCAAAGTCATGATGGCAGGAGGCGGCGGCTTCGCCAAGATCGCATAGCCCTAGGTTCTTGGATCAACGGAGTTTGTTCGACCCCCCCCCCCAACCACCCCTTCCTCTATCCGAGCGTGCCTGCCGTGTGCGGTGGAAATTAAGTGTATATAGAACGATTAAAGGCAAGATCGGTAGCTCTAGGTTCTTTTGACTAATAATTGCAAATCGCGAATATTTTTTTTCTATACAGATTTGGAAACTGGAAATTAAAAAGCTGTGGTTCACGGTCATCCCCTTATTTGGGCTGTGCATTCTTTGACCTGCTTTTGGTTTTAGAGATACTAATTGTTGTTCAAGATTCAAGCGTTTGTGATGACTAGACGCTTGGAATGTTTTGGACGTTGTTTTCATTGTTCGGAATCTGGATGTCCATAACCTGGACTTCATCTATTCTTTTTTGTGTGTCATTCTGCTGTGCTTCTTGTTTGATTCGCGGTTGGATCTGAGGAGAATATGATGTAACTAGATGTAGACTCTGACACTGGAGTCTGGATTGCCTTTTCATTTTAGTGTCCAATTTAGTTGAAAATTATACGTTTCTACTTTCCACTGGAGAGGCATAATTCTATTTAACTGAATTGAAAAAAAGTACGCTTAAACTGGAGGCTGTATGACAAAGTTTTAGCTGAATTTGAGTGTACTTGAAGGGGTGCACACATGTGATATTCAATTTATTCAGACACGCTGCTTCAAATATTTGGCACACAATGCACATACATAAGCCTGCCAAGTCGAAGCGTAGTGGAGTAGAACATTAGTAACACTTGCAATTTTAAGTTAGGACATGGAATCTCTCCGGAGAAGCAAACACTTTTGTCAGGTTGTTTCAGAGTGTTACTATTTACTAGTGTAGCACCAAGCCACCAACATATATTCCTTGGTATTTCTTTCATTTCCGGACATTTTTTTTGTAAGATTGCAGTGTATATTATAGCAACGATTGGCATCACGACAGGATTGGACTGCGCGTCCACATTTGTTTATCCAGTGAGCAAACGATAAGATCTAATTTCTGCTCATCTCCCTGCTTGAATTGAATATACTACTATCGCTGGGAATGGCATGGTCATAACAAATTTTGTCAGAAGGTACCTGTTAATCGGTGTGAGATGACTGCCGTGCGATGACGCGAGCGTTGCTGCAATACACTACGTAGGCCTGGCCGGCCTGCCCTTTTTGGGAAGCCGAAACAAGGCCTAACGAGGAAAAATCGAACACCCTGTCCATTATACGACCGGGAAGAATATCGAACACCCTGTCCAGATGGTCAGAGATTCATCCATGTGCAGTTTACGCGGCACAGGCCTGCGCCATTCGGACCGCGCCGAAAAAACTAAGATCATCGGCATACATGTCCCGAGTTGCACACACATGAGGTGATGAGGTGAGCGAATAAGCATACATACAAGGCCTCAGTGCTTCTCGAGCACGGCCGAGCCGCGGTGGTCTGCACTGCAAAAGCAGGCAGGTAGTGCTCACGCGCTCACGGCACGGGGAACTCGGGATTAGAGAACTCCAGTTTGCCGATAGGAAACGCTTGATGGCCACCCACGCACGTACGGTGGACTGGTGGAGACGCTTGCACTGGACCGTGCGGCACCGGCCGACCGGCGGCCGGTGGGCAATATGACGGTGGACGGACGGAGGGCGCCATGGCCCAACCTGGAACAGGAGCAAGCTGTTTGCTTTGAGATTGCTGCAGAGGGTACGTGGTGACTGGTGAGAGCTAATTAATAAGGTCTAGTTTGATAGAATGGAAAGGTCCCCCATGGTGAATGTAGCTGAAGCTTTTCCCCTCTCATCTTGTCTCTCGGACGGAGTCGCACCACCGAACCAGCTGGGAGGCGAGCATGAGCGGCGGCGGCGGCGGCTTGGGCGCCGGCTCGTCGTACCAAAACTTCGTCTACTTCGCGCTGGAGCAGACCCTCCTCCGCACCACCCTCACCCCTTCCAGGTTCTTGCTTCCCCCAACTCATCTCTTCACCTTCTTGAGCCTGTTTGTACTATGTGAACCTGTTTTTCATGCAATGAAACGAGCTTGAAGGTTTATGTTCACCGCGTGATTTGGGTCATGCTGCTACTTACTACTTACTACCACGCACAAAGTTGCTAATTATAGCTTGGATGCTTGTTAGTGTGTGTCCATAGCAGGACTAGTAGGTTGAACTAGATGCTCCTACTTCGGTAAATTTCAGTCGGTAAGAAATTGTGCTTGCTACTATCAGCTGAAATTTTGGTGCTTCGTCTTAATCTGACTCTGCCGTCTCTCCTAACATCGCTGTGTCTAGCTACCTATGCGGGCAAATCTCTTGCAAACAATGACCCAAGTAAAGACCTTTCTTCACTTGCAACCATGTCATTGCGATTAGTTGTTTTTTTTATTCGGAGCATTTTGTACGTACAAACAATCAAACTAACTAAATAAGCTATAGCAAAAAACAAGTAAATTTTAAGTAATAACTAGCAGATCAGCTTCTAAAATCCTTGCCTCGCCGGTAGCCGATGAGCTCAAGCTGCTCAACCTTGAGGACAGGGCAAAGAAGATGATGAGTCGATGACGACACTGGGAGGGGGGATGGCGTGGGCAGGCGGTCGCCGGGCCCAGAGGCCAGAGGGGGGGCGGTAGGCGCAGCTGTGCAAGGAGGGGGGGCCACCAGGCTGGGATTGGAGGGGAGTGTCGCCTCGCTGGAGCGGGCCAAGTCTTAGGCGCTGGCCGCTGGGAGTGGGTGGGAGGGGGGCGGCGCGGCGCAGTGCAGCACGCAGGGAAGGAGGGGAGCGCTAGAGCCTGAAGGGAGGCGACGTCGACGCCAGTGGTGCTAGAGGCCGGGAGCCGGTGTTGGAGCCTGAAGGGAGGCGACGTCGACGCCAGTGGTGCTAGAGGCCGGGAGCCGGTGTTGGAGCCTGGAGGGAGCCTGCATTGGAGGAGTGGAGGGAGGCCGGGAGGCGGCGCTAGCGCTGGTGGAGTGGAGGAAGGCGAGGCGCTGGAGTTAGGGTTGTTATGAATATTGTGTGTATTGATATGAGACCAAAGGGCCATATATATAGGAGAGTACAAGAGATATAAGGAAACAAATAAGAGTACTATTCTATCTCTAATACCTTATCTCTAATATCCTTAACACTCCCCCACAAATGCAAGGCGTATGCAATAGCATTGCATTTGAAAAAGGGTTAATACTAAAACAAGAAATATCCAACGTCCGAGTCGTGATAAAGTCGTCGTTGCGTGCAGTCGTCGAATAAACTGTCAAATCAAGCCGAAGAGGAATAGATAGAAGCATGACGGCATAGATCGAAGCCTGAGACGGCAGCGGCGCAGTGCACAAGAAGCGCAATGGAGGCGCGGTGCAAAAGAAGCGCGGCGGCGCAATGCACAAGAAGCGCAACGGAGGCGCGGTGCAAAAGAAGCGCGGCGACGCAATGCACAATAAGCGCAACGGAGGCGCGGTGCAGAAGAAGCGCGGCGGCCTCATAGAGACTTCTACAATCTGCAGCCATGCAAAAAGAAAAATTCCTACACTTCTATGACTGACAATAAATTTGTGGACTCGCACGGCTTGGACGAACGAAAGATCAGAAACTACGGATTTTAGATGGACGCAACGGAAGACTCACGAAAAATAAATAACTGAAGACCGACTAAAATGCGACTAATACTTAGCGGCGGACGGATGCAGGCGGAACAAAAATCGCAACGAGACCGCCGTTCGGCCGGCCGGCCCATTTGGCCCTTTCCCGTCGCCCCCGGCCCAGTTGGCCTGCCTGGCCCATATAACAGGAGGGGAGGAGGTGTAGGGTTTCCCTCCCCTCACTCCACTCGGGCGGCGGCGGCGCAAAAGGCGGGAGACGGTCGGCCGCGTGCGAGCCAGAGGGGGCGGCTGCAAGCCGGGTGGCGGCGTGGCAGCGCGGTGGAGGCGCCGGCTTCGGGCCGGTGCGGCGGCGGGGTTGGCCAGCGCGTGCGGGCGCGGCGGTCTAGGGCGCGACGGTGGAGCGGGCGCGGCGAGTCGCCGAAGCAGAGAGGCGGGTGGAGTTGGCGGGGCCGACGGCGGCGGACCAGGAGCGGCCTCAGGCGGGGCCAACGGCGGCGGCTGGGCGCGGAGCCCAAGAGCCAGAGAGGCGGCACCGCACAGCGAGAGAGACGGCGGAGGAGGCCAAGTGCACCGAGCGGCGGCGGCGGTCCATGAGAGCGGCCACGGTGGCGAAGACGGCCAGATCCGGCCGCCAGTAGAAGGCGCTGGCAGCGGCGGGAAGCCCGGATCGACGAAGATCCGAGCGGCGGCCCTGTCGGTGACGACGAAGATCCGAGTGGCGGCCCACGAGACGTCACTGGTCGGCGAAGAAGAAGATCCCCGAGCGGCTGCTCGCGACGCCGAGAGATGAACGGCGGAGAGGCCGGATCCGGGCTTGCCGACAGTGAAGACGCGCCGGATCTGGAGCGAGGAGCCGCCGGCGACCGCCTGAAGAGGCGCAGCGGTCGGGTTCCAGCCAGAGGCGACCAGATCAGGGCCGAGCGGTGCAGCGGCGGACGGATCCGGCGGGAGACAGTGACCACGACGGCGAGCCGGTGCAGCTGCGGCGACCACGGATACGGCACAGCGATCTGGAGACGAGCGGGGCCGTGAGAAGCGCCAGTGACGGCGTCGAGGAGAGGACCGCCCCCGGGAGAGGAGATCCATCCTCCCGGGGGAGGCGACGGCGGCGGCCGGAGCGGAAGTAGATCGAGGTTAGGGTTTTAACCTAAGCTCTGATACCATGTTATGAATATTGTGTGTATTGATATGAGACCAAAGGGCCATATATATAGGAGAGTACAAGAGATATAAGGAAACAAATAAGAGTCCTATTCTATCTCTAATACCTTATCTCTAATATCCTTAACAAGGGTTAGGCGAGCGCACTGAGCAGGCCAACTAGGGGATGTGTTGCTGGCTGGCGAAGTGGCGAGGGTTTAGATTGCGGGCGCGGTGGACTGGGCCGTCTGGGCCACTAGCGGCCTAGCGTCTCGGGCTGGGCTGAGCTTCCTTCGACTGGACCATTAATCTTTCACTTTTTTAGGCTTGTATCAACATAACATTACTACTAATTTTGTTGGGCCTCGGGCTATAGCCTACCTAGCCCGAGGCCCAGATCCGCCTTTGACTTCTTTTGGAAGGTGAGGATAAAACTTGTTGGGAAGATGTGAACCACTCAACTTTGGTTGTTGGCCGTCATGTCGAACCAGCTTTTCGATGTCTATGTCAACTTTACGGAGGCCAAAAAGTTGTGGGATGAGCTGAATGAAAAGTATTCAGAAAGGGATAATGGGAACGAGTCTTTTATTACTACCAATTACTTGAATTATAAAATGGCAGAGGGACGGTCGGTGATGGAGCAGCTCCATGAGCTATAACTCTATGTATAAATCAATATGATTGTCTCCTGCTAGAGTTTTTATGTGAATGTCAATTGGCCAAGTTACTGCCTTCATGGCAATACTTTATGACCGTTCAGAGACACGTTAAGGAGCACATGATGATTAATGAATTGTTAGGTTCTCCACTTTGCTGCTTTCTCTGAACCTGACCACGATCTTCCGATATTTTGCACCAACGCTTTTACAACTCCTGCACAGAGTATTGTTGTCTTGTAAGTGTCTGGAAATGGTTGACATTAATTGCAAGCAAAATATGTTGTGTTTTTATTCGTGCAGTGTGTAAACTCGAATGTAAATATGACCTGAATGATTATTTGATCTACACGTAGGGAGCTCAATCCTTTGTATGATACCACTGTACACAAGGAATACAGAGAGAAGTACTGCAGAAGTTTGATGCCTCTTGTACAGAAGTATAGCGAGGTACTTGGGTCTTGTCCTTCACCCAACGTATTACCTCATAAATCTTCATATATTAGGTTTATATGTAGCTCGGTATCTTTATTTAGAAGAAATGCAGCTTCTGCCTTGGGGTGGCAAGATTACAAGCGAGTCGCTGAGATTCTTCTCTCCAATTGTGAGCTTGACCATATTTGAGCCAACTGAATGCAACCACCAAGTTCTACATTCAGCTTTAACGGATTACTATAAGGTATGCACCGATTATTTTATTAATTTTCTGAGAACATTCATGGGAAAACGTGTAATTTCAAGGTTTCTGGTCTTTTTCTGTCAATATAAGTTTTTATGCCAAATTTCTTGTAGAAATATTCTGTGGTGTGCGGCCATCAGTTTTCAGTGTTCTGACTCTGCAGGTCTGGCTTGAGTTAATGGGTCAAGCAGTTAAAGAAAATGGCAAAGCAAAAAATTGTTCGTAATCAAGAAGCACTACATAAATATCTCACTTGGAGAGCTGAAAAGGTTTGTACTTCCACCAAAACTACGCGATTAGAAACGGATATATTCATTGACTTGTATTTGAGTATTACTTTCACGAAACTACTACGGCTCCCTAGGTAGTTATTATCCTGTGTAAAACTACTTGTACAAAGGATCTTTCGTTAATCTTGTGCATTGTCTATGGGCAGGATCCTGGCTATCCTCTCTTGAAGAAGCTAATTGGTGAAAGTCACGCCAAGGTTGCTTTCTGGCGATCATTGTATTTACAGTTACTTTTTGACTTATTTTGTGGTATTTGTTGATCTACTTGTTGCCTTAACATTCAGGAATTGGTGATGGAGTTTCTGTTTGAAGGAGTCAATTCTCTTGTCACAAAATCTTTTTTGGACTACTTCCCTGAATGTGCACGTGATGATGGGACGATAAACAAGAAGAGGAGTATGATCGGGAAGTCTTTTGAGGCTAGACCTTGGGATGCTAATGGAGAATTCATTGGTGATGCTGACGCAGGATAAAAACTTTGCTGTGTCATCTGCGCGACCGTTTTTTGGTTCCCACAAAACTGGCCGCAGGGTTTTGCCACGCTCTTGCTTATCTGGTCTTCTTTTCATGCTTTTCGTTGTATTCAACTAGCTACGGAAGCGCGGCTAACCACCGTGTGGGCCAAAGTAAAAGAGACGATAATTCGTGAGGCGTTTTTTAAAAAAAATCGAGGACGCATGCGTAATTTCAGAGAAATCAAAGGGCTTTTTCGTAACAAACCAAGGACCTGCAAAGATCTATACGTAACTAAACAAGGATCTATATATAATTTTGGAAACCGCGGGCTGCTATTGGTGAAGTGGAGGGTGATTTCCGGAAAAAAACTGACAGGGACCTATTTGTGAGAACCAGGGATCTGTTTGCGAGAATGAAGGACTCTACGTGATTTCGCAAAATGTAGGGGCTTTTTCGTAAAAAAAGTGACGTGGCACGGCTCCGGACGTGACGTGGCATTTGAGTGACTTGTGTGGTTTGAGAAGCCGAAAAAAGGTTGGCAAGAACTCGGTAGATCTGGTTCGCGTATATTTGTTGTGTGGTTGCATCAGACGTCGACTGTAATGTGCAGAGTTGAAGCACGCAAGTGCTGTACGACCCTGACCCCCATCGTCTCCCGATTGGCAGGCACGGCTGCCGCCTGCCGCAGCCGCGCTGGCCTTGTTTGCTATATCGCACCCGTTGTGCAGCAGAGTGGTAGCTAAGGCAGAGTTGGCCGAGCACCAAATAATTAAGACCTAAGTGTTACTATACATTAACAGTATTCAACGGGGCTGCTCGCCGACGAGTGTGAGCAGCAGAGCACCAAATAATTAAGACCTAGGCGTTACTGTATATCAACAAGATTCAACGGAGCTGCTCGCCGACGAGCGTGAGCAGCCGGACGGTGGCTCCACCCCCGATGTGACGTGTGGTAACGTTGTGCACTGGCATGCTGCGCGGACGTGCAACCGTAAAGAAGACTGAAATAGGGGGTGCATTTTGGGTGCAGCCGTGCAGTGCAGTGGTCGTACATGAGGACAGCCGTAAAAGAACAAAGAGAGAGGAAAACAATGAGAACTGGACGCCTCCTCCTACAATAAAGGAGAGAAAAAAATTACGATCGACCACGCTCTTCGGATTCCTCTTGCACGAAGTTCTGTGGCAGCTCAACCAAAAGGCATCCATGCATTGCTTTGCTTGGACACCTCTCCAAAGACGCTGAAGCAGGGCAGGAAAGAACGAGGAAGTTCTCAAGAGAACCTTGCCTGAAACAAAAGAACAAAAACCTTGCCTTGGATCCCTTTTTCCTGCACAAGTTACAACATCTCCAGTCGAAAAAATAAGTGGAAAGATCAGAAGAAAAAAAAGAGAGAGAGAGAGAAAGAAGCATTTGCACGCGCGGACAGAGGTTTCAGCTAAAGACAGTGGTACTCGATCTGCAAAAGAAAAGTTCTCTCACGTTGATTTCAAAAAGAGCGCTTGCTAGGGCGATGTGAAGAGACAAACTTGGCTAGCTAGGTCAGTGCGAAACTTTGCGACAGACGAGGACAAGCGGGATGGGGACCATTGTCACGGCCAGATCAATGCTCACGGGCTCACATGCGATGCGATGACCGAGCGGGAGAGGTGACGAGGGGGTTGCAGTCTGCTTGGAAACCGGCAAGAAGTTTCAGTTAATTAGAGGGAGATTTCCCCGGTAGAAAATAAACAACGGAAGTTGCAGGCTAATCTCATGTCATGGGAAATCGCAACCAATGTGCAGAGGACTGATGGCTCGTGAGCATGCCAAGGTAGTTCAATACAGAGGACCTGTCACTTCTGTACTTTATAGTAACACTGGCGCAATATTCCACCCTTTTCGGTCAAAAACTGCATCACTGGTCAGAGTACTCTTCTTTGACCTTGTGTTTTTTAAGAGCATGCTTTCATAATAGTAGGGATTTGGTTGGACTGCACAAATTAACCCAAAAAGAGGGCAAATAATGGCGACGAAAAGGGGGAAAACTAAATTTGTGTGTACACTCACATGACACTGAAATGGGATATTATGGTACCTGAACATCATGATTTCACATGTTTGAATTTAATCTAAATTCAGGTGTATTCTTTTTTAAAATACAGTTTTAGGATATATATATATACTTATCTATAAAAAATTTAAATGAAATGTATACCTTTGAAAAATATGCTCAATTTAAAAATTTTAAACGAATTTAGATCATATACCTTGCTGATTTATATATATGATTAGTACATACGTACAATCAAACTATCATAAAAAGGGTAACTACAATTCGAACTTAAGTTCAAATTAGTTAGTAAACTGGTTAAATTCGACATCTAAAAAATTCCAACAAATTTACTAATTCTAAGCTACTTCATTGTGATTTGGTTGAAAAATTTTCATCAAAATCCTTTATTTTTATTATATACCCTTTTCTATATAAAAGGGGTATATACATAATTTATACTATAAAATAGATTTTGATGAATTTTTTCATAGAATTTATTTTGAAGTATCTTATAATCATTATTAGAGTATACTCAAAAGAATAAAGATGCATAACATCATTATTTAAGTGATATATATAAAGTGAGAGTATGTACTCTCAAGAGTATATAATCATTTTCTTATGCATACACATGTACACACATATATATATACTGGTGATATTCAAGGCACCTCATTCACTCTAGAGGTCCAGAAAATCTCATAACAATCCTTAAATTAGAAAAATTAAAATTCATAAAAATTGTTTATTAATCGAGAGAAAAAAAGAAGATCTACACCATTTATTTTGGTAATACTAGATTATAGCGGTGAAAATTAATCATATGTAGATATTATAAATATTATAATTGTACAACAAATACAACTACATTTTCAAAAGATAATACTGTAAATATCTAGCCACATAATTAAACGAAAAATCCGCTAGTTAACTAAAGATAAAGATAAAGGTACCTAAGACGTTAGACGTCGGAGGCCATGGAATCGATGAGCAACTAGCAGCATAGGCGCGGCGACACGCCGCGCCAGCCACCGTGTGCACCGAAGTAAAAGAGGCGATAATTTGTGAGGAGTTTTTTTAAAAAAAATCGAGGGCACATGCGTATTTTCGAAAAACTTAAAGGGTTTTTCCGAAAAAACTGAGGACCCGTATGTAATGAAATGAGGACCTGTACGCAATTTAGAAAACAGCGGGGCGCAAATTGGAGGGGGTTTTTCAGAAAAATCCGCCGCAGGAAAAACCACCAGGGACCTTTTCGCGAGGAAAAAGGACCTCTTTGCGAGAAAAATGGACCTGTACGTAATTTCCAGAAAACAGGAGGGATTTCCCTCCCCCGGCCGTACCGAAATCCCGCGCCACGCGCCGGCCGGGGCGCGCGCGCGGGGTGAGGTGGCGTCGCGGGGTGCGGGGAATCCCCCCTGCTATAAGAAGGGAATTATTTCCTCTGGCAAAAATTATGGCCTTTTGTAGGGCCTAATAGAGTTGTGTAAGTCAATCAACGGATGCTGCTAACCTGCTACGCCTCGAGCTTCTGTCAGGAAACTCCAACGCAGTTTACCAGCGTATCTGCAAGACAGCAACATTTGCGAGGCAATTGCTACTCTGCGATCACTGTGGCTTCGCTACAGTGCTGGAGGCTTATTTGGCACTATTTATAAGTTTCATCTTTTTCTGAATTTTTGGCTTTTTGTTGAGTTTTTTTGCCGGTTCTTTTTTTCCCGTATTTGTTTGTATTATACGTAATGGGCTAACATATTTTTTTATTTTTAGATTTTTTAAATTTAATTATGCTAAATAAGCCTCTGTCAGCTACAGTACTTTTTTCAGCCAGCTACAGTGTTTTCAGCCATAAGCCACGAGCTTTTCAGCCGAACCGATCACCCCAGTACATGCATGGAAAATCTGTCTTTGGGTTCATGACATATAGGTGGGTTTTTTCGTCTGTGTTTTATAAATTTTTGTTCTAACGTGAGCGTTTGTATGAACGAATCGAATACTAATAAACCATTTTAAAAATATTGTCTCAATAAACTATTTCGAAACAAAGGTGAAAAAACTGTCCTATTTATGTATTTAAAAAATTATAAATCATAAGAAAAAGAATTCGGCCGCAGTACCCAAATCATATAGCTGCGCCACGTTGGCCATTCCCGTTCTCATTAGCAGCTCGTTTGGACATATGGCTAGTGCATGATTGTGTTTTTCTCTCTTGTTTCTTCTGGATTAGGGTATGATTATTAACTTCAATCCAGTACTAGGTAGACTGCTAATCATATCTGGGGACAGGGTTACTTGTACACTAAAGTGTTGCTTCAAGCATAAAAAAGGAGGGGTAAAACGCGGCGCTGCACGCTCGGAGGACGAGCTGTACTTGACTCCTTGTGAATGAAAGCTTGCCATGCAATGTTCTTCCAGGAAAACCAGGTTCTTTTGAACAGCAGTGGAAAAAAAAGGCAAGGTTAGGTTTGGAATTAGCACACAGCTTTCTGAAAAAAATAAAGAGAGACCATCTGATGAATTGGCGGAGTTGTCCTCTCAAAAGAAAATGAAGAACAGAAGTGATCAAACCAGGGGTTACCATGGCATGCCATGCCTAGAACATCTTCTGATAAACGATTGCAAAATCAAAGGGCCATGAGCCTTATCTTGGAACTTGCTGAAGCATTTCTGACAAGATAAACGGAAGCATGTGCAGCCTTTTAAGAATCAGCAAGACTAAATAGTAGGTGCATTTGGTTAATTGAACGCATAGGACTTGAAAGAGTAGCATTTAGCATAGAGGCCAAAACATACGACAATTTATCTTCCTTAAAGATAAAAAGAACCAATCGCAAAGGGCTGACGAAAACAACAACATTCATCGGAAATACTGTTAACACAATGACAAGATTCATGGGGAATTCCGTATGAATAAACCATTCGCACTCTGCTGTAGCCTAAAAATTCGAAATACCATTGTACCATAGCGCTACTTCAGCTTGTAGCTCCCATTTGGTATGCGATGTGGCGCCTAGATAATCAGTAAGAGAATGCTTGAAGTGCGTCTAAAAAAATAGAGACAGAGAATGCTTGAAGTTACTGTTATCCAAAATAGTACTACTACTCCTGTAGTAGTGCTAATTGCTAACGAAACTAGCCAGAAACAACATGCTAGATGACTGAAGGGAAACAGACAAAATAAGGATTCGACCGTCCACTGCGCTTGGTAAACTCACCACGTTGCCATCACAAGCTAGCACCGGTCTGGTCTGGTCTCGTCGAGCACACGCAAATTGGAAACTCCAATCATTCCACCAGCCAGCGACAACCTCAAGGCATCCTAGTGTATGAAAATAAAGAATGATAAGTTATCTTAAATCAACCTTATACGTTAAAGAGTTGACCTTAAGTAGGTCATAAGCAAAAAAGACTTGAAACCGATCCTCAAGCTAAAGACCTGACTACAAGCATTAAAATATAATTTTCTTTTAATCATGTTGTTCTCTCTCCCCTCACCAGCCAATTACCAACTAACACAAGCATTAAAATATAATTTTTTACTACCAAGTGGGACCCTTGTTACAGCCAAGCAGTAACCTCAAACATAACAAATCGGCTTTAACAATTAGGTGTAGAACCCACCTTAAGACCCATTACAATATATACACTCCTGATGCCCTAACAGCTTACAATTGTGGCTTAGGACTTCAATTTTTGGCTAAACTTGTATTGTAATATTTATTAGTTTTTTAATCATTCAATACAAAATAAAGAACTGTTACATCGTCGAGCACAATGCAAGGCAATAGGAAAGAAAAATACTACAAAAGCCAAAAAAACCAAAAATTAAAAGTGATTCCTAACTTCAATAAACCAAAAATTAGAAGTGACTTCTAACTTCAATAAATCAAAAAAAAAAGCTGAAGCCGTCTAGAGGTGGCTTTGATTTTTTTTTTCCTCTGATTTTTCCTTCGCATCTCTCCTCAATGAGTATGCAGCATACTAAACAGAGACATGCGATCGAAAGAATGTTTCATAGCTCAGACAGAGATACAATTCCGACACAGTAGTATCTCCCCAAGTTACAACCACAAGTAGGATTAAAATGCAGAAAACGCTTTAACTTAGCATTCGCCCTGCCATTACTCTCCTCTCTCTCAACAAATTTTACAACTTGGGGTTTAGCTGGTAGTAATGCTCTTCTTTGGGGAGTTGAAGAGGAGTAATTCGTAATTATCACCTACTAGTGCCCGCCTGGCCTTTCTTCCTCTTAATGCGCGCCAAAAAAAAAGTTGCAAGCAAGCACACACAAAACACCTCATCTCGCACTAGACTCCCTGAGCGCATCACGGCCGTCCGATCTTTGGCGCGAAGGGACGGGCAGGACGGAGCAGAACGTGTCGCGGCGCCGTCACACGGATCACAAGAATCTCGGGCCGTCCGTCGCCGCCGTCATCATCATGCGCGCGAAGTCCTGGAACCCGACGAAGCCATCCCCGTCGGCGTCGACGCCCCCGATCATGCGGCGGCAGTCGTCGAGGCTGCAGCCCTCGCCTCCGCCGAGGATGGCGACCATGACGCCGCGGAGCTCCTCGGCCGTGATGCGGCCGTCGCCGTCCGCGTCGAACACCTTGAAGGCCTCCATCAGCTCGTCCTCCTCGCCGGCCTCCGCCTCGGCGGCGATAGCCGCCACGGCTTCCAGCTCATCGTCGGAGGGCTCCCCGTGGCCTAGCCGCCGGAGCACGGCCTCCAGCTCCTGCCGTGAGATCTCCGCGGGGAGCACGGACCTCGGGGTCGACCTGGCCAGTGTGTCGTCCGACGAGGAGGACGACGACGCAGACGCGAACGACGGCGCCTCGCTGAGCGAGATGGCCCGCTTACCGCTCCCATTCTTGGACAGACCGTCCTTCTTGCCTCTCCACGTCCGCTTCGGCGACGGGATGGAGAGCTTCTTGGCGAACGACTGGATGGAGAGCTTCATCACGCCGAATAAACAATGGAAGCAAACGAAGCCCGGAGATGAGATTCGGAGGAGAGCTGGAGAGGGGAGGATTGAGGAGGGGATGGGGATGGACGCGAAGGCGGACGGGCAGATAAAAGGGGAGGAGGAAGTGGAGTGACTAGTGAGCTTCGTGGAAGCTTCGTGGGGTTGCGATTTTTCGCGTCGTTTCGTGTGTTGCGTGGTAGTCCAGCTTTCTTTTCGCTTGATCCTGGGTAGGGCATGTGTAGTGTATGAAAATAGAGAGTCTTAAGCTACTTTAAAGTCAACTTTATACATTACAGGGGTGACTTTAAGCAGGTTATAAGAAAAAAAAGCTTAAGGCTGGTCCTCAAGCTAAAGACCTGATCACAAGCATTAAAATACAATTTTTCTTTATCTGCCAAGTGGGATCGTCTTAAGGCCTCTTGGGTTATATACACTATGGAGTCGGCCTTAAGGTTTAGATGGGACCCACCTTAAGACCCTTGGGTTATATATACACTATGGATGCCCTAATGGCTTTGAATTAAATTTACATAAGATTTAAAGAAAAAATAGAAAATAATCCGTTACGAACAATACAAAAAATAAAAAGAAAAAACCAAATAAAGATAAAATAAATTAAAACTAGAAATCAATATATTTTAAATAACTTCTAGGTTAAATGAAGTATATATAAAAAATAAAAACCAAAATCGTTTAAAGCAGAATCTTGTATAGTTGCCCAGCGAGGTCCCTCTGGAATTTGCCGCGGGTGCTGGAGTTACAGCCTGCTCAGCTCAGCTAAAAAAATATAGCTTATAGCTAAAATTGAATTATAGTTTATTGAAATTACACTATAACTAATAGTGACTTATATGGTGTAATTGAATTTTAAAAAATTAAAAATAACAAAAATATGTTAGCCCATCACGGACAATGCAAATAAATATGGGAAAAAAGAACCAGCAAAAAAGCTCAAAAAACCCAAAACCAGAAAAAAAACAAAAATTACGAATAGTAAAAAATAAACCAAAAAGTTAAATCAAAATAAGTGGGACATTAATAACTGCTGTGGTGGCTATCATGCTATCGATTAGTATGAAACCGTCGTGTAGACCAAAGTAAAAGAGGCGATAATTCGCGGGGTTCAATAAAAAAAATCAAGGACACATGCGTAATTTAGGGAGAACCAAATGTCTTTTTCGTAAAAAACCGAGGACCTATACGTAAGTAAATAAGGACCTATACGCAATTTTGGAAACCCGCGAGGCGCTATCAAAAAATTTTTCTGGGAAAAAACTTGCAGGGACCTTTTCGCGAGGAAAAAAGACCTTTACGTAATTTTCGAAAAACAGAAGGAAATGGACTCGGCCGGCCGTACGCGAAACCCCGCGCCACGCGCCGCGCGGAGCGCGCGGGGGCTGACGTGGGCAGCGTCCCCGGCCGCGAAGTCCCCCTGGTATAATGGGGTTAGTATTCTGTTTGTGTTGCGTCAGCTTGTTTAGCTCGTCCGTAGAGTTAGATTTGTGACCTCTAAACTAATAGTAAATGACGTCTAAATAGCTGGTTCATTGAGCTTATGCTTGCAATGGTAAGATTAGAGAGATGAGGATTATATTGCCTCGTTAGCAGTTGTAACCTAACTGGCTATATATGCCTAGAGTAAGTTGCTTACGCACATGTGCAATGCACATGGCTTATTTTCATAAGACGGATTATGGCCCCCCTCGGTTGAACTGAAAAGCTGTGGTTTATGGCTGAAATTGCATTATAGCAACTAAAATTTCACTATAGCTGAAGGTAACTTATTTGACGTAATTAAATTTAAAAATTTTAAAAATAGAAAAATATGCTAGCTCATCATGGACAACGCAAACGAATACGAAAAAAGAAACCAACAAAAAAGCTCAAAAAAAACCAAAAGTTCAGAAAAAGACAAAATTTATGAATAGTGAAAAATAAACCAGAAGCTGAAGTCAAAATCAAGCTAGCTGTTTAACAGTGCTAATATGTCGTGTGCACTACTAGGAATGGATTTGTGGCAAATTATTTACCAGAAGCAATCTTAATTGGCTTTCTCATTTTAAACTTGATCCCACATGCAATGCTTATATGATTGTAGATAGTTACCTAGATGTTATTTGCGTCCAATGTAATATGTTTTCTTGATTGATCTATAAAATTACATTTTAGCGTTTGTATGTGAAAATGGTAGTAAGATGTCATAGAATAATAATATTGCTTGACTCTTGGCTTACAACCTTCAGAGTGTAGCACATTTTGCATTTCTGCAATATCTTCTGTATACTGTACCTGGGAGGTCCTGGCCACAGCGGATCTGTTGAGTATGTGGGAACGAACAAAGCTTGGTCTTTGTATGAGTATGTTGCGCACGTGACGCACGTCACCAGGGGGCGAGAAATGTTAATGGATGATTCGTTTTATTCATTATATGTATTTGAGAAAATATAAATATGGTAAATAAAATATACATTTTAAAATATTTATATTTATATTTGAGAATATTCGTATCTATATTTGTGAATATTCGTATTCACATTTGTATTCGAGAATATTCATATTCGAGACTATTCAATCCGTTTCCGATGCCTAACGGTAACTGGTCGGTTACCTGAAATCCTGGGTGATTCTAAATTTGAATTTGAGCGGTTTGAAACCGGTAACCATTCCGGTAATCGATGAAAAACGACAAAACCACTAGAAATGTATTCTACCGAGTACGTATTCGTATTCTATCGAATTAAGTACGTATTTGATTTGAATTCATATCCATTACGATATTCGATTTGTATTCATATTTGAGAATATTTGAATTCGTGTTTGTTTTAAAAAATAAATTCGTATTTGAATTTGAGACTATTCAATCGAATTAGATCCATTTCTGTCCCTAGTCACCTCACATATTTTATAAGCTCTGTTCTTCTTTGTTTATTCCTGACACGAAAAGGTACATTGTTGCACGTTAACACATGGTTTTCAAAAGGTATAAATCAATATAACACTCTAAATTTTATGTTAAAATCCCTTTAGTACCCTAATTATAAAATCAGATATTTGATACCCAAACTTTGCAATATGGTTTAAATAATACCCTGACCCAGTTTTGCATGGCGGTATTACTCGTATGGCGTGATAAGTAGATAGTTTTACCATGTATAATGAAACGCTGAGTAAGTTGGATCAATGATATGTGGGGCATATAAGGGCTTCTCCTCCACCAAACTTCTAGCCGTGCTTCATAGAAAAAGCCCCTATAGTTCCCTTCCTCTCTGTTTTGATTAGGAAAAGAAGGCCCTATGAGCTGCACTTGTCATTCACCTAAATTTTACCATCGTATCATCCTACGTGGTAAAAACATCCACTCATCGCACTACATGGGTGATACCACCATCAAAAACCAGGTCAGTATGTTATTTAAACTAGATTGTAAAGTTTGGTAGGTCAAATATTTGGTTTCACAGTTTGGGATGCTAGGGGGACTTTCGAGCAAAGTTTGGTGTGTTGTGTGGATTTTTTTCTTTTTAAAATCGTGGTGCACTGTTGACTTTTCGGTTTAAATTGTCACTGGGATGCTTGATTTACAATTTATTCCCACTCCTTTTTTTTAGAAAAGTTCATCCTTTTTTAGTAAACATAGCGAGCACCACAGCAGAAAACAAAATTAATTAAAAAACTTGCTCACAGATGTCAGATATTGAAAATCAAATGTAAAAAGTACTTCCGATTTATAAAAGTACATTTCTCTCTTTTTGTAAGACACATTGCCATTCCACTTGTTTATTCTCTTATTTCCCTTTTGTGTAAACTCTAGTTATTGAACTAGTTACCTATTGATACAAAAAAAACAGGCAAACTAATGTGGTAAGGACACCAGAATACCACTATATCCATTCTTTTTTTAATTTTTTACGGTCTTCGAGGTACAACTTTGATGGTTACTTTTATAACTTTACAATAAGATATACTAATGAATTATAATATTATAAAAATAGTTTTAACAATAAATCGAATGATATAGTTTTCGTATAGCTAATTTAGATAGTTTTAAATCCATTGATAATCAAATTTAAAAAGTTTGACGGTATAGATTCTAAAAAATTAAGTAAAATAGAACGGAGGAGTACTAAGCACTACTAATTGTGAAGGACTCCTAATTGCATAAGTTGAACCCTAACCCCTATACGCCGATTGGAAGTGTGGTAGGGACCTTATAATTTTGTTGTTGACCCAACCATAAGTTTGCAATTGGTAGCCGCTAGGCGCTGTAGTATACACACACACATATGTCAATTTTTTGCTTGGACAAAATTGAACTATTCACACATATGGCACTGTGGCACATGTTTTTTTCAATTTTGACCCTCAAACATTTATTTTTTGTAAATATAGCCTCATTCCCGAGCTTGGCAGGTACGGCAGACGGCATGTGTATCCTGCCACGTTACTAAGCTCGACAGGACTGGGCCAACACGGTGCATCAAGCAAGCGCAACATGCGAGCAATCGAGCTGCCCTAGCTCAACAGCGCGGTGATCAATAGGTGTTGATGCCATAGGTCGTGTGCCCCATTTAGCCCCTTTTTGTGCTAACTTGTTGAATACTCGTGCTTTGGTACGCATAAAAATCATATTGTTCTGACACGTTGGCTCGACATTATCGGGATTTACCTGCCTAGCCCACGTCGTCGGCTTCGTATCTACGCTCGCCTGATGTGCCTCGGCGTTGTTGTGTTCTCGGTTTTGCCGCGCACCCAGTAGAGCTTTATTTTGTTGTTACGGAATATGTTAGGTTGCGTAATCTGTTTTTTGTAGATTATTTTTTCTGTTTTTGTTATGAATTTGTTAGGGAGGTGTTAGGGGAAGTTCGAAGGGGCAGATAAACCACCATTACCAACTCTCTCTATTAAGTAGTATAGATATGTTATTGCAAAAAAATATAGTAATAGACCATGTCTAGCCCGACATAATATTTCGCAATGAAGGTACGAATTACATGGTGCGTAGAGTTTTGTTAGGTGCATGTGTTTGCCTTACTACTCGTACGATACAAATGACAACATGCATGAACCATCAATCCAAACTATAACTAAGATATGTGTGCACCCTTTAGAAGCCATACTTGCAGTCAGTCATCATATATATTTGGGGTCCATCGGTGCCTTTCCTTTATATCCCCTATAGGCCTTAGCCTTGATGACGGACGCCTAGTACTCAGCTTCCACAACTTATATAGACTTGTCCTAGCTCAAAATAACATACCATTCAACGGGGGCATCGGGGATCATCGACACCTTTCCATTGTCCTCTGCCATCTTAATTTTCCCTTGTTATCTGGGGTGTAAGATTTTCAGCATTTGAAGTCCTCCGTGCGCCACTGGATAGTTGAATTTGTTTTTTTACTCGATGAATGCTCTGTCATACATCTCCGTACCGTCGATCCCTTGGACGAAGTAGCAACGCTCTGTGGTCTATCGTCATGAGCAGACAAGGTTAGCGATATGTGAAATGAAACATGCAATATGATTTGTTAAAATGTAACATTCACTTACAAGAATTTCGTTGCACGTGTAGTGCATCCGGGTGAGTCGTGAAAACTCTAGTGGCATGGGTGCATCTTTACAATAATTATCAGGGCAGGAGCCCTTTTTCTTGGCCACCTACTTCTACTTGTGAAGTATCTTTCCATAATTCGACATCATTAACAACGGTGCAGTGACGTCCTCTACCTGTGCTATCTTTTCCCTCACCTCTTCCCCTACTTTTAAGATCAGCTTGAGCGGAGTGTTCGATCTGGTTGTGGAGTTCAACCGGACTTTATAGACTCTCCTTGCGTATTGTTCAATAGTAAATTTTGTCAAATAACAGTGTACTCTCATCCGCGAGAGTGAATGTTGTGGGCACGGGGCAGGTCATGTCATTGTCAACTCACCGAGAAAAGCTGGTACGTGTTGTCCATTCAATGGGGAAGCTGGTGTGTGCTATTAGATTACTAAGAAAAGCTATTGTGTGATGTTAGTTCACCGAGAAAGATGACGTGTGTTGTCAATTCGCTGAGAAAACGTGGCTATTGTAAATTGCATGACACGCATCCACGAATTCCACATCATAGTGGTATAGCGGGAACAAAGTATTAACGAGTACGTAGTTAGGTTTGACACTTAGAGCGGAAATGCAGGGTCAATGGAACAACATTTCCACATGCTCGGTGCAAAGTGCTGAGACCGGGCGCTGTACTGGGTCAAGGGTGGTCCGCTGGCCACCTTCTCGGGTGGTGAAGCTTGTCCTCAGGGAAAGTCAGCCTTTCTAGGGAGCGTCGTATATCGTGCAAGTTATATTGCGGTGGCCAAGTGGGAACCAGGGCATTGGACAACAGACTAGGCGTCTAGGCCCAATCTCTTGAGTGCTAAACATCTACTACCTTCTTAGACTCGGGCGCAACCTTGATCATGCCTTCGACTATAGCTCTAACAATTGTGTATGGATGTTTCCTCACATTCTCTAGAAAATCATATTCTAGACCTTGATTGAACTTGCAATTCTTGGATTTGTCCAGGATAAGATTGAGCCTTTTCTTTTCTCCGACAAATTTTTTAAGAGTGTTCACAAGATACTCGCACTCCCAACAAAGAGAAGCATACGAATAACATGGGGAAGATGAAAATGAAGAACCAGAAGGAGAAGATCGAATAGCGTGTGCATATCTCTCCCTATGCACGGCCACCTCAAGCTTGAAGGCTTCACAAGACATACACGGGGCAGTCCTAACCCTAGCCATCTGGGCCTCGTATCCCTTCCTAAAGGTCTCCTGCATTTCCGCTATTTTTTCCTCTGCTTCAGCACAGAACATTCAAGCAGATTGTGACTTCTCAAGTATTTCCTTAGTTAGCTTCACATTTTTCATCCAAAGCAATCAATTTAAATTTTAATTGTTGTATGTGAGCTAACAGGAGCCTTAGATACATATTGAGCTATTTTTTTATTATGATCATATATATCTTGAAATTGCTTAGATACAGATTCAAATTCAGTAATCAAATTAGAACAATTGACAAACAAAGCAACACGCTCAATCAAAGTACCATGTATTTCAGCAATTTTGTGGTCGGACTTATTTAAATTATTCTTCAAGTTGGTATAGCTTTCATAATTTTTAGGTAGGCCAAGGAGCATGATATGTAGTTCTCTAAGGGCATTGTCCGCATCCTCGCATGAGGTGCAAACTGTAGTCTCAGCAGAATCAGACTGACAGTGAGTAACTCTAGTCATCTCTAGTTCTGCTAATAGACTAACATTCTCTGTCTAACCAAATCAAGCTCAGAAATCACACTATTGTACGAGGTCTTTAATTTCTCCATATCTCCGAGTAAGGAAGAACATACATCACAGTCATCACAGGAAGAAACAGATCTAAGTGAAATAAGCTCTCGTGATAAGCTATCTACCTCTTTCTCTAACTCACCACACCTAGCTCTAGATTTAGCATAAAACTTTTATAAATTCAAAAAAGCATCATTGAGCTGATCGTAGGTGGGGCATACCTCATCAGAGTCATTGTAGAGATCATCATCGTTGATGCCATTCTCGTCAGCCATGAAGCACATCCTTGGTGTCCTTCTATGGATTATCCTCGCTATCGTCATCGCTCTAACCCTCCATGTCATTCAAGTCGAAGTTGTCAAAAGTGGTGAGGATGCGGTGAAAGATCTTCTTCGCCTTACTGAGATTATGATACTTCTTCTTGCCTTAATCATGAGCTAGCGGCTTCTTGTCGCGGTTCTTGTTGATGTAGTCATTCTTCCTCGCACCGCCATAGTCGTTCTTTCCCTTCTCCAGCTTGGGACAGTTTGTTTGAATGTGGTTGGGGCCACCACACTCAAAGAAGATCACCGGACCTCCTCTCTTTCTCTCTAAACCTCTTGTATGCGTATGAAAACTTTCTGGCTAAGAGGACTGACTCTCTGGAAACTGCTCACGTTGATCATCACTCATCTCGCACAAAATAGCCAAAGATAAACCAGATACACTATCAGAAGATGATCTAGATGTAGATGAGGGATCAGTGACCAAGGCCATCAACTATGACTTCGTCTTGCGAGAGACGACGACGATCTCATGAGTCTTGAGGTGAGAGTACAACGCGTCTAGACTCAAGATCGATAGATCAGTCGTGTACTTGATGGTGATTACTTTCATCTGCCAAACTCTGAGGTCCGGAGCATAAAGCATCTGGTGAGCATTATTTGAGTCTGGGTATGTGAGACCAACAGTTTAGAGGTTGCTCAATATCTTGTGAAATCTGTCAAAGCACTCATCCAAGGACTTTCCAGCAAACATCTCAAAGCTCAGAGGTCCCTTATGTGCCGCGGTTTTGATCCAAAATGGGTTTCAGTATTTTGGCCGAGCTACTAAGATACACTTCGTAGCTTGGATCATCACCATCCATTGCAAGCAATTGTTATGCTTGCCACATATAGGTGCACCACTAGCTTGCCACGCGTTGGCAAGTCTTTCCTGTCCTGGTTCCACCGAATCATGACTCACTTGGACCGTCCAAGCCACATTGTGCAATTCCGCTTTTCGAACTCGCCCTTGAGCTCATCATCTTACTCAACATTTTCAATCGTTTTGGGCCTCAGCTCCTCCATGAGCATAGCCCCGATCCTCTCCGTTGACCATGATAAACACTAAATGCCCTACACATCTGAAGACAAAAAAAAATCATTTTTGAACACAAGTTCTTCACAACTTGATCTGCGTTAGCCAAAACATGTGTCATGCTATTTTTAGTGCAAAGACTTAGGTCACACCAACTCAATCCTTGACTCAATTTCCCTCAATTCTCAATTTCTGGGAAATCCAGTACTACCGTACACAACATGCTGGTACTACCGCACTGCAGTACTACCACTCCCCAACCCGGTACTGCCGCACCTTCGCACCTCAAAATTGTTTCTCTATGAAAATAACCACCATCAACTAGAAATCGAAACTACCATTTTGTGGTATGACTGTGCTCTCCCTACGGTATGACCGATTTCCCTAAAAATTTCAGAAACATATATGAAAAAGTGATATCTTTATAATATCACTTGATCACTCTATAAAATCTACAATAATACATCACAACATTATCCTAATTTTTTTCACATGGTCTTTTACTACTATCGCCAATTGATGATCTCATATCATTTTCGTGCTGTGCTACTATTGCGCACCGCACGCGTTACCAAACTTCAGAGGAACGTGCAAGAACGGTGTGTTAATATCAGTGCACGGACTATTTTCTGCTTTTTTTCACCTCATAAAAATGTGTCATGGTTTGTACGGTATGCATTCGTATACGTGTATTAGTAGCTCACAATTATCTCTCAGGCTGCCTCGGACTGCGCTGATTCTTGGAGGTCGGTCAAAAAGATCAGTACGATAACTTGATAAGTGCAGCTGATCACCTATCAGAGTTTTGCAGCTCGCATCGCCAACGATCCAACCGATCCAATCTTTGATTGGAAGAAAATTTTCTCGTATATGGTGGTGTCTGGTTTAGAGATGGCAACGGACATAAACCCGCTGGGTTTTGCTATTCTAAACCTGTGCCCATGAAAGTTGGACGTGCCCGCTAAAAAACCCATGCCCGTGACGGGTGCAAATTTTTGCCCAGACCCATGCCCACTGGGTTAACGGGTACCCATGGGTCGCCCGTCGGGTCAGTAATGCGAGCTGCAACAATGGTTAATGGAGAGGAGGAAGAAGTTCACCGGCCATCTTCGTTGGAGCCGGAGGGCAGCGCCATGGCCAAGGGCCTACTACTGTGATGTGCGTTGGCTGCGGCGTGGGGGCGATGGGCTGTCGCCGTGGGGGGGCGGGCTGAATTGGAAGGCGAGGCGATGGCGAGGGCGTGCGGGAGGATGAGCGTGCGGCGAGAGTGGCGGGAGCAGGAGCGGGAGCTGCGGGACGGGAGGGCGAGCGTGGAGACTGCCGGAGAAGCACGGAGCGCCAGATGCGCCGCCGCTGCGGCGGCCGTTGAATCGGGGTGGGGACTGGGGAGGAGTGAGTAGTGACCGTGGCGAGTGTTAGCTAGGGTTAGCCGTATGGGTAATGGGGCATTGCCGCATTGGATTTGGGGGCTTGGGGCTAAATGGCTAATGGGCTATGGGCTGGGCTGGTTTGCCTGGGAGGCTGGGAGCCTGGATTTATAACTCCTATGGATCGGGTTTATATTACCCATGGGTTTACGGGTTTGGGTACTATAGGAACGTACCCGAACCCGCAGACCCGATGGGTTGGGCTTTTTGCCCATTAAGAGACCCATGGGTTAGAAAATTGACTCAGACCCATGCCCTAATAGAGTAAAAACCCACCGGGTATCGGGTTTCGGGTACCCATTGCCATCTCTAGTCTGGTTGATCCGCGTCACTGGTTCTAGTTTGCTCGAGTCATTAGCCATGTTCAATATGATTTTTCGGCTAAAATGATATTACAATAGCAGTTAGTTTTTAGACATTTAATTAAAAAATCAAAGAGAAAAAAAATAAAAATACCATTATAACTCTATGGAGGAAAAAGAAAAAAAGAAAGAAAAATCATATTAAAATGCCAAACCAAACACTGTTTAGAGTGAGGCCAATGAGTATGTTTTTTGAGTTGCGACTTATGACTATAACTCGTTAGTCTAACAAATAGGGTTTGTTGAGAGAAATTAAAAATCAAAAACCATTGAAAAGCTAAGAAAACAGAGCCAATGAATGATAAGGTCCCAAGTGGTAGCTTGAGCAATGAGCATGCTATAACAAACCCCGCTCTAATCGGTTTTGGCTTTTAGTTTTTTCGGGCTTTCGGTTTTTTTAAGTCAGAAGCCATTGGAAGTGGAACGCATCGTCTTTTAATTTCGGTTTTTAATCTTTTTTAGCTTTTCTTTTTGCTTTCTTTTGTTTTTTCATTTTTCTTTTGCATTGTCCCTTGAAGACATAATGATGTTTTTATTTTCTTTATTTTTTTAATTATATGTATTAGAAAAAATTAATAGTTAATATAGTATAGTTTTAACCAACAAGTAGAGGCCACAACTGTGGCCAGTTGGAACGGAGCCTAATGTCGACCTGTTCATGATTCTTTTTTTGGGGGAAAGCGTATAGCCCATTCTTTGTGGCGGCACATACATTTCCTGGTACACGATACATGTTCTACTCTTGTCGCATCTCTTACTGAAGATTGAAGGCAACGAGCCGAAGTTGAAGCACCCGTACGCCGTCACGCAGAATTTGTGGCATTCGGAATCCCACTCGCGCGACCGATGGAAGGTGACACAAAGGAGTTGGGTTGCGGCGCACCATTTCGTTCCGGTAAGGCAGCTCAAGGCGTGTTCCAGGAAATTTCGTGAGAGGGGGCGGGGCCCACTTCATTCTCTGTCTCTGTATGTCTCCACAGGACGTGCGTCGTGGCCGACTTGTGTACTACAACTGCGTACAGCGCAGCACGACGAAAGCG
Organism: Dendrocalamus latiflorus; assembly: GCA_017311315.1. Lineage (NCBI taxonomy): Eukaryota > Viridiplantae > Streptophyta > Magnoliopsida > Poales > Poaceae > Dendrocalamus > Dendrocalamus latiflorus. Next base: position 8,319,861 of record CM029647.1, on the reverse strand, counting down.
AATCAGACTCTGGAGTTTTTGACACGGCCTCCAAACCGTGTGCAAATTAGCTGCCCATGATCTGGCGCATTTGCACTTCCATTTCGCCCTCACTTCCTACTAAGAACAAACCATAGTATCAAGGACAAACAGAGTGCACAACACGCATCTTTTTAAAAAGGAACGCGTATATGTCCTGGGTGCATTTTTTTTACTAATGGTTTTTAATTCTAGTGCAATGAACCGAATATCGAATTATCGATAAGCTAATAAGCCACTTTGAAAATTTCGGCTTAAACTTCTGGCTTCCGGCTTATTTTTCACTATTCACAAATTTCTTTTTTTCTGAACTTTTGGCTTTTTTGTGCTTTTTTGCCGGTTCTTTTTTCCCGTATTTGTTTGTATTATACGTAATAGGCTAACATATTTTTTATTTTTTTTATTTTTTAAAATTTAATTATGCTAAATAAGCCTCTGTCAGCTACAGTGTTTTTTTCAGCCAGCTACAGTGCTTCCAGCCATAATCCACCAAAAAAAAGCCCAACTGATCACCGCCTCAATAAGCCGTTTCAAAACAGCAGCGGAGAAACCATCTCATCATTCATTTATTCAGAAAAGGTTATAAGCTATAAGCCATAAATTGTACGCTGAAAAGAATAATAATAGCTTGTAAGTATAGAAATTTTGCCAAATTTTTGAGTGTTTAATTTTTTTCTTCTTCTTGTGAGGATGCTTAGCTAGACCTTGTGTTATTGGTTTTTTAGCATATATCAATAGATGAGCCATTTTTCTAAAGAAGCGTGGTGAGCAGGAGGTCGACAAATGTCCCGCTGATAGGCTAGTTGTTTTGGGATATGGCTTTAGTTTTTTGGTTTATAGTTTTAAATTTTTAGTTGCTTGTAAGATATAGTACACAAAAGAAAACGGTCGCATGCGATTTTGGTCGGTATAGCTGAACTCGATACAGTGTCTACTACAATCTACCTATAGACCATATCTTGAAAAGACATGGTTTAAAAACTAGTTACTATAGCGGTTAGTGATAAGTCAAAGCTAAAGCCAAAAAGAATTGAGCCGTTGTTAGTGGTGAACTATGTATAGTTTGACAAAATAGTGATGCTACATGAGGACTGACACCACTCGTTTCAGTTTCGGTTTCTGACTTATGACTTATAATTCATTATTCCTTAATTTCATCTTTTTCTGACTATTTTTGGGCTTTTTTGCACTTTCTTTTTATGTATTCTTTCGTATTGTCTGTGATGGGCTAACCTGTTTTTTCTATTTTAAATTTTTTAAATTTAATTACGTCAAATAAGCTATTATCAGATATACTAAAAAATAAGCTAGGCATAGTGAAAAAAGCATAAACCGTTGCTGAACTAAGCGCCCTCGTGAGTGAGAACACCGTGTACAGTACAGACAGGAGAACGTTTTGAGAATATTACTTGTAGTCTACGGGTCTGTTCTTTTCCTCCGAAACTGGCGGCTTTTGGCTTTTGCTATAGTACCTAACTTTCAAACAGAGTATTTTCTCAAGACGGGATCTACAAGTTAAATGATCTACACGTTAAAAGCCCAACATCTGTACCAGCCAAAATCACAAATGAGTATCTGTCTCTCCGTAATCTGTACCGTAAACAACCAAAATTCAAAAATTTTAACCAAAAGCCATAAACCGCAGCCGAAAAGAATATACCCTACATAAACCAAGGCCTATTAGGATTTGATTGGTAGCCTAGCCAGTAGTTGTTCTTGTTCAGTAATCTCTCTCGGCCCTATAATTCTCTCGAGACAAATAAATAAGGGCGTACGCGTTCGAAGTGCTTATGATCGAGTGAGTCATTCGGGTTTTGGTTCGGAGAAGTAAAAGTTAATGTCAATACATAATGTTCTGAAGCGGCTTCATTTTATTCTATTTTGCTTTGAAGATAAAAAAGGATCGCTATTGTATGACGTATCTCACTTATCCTGTTCCTATCTTACGCACATATTTTTTTTCTTACTTTCTTCACCACCTATCTTTTCCTTCTAAAAATACTTCTTTCATCTACTACCACTTATTTTTATTCAGAAATCATCAACCATAACTAATATAAATAGACTCTAGGTAGAAAATTCTAATGCCTATCTTTTTTTTCAATGAAATTTATGAATTAAATTAATTACTAGCTAGCTCGTGGAAGGAAGTTGCAGCGATGAAGCTAGTCCTTCAGCTCACATGCATCGGCATGATCATGCAATTAACGTTACAGAGCTGCAGGCTTAGTACTGTTCAGTGAGATAGTAGTACTAGTCGACACATGCAGGTGCGCCATACTGTCCATGGGTCACCCCACCAAACTTTCTGACGTACGCTGCGTGCTTCAGCAAAAAATGTGATGGCCTAGCTGTGTGTGTGCAAATGTTGCGCGCTGGGCCATGTACTAATCAAATGGAGAAAGGACAGTACTGGTCTATCGAGCCGAGAGCGCCGACAATTTATGCACCACTGGTAGTGGTGGGGAACATAACATGGCTTGCTGCAGTGTGCTAGCCAAACGAGTGATGGATGAGCTAGTACTGTCCGAGATCCCTCCCGTGCAGGAGTTTTTAGGCCCAACTCTATCTAGCTCTTGTCTTAAGAACTATGTCTTTTGAATAAAATTATATTATGGTAATTATTTTATTTTTAAAAAAGTATAAATTTTTTAAAAATATTATATTGTCACGGAAATGCAAAAGAATAAGATAAAAATAAAAAATTAAAATTAAAAGACGATGTGTTTTAAGTGGCTTCTGATTTAAATAAATTGAGAGAAAAAAATCAAAAATGCTGAAGCCGTTAGAGTAAGACTTTAAAGGAGCTCGACTGATTTGACCTAATCTAGGTAGCTTAAGCAGGAGTTGCATTAGGGCATCTACAGTGCTTCAAGTCTCGTAGCCTCTAAGCTGGGCCTCACGAGCAATCCTCTAACCGTAGGCTTGAAGGCGGTGCCATGTGATTTTGCTTGGAGGTCCTACTCCTTAATTGTTTAGCGTCGCCTCTAAGCACACACTCTCTCCCCTTAGAGGCAAAAAAAAAAAAAAAAAAAACAGAGACTACACTGATGCTCTTAGGATGCGCAGTTTGGGCAAACTTGTGCAGTGGCGTGATCAGCGTGCTGCGTATCGGCCGGAGCGTCAATCGTCACTCTTATGTTTGATCACTGATCACTATCGGGGAAGAAAACCTCACCGTCAGCTTTTCTCTTTGGACCTCTGAATCTACGGGGCAGATTAATTGTTAAACAAAGCATGCAGGCCGAGTGCTGGCTGAAAAGCAACGCGTAGGTCCCGCTCGGTTGGGTTGAAAAACTATGACTTATGGCTAAAATTGCACTGTAGGGGCTGAAATTTTACTGTAGCTGAATGTGGCTTATTTGGTGTAATTAAATCTAAAAAAAATTAAAAATAGAAAAAAAATATGCTAGCTCAACACGGACAACGCAAACGAATACGAGGAAAAAAGAATCGACAAAAAAACTCTCAAAACAATCAAAAGTTCAGAAAAAGACGAAATTTATAAATAACACAAAATAAATTAGAAACCAGAAACTAAACCTGAAATGAGCGGGATCTACCCGTTCCGGTAATCAAGTTGCATCGAATTCGCCTTCTTCTACGGCCCCGGTCCGCCCGGACGTTAGCTCGGTCGTCAAGAGCGACACCGGGACGACTGACGCCACACCATTTTCAGCGAGTTAAATAAGACAGCCTCGTGCTGCCAGTTGAGACCCACGTTTATCTCGCTCGCGTCGCAGTGCAAATAATGGAGTCATAATCATGCCGCATACAGGCCAAATTAGCCATCGTGGCTCACGTATACATGGCAGATCAACGCTGCCATTTGCATAGATTTGTAGCTGGCGATCGATCGACCTGGCGTGTGCCATGCGCTACAATTGCCAGCGCGCTTACGTGGTGCGCCTCCCACTTTGGAGGGCTTCTGATTTCTAACTTATTTTTTACTATTTATAAATTTTGTTCTTTTCTGAATTTTTGTTATTTTGAGCTTTTTGCTGGTTCTTTTTAATCCGTATTTGTTTGCGTTGTCCGTGATGAGCTAGCATATTTTTTCTATTTTTAATTTTTTTAATTTAATTACGTCAAATAAACCATCTTTAGCTACAGTGAAATTTTAGTCGCTACAGTGCAATTTCAGTCATAAGTCACAGCTTTTCAGCCCAACCGAGCGGGACCAAGTATCCCGGGTTATCCATGTGGATGGATCGAATTTTTGCGTTTTCCAGACATGCACGTACAGTAAATCCGCGCGCGCGAGCTGCGGCGCCGTCGAAGACACGCCGGTCGTCGACTTCAACCACCAGCGGCGGCGCGGACGGTTCCAAGCTACTTTTTTTTTTATGAATTATAAGGACGGAGCCATGGTGGTTGTCGTGGCCTAGCTCGCCCTCGTGCAAAACCAGTTATATACCAGGTCAGAGCTACTACCTTCCACGGACGCCGACTTAGGACACTTCCTGCTGGTAGGCGGCTTCCTTGATTTCCATAGTATTTTGCATCGAGTTGCTGCTCCGGCCTTTCGTTCAATTCTCGCCTGAGAAACTATACACCTGTTTGCAGTACTGCACAAGTAATTCTGTACTTCTGAGTTACTGGTCCCTGCTTGCCCTACCGACAGACACAGCTGATCAAAATGTCCTGCGTTACGTGGATGTGATAGTGAATTTGTGTACATACAGGTGCTGAGTAAGGCCGGCCAATGGGCTCAAGCCCAACCCGAACCCACCCTAGCCCGTACGCAGAAAATTCAAAACCCAACCCAAAGAACGCCTCCAGCAGCCCAGCCTAACCCGTACAACTCTTGCAACCAAACCAACCCAACTCAAATCACTTAAATGGGTTTTAACCCGTTCCGACCCATTTCCATGCTTCGGGTCCACCATATTACACTCCATGGGCTGCTTCCAACCCACCAGCCCAATGGTTGGACAAGCCGTCAGGCCGAGGAGGCCACATCAAAGCCGTCAGGCCCAATAGACAACAGGCCGTCTGCCCTAAGGGGAACACTTCTACTAGTGTTCAAAGAAACAGAGCGCTGTTACTTTTAAGAAAAATAAAAATTCACTATGAATTCGAAAACTAAATAAATTAACAAGTTTTTGACATATGGGATACGTTTTTTATTATATTTCTAGAAAATTTTAAATTTCAAACAAATTCCAATGTAGTTCTTTCAGTCTGTCAGGCACTCCTATTAATCCAAGCATAGTACGTGTATAAATAGAAAAACTTTATAATTAGTAAACAATTTCAGGGGAAAAGAGTACACAACAGTAGAATTTTGCAAAAGAAATGTGCAATTGTATCACGAGGTAGACTAGTTGTCTACTACACAAAGGTTCAGTCTCACGAAGAAGCAGTCAACCAAGCTGGGAGATCCAACAGAACATCTCAAATTATCAACAACTGTTACTTGAGCTCCAACAATCTCCGTCACTCACATTATACTCCGTCTTGACCTTCACATGACATTAAAATTAGTTCAACTCCAGCATAACTTGAAATATTTAGAGCATATATGAAAATTATTTATTATACCTTTTCAGTATCTGGGACTTTAATTAGCTAATCTTTGGCGTAAACTAAAACTTCAAGTGTTTATGGTGATAATGAGCTTAGAGTATCTCCAAGTATTCTACAACCACAGTTGAATACAGATTCGGATGACACGGTGCTTAGAGGTATTGCAAGGAAATCCCGTGCCCTAGCTGACAAGATATGGCACTTATCTGCGCTTATCTTCCACCAGGTCAAAATATTGTCATCGCCCTTGTCGATATCTTCTTCAAGATATGTATCAAGCACTGACTTTGGTTCATGCTACCTCACTCTTCTTTGAGACATATATTGAAGAAATTCTTCAACTCTTCTTTTTCCCGAGAACTGGTGAACCCAAAGTACTCCTGGCTTAGCTAGTCTGAGATAGTGAGTACTGCGCCTATTCTTTTTTTGGCTTATGGCTGCGATGTATGACTGAAATTTTTGAATTTTGGACTGTTCGTGACAGAGATTACGGAAAGAGATGCTCACTTGTGATTTTAGGTGGTACAGATGTTGGGTTTTTAATGTGTACTACAATTAACTTGTATACCCGTCTTGAAAAAATACTCCGTTCGAAAGTTAGGTACTGTAGCAAAAGCCAAAAGCCACTTTTAGAAGCCGCAAAGAACAAGCCCACTCATCATTTCTCCTAACAAGCTGTTCATATTTTTCAAAGTACTTTTTCATCCAACCTTTGGCCGAGTCTATATATAGCGACTCCCACGAAGCCAACTCACAGGTGATTCCTATTGCAACAACACAGGTTGAACCCATTTTCAATCCGACATCGATCTGAAATTTCTGAACCCATTTCAACCCTTTCTACGAGGTAACCTAATCCAACCAGTTACCCTCCAACCTATTTACACCCATCCAAAGGCAACCTGACCTTGGACCCAACCCATTTAACCCGTTTGAACTCAATCTATTAGCACCCCTAGTAGCGGTTCAGGAAACCAAGTTTTATCGCCATCGGAAGATGGACAAAGTAAGGATGGAATGGAGAGGCACAACAGTGGTGATGGCCTGATGGGACAAGAATACGATCGGGGGCGTTCGGAAGAACAATGCAATGCACTACTCGCCTCTTTTCTTTACAACAGTGAAGTTCTCACAAAGGAGAAATCCAAGAGCTCACTCAGTTGATGAAGCCCCTGCCTTTTAGTGGACACAACCTGAGAACGAGCTGCGACTGCGATGGCATCCGGACAAAATTAGATTAAAACCTGCAAGTACTAGTATATAACCCAAACCCAACCCAGCCTTAAAATCTCCGACCCACAAACTTGTGGACCACACTCACCACACAGGCCGGCCCAAGCCAACCGACACGACGGGTGTAGCCCACCGGTGAAAGGGACTTTCTCTTCTCTCCTCTCGCAGACTCGCAGTCGTCCTCCTCCTCCGGTCCATTCCACACCAACGCCGCCTCCTCGCCTTCTAGGGTTTTGCCGCCCACCATGTACCACCACCTCTCCCGCATCCTCAAGCACCGCCTCCTCCTCCTCCCCTCCTCCACCTCCTCGGCCTGCGCCGCCTTCTCCACGTCCAAGCGCCCCTATACCCGCCGCACCCAGCTGACGCCGCCTCCCCCTGCGGAGAAGCCCGTGGACGATGCGCCCGCGCAGGCGGAGTTGGGGCCGGGGTGGCAGAGGGAGAAGCTCCCGAGCGAGCTCCCCCGGCCAACCACCATCCCGTTCCAGCCGCGCGTGGCCAACGCCGTTCGCCTCGTCGGCACCGTCGGCGCGCCCGTGCAGCTGCAGCGGATGCCCGACGGCCGCTTCTCCGCCGTCTCGGTGCTCGTGCAGAACCGCCGAACGGACTTCCCCAAGTTCTGGTGCGATCAGCGATTTCTCTCCCCCCCCCCCTCTGTTCTCAGTGCTCTCCGTGATCGTTTGCTACTGTTTTGGATTTTACGACTTACGAGCGTGGTTCTTACACGAGCTGCCTATTACTTGAGAGTTGCAGGTTTTTGGTTTTAGTTGTGTTGCAAATGTATGTCGAATCGAGAGCGAAATTCAAATGGAACGAATTATATTTAGAAATTTGAATTGAGAGGAGAATTTAGGACCTGTTTGCTCTGACATTGTGCCGATATGAACTGTGACTGGAATAGAAGATCTCATTATCTGGATTTATTCTTATTTTGTCTGAAAATTGCCTTGATAGTGTACATGTAGGGCAGAATATGAAGGCACACACAACTAAGTAACAGTTTCCTGTTCTAATGTAAATTGAAGGTATCCCTGGTATTAGATCCATTGCATTGTCTGGTTCAACGTAGTAGCTTTTTTGTCTCGTTCCTAGTGTAGTTTCAGTTGATAAACTTCATGGAAGGAAAGAAGACCTTTTCACAAGTTTGGTGTTGTCATCTACTTCTATGCATGAGTTTCCATTTTTCCAAGTGTATTGCTGCATTCTTACATTGTAACATCACTGTTGTTTGATCTTCAGGATTCCTGTAATTTTCCAAGACGACTTGGCACAAGTAGCTGCGGCTCACTTGCAAGAAAATGACCTTGTATATGTTTCTGGGCAATTAACTGGAGATGTTCCGCCATTCAAACTTACTGACAGCCAAGCAAACATCCAGGCATGTAGCTATTGAGCATACTGCAGTATGCTCATCTCTGTTCCACATATGTTAGCAGCTCCCTATTTCTCTTTTGCACTTGACATTATGCGAACCTTGCCAGTTGATAAAATATTAGAAATAAACTATACATCGGATGATGGCTAATCTCTATGAGTAGCTCCCTATGAGTTTTACCTTTTACAGTTTTACGTACTGCTTCGCAGTTGCTGAGTTGCATTGTATTATAACTCGAGAAAATACACAAGATGGTGCTACGAATGGCGTCCAGCTGAATATATACATGCTGATCTGCATAAGATTGTTTGCTTGATGAAAAATTGTGTGGGCTAGTGGATTCATGTTTACTTTATGACCCTTCGGAATGTTTCTGTCATGGGCCTGGGTCAAGGCCCAATAAAGGCAGGAGATCAGGCACATGGCGAATAAAGTAGCTCCTTTAAATTAGTGATTAGTTTCCTTAGAGATAAAATTGGATTAGCTTAGATAATATTGTTCCCCTTTCAAATAGATTTGGTTGTTAGGGCTATCTCTAATAAAGGAGCCCAGGCACATCAATTTCATCAACCAAGAAATATATCAAAGAGTCATTAGACTACTCTCCTCTATTTTCTCCCTGCCCTTTTGGTACGGCTACTGGCCTTTGGCATGGCCACGCTGCTTGGGTTCAGGGCCATCTGATCCATGCATGTGACATTTTCCCTTTCTTTCTCTTACTTGATGTTAGTTTCCTTTCTTACAGTATTTGTTTTAGATGTTTGAATGAAATTGACTGTAAAACTGATTAAATGATTAATCATCTGTTCTAGGTTTTAGCACATTTGCTGTCGTTTGTTGATAGTAAATCTGCTGAAATGGATATCATGGTGGATGAAGATGAAGAGGAAGGGTTTATGAAGGCTGTTGAGGCTGAAAAGAAAGTTGAAGCAAAAAAATTCAACCCTAAATATCAGCCAGGCACAGTTTCAGGTGATGGATTTATCACTCTCAATTACTCCCACCTGGCCACCCCCACCCCTGGTCCAATACTTGATAAATTTGTCTTGATTGCACTGTGCTCAGTTCGACTTATATAAGCTGGCTTATAGCTTTTTTGCATTGTAACTGGTTTATTTTGCACTGTAGCTGTTGGTGGCTTTTTTTTGACATAATTAAATTTAAAAAAAATTAAAAATGAAAAAACAGGTTAACCCATCACGGATAATGTAAACGAATACAGGAAAAAAGAAAAGGCAAAAAAGTCAGAAAAAACGAAATTAAGGAATAGTGAACTAGAAATCAAAAGTTAGAAGCTGAAACCGAAACGAGCGGGCCTGATAATTATACCTATCAATAAGCTCAAACATAAAAGAAACTGATTTATCTTTCTAACATTACATAATTGTTTGTTGTATTCTTGTTGGGATATTTCTTTGGCCATAAGTGAGGGCATAACTAACTAACAACATCTTTCAGGCTCCTTTATTGGCAACTCAGTCAGTTTCTTAAGTCTTGAGTTTGGATGTCTCATCCTGATTATTAAATTTGTCGATCTATTAGGTGGACCTTTGTGCAATAAATTTGCAAACAGATCATGACTCTTTTAAAGCTATCTCAACTCCTAAATTAATGAGCAAGAAAATAAAATATGAAATCTCTTTGAATACACTTTTGTGATGTCCAAGTTTACTGTACTTGGGATGTTTTAGGCAACTGCTTATTAATACTGATTCATGCAGAGAAGGTTTTACTAATATTGAGCAAACAGTGGTGGAAGCTTGAAACCATGTCTATATTGCAGTACCGTACAGATGACATAGCTAATATGTCAATATGAACAATATGTTTTACAGTCATGTATATTGATTGGGCTTGTAAAGTACACAAGAGGGATACTTGCCAGTAGTAAATATTATTTCTGTATTCAGTTTTTTATAATTTGATTTCAATTGTAAATGACAATAACTGTTGCAATTCTTTTACGATGACACCATTTTAAATTCTCAGGTTATAAACACAGGAAGGATAAGTTAAACAAACTCTGGAATGATGTTATAGCTAGACCACTAGATTGGATCGATAACCGGGCTGAGAAGGAAAATGGATCTGTGAGCATGTTATTTATTTAAGTAAATTGCCCTCAGAGAAATACAGCTTGTCTGCTACTAACACTTGCATAACTTTTCTTTGGAAACGCAGAAGAGTGCAAAGTACCCTGATTTTAAGAACAAGGTTTCACAAGAGGCACTGTGGCTCGACACTGCACCAATAGCAGTGCTGGAAAAGTTGGATGATTTAATATTCAGTAGTGGTTACAGTGTAGGTGAAAAGAATAAACATTTTGGTGATGACATGGGAAAAGGTAAAATTTGTCCTTTTAAGTTTTGGCATTCTCTTCATTTATTTGTTTTTGGGTATTCATATAATTAGCATGTACAGGTACAAATTGGATGAAGCTTAAGAAGAGCCAAGATACTGCTGGTGTGTCAAAACAAAAACTTGAAGGTGGGTATAAAAATTGTTCTTTGTTCCTTGGAGTGCATTTCACCGTACCATGAATAGTAAAATGACTTGTGGACAATATCCTCGTTATCTGTACCTTGTCATCGAAGCTTCTGAATCTGCTCTCGCAAAAGTTGTTAAAATGCGCTCTTTGCCTCTCGCAGTTACTTGTATGAGCATCTCACTAACCATTATATTAGATTTTCTGCAATCCTCTGGTGGCATTTTTGGTTCCTTGACCACACCTACTGCTATATAATTTTTCTGAGTACGAATACTTTCCGAATTCCATGATATGTGCTACTTCCCCCTATATCTAGCAAGTTAGCATCATCCTAATTGGTTTCTACATAGCTTCTGTTGCATGTTGATACATATTGTGATGCAACATCAAGTCCGCTTGCTTCATTCACCCAACTAGATAAACTACGGTTGCTCAAGTAACGTTTGCTAATTTTTGAGGAAAACCTACCTTTTATTTTTCTGGAACAGTAGTAGGTAGTTTGCGACATGTGACCTGTTTTTGGCTGATGACGCTTGTCATTTTGCTTTCAGTGGACTTGTGGCAAAATTTGGTGGACAATCCGGCAAATTGGTGGGACAACCGATCAGATAAGGCGAGTCTCAAGGTCTCAAGGAACACCTTTTATCATAATCTTTCTTGTTTCCAGATTGGTGTTAAAACATTGTAATTCTTTGGTTTGACATGCAGTTGACAGAAAAACACCCTGATTTCAAGCACAAAGAAACCGGTCAGGCTCTGTGGATAGGATCTCATACACCTCAATGGGCTCTAGATGCCCTGCCAACTCTGAAAACTAAGGCAGCTACCAAGGGTGCTAGAAAACAAGAGACCCTCCTGTCATGATTTACATGAGATCGCCTGAGTGGTAAGCCCTTCCCTGTGCAATGTGCTCTGCCTCAGCTCTATTCTATTAGTAAATGTTAGGGTTGTCTTGGAAGAGTTGGTTGGCTTTTTGTGTAAGACGTGTAGCAATTTCTGCTTACACCAGATTCAGGTAGAGATTACTAAACAAAATTTTCTGGCTTAACCATCACCTTTGATACTGGAATGTCAGGATGTAAATAGCAGTTTCAAATTGATGCCAATATCTCCTAGAGACTTCACTCGTTCCCCTTCAAACTTAAAACGTCTAAGCCCCGGTTTTGCCCATTGTACTGTTTCCGATTTCCATGAGATGACTGCAGCAAAAATACCTGTGTTGGCTGGAATAAGCTTAGTTACAGTACTTCGATTCTGTATTAATGCGTAGGAAGGCTAAGCTGATATGAGGTCCATTCAAGGGGACCCAGCACTCAGTACGCCTGTGTCGCATGTGCATGCTGCACTGCAGCATTTCCCTTTTACCTGGACTGTTCCAGGAATCATGATGGGCCTGCAATATCTCTCGGGCCATTAACTGAACACGAGTCCTACGGCCTTGGGTTTGGGAGCTTGGAATGTTGTTGGTGGTTTGGTTACTTTCAGCCATGTTAGTTACTGCTGTTTCAAGTGATTTCGTGCTTATGTTTTGTACTTTTAGTTTCCACTGAATACGATATACTAGATTTTACATAAAGGTCAAAGAGATCCAGGGGTTTCGAAGACTGAGCAAGCTGCTAGCATTTTTTTCTTGAGAACTAGTACGCTGATGTTCTATTTTGCACCCTTCAACTTGTGCGAGCTTCTACCATGATAACTGTCTTGTCATGTTGCGTCGGTGCTGAGAATCATGAATGATCTTACCATCAGAAATGGTCGGCATTACATGATCATGATGGCACCCATGATTGTTCGTCCTAACACTTATTGCAAAGATCTCTGATACCCTTAGATCCTTGTAATGATGCGTTCGAAAATGCGACTGTATTGCAATTTAGACTTTCACGTGCAGTATGGTTCATGTAACATTGATCGCTGCAGTATCTAATCGTTTCAGAGGGTCTGCTCTTTTTGTCTGAAGTTTATAGCTTTTGACTGCGGCTTGTAGCTTTTAGCCTGTTCGTGTGAGAGATTACAAAGTAATAGAAACGTGTGGTTTTTGTCAATATAAATGAAGTCGGTACAGTATATACTACAGTTAACTAGTAGATCTTATCTTGAAAAGACACTTCGTTTAAAAGTTAGTTATTGTAGAAAAATCAAAAGAAGTCAAAAGCTGAAAAGGAACAGGGCATGAATCATCTGAGGCTGTCAACTTGGAATTGATAGATCAACATGGCTGTTTTTTTGACAATTGATAGATCAACATGGCTGTTTTTTTGACTTCAACTTATGGTTTCTGGCTGCAGCTTACGGCTTTAATCTGTTTCTGAGAGAGTACGGAGTAATAGAAACTCGTGTATGATTTTAGTCGATATAAATGAAGTTGTCATAGTATATACTATAATTAATTTATAGATCTCTTATAGAAAAAAGATACGCTGTTTAAAAATTAATTACTACAAAAAAAAAATCAATGTTAGCAAAGAAGAGGCTAACATGTAAGACTTGCCAAGCGAGCTACATGGCTAGGCTGAGATGTCAATTTCCAAGACAGAAGCGTACGTACCTATCAAGTGCAACCATCACTAATTGGTGTGCAATTGTGCAAACATCTTATCTTTGGGCATGACTCGATATTCTCAGGACAATCACACCAGGAAGAGAGTAGATGCTACCGCTGCTAGTTGAGAGTATCTTGAAAAGACTAGACTAAAAATGAAGCGCTCTCCGTTGCTTTCCAAGGCCTTTCGGAGGCTATGGGCCCACACTCACCGACTCGCACAACAGCTTGTGTCCCCTTAGTGCAGCCGTTGACCCAAAGCCTTTCTTTCTCCCCTCCCAGGCTCCCTTCCCATCATTGCTCATCAAACCTCTCGTCAATCCAAAACCTCACCTTCAGATGTTCATATCTTCGCCTCCTCATCCCTTAAATGGTCTCTCGCCCATAGTGTTCATGATGAATTTGCTTTATTGCTTCTTTTTTTTTTGGAGGATTTGAAGTCTAATCCAATGCTTGATCTGCGATTGATGCTTTTTAGCTATGGTTGATAATTTGTCTGTATTTTACGAGACAGCAATGAACGGAGATATCGACATGGATGACGCACATGGTTTTGAGCTCGGAAAGCCGTTTGGAGAATCTGTTTTAAAAAAACTATTATATTTGTTTCGATTTTCGGAGAAGCTAAATACCCAAAAGAACAGAGCCATGGCCTTTTTCCGGGGGTAATGCAACATTGGTGCTTCAAATTTAATGAATTATTTGCAAATAACCACGTTCACTTCAAAATGTTGCTAGATCGTCCAATAATTCCTTGTGTTACGTTGTCGTTATCCTAAGTATTTATTTTTTATGATTGCAAATGGAGAAATTTTGGCTTTATCGTTAGTGTTATACGGTGTTGAGAACACCTGCGCTTTGACATCTACCTTGAGTGAGGAATTAGACGTTTCACTCAAATATAATTGTATGCTTGGTCTAGATAATTGATTTTTCGATTGGATAGTTTATTATCAAGCGTATTAATATGCTTTGTTGTGGTCTTGTGGTAGCTCAAGCCTTACAGGGTCAAAGTTAGAAGGCACTGGATCTCTCATTGGTGCCAGTTGGGCTGCCATTCTACACTCACCGGCAGCAACCAAGGGGCCTCTGGGCAGATTAGGGTGTGAAAAAACGGCGGTAACTGACTGGTAAACCAAATAGGCCAGCTTGCGATTTTCTAAATCCTGCCCAGTTTACCCATGCCACAATTTCATCTATTTTTCTGTTGAAATGTGTATAATATCTTCTACTTTGCAACCTCGAATTGTTAGATCTGTAAATTTTCAAATTTGTGAAGTTGAAGAAAAACCAGATCATTTATTGGCTAGGAAACCGGGAGAAAACCACGGCCAGGTTCCAGGTTGAGGGCCAGTTTTCCGGTTTCTGAAACCCTGAGCATTGATTGTTACCCATCCCTCGATGCTTCCACTTAGGAAAGGAAGTAAATGTTGGATATTTCCATAATAATTTACTTGCATTGCAATTCGAGGTCAAGCGCCTTGTGCTCTCAGAGCAAGTTTAATAAGGCTGACTGTGCTAGCTATAAGGGAATCCATGTCAGCATAGTCCTATGTGGAGGGGAGAGAAAAGGAGAGAGAGAGAGCCAAGCCGACTCCTATGCAAGAGTTAGGCTATAGCACAGGAAAAGAGGCATTATCCATGCATGTACCCATAGAACTAATTGCTATACCCATGTATGTATTAAATTATCAATACCCATGTATGTATTAAATGATTGAGAGCTCTTGTGGAGATAACTTATAGCCAGTTTATTGTATGAGTTGACTGCATCATTATCTTTTGATGACATGGAAATGTATTGGAGGTAGCAGCTATCTATACTATTAAACTTGCTCTTCAAGTACAAAAATATTAGATGCTCCTACCATTTGTAACTTCACGGTTCTGCGAGGACTCCACTTCATCAAGGTATTCAGGAGAGGAAAGTGGAAAGGTCGAGAATTAGAGGTGCTTATTTGAGCTTAAAACTTAAACTTTTGATTTATTTGGTATTATTTAAGGTTTTTTTATTGTAACTACTGTTAGCCTTTTAAGCGTAATTAAATTTAAAAAGAAAAAGGTTATGTCATCGCGGACAATGTAAAAAATAAGGTAGAAAAGCTAAAAAAAGCTAGAAAATAATAAAATTAAAAAGTTAGAAGCTAAAAAAATAAGCTCAAGTGAGCACTCAACGAGGAGTTGACGGGAGGAACCATTCATGAATTTTGGAAATTGAGGCTCGTGGGATTGAAATCCCTTGTGTCTTTTTCTACCTATCCCATCCATACATCTTTATTTTTTTTTTCTGCCTATGGGAAAGCCATTTGGACCTAAATCTTTGGTTGCACTACTGAGGAAGGGATATCTATGGCCAGAATATATGTCAATAAGGCCATCATTTTTGCAACAATTTTCACGAGAAAGTGGAAGGATGTGATGCCGGTGTGACATGTTGGGTTTCGTCTTTGTGATGCCGATTTGGGCCTTCCATTTGCATTGCTGCCAGCGAAAGTGCCCACACCGTTGAATCGTCTGGTGGATGAAGCATGCACGACCCTTGCCACGGGATTCGTCAACCATTAGTGCTCCCAGACCCTAGCTAGCTAGTTGTAAGAGCAAGTGAATTTTCGTTGTAAGAGAGCGAAGACGAAGGCAAGGGGAAGACATGATATCTCTTATCTTGGTGGCAGCTAGGGAATAAATGATCTACGATTCAGCTGCCAGCTCTGCGGCTGCAATTCTTGTCTATACAATTTAAGTCTGACAGTATCAAATCATCATAAAATCTGTTGGACGTTTGTTCTTGTCACTGTCATGCTGGCATTTCTCCAGCTGCGTGATTGCTCCTTCACTCTTCTGACGACAAAAACGTCAATTTGCATGCGGCGGATACGAGTCTATATCACGGATAAAGGAGTAATTGTGGATTTACTACTATAAAATTGTAGGGTTGAGAATTTGCCTCACTAACATGTGAATATTAAGATCATATGTTAATAAAACATAAATAATAAATCCACAAATATATATTGTTTACAATAGCCAATCCTCTAATCCCTTCACCGAAGAGGACAGAACAAAGTTGTCACCTATCAATATATCTCAAATCGACCAGTCCAGATCGCAGCATCACGAAGCTGCAATCGAAGCCATCAAATTCACGATTTCATACTCTTGAAGTAACATCTCAACCAACAAATATCTGCGTGCGCAACCCAACCCATGGCTTTTTTTATTATTATTATTAATAATAATTCTCGCCCCACTTGGATCTCCGCCTCGCTCGTTAGGTCACTCCGATTACTCCG
This sequence comes from Dendrocalamus latiflorus, assembly GCA_017311315.1. Lineage (NCBI taxonomy): Eukaryota > Viridiplantae > Streptophyta > Magnoliopsida > Poales > Poaceae > Dendrocalamus > Dendrocalamus latiflorus. The sequence goes on along the minus strand of CM029647.1, from coordinate 8,303,386 downwards.
CCGCACGTCCTGATTTGACCCTACGAAATCAAGCTTCTGCATCTGCCATTGGCTGATAGGACTCTTCTAACGTAGGAACCTGATATGATCATTTTCTTCATGGTGTACAAAGTGTCAAAGAACATGGACCTCCACTTAAAATGGTCCACACATGTCACTGGTGAAAAAATGTTGGCATGCAGTAGTAGCCTAGTATCCGGCTGAAGTACACAAAATACTAAGGCGCCGGACGGGACCACCCACACAGGGAGGAGAGACGTGAGGCTATATATGTATATCTATTTCCAGAAACGGAAACTATGGAAGTGAGCAAACAGAGACTACGATTGCATCACCTATAATAGCAAAAGTTAAGCCCCAAAACAGTGATAATGCACGATTACATCAGCTTAATCAGCCCCGGATAAGAAAAGGTTAGGCTAATCTAAGGAAGGTTAGCATCTCTGTCCCTCTCCAGAAACCACGCAGACAGTTATAATGGCGCCAAAGCAATCATTTGCTGAGCTCACTTGTGTGTGCACAGCAATCTAAGAGCTTGGATTCTCTGCACCATCCGATCGCTAAAATCCAAGATTATGTCAAGCTGGAGACTGCATGTAATTTACTTGGCCACATTTGTCCAATTAATTTGCGGTACATCAAATAAATCATGATTTAGGTTCATTTTTCTTAGGCATTATTGTTACTTTTGTATATTCAATATGTTGACATCAATAATTGTAGAGACATAGGTCCCGCTTTTTTGGCTTATTACTGGTGGCTTTTGGCTGCAACTGGTGGTCTGATAAATAATACCGACTGATAGAAAATCGAAACCAAAAGCTGGCTGAAGAGTCGAAAAGAATGAGTCATAATCAAAATACTCAACCCCCTCCTCCAAAAATATGTTGTGACAATGCACTTGTGTGTTAAATTTCCCATGCAGCTACGCCAAAGCAGTTGTTAATAATGAACAAATCAAGAATTGTAGAGACATGAACAGCATACAATTTCCAAAAGGTTGGGTTGTCACAATAAAGTACTTATGTGGTGTCCATACGGTAATGCTGAAGCTGTTGTAGACGCAGGGTGATGATTAGTTAAGGTTCATTTTTTCCAAGCTAGAGTTTTCTCTCATATATAGGATGCTTTTCTAGTTCCAATTATATAATCCAAAGCCGCACAAAGTAAAAAGGTTACGAATTATAAAGAAAATGCCACATCATGTTTGCTAGACATTTCTCGCGTACAGGGCCATAACAACAAAGGAAGAGGAAGAAATTAGGGCCTGTTTTGGCAACGGTTACGGTTTATGACTTTTGGTTGAAATTTTTGAATTTTGGCTATTTACGGTACATATTACGGAGAGAGATACTCACTTGCGATTTTGGCTGGTACAGATGTTGGGCTTTTAATGTTTATATCTTTTAACTTGTAGACCTCGTCTTGAGAAAATACTCTGTTTGAAAGTTAGGTACTGTAGCAAAAGTCAAAAACCACCAATTTCGGAGGAAAAGAACAGGCCCTAAAGGTACTCAAACTAAGCAAAGGAACCGCCACTTCATGTATGCTACACATTACACTTGTGCAGATCATAACTACACAGTTACTCGCAAGGAGGCAAAATCATATCTCCATTTTAGCAATAATAAAAAAAGTGTATTTTTTCTAAGGCTACCAATAATTTATCAGTTATGATCAACCAATTCTCCTCCACCCTAAAGGTACTCAAACTAAGCAAAGGAACCGCCACTTCATGTATGCTACACATTACACTTGTGCAGATCATAACTACACAGTTACTCGCAAGGAGGCAAAATCATATCTCCATTTTAGCAATAATAAAAAAGTGTATTTTTTCTAAGGCTACCAATAATTTATCAGTTATGATCAACCAATTCTCCTCCATTATATATGCATCCTGTTTGGGGAAGATAGAGAAGCAAAGCAAAGCCAAGCCGAAAGGTTGAACAGAGGAGAGGACGCACCATGCACCGACGGAGGGGCCCCGCGTACCCCACTAGCTCGCTGACAAGGAAATCAATTCATTTCCACGTCACGGCGTGGATTGGCTTGGCATTGGCGCTATTTGATGGGACTTGTCATCAGAACCTACCTGCCCAAAGATACAGAAACAAGAATTTTAAAAAGAGAAAAAACCATTGCTGCAGCAAAGAAAAATGTAGCTACCTTTGTCCGTCCGTCCCCAACCAATTCGATCTCTATACGTTCCACACAGCAACTCCTGAATTTCTCCGGCCTGTCTCCTTCCATTGTGCCAGGACAACAACATCAACAGTAGAAAAGTTCACATGAAATATTACCCCGTTGGCCAAACACTATTTAGTAGGACACGACATACGTACATGATTCATTTGATTGGTTTTTTTGACTTATGGCTTATAGCTTAAATATTTGAATTCTGTTTATTCGCGAGAGATAGTATGCAAAAAATAGTCGCATGTGAATTTGACCAATACAGCTAAACTCAGTATACTTTATACTACAATCTTCCTATTAACCCTGATTTAAAAAAAATATATCGTTTAAAAACTAATTAATGTAGACAGTACGAGCGTAAACCAACTATAGGCTAGTTCGAACCTAGCCAATTCATTGAAATCTGCAAAGCACTTTGCAAACCTACATGCATGTCTTTCTCTTACCACAGGAAATGAGGTTTTGGAAAAAAAAAATTATCACCTTTTGCTGCGTACATGAGTTTTAAACTGACATACTAGAGTTTAAAACTCACTATGTACATGATCACATATATAATACTACACAGGTATAGATGCATGCATGTATCACCGGAATGTGGGCCACCCAGAGAACGAGAGAGCGCGATGTGGGCCCCAGATGGAACTGGGATGCAGTAGGCACGCTTGCCTCTGCAGCGCACGTACGCAGGCGCACGTGGCGGTGCATGCGGCGGTCGACACGTGCAACATCGGACGCCGGCATCTCGCACTGTCGCTCGTGTCAGAGGCGCTTGTGATTGGCGCTCCTCGTCGTCGTCGTCGTAGCTGCTGCTGCTCACCCAGACGCTCACTCCTACGTAGTAGTGGTTGCGAGTATCCGTGCGGCACGCAGCAGTATCGACCGGCCGCTCGATCCAGGCCATCGTGTCTAGAGATGCGTGTATGTATGCGTGCGTGCGACTGGCACGGTGTCATTCATGTCGTGTGGTTCGTACCATCTTTGTGGGTAGTTGGCATGTATGGTGTTGGTGACCGGGGTGTTCAATCATGCTTGATGGCCTGTCTTGCTATCTCTCCCACGTTCCCTCTCTCTCCCCCCTCCCCTCTCTGGTTGCTTCGATTTGACTGATCTGATAGCGTCCATTTAGTCCTGCGCGCCCTCATAATTTCCTGCGCTACCTGTCTGCTTGTTGGACCTCAGCTCAGAGCTAGCTGATCGATCGAGATCAATCGGTTCCCATCTCCGATGCATTAGGTCGGTGGACAAAAATGCCTGTCCACTTTCGGTTACATAGACTACATGGGTCGGTTTCTCTCTTGAATCGCCATCGGTAATAATGGTGAGGTCAGCATTAGGGTCTGCTTGATATGTTTTTTAAAATCGGTTTTTCATTTTTAATATAGTACTTAACTTTCAAACACAATAGCCCTGTTCAACTCGGCTTCGGCTTCTGGCTTATTTTTCACTATTCATAAGTTTCGTCTTTTTCTGAACTTTTGGCTTTTTGTTGAGCTTTTTTGCCGGTTCTTTTTTTCCCGTAGTTGTTTGTATTATACGTAATGGGCTAACATATTTTTAATTTTTAATTTTTTTAAATTTAATTATGCTAAATAAGTCTCTGTCAGCTACAGTGCTTTTTCAGCCATAAGCCACGAGCTTTTCAGCTGAACCGATCACCACCTTAAAAATTTCAGCTAAAAGCCATATCAAACAGCCTCTTAGTTAATTACCAAGAAAAACAATGACATTTTAGAGGTCGGGACAAAATGTCAATGGATGATAAGCACCCAGTGCCCCAGCAGAGATCTATCAATTCCGGCCGGCTGATTAATTAATTTCTGCCATCATGCATCATACAATCTTGACTTGCAGCTAGAGGGCATGCCAGGTCGCATGCATAATTAAGCTAGCTAGGGCCGCGCGTGTCGGTCGTACGTCTGATCCGAAGTAACGGGCGCACCACATGCACTGCCGCACGGGGCGGCGACACGGGACGAGCTAGTGGCCGCGGGCAGCCCAGGCCATGCGTTCTGGCCAGGGGTCGGAGTTGGACGGATGGACGGAGCATATGTTGGAGCTCTTGGCCGAGCAAGCTATCGGCCGGCCATCGACAGAAAGTCAGCACAAGTGACATGACAATGAGGGGGCGACGGGGCCCAGCGGCGAACGGGCGACATGACCATGCCAGCCAGAGCCAGTCCGGCAGCTCCAGGCTTGCAGTCCCCTCGAAGAGGGATGGTTAAAATACGACCGTGCCAGGACGATGGAATTGACCATGCAAAGCTCTCGCTACGCTGGCGGAGAGGCAGAGAGAGAGAGAGAGAGATCAGAGACAGAGAGAGGGGCAGGTACATACATGTGTTCATGTGCGGTCAATGAAGCTCGCAAAGGCGACCTCAAGTCCCCGACCCGGCATGGTGCGGCGCGTACGATTGATGCGGCCGCTCGTCGCGAGAGATCGTGCTTTGTCGGCTCGGATCATACGTACGCCGCGCGCGTACCGCACGTCTCCACCTGCCTCCACCATGCATGCATGCCATCTTGTTATAGATCAAGCGCATCGATCTGAACGTGCGTATGCGCGCACGGCGCACGTACGCAACACACAAGCTAGGCAATGCTGCTGCAGCCTCGCAGGCATGCGTCCCGTGGTGCACGTCCCTGGCCTGTGGGGGCAAGACATATCCTTGGACCCACTCATCAGCATTCGCAAGAGTGCACGCGCACGCACATATGGCAGCAGCGCAGGGAGCGGTCGGTTTCTTGGCGAGAAGAGAGGCGATATCATAAAGATCGGCAGGCAACAACTTTTCCCGTGGTACAGGTTGACAGGACGTGAAACTAGGAAAAAGGAAGCGATGTGTCATAAAGATCGGGAGGCTAACTGGCTTAGCTGCTGGCTCAACTGTACTTTGCAGCAGCCAGTGGTCTCTGTGGTCACCGCATGCATGTGACCATATGTTCCTCGCGCAAAAAGTTGAGCAGGGAGCGAGAGATGCATGCTGTTTTCCTTTGTTTTTTTATTTTTATTTTCGTCGTCTACTTGAATCTTGATGCATGCATGACTGCTGCTCCGGAAATGATACACACAGTTTTTTTTGTTACTACACCCGTACGATCCTCTCCTCACGTGAGCAGCTCCCTTCGGTTACGGCACTCCAGTGTAAGCCTATAATCACCCTCGTCAAGTTCCAACTATTTACAGATGCGTTCATATTATTTTTTATTAATAATTTTTTATTGTGATTAATAATTTTTTTGTTAAAAATAAATAATAATATCTAAAAAGTGGTTTTACAAGAAGAGCCAGGCGGTGAAAAAAATAAATGAAAGATACGTGCACGTGATGAAAGTGAGATACCGCTTTGAAAAATCGGGTGTTTGTATTGGCTTTTCCAAGGGGAGACAATACAAACATGGCTACTCTTCATCTCTAATCTCCAAAGCAGACATACTCCAAAATCCCAGTACCACTTGCCATTTGTTTTGTTTAAGCCTTAGCAGCAAATATCCTAGGGGCATAATGATTTGTCTATATTCTTCAAAGTTACAAATGGCGATGACGTTCTGTCTAGTGTAACTATGCCTATTGAAATGATGCGCCCTCTTGTCATTAGAAACGACGACTTTTACGTGCGTGTCGTCAATAGCCCTTATGCAGTTGTTGAAGTGCGGATAGAATCTCTGTTGCACGAGTCTCGGATGCAATGTATGGTATGTTGGATCGGAAGGTGCAATTATGTGAGCAGCAAGGGCCACCACACTTTGCAGCACATCATTGAATCTCTTACAAATGGTACCTGCGGAGTGCTCAAAACGGTTCATTCCTTGTTTTCGCGATCGAGGCGCCCCGCAGGTCCACAAAAAGAGGTCACATAAAGAGCACTGCACTTGCGAATCCGAACTTACTCCATCGGTAACTGCCCACCAACCATCGCTTGCCTCGATGTAGCTGGTGTCAGGGTCGACGCCAAGCCTCGTCGCACGAAGCTTCAATCCCTTCCATTTGTTGTAATCACGACTCAGTTGCTCTCACTTGTTCTTCATTTGCTTGCTGGTGTACGGCAAGCTGACTCGCTTTGTGAACCTACGGAGAAGGTTTTTGCTTGCCCTGCGTGTTCAACCATGAATACGGTTGGTTCTGTGCCTCCACCTACTCGGCGCATATTTGCAGGAATACATGTGTACTCTCATTGCTTCAGGTAGCCAGGGCCATCTGCAGCCATGGCAACTAAGTGCGATTGGAAAGGTGGTGGACATGCCGGAGCAACACGGTAGCTAAGCATACCCATCTTTCCACACAAGGGGAAGTAAGATATAGATGAAAGTACAAGCAAGGGAAAGGGTCAAACCTTAATGAGAGCATGGTGGTCACCAGGAGGATGTCTGTGCAAGGTGCTAGGCCAACCGGACGGGGACCTCGCTCGAGCTTGTGAGTGGTAGTGATAGAGAGGCCGCGCATACGTGATCGGAGGCTCCACAGGTCGCGGATAGCAGAGCTCACATCGTTGGCTCAACCGAAGATTGCAGATCCGTTGTGGGACTCCGCAGCCCCTGATCTGCGACTGCCCCATGGCTAGGCCGCCGTGGACATGCACAGGGATGAAGGCCCGCTGGCGGGGTGGGAGGGCCCAAGTGGCCGCCGCGGAGGGGGGTCACCATGGCCAGTGACGGGGGCGGAGATGGCGCAATTGCTGGACGATGGGTGCGGGGGCATCCGTGTGTCGGGAAAAGCGCAACTGCTTGCGGGGGTGGGTGGCGTTGCATAAATGCTGCTTCGGGGCTTCAGAAGAAGCTCATCCACCGACACACTGCTCCGACTGGCTTGGAGCTTCTTCAACCGGACTCCTTGTTCAAATTACATCGGCAAGACTTAAGATATATGTAATGTAGCTAAGCTGCAGGTAGCTGTTCTTAATCGAGGAGCTAAAAAGGATCGATCCGAGACAAGCGATTAGAGAGGGTCATGGCCGCGAGCGCATGGGTTTGCTCGACGATGCAAGACCAACAAGTTGGGTCGACGAGGAGCACCTCCACCATGCACCGTCGGCCGTTGGGGAAGAGGGCTCGCGTATGAATCACTTTGGTGCGTGGAGATACTAGTTGACTAGTTTTTTTTTGGTCAAAAGTCAAAAACTTAAAACCTAAACAGTAGGGTCTTAGTCAGAGTGCGATGCTCTCGCTTGAGTAGGAGGCTGTCGTAACGAACTCGTACATAGAGTATCGTATGTATAACGGACTGTTGGTGCTCAGCCTAGTAGGTCTATCTTCAGTGAGCAGAAGCAGAAACGTACGTACTCTATGCATGCATGTTTAGCCAGCCGTTTATTCAAGAGTTCTTATATAATACTTAGTTGGACCTATCAGCCTATTACTGTGTGTGTAGGGATCGGAGCAGCAGCAGCAGCAGGAGGTCCTCGTTCACTTGAAGAACATAAAGTACAACAATTATTGGAGCGACGAGACATTGGCGCAGACGTAAAGATCGGGTGGCAAAAGGAATGGCTAGTCAGGTCATGGGTGTACGAGGACACGTGAGAAGTTCAAAAATACGCGTGTGATGAATAATCGGTATTTTAGTTGGATTAGAATTAAATTTAGTAAAATTTTTTGGTGTTGCTTTCTTCCTTCTTGATTTTGCTGTGATCCATGACAAGTAAGAAGTAGAAAATGGGTCTAGTTTATCAATCTTTACCTACCTAGATCATTCATATAACATAATTCGAGATCAAGTTCGGTTTTGCGTTTTCTTACCTCAAATTTGAGCTTTCGTTATCTTGGGAGTTCTAACTCGAATTCTTTGTTAAATTATCTTGCTAGGTCATATGCGAATATATCTGAAAGACCTCATGCTTTAGATCCTAATGAGCAGGAAGTAATTAAAGTTTTATGGTTTTTGATGTTTTTGAAACTAGATTTGATACTCTTCAATATAGTGAACCAAATCCAAGAGACTTGTGATTGTTGATTGGTTTAGTTTTGTAATGCCTTGAATAAGTTTCATGCAAAATTTAGAAATGTTTGAATGAGAATTGAACAAGTTCTTGAGATTTGAGTTTTAATCTGAGTGGTTTATAAGTCTGGGAATAAGCGACCAGTCTCAGACCTGTGGCCATATTGGCCCAAGCGGCCAGACCGCCTTTGTGCCTATGGTCAGACCGGTCGCAGTGGTTAGAACGAACCATCTATTGCAATCTAATCGGCCTTGTGTTGAATATTTTTGATTTTATGGATTTAGATTTCTATTCTTGTTTTGTGGAGCAGATAATATCTGGTATTTGATAACTGGAGAAGATTTTGAGTATCGCTACAGGGAAAAAAGTTTCCAGAATTATTTTCCCCCTCGCGTCTTACCGTGTACGTACAAGACGCACGCGGGGCGGCACAGGCGCACACACGCGCCAAAAGTTACTCCAAGCCCCCGATACGTGGGGAAAGCAGCAGCAGCACGTACGAGTACACATATCCAGCTAGGGAGGCGAGCTAGGTAGAGCTTGTGAAGCAGGGCAGGCATTGAGCCGGCGACGGATGTGATGTATGGGATACGCCGCGCGCGCGAGTGCGTATCGGGAAGCGTGTGATGATAGGCGACGGAGGGGTGGTAGTACGTCTCTGCGTCCGTCTGCTAGCTCGGGCTCGGGCGCGGGCGCGCGCGCGTGTGCATGCGTGTGTAAGAGAAGAAACAGCGGCAGGTGCAGGGCAGGCAGGGGCAGCGGAGGCAGGGGAGATGGACGGACGGATGGTTGGAACTTGCAATCGGGGGGTGAGGACCAGTCAAACGTCATCTCCAAGGCCGCAGATCATAAGACGGACAGTGATGCGTCAATCAGCGGGATCCCCCTTCCCCCACTTTCGGATCACTTCGCTTCAGCGATCTCTGACCACTCCTAGCCGGCGTCCAGACAAAGCAATAATCTCCTCTCTCTCGGCTTCTCCAGTCTCCCCGCTGAGACAGGGATTGATCGAGTGTTTGGTTGGGAGGACAAATCAGGTTGATTCTATTTTTAAAAATGAGATGGTTTGAACAGGATGTTTGTTGATGAGATGGTTAGTTCAAGATATTTTTGGTTAGAAAGACGAGATGATTTGGGATGGTGTATATTGGTGTTTGGTTGGATGGATGAATGAGATAGCATTGATTAGGGTAACCTTGCGATGAGAAATGCCTTTTCTTACCTTATCTTTATTTTATTTCTTTTTCCTTATTCTTTTATCCTTATTATTTATCGCTGGTCCTTTTCTTCTCTTCCCCTTCTTTCGTTTTCCTCCGTGGCCGCCACATTCCCTCCCCCTTTACGCTGTCGTGCCTCCCACCGCATCTCGATCGACTCCAGTGCCTCCCACCACATCTCAACCGGATCTGGCGCCTCTAATCGGCTACACCGCCGCTCGCCGCCATGCCTCGACCAGATCTACCCTTGTCGTCTTCCTGACCGGCTCTGGCTCCAGCAATGATGGCTACATCCCTCATATCACGTGGCTCCGCCGCCTCCTCAATCGACCTCCCCAACCAAATCCTCTCGTCGTCGTTCGCCTTTAGCTGCTCAGGCCACCTCCCTCGCAAATGTCGACAGGTGAGGTGGTGACTGTATCCCTCATGTGCGATCACATGAGCTATACGAGCAAAGTGGGACGACGTCGTCGGTAAATTTGGCCGCACCGAACCGTCCTAAATAAAATGGGAATATTCCCACTCCAATCTCGTGATCTCGTCCCACCAAGTAAACACAAGTATGCCTCCTCATTCCGAAACATCCCATCCCATTTCACTTCATACAAGCAACCAAACATGTCATAAGAAACCAAGAACCGCGAGAGATTAGTGAGAGGCTACAATTAGCTGTCTCGATTTACACATGGGTTAATTAAAAAGCTATTTTACTGTCATCCTCGCGTCATTAGAGCAACTCCAGCAGGGCCCCTACTTGAGCCCTCATCCTACTTTTGAGGGCCAAGGGGCAAAAAACTCACTCCAGCAGGGCCCCTACTTGAGCCCTCAAAAGTAGGGGCCCCAATTTTTTAGGGCTCAAGTAGGGGCCCTGCTGGAGTGAGTTTTTTGCCCCTTGGCCCTCAAAAGTAGGATGAGAATGAGGGTGGGTCCTATGTGTCATCCCCTCTAAGAATGAATTTGAGGGTCCTGTTTTGAGGGCTCCTGCTGGAGTGTAGCCCAAAAAACAGAGCCCTCAAAAGTAGGGAGAGCTCTCAAATAAAAAGTAGGGGCCCTGTTTTGAGGGCTACTGCTGGAGTTGCTCTTAGAACTCTTTGTTTCATGCTGGTTTGAGACCTACCATGTACCAATCCATCCTGTAGTATCTTTCCGGTCAATTAGTTTTACACCCCCATTTAGTTTCTTACAATTGATCATGTAAGTCATTTTCGGCTGAACTAGGGGTAACGAAAACAGGACTCCAACAATTCAGATCTCATCCCATATATCTAAATCCATTGAATTATAACCTATGTGCCAATCTCATAGAAGTCCGAGCACTGCCTTGTGGCTATCCTCTTATCTCCTTTAGATCTATTCATTTGCTGGCTCGGGTCTGAAAGAACCCATCCTTGAAAGGCCAAGCCCGAGCCTAAGCGCGGCCCTGACCGATAAGGCTTAGGCATGACGCTAAAAAAAATAGAGAATCCCATTTTTAGAATAAATTATTATTCTTTAATATATTTTGGATAAAAATTATTATTTTATTAATTATAAAAATATTATCGTTTATTTATTTATTTATTTATTATTTTGCTCGAAAAATATGAGCCTAAGACCGGCCCGATGTCAGGCTTGAGCCTTGAATAAACGGGTCGGGCTGGCCATGAGTAAGGTCTAATCTCATTCCTTTTCTTACTCTGGCCACCGCAGTTGCTCTAGCTATCACATGCTCATAGTCGCCGATGAGATTCCCTGGAACTTCACCATACTTGACAAGCCCCCGACGATCGCTATCGCTCGATCTTTGACTGCAACACACTAGGAGACTATGCTGTGCTCCCGATGACCTCAGCAATGGTCTACCACTTTCCCTTCATCCTCTCTGACTTAGCTGCTTCCACTCTAGATCTAGGCCCGTCAGCCATCACACGGTCATCAACCTGCTCTCCAGATCTTGTTGATGGCGATGCATGTCTTCCTCAACCAGTACACAAATCAGTACACAATCTAGTGTCTCTAGATAACACAAATGCATTACGATAAGGGAAAATACTCATATTAATTACTAATCATAGTACTTACAGAGGTACATCCTTGATAAAAAACATCAATAGTAAAATATAAGAGACATGGTGCACTTCGAACCCCCTACAGAACAGACAATAAAACAAGTAAGAATTAGGTGTTAGTATAAGTGTCGTCAGACCCAAATTGCCTTGTAGCATCTGTTCTTTTAATTCCCCGAGATACCAGGACCGTTCGAAGCGGCCGATACTTTTCACTGATATAGGGATCATCATCCGGCTAATTGTAAATAAACCAACCCCAAATCATCATCAGACAACCAAACTCAATACCATGCCTTTTGCAAAAGCCATCCCAGTTGCAACAAACAACACAAGGCCACAAGGATAGGCAAGGGGGCCATTGGAGGTATATTTCTCATTTGACAACCAACCTTATGCCCTATCCAGTAAGCCACACATGGGACACAACTGAAAAGCTCACAACCTTAGCCAACCCAAACCAATATAAGAAGATGATTACCTGGGGGCCTCCATTTCCCCATCCAGCCAATCAGAGCTCAACAACGCATCCATGCCAATTCAAGGGTCAATGAGAAGCTGACAGCGGCAAAGTACAGCAGAGGGGAGAAGAAGGGGGAAAAGAGTATAAAACAGGAGTACCTGGAAGGAGACACAGTAAAATATCCACCCGGATGAACCAAAGAAGTGAAGTAGAGGGCATACGTACTAAGAACCTCCAGCTAATTAGAAGCATCACCCTCCATTGACCACCAAAGACCAATGGTCCTTACCCCATAGCTACCATGGTGACCTAACCCACAAATACTAGCTGGGGAGAAGAGGAGGATGAGCAGCAGTGAGCACGTGGGACAATCAACAGAAAGAAGGGGGAAATCATCATGAAACAAAAGGTGATTCCCCCATGCTCACCGCGTTTAGCATTACATAGTCACAGATCACGCCCTAGCGAAAGCATTAGACACCAAAGCTAATCGAGTAATCTACACAGTAGGAGAAGGAAGTCCACATAGTAGCACAGATAATGAAACTTAAAACCATGTAAAATGTATGTTCGGTCATGGTTAAAAACAGGGGACAGGAGAAAGCTGTGCAGTGTCTTAAAACATGATTCACATCTATCTCCTGGATTGGAGGATATAGGAACCTATCGATGGTTCTTTCTCATGATATGAGTGATTAGTAGACTTTTGAACTTTATATGGATAACTTCTCAAAATTAATATATTTACAAAAGTGGAAGAATTGAGTTAGGGATGAGGATGGGAGGATACAACTTTATGAATATGCATTTTGCGAATATATTTGTGAGTACCTTGTACTCACTCTTGCTGTTAATCCTCCTTGTTAGAACCAAGGTAATATGAGAATTCCTTTGGGTCTAACGAAGGATATCTGGTGGAAGACCACTACTATGATGACTTGGAAACTGTGGATTTTGGGAAAACCATGTATGTCCTTAATTCCTTTTATGAAAGTTGGGATGATTAAAACATCTAGTAGTTCAGCTACGTAAATTAGGAGATGCCGTGTCACCCCCTTTTTTATCAAATAATGTTAGGTGAAACTTCCATGAGGAAGATGAAATCAGAGGGCAAACCTTGTTAAGCCCTATGTGAGACATTAAGCATGCGTGTGATGGTATTGTAATACTATTGGAACTCTCTGGCTATTTTTCTGCTACAATCTTTGACATGGATGATTATTTGACAAGAGTTTATTGTTTAATAATCCACAAGACTAGTACTATCATCAATGGGAATGATGGTATGGGTCGTCACAACAAGCCCTTGTGGGTCCCACATGTCATTGACCTAACTTGGCCAGCATGTCATCTTACGTAGCAAAACCGTCCACTCATTTGCGCTACATGGGCAATACCACCATGTGAAACTGGGTTAGGGTATCATTTGAATTGGATTACAAAGTTTGGAGGATCAAACGTCTCATTTCATAGTTCGAGGTGCTAGATGGGCTTTGAAGAAAAGTTTAGGGTGTTATATGGACTTATTCATTTGTTATACAACTGTAACTGTTGCAATATCTATATTTGAATTATGTGCACCATTATAATCTGATCCCATCAAAATAAGTGATATAAAATTTTTCATTTTCTTTCGATTAACAAGATAATTTGTAGGAATTTTGTTTTTTATTTAAGGAATTTTGTGGTAAGATACCTTGAATATCACCGATAGTTTGTAGATATACAAATTCTACTATGGAATTTCACATGTCATTCAAACACTAGAATTGAATTTATAAAGCAATTCCAATTCAACTTGGATTTAAAATTGGAGCCACGATCAACCACGCACACCATACTTCATAAGTACGAATGTGTAGGACTACTATTTTTGGCAGAAGGAAAAAAGATCTATTTGTAACGTAGTACGTTTCCCCTGTGCAAAAGACACGGGTTGCGAAGCGGTGAAATTATTAAAGTTCCATTTATATCTGTGTACGAGCGTATCGATGGTCTATCCATAAAGCCTTAAACGGGGAGCATCAAATCCGCCCGATTGATCGACAGCCTCTTTAGATGTCAACTTTTCCTACTTTTGGGGAGCTGCATATGGGTACGATCTTTTTCGATTGCGCTGGAGGGTATATATATATAATAGTTTACTTTTTATATTATCTTTAAAATTTTTATCTCACATAAAAATAGCATAAGAGACAACCTTTTGAGTAACATATCAATTGAGTTGTCTCTAAGAGAACACAATCTTTTAATTCTTACTTGAAATATGATAATCAACACTAAATTGCATCTTTGTGCCTCTTTGTGTTATACTTTTGATCTCAACGCTCTTGTGTATTGTAAAGCTCAGCTCTACTGGCAAGCAACTACCAACATCAAAATCAAAGGTTGTTGTAGGTACAGCTTTAAGAATGACATGCGTCGTCTTTTTCGTCCAAAAGTGCTAGTCTATGCACCTGTTGCATCTTGGAGTTTTAATCTTCAGCTATTCTGTTTATACTCGTTGTATGTATGTTCTGGACCTAGACGTATTGAAATTGAGTAGCGCTTCCATGCTTTTCACTCTAACAAGAATGGTATTAATCTCAAAGCACACGAAGGAATAGATAATCACTATTTACCATCCAGTTCTGTTTTAAAAGTTGTGCAAATCATTTTGAGAAAAACATAGAAGCACCTTTATCTCGATACATTGCTTAACATTACTTCAAATTATCTCTCTTAACTGTTACATATTCTTGCACCGAAATCAAGATGAGTAATATTACTTGTATGTATGGAACATGCTAAGCTACTAGCTACTAACTAATTTGTAACCATATATCATGAACGTGTGTTGAAGATGAGTGCGCCTATAGTGAGTGGAAACAGCAGGGCAACAGAAGGTATCAATATTGAAAGGCCGTAGCGCAGGTCATGAATGCACCAACACGAACAAACCACTTAAATTTTCTCCACAACCTTCGTAAGATAGCATTGGTAGTAAGTATAAAAGTAAAATAGTAAATCCTAGAGTGCAGATCCATATATGGAGTGACAATTCCTTGCAACAAATCACATGAAGTGCTGAGAGGAAAGCATCTTAAAGCTTTCATTATTCGACACAAACACCACAACCAAATTGTTTCTGGAAAACATTCTCTTTAACTTCCATGAGGAAGAACTATCTCTTTGAAATCTTGGGGAAGGTTCTTAGCCGTAGTTCAGGCGTAACATGTCATTTCCTGGTCCAATTGGCATTAACTAGAACGTCTGCACCAACAACAGGTTGCAATGAGCGAAGAGACTATACATATGTACAAGGTACAACGCCCACCAAAATTCAAAACTATGATACTGTTTATGATAAGTTGGTCTTGCTAATGTTACAGTTCAACACTGACAGTAGTAATGCTTGGGCCATTCAGGTAACTAGACGATGGCCCACGCAGATTTGTTACATGAAATTTAGTACGAAATGATGCATCTTAGAACAGCCTTGACATGTTTTTGCCATTAAATAGATATCTTAGAATAGCCTTGGCATGTTGATGTGTCAAATCCTCCAAATCAGAAACAGAAGCATGTTCAAAGAAATAGTGCGCTACTGACACAAGCAGACAATAAGAAGTAACAACTGTCAAAACCTGTTCTTCCAACCAATTCTACAGAGGTAATATCACTGACAAATGTAATTGGAATTTTTCTTACAGGAATTTACAACAATTCAAATGAAGCGACCACAACGTCTTCTAAAGTTTTTAGCTATGAGATATGTCTGCGTATGAGATATGCCAAGAGTTTCCACGATGTGTTGGTATTTAGCAATGAGATATGTCTGGGTAAAATCAAAATTGTCTGTTAGTAAAACAGAACACAAAATAAAAGATTTGTTTTTGCATTTAGAAATAAGCTTCTAGCTAGAGATGGTCCAAAAGTTGCAGTCGGATGCATATGAAACCGAAATACACCCATTCATTTCATTCGTTTTGTCACCTCAGCTCTCATGACCGAAGCCTATACAAAGGAAAAGGTTTATCTGGCAGATATGCATATCTTCAACGTGTTCAGGAAATATTTGGAAATGTATCTATTGGCTGCTTGAGACCCAGTCGGATGCATTCATCTATTTGGAAATTTTCATATCCTCCGTAAAAAAAAATAGAGTTTGGTTCCAAATGCAACAGAAGACAAAAAAAAACACCCATTTTATATACCTAATTTGCTCTGTAATTGAACTGAATTTGTTTCAAAAACATGGTCATCAGTGTTTAAGTGCAAAGTTACACCTTTTGCACTAATAAATTGAAATCATTTCTAGTTTGCATTTGAAAGCTACCGGTGTAATTCACTAGGCCCTGATCGACTCGGCTTCGACTTTTGGCTTCTGGCTTATTTTTCACTATTCATAAGTTTCGTCTTTTTCTGAACTTTTGTCTTTTTGTTGAGCTTTTTTGCCGGTTCTTTTTTTCCCGTATTTGTTTGTATTATACGTAATGGGCTAACATATTTTTTATATTTTAAATTTTTTAAAATTTAATTATGCTAAATAAGCCTCTGTCAGCTACAGTGCTTTTTTCAGCCAGCTACAGTGTTTTCAGCCATAAGCCATGAGCTTTTCAGCCGAACCGATCACCACCTAATTCTGATTACTAAATATATCCCTAACAACCGAAATGGTGAAAAGATTGTTATTACTTATTGGGAAAAATGTACAACTTGCTTGCTAAATATTGCTTCATGCTCTGCTGAAACTGAATCCTAAGGATTGATTACTGGTGAAGCAACATGGAGTAGAAATATCTTTCCACCTCATAAAGTAATAGATGGCATCACTAAGCAGAACTGCAAGGAAGAAATTAGGTTGATGACGGAATCATCATCTATTGTTTCTCAAGTATTTGGATGAACTTCTGTTTTAGTCACCACACATTCTTATGAGACATTGAATCTTACTTTCTCAGTTCAACCTTGGCTCCATATATATCAAATAAATGCATAATTGAATAACAGATTAACAATAGAATGATTAGGTCATACTAAATTTCAGAAGCTCCATCCCTTTGGATCAGCGGAGGAGAGCAGTTGGAAGGGGTACAATTGGACCAACCTATGGCGGGGGAATCCATGGAGGAGGCAGTGGAATCCATGGGGAAGGCAGCGGCGCTCGGCGTTGACTTGCCTCGTAGCAGCTGCGGCACCACGATGCGACTATGGTGACCCATCTACGAGTAGGCCACACCGAAGTCGTGGTCAGTAAAGGTACAAACTGCTTGGGAAGAGAAGGGAAGGGGATTACCGTCGACGAGGCACAAACTTACTAGGGCATCACGTGAGGGTGGAGGGGTTACTGTCGGCGAGGATGTGCGACACCTTCACCTTGGCCCCATTGGATCTGAGAGAAGAGAAGAGAATTAGCAGGAGGGATCGCAGTGGCGGTCGACGAGGGGGGAGAAGGGGTCACAATGGCGATCGGCGAGGGGATAGGGATATGAGAGAAGAGAAGGGGATTAGGAGGAGGGGTTAATTATCGAACTCCAGGTGAGGGAGGAGGAGGGGTCACGGTAGGCGCGCTAGAGCAAAAGTAGAAGCTTCACTGGGCATTGGCCTCACCGGATACGAGAGAACAGAAGGAGAAGATGGGCTGAATAGAGAGGAGGGGATTTCACTCGGCGTGAACATAGGTGACAAAAGCCACTACCCGCGTGGAAGAAATCAAGCAAGCGCGGGTGAAATGGCAGGTGAAGGATTCCCTCCCGCGCTTGCCTTCGGCCAGTGCCCACGTTTGATCCACAAAACGTGTGAACATACGACGATAGAACTCCAATAGAATGAGGTGTCGTTGGAAGCTTCTTGTTTCTAGCGCTGAACCAGTCGCTTCCTAAATGGACGACTACTGTCTCTCTCTTCAATCTCTCTTTCATGTCATTATATAATCCTACGTGGAAACCTTTAGAGACAGTTAAGATGGACTATTAGAGATGCCCTGATAGCTTAGAAGTGTGTGTGTATTATCTTAGCATGAATGTTTATGTGAACGAACTGAATGCCGATAAGCTGGTTCAAAAAATTGTCATGATAAACCGTTTCGAAACAATGACAGAGAAATCATTATATTTATTTACTTGAAAAAAGTTTTATTTATTTATTTGGAAAAGTTACAAGCTATAGACGGAAAAGAATCACATGAGTACGTAGAAGTGATAAACTTGTAACAGCTTAATTCATGCTCCCAAAGAAATGTAAAATTCTTTTCCTTTGTTTGTAAGAGGCTAGCCATGCATCTTGCAATAATTAATGTACTTGGTGGTCCATGCAATATATGGATCACTGGCCGGCGCCGGTACAACAAAACCGTTGTAGTAATGGTCAGCGTTTCCGTAAGCGCCGCCGGATACATGCTAGCTCTCCTGTTCTGAATTTCTTTCTGCACATGCCACACCCCTTTAATTTTAGCTTTTACCACCGCCTGCCTGCCAAGTTTCCATCATCGATCCGCGAGCTGAAGCCGGCCGGTCCTACGCTATGTCTAAGAGCAGGTACAATAAGGCTTAGTCAGCAGGCTATAGCAAATATAATATCAACCAAATTTTATGTGGCAGAGAGAGAAAAGAAGAGAGAGAAGGAAGCTGACTACTAAATTACAGCTAGCTATAGCACGTAAAAATATGCATTTCACTCTCTTACACATGGGGCCAAATAGTTATTGTAATAGCTACCTTATTGTATGAACTATTTTTTTGAAGGCTATAGATGAAATGGACAAGTATTATAGCCACTAGTTAGCTATACTATTGTACTTGCTCTAAGTTCCCTTGTATTTTTTTTATTTCTGTTTAAAAAAAATTAAAAGGCTGGACGAACATCACGTTCTTAAAACAGTTTCTCCATCCCACTCATTTTTGTGTTGTCTTGAAATAAGACAAAGTGTTATAGCGTACATGTACTCGCTTCTCTTACTCTTATTTCACGTACATATCTTTTTTTTTACTTTTTCTACCGCACATATTTTTCTTTTTAAAAACTAATTCTTTTAACTACTGCTGTAACATTATTAGGCGATCGGTATCAGCCGCGCGGGTAACCGCGGCGCGTGCAGCCGGCTGGGCGCGCAACGCGAGCTAGATGGATGAGGGGCCCCCGCGCGCGTATGGATCATCAGTTCCCACAGGCTACAGTCGCGTACACTGCTCACCCAGTCACTCGCATCGGTCACAGGACCCTCGCCGATTGTCTTTAAGGGAAAAAGGAAAACCCAGCACTGACCGCCGGGGCCCGCGTCCTAAAATTCTGTGCCCGGGATTAATTACCCCTGGCCCGCCGCGGCGATGGCGCCCACACTCCACTGCATCCAACGTCCGCGAACCAGTACCGCCCGCAAACACAAACGCATCCATCCGTCGCCATGGGCCAGCAAGCAGCTACCACCACAGCCAGTCCTACGCTCTTCATTGGCCATATATATGCCCATACATACCACTTTATTTGTCTGTTTTGGTCATGCACGCTTTCGTGTTCTACTTTAACGACGCACATACATGCACCACTCACTCACCCGAGCTAGATAGCTTTGTTACGGACTCCGTGCGTGATGATAGCTGAAACCAGGTAAATGCCCAGCCTAGCCTACCCTACCCCGGCCGCGCGGTGCAGCGATCCGCCAGTGGTACGTACGTACGTGGCACATGCGTCCAAAACTGATAAACATGGAGATTGATGTCGATTGGTGGTGCTGATGTGCAGCTAGGGGATGGAGGACCCCGGCAGGCCGCGCAGCGATGGAGTGGTACCCTGCACAAGCGTCCAAACCGACTTACGGGGATGTTTTTTATAGATGTGGTTTATATTTTATAACAATATTTTATAGTTTTTAGGTCGTTCGTGAGAGACGGTATATAGTAAAAAAAATACAATTTTAGTTGATATAAATAAAATCATTACAGTGTATACTAAATTAGTTTGTAAATTTTATCTTGAAAAATACTCTGTTTAGGAAGTAGTTATATAAAAAAGAAGTGTCTATATAACATTCGACTATTTTTAAGGAAAGAATTAGTCAGATTTTGAAACGTTAGATGAAGATCTAACGTCCCAAATTATTTTTTAGAGGAAAGCTTGTATGGGTGGATCCGTTGGATGAAGATCCAATGTCCCAGGATATTTTTTTTGAAGGAAGCTTGTATGGGTGGATCTGTTGGATGTAGATCCAATACCTCAGATCATTTTTTGTAGGGGTTGCATAGAGAATCCGTTAGATGAAGATTCAACGTTCTAAAATATGACTAATTTTACCTTACAAACAGTCAAATATTCAATAGCACTTCTTATTTTTTTTAAAAAAAGCCAGTTTTCAGTGCTGAAAAGAAGTGGCCAGCGATGTTGCTCGGCTCGGGCGGACGGACAAGGGGATGTATGGATCTCGGTGATGATGCGCGGGCAGGACCCAGGCCGGCTGCTCTGCGCGCGGCGCGGCCGTCGTGCTGGGTGAAGTCCAAAGTACGCGGCTGCCGCGCGGCCCCGCCACGCGCCGAGCTTTTAATTTCCTTTAGGTAACAGGTCGGCTCCCCGACGGGCAGGCCTGCGTGGCGGGGCCGCCTCCCCTGGCGTGCATGGCTGCGCGCCGCAGCAGCCCCCGTTTCCCGCACGGCGCCACTCCCCATAACTGCACTTCGTAATCTCTCTCTTCCTGCCCCTGGCCTGCTCCCTACGTACGTACAATAATACTCCACTCCACTCCACCGCTACTCCGACGACGGCGACGCAGACGAGCCCAAAGCAGAAACGGAATCGCAGCGAGGGAATTGGCATGTACGCGCGCGCGCGCACGGAGCACACACGTTGCTAATAAAGTTGCGCGCGCCCGAAGCACGAGGCCGCGCAGCTGTATCGAAAACGCTCAGCCTCATCAGCGCGGTGCAGACTTTTCCACGGACGCGCACAGAGATATTTCCGGTTAATTGTCTGGCGCGCCTGATCAGGGGCCTAAGGCTTCCGGTTTCGTCTTGTAAAAAGGAAAAAAAAATAAATCTGCGCGTCGTCTGAGCCCGGCCGGATCCGGCCCGAACGGCTCGTGCCAGAGGAACAGAAGCAGGCCACCAGCAGAGAGACGTACGTACAGTTGCAGAGTGGTGTAGAGGAGTGCGCGTTCGAGGCAGGCGCGCCTGGCCGGCTCAGGCCGCGCCCAGATATCTTTCCAGTTTCCATCGCCAGGGGCAGCAAAAATTTACGAAAGAGCTAACGAAATTTTGCTTTGCAACTGCGGTGAATCAGTGATCAGTTGTGCTTGAGAGTTGCATGCGCAGGCTTGCTAGCTTTGCGCATAACCAACGTGTCATCTGTCGTTTATGGGACCGTAGGACCGATGGCAGATCAGAAAGTGTAAATATTCTTTGCCGCTTTTTTAACTTCAAGATTAATTTTTTTAGCTTTTTACTCAATTAGATATGAAAAATTAATAAGATCAGATACACATTGGAAATAAGCATAAAACAGAAGTCAACAATCCAAGAGAACAAAAAACAACAAATGGGTCAAAAGATCAATTGACTGATCTGACTGTAGGCATCACATCGGTCTAACTGAGCTAGACGGTCTGACCACTCAGATCATAAGTGTTTGCCTGGGCTGGGCAGACTGACCGCTTAGGTTACAACGGTCTAACCGCTCACCATTACAAAACAAAAAAAGGCGCGCCGCCAATTACTCAAATAGGTCCAACTTCTAATCTAGTGAACTAAAGGACTTGAAACTTGAAATGTAACTTCATCAGATCTTTAGTTTACTTGGAGATGAATGTTTAATACAACTCCACTCTTGAAGGACAAAGCTCCTCTTAAAGGAGCACACACATAAAATTTTCCTCTTGGAAACCCTAACCCTAAGTCTCTAAAAGCCTTTTCTAGAGGGCTCACCCTTGTATAGTGGAGGCTTACAAAAAACCATAACCAACATATTTAATTGAGTTCCATTCACTTACATGAGTTAACCTGTTAACCCAATAATATAATAGGTTTTACACACATGTTTTGCAAAGTGGGTCATCCAAAAGGCTCTGATAGCCCAAAACACTAATCTAATTCACCAAAGGATCTCCATATGTTTTAACATATAGCATGTAGTGCTCAATGACTAACCATCACGTCTTCATGCATTCGAACTCCCCCAAACCATCTCTACGTGCATTGGCCTCATCACTCGATGCAGCACATGCATCGCAGAGGAATGCAAGAAAATACAAGATTAAACACAGAGATAGAAGGAGAACTCCTTTCTTTCTTTATTACTTTCTCTTCTCAAGTATAAGTGATAGTCATTAGAACCTCTATTTATAGACTAAATGGAGAGGTGCCCATTAATAGGCCAAAGCCTTAGATTTTGGTCTAGGTTTCCCAACACTCCCTCTTGGGCACTCATCCGATACCTAGCCATCGTCCCAGCCTAATCCCGTGGCCCCCTCCCTTGTGCTGTCCCTGCCTCCCCGCCAGCGGTGATGCTGCTGTGCCACCACCTCCCCCTCTGCTTCCTCCTTCCCCGCTGCTGCCTTCTTCATCTCTGGCCAGATTTGGTGTCGAAGGCCCTCGCCCCGCCCTTCTTCCCCGTCTCCCGCAGCTAATGCCATTAGATGCGGCATCGCCGCCCTTTGCCACCTAATGGACTCCACGACGTATCGCCCTGCCGCCTATCCTGTCCACCGCCCTCCTCTCGCCTGCGATTGAGGCGACGCCACCGCTGTCGCGCCACCTCCACCTCCCACCGTCAATCCGCTGCTGCCCCGGTCTCCCCTTAAGCTGGAGGGCTCGGGTGAATTCTAACCCTAACGATAAACCCGAGCCCTAATCGTGTGGGACGGTAATATGCGAAGACGATGACGTCGCCGGAGAGGAGAAGATGCTGGCTACGAAAACGACGCATAAATCTCTATGAAGATCAAAAGGCCAGAAATTTTCTTTCCAAAAAACAGTCAACATTAGTACAACACTTCCGATATTTTATAACCGTCGCATTCCGCGTAGAACAAGGTAGATTGCTCTATTTGAAGTACGTTTCAACTATTCGATCTTCTATCGCTCGACTGCCACTATTATACGGTACACCGTTAGCTGCTCTCTACCAGTCCTTGTCCGAGGATCACACAGGGGAAAAAAAGATCGAAAATTCTACAATTGAATAGTTTACGGATGGCTAGCACAGTGTATTTTTCCCTCTAGGTTTACGGAATTCAATTTAAAGCAGCCGGCATACAGAAATGGTATTGATCACAGCTTCTCAAAATAAAAAGGTAACTGTAGCGGCATTACTGTACTAAAAGAAGTACTGTAGCAATCCTACAGCTATGCATAATAATAATGTTTCAATGGATATACCAACATGATTACTGTGCAAACAAAAATATAAATACATGTTCCACGTGACACTTTTTTTTTATTAGTACGCTTTTTGGTACCAATGCAGCAGCAGTTGTCACCACCAGCCGCTAGTAGCCCAACCTGACGAGGTGAGGTGAGGTGAGGCGGCGTCCTTTTCAGGCGAGCGAGCGCCCGGTGAGATCGCTCGATCAGACCATCAGATGTGTCGTTGTCGCTTGCCAGCCAAGAGGCATTAGGGAACCGGAATTAAAGCGAAGGGAGTTGCTAACTGTTAAGGCATATAGCAAAGGCGGACATAGCGAGGGGAAAGGGCGGAGTTCTCACATGCATGGGCCGGAGCCGGATGGATACCTATCACACGTAGCTTTCACCGGCCCTAGTTCTGGTTCACTTGGGTTACGGCTAATGAATTTTAGCTGCAACCGATAGTTTTCATCTGTATTTTTGAGACCATATTAAATTATAAAGATATCGATGTGGACAATATATATAATTTTAAACTTACAAAACTATTTAGAGAAGCTATTTTGTTATTTCGGCTTTTCTAGAAACAAAAGTGTAGGACTGAAATGGCGACAGAGGGGGGTGAATGTCGCTCGCTTCAAAATCACCCCCGAGAAATCAAACACTGATTTTTCAGAAAGATGCAAAACACAGCACCTCACAGAAAATTAAAAATTAATTCTGCTGAAATTTGGAACGCATACGGCACTGAAAAATTCAGCATAAATCAGAGACCAGCCAGTAAAAATTTCAACTGAAAATATCGCTGTTTGATTAATCTTCAATAGGAAGTCAATTAATGATTGAGAAATGCAGCCGAAACATGAAGGTCTCCTGCTGGCCGAACTGAAGGGAATTAATGTGGCCAACTGAAATTAATGCAGACCAAAAAGGATTACTTTTTTGATGTGAATTAATTGCTGCTTTTGACAGGATTAATTAGTGCTCTTAGTGCATGCTGTAATGCTCCTTGCCGAGAGAAGATTTCCAGTGACTAGAACTAGCAGCTAACACAGAAACTCGGCCAAACAGAGAACAGGCAGACCAAACCGAAAACGGCTTACAGCACTTGAAAAAAAGAAAATATTCAGACTCCTGGGAAAGCAAAGAAAAAGAAAGAGTCTTCTATTCTTTTCAGACCACAAGTATCAGAGTATGATCCAAATAGCCTAGAGACCTCAATTAACAAGGGAAATGAATACAAACACAAGAAATTCAGATTTTGGGGAAAAACTGACAACCAACAGAGACAACACCAAAATCCAAAATACTCGAGATTCCTAAGCTCTTTGCACATGAGATTTTGCACAAGGCTTAGCAATGAACTAAGGAAACTCCAAATCAAATCTCATGCCAAGATAAAGAGGGAATCAAGAACTGGAGCAAACCCTAGAAAAGGAAACTTGCGGAAATCAAGAACAGAGCATGCTGAGAGATTTAACCTGAGATTAAACTTGATTTGCTCTGAAGATTAACTAGCCAAATGACTTTTGGGCATCTCCCATGTCATAGCAACCCATTTTGCTACTCCTCAGCAAGCAAGAACTCAAAACACGAAATCTCAGAAATCAACTAAAAGAGGCATCTAAGGAAAAAACAAACAGAGAACTGAACAGAGAGCAGTTTCAACCAAAATCATTCATTCCTTGAAGCAAGATGGATACATAGGAGTCCCGATACGCATGGACATTAGAACAAGAGGAATGATTACATGGATTCTCAACTCATCTCCTACCTCTCCCTCTCTCTCAATCAAGAACTCCACTCAAGAATAGAGAAAGAAAAACTACGAAGGAGACATAAGTACAGACATCTCTCTGTCTCTCCTGCTCTCAACAACTAAGGACTCACCAACTAAAGTCTAAAGCCAAAACAACCTCTAAAGCCTATTTTGACTAAAGAAAACCCTAAAATCCATTCAAGTGCTCAAGTGGGCATGCAACCCCTCCTCTCCTTTTATAGCGCTTGGCTAACGGGTCTCCGCCCCGTTACGCCCGCTACGTCCAACGGAGCCCGCTCCCGCTTGTGCAGCTTTGCGAATTTCCCGATTCGCCCCTCCTGCACCTTCCGGAAAGCTTCCGCGCTCCTTGTCTCGCACGCCTCGCAACCACCTCGAGTCCACGTCGTCTTCGACACCTCCCGACTGTTCTGACCTCAGCGCCACCTGCGCCTAGTCCAGTCTTCCGTGTCTCAGCACGACTCCACTCGACGTCCTGCAGCCACACAGACAAGAAAGCACGTCAAATAGCACTGCTCGATACATAAAAGCGTAAATACCATTATACTTACCACAGATGAAGTCCAAACCTGTCAAATCAAAGAATCAGCGTCCTAATCCCATATAACCAGGTTTGACCAAGTCCGACCGAGCCCGTTGCACTACGCAACGTCAAGGTCCAAACCACCCAAATCAAACTCGACTTAGCTAACCCTATGTCAATACCTCCACATGGTCTCTCAAAAAGATAAAAACAAAGAAAAAAACTAAAAGGTGTCCTAAAGTGGCCTGTCCGGAGATTCCATCCGCCTATCCGCGCGGCGGGTCGGGGGCACCAACCAAACTCCCCTTCCCCGCGCCTCGACCGATCTGCCCGTGCCCGCCCGCACGCCGCACGCGTATTTTCATCCATTTCTTCGATCAGGTCTATCAACAAGATCATGCTAACTCGATGGATCGCTACGTGCTTAAAGCTAGCTCATCGCAATGATCGGTTCGTTTGACCACGCGTTCCACGCATGTGGTCTACTGATCTACTTGCCAGGGCTCCCCATGTCGACCGATCGTGCAAGATCGACATATCTTGGCGTCGCGCGGCATGATATGGACAAGACGTTGCATCAGATGCTCAGATCTAACTGCAGTCGGTGAGAGATTTGCGTCCACAACCTTCCGATCTCGTGCGTGCGGCCCATGACCGTCAGCACCGCGGGGCCGCTCGCTAGCTAACCCTGCTTGACAAAAACGAACAATGCATGTCGGAGCTCAGAAGCCAGATCCATGGATCCACGTACTAGCTAGCTACTCGATCGACCTCTGTCTTAAGCCCAAAAAGGTTGCACATACTTCAGTACGAGTCCTAGTAGCATATTATTTAATTTCTGGGTCTTCGGGTCCAACGATTTCGCAGTGGGATCGACTGGCCACTGGACTGGCCGGCCGGAGCATGATCTGCTGATCCTGAACCAGAGACCATTCATTCATGCATATATTCGAGTGAAGTGAACGTATCAAGCAACATTAAAAAAGCAGGCAACAAAGGGTACGTACGGCCGTGCCAGGTTTCTCTCCGGCCGGCGAACCTTAAACTTCGTGCCGGCCACAGGCCCCTGCGCGGGATAAACATGACAT
Organism: Dendrocalamus latiflorus; assembly: GCA_017311315.1. Taxonomy (NCBI): domain Eukaryota; kingdom Viridiplantae; phylum Streptophyta; class Magnoliopsida; order Poales; family Poaceae; genus Dendrocalamus; species Dendrocalamus latiflorus. The sequence continues at coordinate 8,276,829 of CM029647.1, read as the reverse complement.
GCAGTGCCCCACGCATACCATGGCCGCTTACCACATTTAGGGCGAACTAATTGCCCACAGTGCCTAATGTCTCCGATGCAAAAGGCCCCTGCACGGGATAAACATGACATGCGCTGTCCCACGCATACCATGACCGCCTACCACATTTAGGGCGAACTAATTGCCCACAGTGCCTAACGTCTCCGATGCAAAGTGTATTGATAGCACTGTTTCAGATTGTAACCGGAGCAAATGCTGCAGGCTGGTGTGGATAGGATAGCACCACGGATCCTGAGAGAGATCATATATAGAAAGGAGAGACAGACAGGGAGCTACTACAATAGATGGAAGCTCTCTTGGCCATCGGCATGGCCGTGGCATGCAAACAATCGTCTTTACTTTCGAACAGCCGCGGTTGCTGTATATCGTACGAGCGTGAGCTGGTACAAGTAAGACGGGCAAGTCCCCGCTCATTTCGGTTGAACTTCTAGTTTCTGGCTTATTTTTTACTATTTATGAATTTCGCCTTTTTTATAAATTTTTGGCTTTTTTTGAGCTTTTTTACCGGTTCTTTTTCCCATATTTGTTTGTATTATACGTGATGGGCTAACATATTTTTTCTATTTTTAATTTTTTTTAAATTTAATTATGCTAAATAAGCCACCATCAGCTATAGTGCAAAATAAGCCAGCTACAGTAAACATTCAGCTATAAGTCAGGTTTATTCAGTCCAAATGAGCACAGCCTAAATTTCCCACCATACCTCATGAAACATGCCGTGAGACTATGTAAAGTTCACCTCATATTGTGTGATTAATATTTGACTTTATATGTCATTGTCAAAGTCTGAGTCTAATTTTATGCTATTTGTTTTCTCTGATTTTACCGGCACGTGTTTAGCGTTTGACCGGCTATGGGCGAAGGTTTGACCAAGGTGGTTGTACTGGCTATGGACGACTGTCTGACCGGGGAGCAGTTGTACTGGCCTGTAATTGGCAGTATGTTTATTACAAAGCAGTCTTTATTTTGTTGCGCAAAGGTTCTAAGAGCGATGCGACCGGACAAATGATGGTGATCCAACCAGGGGTGTGTCGAGCGGTCTAATCGGTATGGTTGACGCGGTCAAATCGGCTCCCTTGTTACCAGTGTTTGGCCAGGTTGACCGGGGCGGTCTGACCGGCTGTTGATTGGTTGTCAGGACGGCTAGTGCTGAGCTGAGTGAGCTGAGTTTTCTCTTGGTTGTGTTGTTGCTCTAGGTGCTTTTCGGGAGTTCTTGTAAGATGTTAGTCACAATGGGAGTCAACGCAAGTGTTAGTAAATAACCATGTTCAGAATATTCATGGTTTAATTATGCTGAACAATTGGCAATTGTGTTGAGTTAAAATTTTCATTTGTGAAATTTTTGTGGTTTTTTAGTGCTGCTTATCAGGGGGTTATCTGACCAATTTGCAGGTGCGATCTGATCGCTGTGCAGAGCCGATAAGACCACTCTACATAGCCGATCAGACCAACCGAGTTGCCCCTTGGGCATTTGGCAAAGCAACGGTTTAACCAGTTTGTTTCAAGTGGTTAGACTGATCATGTTGGCTTTTGGCTTGGACACCAAACACTTATATATGAGTGTCTTGACATGTCTTTGCACTAGGTGTTACCTTATTTGGAGGTTTGAGTTAAAACTAGATAGCAAAAATATAGAATTTCCAGAGAGAGTTGTTCTGGTGCTCTACCCTAGTAGTCTAACTGGCTTGAGGGAAGTGGTCTGATTGTGCTGGCAGTTTGGCCCACCGTCCAATGGTGGTTAGATCAGCCATATCCTGTTCCTTGGCCAAAGGGGTTCCGGAACTTTTGAAAATTGATTGTGGGTTGAGTTTTGGAGTCTAGGTCATTACATTCATGATGCATGAAACATGTTTGAACTAACGCGGATCAAATTGTAAAGAACATGTGCCCAAAATAGCTTCTTGGTCTTTGATGTGCAGGTTCTTAGAGGTAACCATGGTCGACAGCATCAACCAGGACTAGGCTCGGGGATAAGTTGAGGTACGGTCAAGGAAACCGGCACAGGATGGTTGGGCTCAAGAGAGGCTAATGAGAAGACAAGGCTTGTCGAAGGGAAGGTTTGAGTAACAGTTCATTGAATGATGCGGTTGGTCCAAGTGACACGTGGTTGGGGGAACCAACACGGAGAGACTTACCGATACTAAGCCATTGGTGAACTTACATGTTATAAGCATGTGGTTGCTTGCAAAGGAGGAGATGACCATGGACTAGGCTCGAGTAAGAGGTAAGATCCATGGTCAAAGCGAGGGTCTTTAGTGATGAAACCAAAATACCAGAAATGGTGAATGGCCTAAAACCATGGCATTTGGAGGGCGTCTGGACAATGGTTTAGGTCAAGAAGGCGCCGAGAAGACCAAGTGAATGGAAACTTGCTTCTTAACGGGTTTGGGCTTATACGCTTTGTAAAGCGTGCATAAGTGTAAAACCCGGTATGTATGGGGTTAACGGATTTTTCCAGCTGTGCTAATGGATAGTATTTATTATGGTTAGATATGAACTGGTTGCTCTATCTATTTAAGTTGGAGAGGTTGGTGGCAAGGGTTTGTGGCATACAAAGGGGAACCAACGACCTCTCTTCTAGGATTTGGGTGTGTACACTTGGTAGAGAGAGCTCTGTCCTCTATGGTGGAGTGGCTATAAATCAAATATCTACCAGTTGCAATAGATCAATCTTGTTCATCATCCATGGCGTGTTCTTGATCTTGTTGATTTGGTCTTGTGGTTGATGTTTTTGCCTTCATCGCTTCTCTCTTGATCTTACTAGTTCCAAGAACATGTAAGATATAGAGATGTTTCATGAGGATCATATGCCATTTATCTAGGGACTAGTTGTAGCAAGATTTTGGAGATTGCCCGATTTGGAGGACTTTTTGTGAAATCGTATTCCTAGGGTTTTGGTCTCGAATCTTTGGGTGCTCTTGTTTGCTGTCACCTGTGGGAACCTATCTAGAGCCATATTAGCCATATCAAATCCACGAGCAAGTCAATTCTCAAGGTTAAATTTTTGGCCAAGATCCATGCGATTCTTGGATGTATTAGGTCGAATTAGGTTCCTGATATCCTTGGTAAGGTGTGTGCAAATTTTTTCATTTGGATTTGTATATTAAGGATAGCATCTTTTTAGTTTTTGGCTCAGGCAGATTTACAGGTCTGGATCAGGGGAGCGGTCAGAATGCCCTACACCAGCAGTCAGGTCGGCGGTCGGCCAGACCAGAGCTCCCAGGTGGTCAGGCTACCAGTAGGCCGGTCCAACCACTTCATCCATAGCGGTTAGACCGTTGCTGAGGGATTGAACCCTGTTGTGCTCCTTCGCTTTGGTGAGTTCTTTGTTAGTGGGCTAATATGATCTTCCAAGCTTACAGTAGCTAGTGGAGTGAAGTTTTGAAATACCGTCTAGGAGAACGAATTTAAAGGCATCATTCACCCCTGTCTGATTGCCACATCGGGTCTTATAGTTAGTTATGGCGTGAGTCTATGCATTGTGTTAATTATGGTCGGGTATGCCATGTGGTGTTTTCTAATAAGAGTCAAGTGTATGTCACTTGTGCTTGGATCGATTGTTTGTTCTTTGATATGCAGGGCACTTGGTAATTGTTGGCGGTCAATAGAAGATAGAGGCCAAGGAAAAACCCGAGGCCATTAAGGGTCACGTAAGTCCAAGTGAGGCTACATCTCAAGTGAAAAAGCATGGGAGAAAGACAAAGATCACGATGAGGCAAACCCATGATGTAATGTTCCATTGGATTTCGGTTGTTTCAAGTGGAGACTATATGGGAGGAGGCCAGAGTTGTATCAGTTTGTCGATAAGGCATTGGGCATCATGAACTTCACATTGGAGTTTGCTTCGAGGCGAAGAATCTTGCAGATCAGTGGGTGGCAATTGCATAAATTATCCAATATTGGGTGGAGAAATGGTTTGCACAACCGCGGCGATGGCCTAAGACTGATTAGGTCACATATTGGTTGATAAGCGTCTTATTGGGTTGTTGGAGCCATGAAGCGTGCAAGTGTAAAATCCGTTTGTATGTGAGTTACCATATTCCCCTATTTATCAGTGATTATATCCACTAAATGTGGACTGATTGTTAGACTTATGTCTTAGGTGAGGAGCTTTCACTATATAAGCCCTTACGTGTATTGAGAGAATATATCTCTGGTGCTAGATGAGAGGAAGCTAGGTTTAGATTTCCTTATGTTGGGAGCTTTGTGTGTGTGCTCCTATGGGAGCTCTGTCCTCCAAGATATGGAGTGGTTGCAATCCTTCGTCCCTTCGTGGTATTGGAAGATCAAACTTGTTTATCTTGTCCTCTTGTGCTTTTGTTTGATTTGCTTGCCTTTTTGAGGTGCCTTGAGGAGTTCTTGATTTCTCTCGGTTCTTTCCTTTTTTATGCAGTGATCCAACTTGTTATAACATGTGAGAATTCATACAATGTCATCTAATCATCAATGACTCACGGGCATATGCATGTCAAACTTTTTCTTTTTTACCTGGTTTTAATGCAATCTTTTTTGTTTTGGGTAAAGGTTGAAACTTTGGTTATGATATTCATGATCAATTTCCTGATATTCTAGAGAGGATATGTACTAAGTTTTATTATTGTGGGCACGGACCAAACAGAAATAATGGGGCATATGGAGAGGCCACTGATGGGCTGTCTGAAGCCTGAGAAACCTTTGAGATAGAATGTAGAATGTGTATACACGAATGTGTGATTTATTACCTAGCTCTTTCTCTAAAAAAATGAATCTGCCTTTTTCATGATGCCCTGAGATGCATATTTATAACCATGAGGAGGTTGCTTACATAAATACCTTATCGGGTCTGCAATTATAGAGGCAAACATGTCATTTCCCCTGTAACAACCCTTCAGAGCCAACTACATGGTTACATGCTTAATGTGCCTTTTGGTGCAGTGGGCCAACTGAGCTAAGGTGGGGGCCACTCCCCTAACATTCATCGTGTTTGGATCAGTGGTTTAAGAGTTAGCAATTTTCTTAGTCTTGAACAATGTTGTTTTGCCTCTATTCGTAGAGCGGTCTGATCGCCCTTATGATCTGGTCCGATCAGCCGAGCGGTCTGACTACCCTTTGACTGCCAGTCAGACTAGTGAGACTGAAAGTCTCGGTAGGTTTGTGATCTTTAGCTCTTAGCTATGGTGAAGTTTGTTGGTTTGTATTTTTCATTGCATCGTTTTGCTAACATAAGGGGAAAGATTTGAAGAAGTTATCCATTCCTCTCTGACCTGTCATACCCGATCATTTGCATGTAGTACGTTTGCAAAATACCATTGAAAGGAGTACCTGCTTATGATGTAGCATTGTTCAATAACAACTACTAGTACGTACGCACTTAACCAATCACCTCAAGGAGAAATTAAACGGAAATGGATGAATGTGTATACGTAGCGACTTACTACAATCAGCTAGCGAACCGTTAAGAAGGGAGACACCAAAATCAGGGGCGGAACTAGACCAAAAATAACCGGGGTTCACCACTTCATCATATATATAACAACATATATAATTTTCAATCAATTTTGTGCCTAATAGTAATATATCCGGTAATTTTTAGCATTAATACTTCAATACGACCGATACCCGTATATGATAATAAAGAAGTAATGATCAAAATGCTTACCAAAATAAATAAACCCGATAATAATATTGGTTAGTTGCAACAAACTAAAGTAACTAAGTGTGAAATCTTAGACAAAAACGTTGTTCGGCATTAGTAAAATACATCATCCGATCTCATTGGCCTATAAAAATAAAATTACTTAAAGTTTTTAACTAAAAAATAGAATGATCAAATATAAATAAAAGCATTATTTTTTAATATTTGTGTTCTTTCAAATTCATAAAGCAATGAACTACAATATCATTGATAATTTTTTATAATTATTATTTCTCTACATAACAAATAAGTCTATCATTCATCGAAACATCATCAAAAAATTGGAAAATGTCAATTAGATATTTGTATGTTCAACAATTCAAGAATAATATAATAGAAAATACATTAAGTGGTTTACTTACTTAACTGTGATCAAATTCTACATTTTCATCTAATTTGCAATGAGCCAGGACAATATTGCACAAATCAAAATTGAAACACTAAGTCTTAAACTTATAATTTGACAAAAACAATCAACAATCATCACATTGAAACCCCAGCTCACAAATGTAGCCCCTATTCTTAAAATAAATTGGAATAATTGACAAAAATTTAGAGCAAAATACATACTCACTAGGTAGGTATAATTTCCTTCGACCGACAAGAGCACGAGGCAATAGGGACCATGCGGCACTGTAGCCAGATGGCAAACGAGAGCCACTGATGGCATCGATTTCTCTTGTTTTCTTGTGAATATTTGCTGCTTGGCTGGGTGTGGCTGTAGTGGGTGTGATGCGCATCTTCTGCACGACCTTGCGTGATGAACATGCGTAGAGGGCTGTGTGAAGTGACACGCTTCAGGATCGATCAAATAGACAACATGACCTGTTGTGGTCCTGCCTCTTGGGCCAGGTGCTGCAGCGACCTCGTGTGCTGAGGGACAGTGGAGATTCCTCGTGGATTATTGCTAGTTACTGAAAATTTAGGCTGCTAGTATTCCCTTCGTTTGGCTTCAAAGAAGATACCGGGTGCACCGAGTTTAGGTTAGAGGGTTCACGCATGGAATAGAGATATTAATATCTGTAAAAAAGATTTTTGGACCCGGTGTCCTGTGACACCGGGCCTCATGTTATGGCTCCGCCCATGACCAAAATTACTTAGGAGGACATGCTATACAAAATTGCACTTTGCAAAATCATTCACGAGTTCTAAAACTCTTTTTTTATTGGAACATTAGAATATATCTATTATATACTAAAAGCTCATGGTATGTGATTTACAGTTGCTAAGAAAAAAGAAAAATACGTCTGAATTTCCCCCAAAAAATATTTGTCCCTTACTCTCATGGACCCTAATTAAAGTCAAATCATAGACCATTGGATGGTATTAGAAAAGAAAGAAATATCCTAGAATTCTTAAAAAAGTAAAACATCTAGCTTTTAATATGGTGAATCATAATTAAAAATGCTATTGTGGCCATTAGATGTTATTGCTTAGGCCTTGTTCATTTTGGCTTCAGCTTCTGGCTTCCAGAAGCCAGAATAAATATATTGTTTTCTTAATTTCAGATTTTTTGGCCTTTTGTTTGCCTCTTTTTTCTTTGCATTGTCTGTGGAGTATACCGGTGTTTTTTTCTCATTTTTCTTTAATAGACTTAGGAAAAGTTAATAGCCTTTCCAGTATAATTTCAGCCAAAAACCAATAGATGGAAGCTAGAAGCTACTAAAAAAAACTAGATTGAACAAAGCTACATCCTCTAACCTCCGAGCGCCACTTGAGCCATGGTGATCCCCTATGTGCTCCTTGTCACCGGCGATCGCCCTTGGAAAGTCTGCGGCCGCCTGATCCAGATTCCATGACAAGAAGCTCCCCAAATGTCGAAAAAAAATGCAGATCAAGTCCCCCCCCTTTAGTCTCAAAATCACTAATTTGAGGTTGCCCTCAAGAAGCTTTTCTCATGGAAAGCCTTGCGATCGTGACATATGGACGTTTCCTCTCATTCTCATGACGACACGAAGAGCATGCCCTCTCCTTCCTATGTGCAACACATGGAAGAACCAGGTCTCCAATTCGAGCCCATTGTGTCTTTGTTCTCCAAACCCAAACCACGTCGTCTTCGTCCACCAACCCTATCGTGACATTCTGGTGCCGACTCCGCACCACCGAGGAGATTGTGTTGCTACTGATAGAGCTCATGCCACCGCCAGAAGATGAGCTCGTGCCATTGTTGGAGGATGAAGCTTATGCCGTTGGAGGAGCTCAAGCCGTCGTCACCGGAGGGGGAAGCTCTTTATTGACCTAACCCTACTCTTGAATTTCTTTTGAAATTGAGTTATATTTTCTAAAACCGATTCGAAATTTCTTGAAATTGATTTGGATTTTCTCGGAATCTAGTTGATTTTTTTTCAAAATATAGTTGATTTTTTTAACCAAAGACAAGCTTCCCCTCATGCGACACTAGATTTTCTGAGTTGAAATTCCATGACTTGAATTTTTACCGAGTTGAAAATTATCAGAAAGGAAGGGGAAAAGAAGGGAGGGAAGGCTTGGGAATGGGACACGTGTCTCGTGGGGGTGGCATGCCCGTGAGTGTTGATGCACGTGGTTAACCGCTTCCTTCTTTGGCTTGGTCGCAAGGGTTTATCTGTATTTTTTTTCTTTTTCGGAGATCTTTATATAAACTCTAGGTGTCCATTTTTGTTAATGAAATTAGAGAACCAGGGCCTTCTTGCCTTTTTTTTAAAAACCACTTATCATACTATATTATACTATTTTTTGGCTTCTAGCTTTTAGAAGCTAAAAACAGTTTAGAACGCATTAGCTTCTTAGCACTGTTTTTTTTCTTTTTTCCTTTGCACTGTTCATAGAGATATAACGGCGTTTTTTATTTCCTCCTTTTGATTTATTTTTTTAATTGAATACCTTGAAAAAGGTAACAACCGCTATAATACCATTTTAGCTAAAAGCTACTAGCAACAACTGTTTGGAACCACGCCGTGTAGATGCCTTGACCTATGGCAACTACTCCCTCCTTTCCTCAATAGATGTCATTCTACCATTGTACGCTATAACCAAGACATGTATCTAAAAGACCATGCTTGTTCTTTTTGGCTTCAGTTTATAGCTTTTAGACTGATTGTGTGAGAGATACAAAGTAACAGAAATCCACGTACGATTTTAGCTAATATAATTGAAGTCGTTACAGTATGTACTACAATCAACTTGTAGGTTCCATCTTGAAAAGACACTCCATTTAAAAGTTAGTTATTGTAGAAAAGTTGTAAAATAGTTTTTAGAAGCTGAAAAAAACATGCCCCAAATTACCCTCTTTCCCCAATTGTTGCTCTTGGATGATGCGTTACCTTAGTCTATGGTAGTAAATAACCTTAGGAATAATGAATGATAGGGATATGCAAAGGAAAAAATTATATAAAGTTACTTCGAAATTGTAGAATAATATGTATTTAAGAATAAATTTTAGAAGTTACAATGACATGTATTCGAAAACGGAGAGTATACAACTGTACTTGTTTGCCGTACTTCTATGACATCACTAGCTATCCCCTTCGAGTCAGAAATCAAGGGTGAATTGAACGTATCAAATCACTCAGCCCAAGTGGTAAGAATGTGTTTATTTTGGTATGGGAACAAAAAATGACTAGGCAGGTTGCACTTCCATGTGGACCCTCCCAACAGTATCGCGTGATCCATCTGCATCTATCCTTTTCAATCGGTAAAGGCATGGCATACTTTCAATCCGACAACGAGTTCTGAAACAAAGCATCCATGTAGCAACTAGCTGAAGCAACCAAACAAAGTTGATCAATTAGCTAGGAGGCTCGAATTCAATCGCTTACTTGCCCACACTCATACCACCTCCATCTTTAATTGAGAACAAAGATGGCTGGTTTGCTGGAAGTTGTCAATTTCTTCTAGAAGCCAGAAACACGCTATCTTTTGAAAAATTCTAATTTGAAAAAGAGGAGAGAATCCATAGTCACTCTCAAAACGGTCAATGGGAGTTGCTCGATCGATTGGGCCACGCTTTCCCTACCCTTTCAAAAAAAAAAAAAAACATTGACATAAACCGTGAAGCAAAAGGAAAGAAATTAAAGAAGAGAAGAAGATTCAAGTTAGGTTAACCGTGCATCGATCTAACAAAGCCTCTCAACTCCAGCTTGCACATATACGCAACTAGCTAGCCAATTAAAGGTCTTGTTCCAGAAGTTTTTGCTTTTGGTTTTTAAAAGACGATTTTTGAATGAAGTAACGCGTTAAGTTAGTTTCTATAAATTGTTTATAGTAGTTACTGTATGAACCGTTTTAAACGAAATGGTTTCTCAATGTGAGTGTTATTTACTCCTTTAATTACTCCTGTAATCAGTCAAAAGTTAAAAATCACAATATTTTTAATCCGAACTTAAGCCAACCGTGCATGTAGTAGTGTACCAATCCGGCCATACCTCTCCAAGGAAGGATCGATCTTAAACTGCAAGGCCACGGTACGCCGCGACGTTGGTGGCAAGGGACAAATTAATTGTAGCCATCTCGTCTCCGATCGAGCTAGCGCGCGGCGGGGCCCGCCGGCGCAACCGATAGATGCCACTGTTCGGAGATTGGAACATCTCGGCGCCGGTGGAGGCCCCGGCCGACGTGGACCGTCGATGGAGATATGATGGAGCCCCGGCCCGGCCGGCGGTGAGCGGAGGGGTATCGGACAATGTAACTTGCTGCAGGTGTAGGCGAGCGCGGCTTGATCGATCACCAGAGTTGTTGCTAGTTGTGCCACTTGCACTTGGGGACACAACATATCTCTATATTCCGGCTTCACGTGGCCGCGCGCGCCAAAGGGAAAATTCGGCCAGCCGGGCATTTATTTACCCGATCCATCCGTCATGCCAAGGGGTGACAAAAAAAAAAAAAAAACTGCTTCGAGACTCACAAGCTGACTCGACTCATTAAAGGTTCGGCTTATGATATAAACGAGTTACGTCGAGTTAGGATTTCAGCTCGATCCATTAACGAGCCGAGTCGGTTCGTAAGCCGCTCGCTGAGCTTGGTAGGCTCGTGTCGTCATACTCACCTAGCCACTCTGTCATGGAAGGTCTCCCAGTGTGGTAATCTTCTAACTCTATTAATGTCATTTTTGGATCCACTTGCGTGTGATTAGTTTTGCATTGAGGGATGTTGTGTGGTGAAAACAAGGGAGAATTAAACGTTCTTTTTATAGTTACGTCTATACAAAATCTGTAAAATTCTAAATAAATTTTACTAGAAGCATCCCCAATCCGGAACTTAACCTGAAAGTTACTACGCAATACAGTAGAAATGGTAGAGTTTAGTGTACTGTGTTATTCTAGATGTTTTAGAGCAGCTTACAGCCGAGTATCTTTTCATAGACAATTCAAGTTCAAGTGGCTCAAATTTGAATCTCGATTGTGTTGTTCCCAATTCTCCATCCACGAACCTAGTGTAACACATTACACATGTGTTGGTGATGGGTGTGCATTGGCTACATAGGTTCGCATGTTGCTCTTCGGCTGCTGAAAGACTCCTTCAGAGTCACCATAGTGGTACTTTTTCATAACTTTGCGTTGCTGTTTTTTTTACTCAAATTTAGCATCACTCAAATGAAAATTTATAGAGCACTTACAAATTTTCCCGCCTCTAGAATAATCTTTCAAGAGGAAATATTGGGGTGATCAAGGTTCTTCAGAACTTGTTTCCAAAGCCTGGGCGATTGCAATTCATATATTCTGATTTAGGCAAGCCTATCGAGCCAAGTTGAGCCACCTTTTAAGCTCGTTAATCTAACAAGCCGAGCTGAGCCACTTTCTTAATGAGCTTTACATGGCCAAGCCGGCTCGATATCCACACTTATCCATGCCATAGCTGCATGCAAGTGTGCAAGATAATACTGTATTCTTTTGGTCTTTTAGCTTTTTTGACAGTCGAAACAAATAAGGCGGTTTTTTGACGCGGATTTTTAAATGGTTTTTTGAGATCAAAATCACGTACGTTATCTGTGTTGACGTCTTCACCGTTTACTATTATTTTAAAAAAATAAAAACAAAGACTATCAACCATAATCAAAATCTATAAGCTGCAGATAGAAAACAGGTCCTTAGTGCGTGCGGACCTATCGACGGGAGTGCGTGATTGCTGTTGTTCGGGTCCAGCTTGACACGGACTGATCAAGGGACACCCTCACATTCACAAGTGACAGGAAGTATTAGCCACACATATTGACATGCACCACCCTTTCAATCGGTGCACATATATTAAAGCACAAATGAATGGTAGATTTTATCTACATACCGATTTACTCATTTAAGCTTCACTTTCTGACTTCTGACTTTTAATTCTAAAAGACCAAATATAGCAACAAAAGGAAGATGAATGGTGTCTCAAAATTTTCCCCAAATATTCATCAACCCTCCATTTTAGTAGCTACAGAGTTATAAAGATAATGATGGAAAGCCACCACAGAAATTAACAAATCGAGACACTGAAAACCCATGAAAACATAAGAAAAACAGAACTACCACCGTTGAAATTGTGGTACTACAGCTTGGTACAGTAACCACATACTACCGCTACAGTATCGTAGTATTTCCGTTGCTACAGTAAAATCAGGGCGAATAGTGTTTTCAACACGATTTCAAAAAGCAAAATCGAAAGAGCTTTGATTCGTATATCCAAATGACGTGAAAATTTGTAGGGATCTACTCTAAACTGTTATGAACATATTCGAACAAATAATCATGAAAATCATGGCCAAAGTAGAGACCTTTTTTAGTTTGTTGGAAAGGCGCACCAAAACCGAGCCAAAATCTAAACGGTTAATACAACTTACTCGTGGGTAGCTGATGGCCAAGATGGCTTTAGATATGTTTCCACATGTCTCAACAAGCAAGAACATGAAAGAAATCATGTCAAAAAACTCTCGGATCAACAAATTACACATTGAGGCCAAATCAAGCAAAATTGGATTTTCTCGTGAGTTTTACTATCCAAGTGCCTAGATGGGTGGATATATATTCCCGAGGATTATCCCTATCTGTTATACGTCCTTGGCACATCAAGATCACAAGAAGGAAGAAGAGAGTTCAAAACCATCCAAAAGTCAATCAAAAATAAGATGGACTTAAGAGTTGCACAAATATTGATGTATTGCTTACTTGGGAAGGTAGATCTTACATCCACTCTATCTTGGAGGACAAAGAACACCCAAAGTACTCACTCTCAAACCGTAACCCTAAACCTAAAAAAGAGAGCACAAGAGATATGTTAGATGGTTAACCTCAGATGTCTCCATCCCAACCCCCTTTTATAGGTGGGCAATCAGCCACTTATTCACCTTAGTAGATATTGTTCACTATTACAATAGTGAAACTCATTAACCCACACACATAGCTTTTACTTACAAAAGTTCACTTATGCATGCTTTTCAAACCGTATAAGTGTGTATCCGCTAAATCTTTAGCTTTGATCCGCCTTGATCAAACTAGCTCCACCTTGACCTAAACCACTCTCCAACACATTGCTCATGCATTGTCATTTTGATCCAATATGGTTTCCAGTATTTTGGTCAAACTACTAAAATGCCCTTCCTTACCTAGTCATCTCCAGAAGATTCGAAGCAAAAACCCTGAGATCAAGAAACCTCAATATAAGATCAAATACAAGCAAAATCGAACAAGTTCAAAATCTTGCAATACTTGGTGTTTAGATGGATGAGATTTGATCTCTCCAAGAGCCATTTTCATCACTTACACGTTTTTGGCACACAACAAGATCAAAATGTAGAGAGAAGAGATCAAAACCAACAAAAACAAAGGTAAATCAACCAAAACAAGAAGACACCATGAGTGATGAACAAAGTTGATCTATTGTTACTTGAAGATGAAGATTTTACAGTTACTTCATATGGATACAAGAGAGCATACCACAACACTCACTCTTTCTAACTCTAGCCCTAGAACTCAAGATGGTTGGATGGCTCGCTTGCAAGCTTTTATCCTAACTCGGTAAATAGATAAGGCAATCGGCCCATATCTAACCTAATGGATACTATCCATTAGCATATTTAGGAGAAACATGTTAATCCTACATAACATGAGTTTTACTCACACACTTATCTCATGCTCGTTTTTCAAAGCACATAAGCCTGAATCTGCTAAGTCAAGAACATTTGATTCACTTGATCTCCTTAGCATATCCTTGACCTAAACCACACGCACAAGCACCACAATTTTGATCTACATGGTTTCTGGTATTTGGCATTCTTACCAAAAATATCATTCCTTGACCCAGTCAAATCCGTAGCTTACAAGCAATCATCATGCTTGCCACGTGTAGGTGCATCAATGGCTTATCACGTATCGACAAGTTTCTTCTATTCTAGTTTCACTAAACCATGTCTCACTTAGACCGGCTAAGCCACTTGATACAGCCCGTCACTCAAACATTCCCTTCAATATTTCCCGCTTTCCTTGCGGCATGCTTAAGCTCAACCATCTCACCTGACATTCTTGACCATTCTAAGTCTTGACTCCTCTATGGCGTAGCCTTGATCCTCGCTGTTGACGATGGTTGACTCCAAGCTTGCCTACATATCTAAAGACAAAAAAATCATTTTCAGGCATAAATTCTTCATAACTTGATACACATTAGTCAAAATATGTTTCATACAACATAAATGCAGTGGCGAAACAAAATCCAATTCAATCCAAAACCTAAATTTCAAAATCTAAGAATCATCCTTCATGGTCAGTTTGACCACCAACCAGGGGCTGGTCAGACCGATTGAGTCTAGCGCAAACAACCCTTATTGGAAAAATGCAACCACCATTAAAACTTCGATCATACTGCCAGGTGGTCTGACAATAGCTCACCTCACAATATTTCTAGACCTTGTCCCATGATCCCTCACCTTGGTAATCTAAGAAGCCATTAAGACTTTGTTGTTATAGTCGTCTGCTACCACCACAGCTCTCCCTCTCCGCTCGCCGCCACCTCTCCCACATCTTCCCCGTTGATGTCCCCATCCGTGTACACAAGTGCTAGTCATGCATTCTGCCCATGGTGGCATCCATGGACACCTACGCCATTGAACCATGGTAGCCGGTAGTCAATGACGCGGCACGACCATCGGGTAGTAGTGCTATAGAAGGCAGATAATCACAATAATCTGCACGGTGACACTGCAATCTGAGGAGGCAACGCTTGTGCGTCGTAGCGAGGAGGCGCTTTGGCATGATGGTCTCTGCTATGGCCGCCATGCAAGGGCACCGACAGGTTCAACTCCGATAAGGAGAGTGAACACACGGGCTCAAAGTCGGCCGCAGTGGCGACAGATTGAACTCTGGCAAGAGCAGGCGTGCAACTCCTTGAATCTCCCTTGTCCACTGGCACAGTAGATCCATGTTTGCCGTAGAAGATCCCAATGGGGATGCGGGTAGGAGAAAGTACATGGGGTCCACAAAATGCATTTGAGATATAAACCTCTTCCCAAGTGTATAATTTCTCTTCCGTATCACACAAAAATTTTAATATAGCATAAATTTAAATATATATTAGCTAGAGTATTATAGTTGTTCTTAGAAAATGAAAAGATCGGAATACTCGTTTAGACTCCGTTCAATTATGCCTTTTCTAATGGCTTGCTGAAATGGTATTGTAGCTACTGTTAGGTTTTTCTGGGGCATTGAATTAAAAGAAAATGAAGAAAAATGAAAAACAGATTTATATCAAGGGGAGAAGATAAACGGGGAAAAGGGAAAAAACTATGTTAATAAACCAATACGTTTTAAATGGTTTTTGATTTCTAGAAGTTAGAAACTAGAAACCAAAAACTATTTTAAAAGAAACCTTTGTCTGTAGATGTGAAGTGACTAGTAATGGTTTCCTTCAGAGGCATGAGTGTCCACCGAATCTGACTGCCCTGATCTTGTTCATGTACGCGCGTAATGTTTCTGCTGCTGTCTAGTGTGTACCATGCATGGCGACTGCAAGGCATGTGCAAAGGATTAAATCGATCTGTGGACTGTACATCAAATTCAAACGTGAATAATGCAACGTTCAAAAGGTTAACGCCAGAAGCATATACGCATGATTTATTTCCACTCGTTCTCTGCTACCACCCCAGAGCTAAGATATATAACCGGAGGCTTTGGTTGTGTCAACATCCAACCGCAAAATAGGAACAAAAAACCGGCGAGCTAGCAGCCCTGAAGGGGGGCAGGTCGGAGCGTGACGAGAAGCCCTTGTGTAGGGGAACAACTTTTTCGCTTGATAAAAGCTGAACTTTGACTATAGCACCCTCATTTTGAAGTCATCATATATGTTCTTGCGTACAAGCATCGCCAATCTCGCACGTTTGCATTGTACTCTGTCTCTCTTTCCATTTGCTCCCCTGCATGTGGATCGTTTAATTCCGTGCATATATCATTAGCTTTAGGCTTTAGCATTCTGTGTTTGCAAGCAAAGGCACCTCAAGCTAGCAAGCTAGTCCTGTGGTTCCATTTTCACGGCTGACTCGTTTCTTCAAATATAATGTGGTGTTAAATTGACTAACATAGCGATAAAATGCATGTCTGACTTAGCGGATCTGTCCACATGTTTTATGCGAGTTGTTGGATGGTGCTCTGACAGGACACTTTAGTTTGAGTTGGAATAATTAGGCAGAGATTGATATTGATGTTGAGACATCATTAGGATTGTTATACACCGAGAACAATGGTTAAACCGATATGTTGAGTGCGTAGACACTTCCTGCAGACTTCAAACATTTTCTAACAGTGCACATAGGATATTATAAAAGAATATTTACATATCAATAAATTAAAAGATAGGACAATACAAGTGCTATTTTAATAAATATTCGCAAATAAAATTTGAAGAAATGTTATGTGATTTTTACTAGTTTCTGTAAGGGGAAACAACCCGGGTTTAATTAATTTTCTTTTGGGTCTACTTGCAAGCTAAAATGACAAGGATTTTAGCCTATCTATGGGCAGCTGTCGACATCAGGAAAAGATTAAGAAAACTGTGTCTTTCATGATCTAAATAATATATCCACTTGCATTTCATAATGGAGTGGTACATACGATGCACTGACCTAAGATGATTAGTGCACTCTTTTACCTTTACTAATTAGAGGCTTTTCTTAGAGCCCCACGTTAATACTATGAGGTAAAAGGCTAGAAATTTTCACATTAACTATAGAAAAGAAAAAGATAGAAATTCTCGTATTAATAAAAAAACAATCTAGACCATTGATTTTGTGGATCGGAATTATATGGGTCTGATCTTTTCAGCTTTTAAAATCTGTTTTTAGACTTTTCTACAGTAACTAGTTTTCAAATGAAATGTCTTTTCAAGGTGGAGTCTACAAATTGATTATAGTATATACCATAGCGACTTCATTTATATCTTCCAAAATCGCACGTAAGATTTTGTTACTCTACGCTCTCTCTCACAAACAACCTAAAAAGCATAAACCATAGTCAAAAGGCATAAGCTGAACCAGAAAAGAACAAACCCATAATGGTTGTGACCTGCTCAATGTAGTAGCGTAGATCGAATACCTCATAAGAGTACAAACTAATATAGCTTATACTTAGTTTGATCCGATACATAATCCGTGTAAACCACACATGTTCTATTTGCTAACTCAAGAATGTTTACAATTAAGACACTATTTGGAACGTGTGAATTTAGAATCACACAGGAAATAAACTGTTTGCTAGAGAAATTTATGTGTTCCAAACAGGGTTTAATTGTGAACCTCCAAACTAATATTAAATTTATACTTAACTCTGTCCTGTGAAAAAGAAATTAAATATGGGATAAAAATGAGTTTGTTATCAGATTGAATTTAGAATATATATATATATATATATATATCATTACTATTATAAAAGAATGAGTTAGTAGTTGCTTTCGATTTCTCACCACTCTCTACTTACCAACCGATCAGAGCAATCTCTTTCATAGTATGATTCTCTATATATCCAATGAATTCCGTTGCAATGTATGAACATATGACTAGTGTGTGTGTGTCTGTGTATTAAGGATCTGTTTGGAACATGAGAATCTCATAGGGTTAGGCAAGAGTTATAATGCGCGCAATTCCAATATAAATTCTTGCACACCAAATAGATACTAAATTTGATATCCAAATGTACATAAATTCGGATGAGAAAT
Source organism: Dendrocalamus latiflorus (assembly GCA_017311315.1). Classification (NCBI taxonomy): domain Eukaryota; kingdom Viridiplantae; phylum Streptophyta; class Magnoliopsida; order Poales; family Poaceae; genus Dendrocalamus; species Dendrocalamus latiflorus. The sequence goes on along the minus strand of CM029647.1, from coordinate 8,258,966 downwards.
TACAAAGTTAAAGAATGTGAAAATTGAAGGATCGATCCGTTCAAATAAAAATGGTGATGATTCTCAAGGTTTTATGATAATTTTGCTAAATTTCAAAGGTCTTTAATAAAACTCTACACAATAAAGATTATGATATGCCTAGCTAAATGTGACAACCCGTATTTTTACAAGGAGATAAAAAAACTAGTCAATGTATTATTATTCATTTAGCCGGTAGAACACAATTTTAACGAATAATAAGCCCATTAGAGTATTGCAATAGAATAATAATTAGAGTCATAACATAATATTACATAAATGTAGCCATGTAGGACTAAAGTATGATAAAGCCACTAGAGCTAAATTATTGCAATACCAAAAGTGCAGTCTAGTCTAAATTCTAATTATACAAGAAGTACTGAATATAAATACAATACACTAATATTACATATACCTTGGGGGTTGAGATCATACTGCTCCTAAGTTTCTAGTCGTCTCAAGTCTCGTATAAGAGGTCAAATTCATATGACTCGTTTTCAATACAATCTCTCTCCCACTCGGGGTAGGGCTCATCTGAGTAGGCCTCTTCCACCCCAAGTGTGGATCCAAGCTAGCTATCCTCTAAATAAAAGGAAACAATAGCAAAAATGAGTACATAGTACACAGCAAGCCTATATAACAAAAATGCCCTATATGCTCATAAACTAACATTTCCTGAAATATTTTATTCTCATTCTCATACCATATAGAAAATAAATATTTTTAGTTTGTGAAGAATTTTAGATTATTAATTTAAAAATCTATTGAACACTTGCATAAATAGATAAAAACGTCCATTAGTTCCTGTAGACTCTAGTCTAGGATCAGGCATGAATTCATAATTTATATAGCATTGCGTAAGTTTGTACCACTTTACTCATAGTCACTTTAATTCTTGTAGCGAATATATCTTCGCATTTCCTTAAATGCGATGCCTAAATAAGAGTACAAAACTTTTACCTCTATCTCAGTATATTATATCTCTACCCAACTATTATTAACTGGTGGCTCGGGGCGGTTTCTCACCCTCGCCAAATGCCCACCAACCTCGACATAGTTGTTGTTTAGGGTAGTCTAACCTTCACCCAACACTCCATTGTGTAATATATCGCACTTGAATCTTGATCCCCTACTTTCAGGCTCTATACCAGTTCTCGTTTCCTCCTGCATTGGATCCACCACTTCCGGGCTTTATACCAGTTTGGGTTTCTCCACCTAGTTATACTACTTACCCATTTGGAGATGATAATAACTTTGATAGAGCTACTGATTTTGCCTGTCGGCAGACATAATAATAGTTGATACGACCAATACGGTCAATTACACAAGTGAAATTGGCAAATTCTTATATTTTTATCCCTATGTAGAAGGTCCCAATCTTGCCCTTTTGTCACCTGCCAGAGGCACCCTCTGCCCACTCTTTATTTATCCTTAATTGTCAATTGCTCCATGAGTCGACTACTACAACATTTCATTTGTTTCTCATTTCATTCATCTGATTTATACATGGTTTTAAATTTTTATCCAGGGTGATAGTAATTTAGTAGGAAAATACTTATTTTACTGAAAATACTCTGATCATATGCTCAAAGGTATGCTTGCCTGAGTATGGGATGAAGTTCTAGGCTCCTAGGTTACCCAGATAAAATTTGCCCTCCAATCACGGTTCCTTTCCTGCAATTAGTACGTGCACGATGGTTTAATTGACCGGTATTGAAGAAAATAAACATGTAGATAAATAATTGAATAAATTTTATTTTAGTTAGTTGTGGATTTTTTTATGACTTAAATGCTATTTAAATCATCGCGTACAATTTTAATCGCTACACACAATTTTAATTAGTTGCGTAGAGTTTTTAGTCATCTAATAGCAATTAATTTATTTTTCATAGTCATAAATATTTGCTAGTGGTGTGTTGCATAGCAAACTTTTATCAAGTAATTTAACATGCAACGGAATGTGAAAAAAAATTATTGCATGCGTTCTCTCTCTTACTTCTCTCTCCTCCCTTCCTTTTCCCCCATGTGGCTGAAGCCCCCAGGACATTCATCTCATTATTATGCATTATACTCTCCTCTAATCCTTCTTCTTCCCCCAAATAGTTCCACCTAGTTTCGGTCCCGACGGCACCATTGCCCCTTGTGCTACCGACAGCCTCCACCTAGTGTCGCTGCTAGACTCCGGCTGTTGTGCCCTTGCGTCAGTGCCCTCAATTGTATCTCCCTCGGCTCCCTAGGCCTTCGCCCGAGCTGCCTTGGCTCTAGCCATGGCCGCCTCCCTAGGTCCCCTCGACGCTGACCACACCTCCCTAGCGTCGCTTCTTCCCATGTAGCTACGGCTCAGCTCCTCACCACCGGCACTGGCCCTCCATATGCTAGTGACTCCTCCCCTTTATGTCTTCCTCTAACCCTACTTCTTCTCTACTTCCCTCTAATTCCTGATTTGTTTAACTTATGGTTTGAGTGCTTTTTTATTTGAGGATGGTGAAGGAGGTGCTATCGTGGCTTGCTACAATGGGGTTGAGGTCTTCCCGTGCGTTAGGAAGCACGGGTTGGTTGTCGGGCGCGTGTGGTTTGGCCCAACATCATGGAGACTTTACCCCTCGGTATACTCCCTCCCTACCCTCTTTCTACTCTTTGTGCTTGCTCTTTGTGATGGTTGGTGATGCTCTGATGGATGCTTATTGAGTATATTGTGCTCATTGTTTGGTCCCAAGAAAGCGATGCAAGTGCTAAAAATGGGGTTGTTGGTTGGCTCGATTTGGAGGATGGATCGAATGTTGGCTGTGGAGACCGCTTTTTGGCTTGTGGTGCAGTTGAGGCTTATGGAAACTTGTGGTCTTCTCCTAGGTCATGATGTCCTGCCTCCTTGCTCCTTGCTTCCTAATGGTTTGCCTTGATCTTTGCCTTGCAATGGCCAATTGAATGTGGAGGTGTGGGGTGGATCTGGAGGGGAAAAGAGGGGAAGAAAATAGAGTGTGGGGGTTCTCTGGTGCTTGCTCGAGTGAATATTTTCTCTCTCTTTGGCTAGCTTAGCTTGGCCTTATCACCTTGTTGTTCTCTCTTGTGGTCATAGTGGAACTACTGTGCAATTAGGGTTTGAATCTGGATATTTGTGTGGTTGGGTTGGAAAATGGACTTTTGGAATGAACTCAGGTTTGTTTTTAACGTCGGATGATGAAACCCTATGTCTATGAGAGGTGCCGACTAGCCTTGGAGGGTCTGGTATCTCGATAAGCGGAATGCCCATCTTGATAATTAATCTAGGGTTTTGACGGTAATCTTTCTTTTAATTTCTTCTTTTATGGTCTTTGTCGGTATCTTTATATTCGCTTTTCTCGCAAATGAAACCACATTTTATTTTGTAAATTCGGTGAATTGTAAATATTGTATGAAATGAGATGCATGTAATTTAATTTCTGTAGCTTCTGATTAAATGTATAAATGTATGAAATGCTACTGATATAATTTAATTTCTTTACTTGCTGTACTGATGACAATTGGAATGTAATATCTACTAAGTTCGATGTATGATGCAATTTATATTCATTTACTTTTTTTGTCTTTTATTCAATTAAAATTTTTGTGCAATTGTTGGAAATTGAACAACTGAGTCCACGACTCTAATTAAGCGGTTAAATATGATTGGATTAGTTCTAAAAATTCGGGGCGTTACACTAACCAAGATAAATTAAATATTCCACCTAGATTCCAAAAGGCATCTCATGGATGTTTTTTTATCCTGAAAGTAATCTGCTTCTCAAGATCTGCTGCCCTAAAGTTTCTTAGATAAAGTAACCAAGTACCCTGCAAATAAATCCAAAGCATTTCATCACGTAGAGAACGGAACTCTGATTAAGACGCTAATCCACTCGTTAACCTATGCAGATCAACCATCGTATTAAATATATTCATTCTTTTCTTCATGTAACATTTTTTTGTCAAATTACTGTGAAACAAACCATAGATTATGAAAACTCGACCAATCAATCAAAGGTTTGTCCTTGTAGCTAGCGTCTTATTCCTTGGCTTTTTCCTGGCATGCTTCTATAACTTGGAAATATGGGTTTAATTCACATGCATGCTACGTTCAAATGCATGGGTATTTGTTGTTTGATAGGATTTGACCAGGCCATTAATTTGTCCCTTCTCCCTAAAAAATGACATGGAACCATGCATATATAGCAAACACGAAATATACTATGCAAAGCTTCTCACGACGTCATCCATAGTTCGTCCTAAATTATCCAATCTTAGAGAAAGTATGAACAGGACAGAAAAAGAAGAAGAAGAAGAAGAAAAGGAGGGATGAGAACTAAAAAGTCAAGAAGGCAACATAAAGAATAGGTGTATCAACTAATGAAGCACAATTATAAAACAAAAGGTAATTAACAAAGATCTCTTCTCTTAATACTTTATGTGCTCCCTAATCATCACTTAATAATGTGCGTATCATTTGGCCTATTAACAAAACACGATGAGGAATCTTCCCAAATTAGTCAACGGAAAGAATGATCAGGGATAGCTGCACTATGTAGATCTATACATGCACATGCGCACACCCATCTTAACGGATGCTCTTGATCTTTCGTGGAGTACCTTACTCAGAAGGCGCAGCATGCCTAGGCTTGCATTCTTTTTAGGGAAGGTGGGACGCAATTATCATCAAATCATTTTTTTGGCAGGGCGTCACTCTTTTTGGCCTATTTTCCTGCCTTCCATTCTGACTTCTCTCCTCCTCCTCTCATTTTGTGTACTTGTATTATTAATTGCAGAAAAATGTTGATACATTGAAATAGTGATGTATCACCTACTAGTAACTTGTTAACGCCTGAATTTTTTTTGTTTCTTAATTGTTTTTGCCAATATAGGACAGCACTAACATAGCTTATCTTCTTCTTTTTCCTTGAGACGCGCTAACATAGCTTATCGACCTCTTTAAAAATGATTATAGGGTAACTTAAAAAATAAGTATATGTAATCCCATTTTGCAAGCAAGCATCACTCAGTATAGGATTATGCCGCATTGTAGCAAGCAATTTTGAATGGTAAAATATTTTCCGTAACTATAATAGGCAACATAGCACGGTGCACTTAAACAATGTGTAAAATCAATATTTTATCTTTTGTGTTCGTATTAAGCTAGCAGACATTTCACTCACAGATGATTTATGACTTTCCATCGGTCAAAGCACGGAACACTTAATTTTCTTCACACGCACTACACCCCGCCCCACTCAATTAGTATCCCTCTCTCCTCTCTCTCTCCAGATTATTCTGGCCCCTGAAATGTAGACATACATGTACATGCTTTGTTTGTGCATATATGTATGGTTGATTTCCTCTCACCTCTCCCATTTTAAACCCACCAATTATTTATGCCCCAAGCCGCCCAGGACAGCCGCCCATGTTGCCCTCCTCACACCCATACATACACACCTATATATCTAAGGTGGTGCCTATCTGGCGTTATAACTCTATAAGTTTTAATTCATAGTTTATTTTTAGGATTTTGTTAAACATCATCCAGATATTTTTTTCTAACTATCATCCAGGTTTAGAACTACTGGATTAGAGATCCAATAGCCATGAATTCTCTCTCCTCCCTTTTGAATTCTACTCCCTTCCCCTTAAAAAAATCTCCCCCTTCAAAACAAGGAGTACATTAATCTTTAATCCAAAAGTCACAAATTTGGATGATAGCTAAGAAGAAAACATCCAGATAATATCTAGACACTCTCTTATTTTTAAATAGTAACCGTAGCTGCTAATAGATTTTGTAATGTAATTAAATTTAAAAATAAAAAATAAAAAGTTACATCATCATAAATAATACGAAAAATAAGAAAAAACGAAAAAGCAAAAAACAAACAGACAGCCAAAAAATCTCAAGCAGGCCAGCGTATAACCGAGAGAGAGAGAGCAACCCCGAAGCACCAGCGACCCCAGCTCAAAAAGAAGAGAGAGAGAGAGAGAAATACATAAAAGAGGACAATAACTAGAGAGGAAGAGAGAGACAGAACTGAAGGGGAGTGGAAGAGAGGAAGTGGTCGCAGACAGAAGAGAAGATCAAGAGAGATCGGGAGATGCAGCACAAGATTGGAGCCCAAGAGCTGCAGGAGCAGAGCCAAGAAAGCAATAGCAACAGCTTCCACTACTCCTCTCCCTGAAGCTGAGAGACCAAGCAAGCTCCTGCGCTCTCTCCTCTTCTTCTTCTTCTTCTCTCTCTCTCTCTCTCTCCATCTAGCTAACTCGGCAGCTCCACCACCCAATCCATTGAGGAGAAGGAAGAAAAGGTCGAGCAAGAAGCGCGGGTCGGCCATGGATGACACCCTCAAGTCGCTGTCCATGGACTACCTAAACCTGCTCATCAACGGGCAGGCCTTCAGCGACGTCACGTTCAGCGTGGAGGGCCGCCTCGTGCACGCTCACCGCTGCATCCTCGCCGCTCGCAGCCTCTTCTTCCGCAAGTTCTTCTGCGGCGCCGCTGCGGACCAGGCCGCCGCGCCAGGCGCGCTCCTCCTGGACCACCTCAGCCCGCGCTCCCCCTCCGGCGCCTCGGCCTCCTCCCCCCGCGGCGCCGGCGGCTCCGCGGCCTCCGCCTCCGCGGCAGCGCCAGGCGCCGTGATACCGGTGAGCTCGGTGAGCTACGAGGTCTTTCTGCTGCTGCTGCAGTTCCTGTACAGCGGGCAGGTATCGCTGGTGCCGCAGAAGGGGGAGCCCCGGCCAGGCTGCGGCGAGCGCGGGTGCTGGCACACCCACTGCGCCGCCGCCGTCGACCTCGCCCTCGACACGCTCGCTGCCGCGCGCTCCTTCGGCGTCGAGGAGCTCGCACTCCTCACCCAAGTAATTACCTAATCCTTCCCAATTGCAATTCTTCGCTCATTTAATTACTTCCTACGGGCAGGAGCCCATTCCCTCTTCCTCTCAGCTGTTCTTGAAAAAAAAGAACAAGCAAATTAAAGGCAAAAAACAATTAAAATTTTCTCTCCTGAGGATTGTGGGGATCAAGATGGGTGTCGGGGTTGGTTATGTTGGGATCGGCGAGCATTCTGCAGCATTGATTTGATCTCTGTACCCTCTCCATCCCTCCAACCTTTTTAAATGAAGTGGAGTGGAGTAGTAGTAGAAGTAGTAGTCGTCGTCGTCTCGTCTGCCTGCGCGCGCGTGTACGTGCGTGCGCGCGCGCGCGTGTTCTAATTCTTCGTTGCTTTCTTTCTCTCTGTCCATCCCGTCTTTCCATTTTTCTGTCCGCCCGTCCATCCATCCGTCTGCTTGCTTCCTTTCATACTCGATCCGTTGCTTCCATGCTTTGTTCTTACTAGGGTTCGTTAATATGAAATTTCTCTTCTGCTTTTTGCCACTGTTCGCGCATCGCCCCCATGTTCTTCTTCTATTTCTTCCACTAGGCCACTACAGCAGTACAGCTTAATTGTATCGTCACTGTTGCGGCACAAGCAGCACCGCTTTCCGCGCGTACGAAGTGCAATTAGCATTCCAGGAAAGATGTATGCTTTTCTTGCCATGTTTTCTCCTAATTTGCAATTTTCGGCTAGGGTTTCTTTGTGGGTTTCTCGACTTTTTCCCTCTCTTTAATCCTGCCCCCAATCAGCGCCATGATGCTCCCACTGTTGCACCCTTCTGTTCCCCCTTATATTTTATGCACAGGGCCAATCCACTATGCATGCATCGCTCCCCTTTATATCCCACCGCCGCTCTCCATACCTATGAGCTTTTGCAAGGAGTAAAATCGAGCTTACACTGAGAAAAATTTCTTGTGATGGATGCAGAAGCAATTGGCCGGCATGGTGGAGAAGGCTTCCATCGAGGACGTGATGAAGGTGCTCATGGCGTCGCGGAAGCAGGACCTGCACCAGCTCTGGACGACCTGCTCCCACCTCGTCGCCAAGTCGGGCCTCCCGCCGGAGGTGCTCGCCAAGCACCTGCCCATCGACGTCGTCGCAAAGATCGACGAGCTCCGCCTTAAGACCTCGCTCTCTCGCCGCTCGCCGTTCCTCGCCCACCACCACCCGCATCACCCGGCCGGCATCGAGGCGTCCGCGGCCGAGATGGATGACCACCACAAGATCCGCCGTATGCGGCGCGCCCTGGACTCGTCCGACGTGGAGCTCGTCAAGCTGATGGTGATGGGCGAGGGGCTGAACCTCGATGAGGCCCTCGCGCTGCACTACGCCGTCGAGAACTGCAGCCGGGAGGTGGTCAAGGCGCTGCTGGAGCTGGGCGCCGCCGATGTCAACCACCCTGCGGGGCCCGCCGGGAAGACTCCGCTGCACGTCGCGGCCGAGATGGTGTGCCCCGACATGGTGGCCGTGCTGCTCGACCACCACGCCGACCCCAACGTGCGCACCGTCGACGGCGTCACGCCGCTCGACATACTACGCACGCTCACCTCCGACTTCCTCTTCAAGGGCGCCGTGCCGGGGCTCGCGCACATCGAGCCCAACAAGCTCCGGCTTTGCCTCGAGCTCGTGCAGTCGGCGGCCATGGTCATGTCACGAGAGGACGCCCACACCGCAGCGGCCGCCGTGGTCAATGCAGCGCCCATCTACAATGAGCCTCCCGGTGGCGCCGGTGCCGTGTACAATGCCAGTGGCACGAGCACAAGCATGGTGAATCTGAGCTTGGACAACAGGATGGTGTACCTGAACCTAGGGATGGACGCGCGGTTCGGCAAGATGAACGACGGCGGCGACGGCGATGATGGCGGGAGCAGAGGGCAAGGAGGCCCCTCTTCGTTGTTCTCTCCACATGGCTTCCCATGACAAGGGGCGGCTGCTCTACGATCTCCTTGTAAGCTTAGAACTAATTAATTACATGTTATTTATATCCACATTACAGGAGATGAGAATGATGAGATCCTTTTGGGCTATTAATCTCTGAGTAGAGAGAGAGAGAGAGAGAGACAGAGAGATCATGCATGCATGGTGCATCACAAGATCAGTTTCTTGGTGAGTTGATCTATTAGTGTCTAGTTTTCTGTTTGTTGTTAATTAGTGGGATGTTCTTTTGGAAATTTTAAGAGGTGATTTGTAGGCAAAACTGTTTTTTTAGGGTGGTGAATGTGTGTTGGGTCATGTGCATTGATGCATTGAGACAGACAAGAAAGGTCGATTACTTTATTTTTATATCTTCTCTTTACTTTTTTCAATCATTTTTAAATCACACAAGGTTGAGTTAAAGGTATTATCAATTTATTATATGGTCTTTGACCTACAACTTCCTGCACAAAATATTTTAGCGTGTTTAACGCCGTGAGCCGTTGACAATACTTGCTTTGTCTATGGTTTGAGTTTTTTCAAGTAGAATGGAAGGTGCATAACATGATTTTTAACTTACCGATTTTTTCCATAATGTATATTTTCCTCCCAATTAAATTAATTTACTTTAGAACCGATATAGACACACACACACACACACACACACACACACACATATATATATATATATATATATATATATATATATATATATATATATATATATATATATATACTTGTCTATTTTCCTGTAAAAGAATATGTGTGTAAAGGAAGTGAAGCTTTTTAGGATCACCGGCAATGCCTTTGCTTTCAACTGTTTGTAGTGTTGTCTTTTGGAGTTATTTGCGGCTAAAAATTTGAGAGTATTTGGCGCAATGGGAGGGCCAGAGGGGTACACAAGCATGTGGAGGATATGAAGAGGCAGACAACGAGAATCTAATTTGAGCTATGAATGATGGAAGCGATCGATGCCGGTCAATGTTTTAACCCCACACCCCCTCCCCGTTTGTTCTTATTGCAAATTTGGTCTCCTTCCATGTTACAACCTAAAATGGGTAGGGAGAGAGTGAGAGAGAAAAAAAAAGCTTTCATTTTTTACCGTTCTTTTTCTCCTTCTCTTTTGTTGACCTTGCTGTTGGTTTCCCCCGTTTGTGGAGGTGTGGATTCCTCGCATTCTCTCTCTACACATTGGCCTTTTCTTGGTGCCTTTGTTGGGTATAAGGATGGTAGGGAGGGGAGAGTATCTGCTAGCAAGCTTTCGGGCAGTGGCGATCTTAGTGAAGGGAGAGAGATGAGCTGTCCCCCCCTCTCACCTCACATCAAGCATCTCTCTCCCTTGATCTATAGTGCATGACTATTGCACGTATTAATTATATATTATCTCTCACACCTCCCTCTCTTTCTCTCTCTAGTGCAACGCTTTCCATGCAACATGGCCTATCTGTCTTTATGGCCCAATAGTGTTTGGGCTCACACACTGCCACACGCACACTCATCCCACGCAGAAAATAGTGGGATTTGCACAGCTGTGGACAAATGGATCTCTTGTCTTGCATGCGTGCAACAGTGAGTGTAGCTACACGACACACACCATCGATCTATGCTTACATGATGTCGAAGTTTTTTTTTTCTGTTTGGTCCTGTGGTGCCACATTTTTCAAGTATAGTCGTGTGTCACACGAATTTACAAAAATAGTTTCCTTCTCGAGCGCGGGAGGACGAGGAGGTGATATGTCATGTTCAGCGCCACCCCATCGTAGCAGGTCGACGGCACCATGGCAACGGCATCGAGCGCAGAAGGCAAGTGGCAAGCGTGGCTGGCAGTGGGCCCCACCCACCCGCCGTGGCACATGAGTGCTAGAGGTCCTCTCTTGCTACACAGTCGTGGTACGTAATCCCATGGCATTGCAATGCGACAGGTAAGCCCTCCCCCGAGACAAAAGATATAAAATTTTAATTTTGAAGTTATGAATTATGAATTTGAAATTTATAATTGAACGAAAGATAAGGATTGGCAGTAGAGAAAATTAGAAGTACGTAAATTAATGTGACCTATCAAACCAATATTTTGTAAGGTTGGGTTTGAGTGAGAATCGAGGGGGAAATAACAGAAGCCTTTTGTCGGTATCAATTTGAGGGGGAACAGAGCGGCGAAGATAAGATTTTGAGCCTGATAGAAGAGTTCATAATAAATATAGGAATTACGGGACGTCCTAGGGTTTGATTGGGTGCATATGTTTGCCTCACTATTCGTACAATACAAATGTCAAGATGCATCGAGCATAGACCTGAACTACTACGACTGTGAAACAATGACGCCTTTTGGAAATAAAAATACTGGACAAATATGAATAAAGTCAGGCATGCAGGCATGTCTTCTACTCCTCGCGGGCTCTTCGATCTTCTTTGAGGAGTTGCCCACGCTACTCCCAACAACTCTATTCGTATTCTCGTTGTCTCCTCTACTCTGGTGCATGTTTCATTTCCTCCCACCTGGGAACTTTAGCAGGCATGTACCATTTCCTCCCAACTGGCAACTTCAGCATCCCATACTAGTGAAGGTTCTAGTACTTGTTCGTCATCCAGCCTTCCTTTATGCACCTAGCTTTTCTCTACCAAGGATGTTCGACTTAGTAGTGTTCGATATAGGTAGAACAGAAATCTCGATACATGACTCACCGGTGGTTACGAGGAGTAGTACTCGCAAATCCAACCTTAGGTGACCCTGCGGGTTATCCCTATTTTGGCCTGCACACCACAACAACACCATTTGATTGGAGGTATGTGGCAGTCACGAATCGCTTATTTACAACGGGGTTTAGGAAAGTCACTTGCACACTTGTATAGTGGGGAAAGATCATCCGTTGGTCCCTTTCCTTTGTGTTTGCCGCTACTATCTGTTGTGGGCCGGAGGTGTCCACTAGGTAAACACCTCGAGGGCCTTTGGGTAGTTCAACATGAACTCTTGCTTGATGAATGCCTTTTTGAACTTGTTCGGACCGTCAATCCATTGGAAGAAGCAGAGCTCCTCCTATTGTAAAGGATTAACTTAGAGATTTTTTGAAGATGTCACGCAACATGAAGGACAGAGACCACTTACACAGCAATCCCCGCACGTGTAGTAAGCCTGGGCGATGATAGCAAGATGTATTAGCTAGATGATGTATGTGGGTTTACTGTGGTCACACTGCGGCTGTGGAAACTCTGGAGACATAGGAGCATCCTTACAGGAACAATCAGGGTAAGAGCGTGCCTTCTAGGCAACCCACCTTTGCTAACGGAGCATTTTGGCATAGTTCGACATTCCCAAACTTGGAGTCTACCTCTCTTCCCTTGTACTTGTCTTGTGCCTTCGCTATTGGTGTGCTGGAAATTAGGCCGTATGGAGTGCAGATGTGGTGGTGCGATATGCCTCATTTTTATTGATAAGGGTGTAGTGTTGAGGTATCAAATTTTGGTGAGTGGAAGTGCGTTCACATCCTCAAGAAGAAATCAAAAGTGTGTTCATGTTCGTTGAGTCTACCTCCTTATCAAACGTACTCTGTATGCACCTCCTGAGCTCGGGCAGATCCATATCCTTCAGATCCCAGCGACCGGAACGATGTCCTTTCATAATTTGATAGGTCCACCCTGTATGGCCTATCGCATATGAGATTATCCTCAGAAAACACAAACAAATGTTGCGTATCTGACATCATGTACCTAGCACCAATGCACATAACTTCCACTTAATTTTGATAACACACAACGGTGCTACCTTCAGACAGTAAATATTGTATCAATTATTGCTACCTACTTTCGTTGCCTAGCGGTCTCATCGAAAAATAACACATGTAGTAACTAGCCTTATGTCAATAATAACCATACCAAATATCTTTCTACATATCAACTCACAACTCGCAAGTAATGAATCGCCATGCTTCATTCCTATTAACTCTATGTACATATTTGTCACCGTATATGTCATCCACTACCCGCTCGTGGTTGATCTTGGCAGTAAATTGGTATGTATCTAGATGTAAATATGATATCTTTTTTTTTTACTTTTGCCATCATATGCCCAGCACGTGCCACAAAGGTGTGTCCATGTGTCTAGTAAATTCGTCGGTATAGTAAAAGCCGTTTTATCTGGCTGTAAGTTGATATGCATCTGATCGTAATTATGGTTTCCAGTTTTACTACCGACATCACATGGCTAGCGTGCGCCATGGCTAGGTGTGGCAATAAAATCTAACGACACCTCTAATAAATTCATCAATATAGTAAAAGTGATTTTATGTGGCCGTAAATTTGTACATATCTAGCCGTAAAAGCGATTGCACGAGGGCGCCTGGGATCATGCGCAGGTGAGTCATGGTTGGACGCATGGCTAGGTCGCACGTTTCATCTGGACGTAAATGAGGTATGCTTTTTTACTACCGCCATCACTTGTCCAACATGCACCATAGCAGTTGCGTCAGTAATATCTAATGATGCATCTAGTTATTTTGTCAATACAATAGGCCATAAAATATAATGTATTTGGTAGTAATTGTGGTTTCTAATTTTACTGCCACCATCAAATGGCCACATGCGTCATGGCTTGATGTGGTAGTAATATCTAACGACGTGTGTAGTAAATTTGGTATGTATCTATTCGTAAATATGATTTCTATTTTTTACTGTGGGAGACGACGGTGGTGCGGTGGAAGTAAAACTGCACGACGCGGGTGATGGTGAATGATTATTGCTGATCGATGGGCTATCGTGCCCGCGTGTGGACGGTCTCATGCCATTTTATCGTTGATTCCATGTGGTGTCGTCATGTGATGCAGTTGAAGACGAGGGTAGGGCGGTGGCGGATGGGGATGGTGGCCAGAGTCGTTTTACATGCGGTTGCCCCGAATCACACGACACGTGGGAGACTTGGGATCGTGCAGTTTTACGGTCGGGTCTCGCAGCTCCCATTACAGCAGAAGCGTAGAATTATATGTATATATACATGTATACATGTATGAATACATGTATACATGTATACATATGGAACATATGCTATGAATTCACTCTTACGATACACTCACCCTTATGGTGCACTCACAATGCACTCAAACTAAAAAATGTCATGAAAAATTTCGAAACAATTTCTGGATGTACTTCATGTTTACTCATCCTACGTATAAAATTTCAAGTCCAAATTCATTCTATGTTAAGAGCACTAAAAAGGAGAAAATTCTGTCAAATTTGAACTCTTAACATTTATTAGATTTTTCTCTTTTTTGTTACTCTTACTATCAAATGAATTTGAATTTAAAATTTTATACATAGGTAGAGCAAGTTTAGAAGTACATGTAAAAAAATTCAGAATTTTTCACGACTTTTTAGTTTGTGTGCACGGTGAGTACAAAGCATATGCCCCCCCACACACGCGCGCGCGCGCACACACACACACACACACATATATATATAGTAGCTACGCATAGAATAAGCGCGTGACCCTGACCAACCAAATCAGCCAATCACCCCACCAACCCACTACACGGACGGTTACTAGCGAAGTTGTTAATTATAGAAAAATTACTATCACTTATACATAAAGTTATCATCTATAATTCATAAAGTTACTATCTCCTGCATATAAAGTTGTCTTCTATAATTTATTAAGTTACTATCACCTACACATAAAGTTATCATATATAATTCATGAAGTTACTATCGTTGCACATAAAGTTATCATATATAATTCATGAAATAACTATCGTCTATACATGTAGCAACTTCGTAGCGTCAAAATATATTCAACATGAATCTTGCTTTGTTAAGCTTGTAATTTCGAACACTATGGTGCAAACAGATCGTAGATCAGACTTTTGGTGAAATAGTTATTTTATTTTTTTAGCTTGTAAACAAGATAATCACAAGTCAGTGTACTTATTCTCTTCTCTTTCGTGCTGCATGCATGAATGCCTATAAAAAGTTACTATTTTCTGGATATAAAGTTATCATATATAATTAATCAAGTTATTTATATTTGCAAAGTTACTATCTCATGCATAAAAAATTATCATCTGTAATCCATGAAGTTAATATTCAATCGAGTTAGCACGAACTGCATCAGTTGGCCAGGTCACGTGCGTGGCCAGCGACCCCCGCGTAGTGTACGTGCACACACTCGTTAGTGCAGCCATATGTGCGTGTGTGTATTACAAATGTTTGATGCACCATTGTGCCTATGCACCCAAACAATACCCGTTGTTGTGCTATGAGGTTCGTAACGTTTGACATAGGTATCTTCATATACCTATAAAAAGTGTATTTGAGATATTAAACTCTGAAAAAAAATCAACTTCAATTTAACTAGTTTGAGGTAGTTTCCTGGTATACACTTACTATATAGTCAAGTTAAATTCGAAAGTATTTCAAACTAGTTTAGATTGAGTTCAAAACTCACTTACCATGAATATATTAAGGGTATAAAATATTTTTATATCCAAATTTTAATTTTTTTATTGATCAAGTTGGATGGTTCTTGACATAGCTGCCTCATATAATATTGTAGGATCGTATGACACAATCAGAGGGGGGTGAATGATTGTCTCCACTTTTACCACCTGAAAACAAAACACAGCACAGAGGAACAAAACTAAACCAATCTAAATTACTGAATGAGAGTAACGACCACAACTGCTTGCTCGTACGTGCTCGAAGAAGCTATATCACTCGATTACTGGTTACGATCGCTCGTCCCGAACGCTCGCTCTGATCGCTCGCTTACGACCAATCGTTAGACCGCTCGTCCCGAACACTCGCTTACGACCACTTGCTTACGACTGCTCGGATCAATCGTCCGCTCGTTCCGATCACCCGGTATGACAATGACGCATAAAGTCATGACCTCCTTCCGCCTGAAATCCCCAACTGTTCGACCACTGCCCGAACGAGTACACGCCGAAAGACAAAACAGAGCATAGAAAATAAAGAGGAACCAAGTCGCCAAAGAACTTTTTCTGGAATGAATTTGTTCTATTATTTCTTCATCAATTTCTTGGCTACAAAGCACCTCACGGCACTCCTAAAAACCTTCTCCACGAAAGCCCTAAAAGTCCATCGCTAACCTATAGCATCCCCTGCTTTTATAGGCCAGCAAGCACACAAAGCGTATTCAACTCGAACAAGCCAAACCGTGTCCGTCTCCACCTGGACACGAAATCTATCTCTTCCTCAAATCAAAGGACCCGAAACCCTTCCTAATATGGGTTTTAACTACCTCGTACAAGTCATGGACTCCATCCACGACTCCATACTTCACACGCAACGAAGCCTCCAGGATATCCCCACCTATATCTCCATCGCGCACCATCAACACGTGCTCTCGTGTGAGCCTGATCACCTTGTGTGACATCTCGACTGCCTGGACCTCAGATTACCTCCTCCTAGTCCCGGTCCTCCTCATCACCGACCGTAACCGTCTCCACGCCTCTACACATCATCCACCTTTGACCTCCACGTGCTCCAGCATGAGCTCGACCACCTCGCATGACACC
The DNA here is from genome assembly GCA_017311315.1 of Dendrocalamus latiflorus. Taxonomy (NCBI): domain Eukaryota; kingdom Viridiplantae; phylum Streptophyta; class Magnoliopsida; order Poales; family Poaceae; genus Dendrocalamus; species Dendrocalamus latiflorus. The sequence continues at coordinate 8,242,648 of CM029647.1, read as the reverse complement.
CCGACCACTTGGACCTCAGATTACCCCCTTCTAATCCCGGTCCTCCTCGTCACCGACCATGGTCGCTTCCATGCCCACCTACACATGCAAAGACCAAAGAAACCATTTCCCGGTATACTTTCTCCCCAACTTGACCATAATCAACACACATTAGTAAAACACACCCTTGTCTATCCCCAGACAAGAATAAACCCATCTACGACCATGCCTCAGAACGTTTACGACCGTATAGTCTATCGCTAACTAGAACAGACCCTCAGACCGCTCAACACGACCACTACCTTAGAGTACTCGTAACCCACAAGTACTCGGAAACCACCCGCATTGCTACAGACTATCGAGTACCGACTACCGATTATCGATCAGAAATCACAGCCGCAACACGTACTCGAAACCTACGAGTACAGACGACACTTCAACACATGACCGCTTACCACAATCGTGAAACCACTTCTATCGAGTACCAAGTCCTCTGACTACAAGTACCTCAATCCTCAAGTTCCCACCTAGTACTGCAGCAACGACCATTCATCATCAACCACCACACACTGATTAGTCAACCATTATCCCAACACGAGTACTTGACATACTAGGAGATCACAAGAGTGAAGCACTCATACTGACCATAAAGTCTTACGAGTATAGACCGTGAAGCCTACGGCAACCGATCACTCAGCCTCCGACTACCGAAGACAGAACAGCAGACTGTGAAGTCTACGAGTATCGACACATGCGTGCGTGCATGTATACATACATATTATGTGTGTGTGTATACATACACATACACATATATATATACACATACATAATATGTGTATATGTGTATATATAGTTATATACACATCCCCCCACACACATATATAGACATACATATACACATATACATATATGAATATGTATATATGTTTATGTGTGTGCTTGTTTTAATACTATATTTGTATGTTTTTCATTATTTATATTAAAATGGCACCAGACTATAGTCCCAACTAATACAGATAGTGTGATGAAGCATCTATGAGAAGGAATCTTCGTTTGTTATCTTCTTACTTAAACTTGTACTTATTCATACTATGGACTTTCTACTGACTCATTTGGTGATCTGTCTGCATTTCAGAACAGCGTAATTTGTTCCCTTCTTTATTACTTATATATAGTATATTATTATAGCTAACATGTAGCATTTGCATTGCACAATTGACAGGAATGTTTTTGAACATATGTGAATTTCGAGAAGGCACTATATATGATTTGATTTGATCTGCATGCATGCGGTTCTAAATTGATATAATGAAATGTTGTCTCCTAAAGATACAAATGCATGTGACCAGCAGCACAATGACAGCAAGATCATGTCACTAGTGTTTCTGTCTCATTTACTACTTGGTAGTTTAACTTTAAACGGCTGTTATTTTAATTAGTTAGATCAGGCCAACGCAATTGCTAAACTAATATTTTCATGGATCTTGTACGTATCTGCTTCAATTATATGGTTTGACATCAAGGTATTTTCCCAGAAAATTAAATTGCCTAGCATATCATGGCTAGTGAATAACCAAAGAAATCATGCACATATAATTGGTACTTAATTATTTAGGTTGGTAGGTGCATTATTTTGCATTTTAACGTGTGATCTTATGCGTAGATGGAACTAAAATCATGCAGCATCTATGCATGTTTGCAAATGAATCTCACGTGTTTGTATTGTGTATTTCTAGCTAACTAGCTAGCTTTACTACTAGGAATCGATTGTTGTTTTTGTTCTCGTGGTACAACTAGTCAACTATATCTTCCCTCTATCATGCACCAAAAGATAGCATTTCATATTTGACTTTCGAAAGCGCTTGTTATTTCATTAAAAACCACTGTGTCACGGGAATCCTAATTAAGTACTATCTATTCATTAATAACTGATCGATATCATGTTCTTAGAATGTTAGCCGCCTTTCATTCTCTTGGGAGAGAATAGTTCATCTCTTGCTTGGTCGAGCGAACTGTACGTATATGAAGGCTTGTGCTAGCTAGCCTAGTACGTGTACAGTAGCACCTTTGTCCAAATAATAAACCACCCATATGCCCTATATATCACAGTGTGACTATTAGGCCCTGTTTGTTTCCACTTAAGATTATTATAATTTAGCTTATAGGTGATGATTATATAAGCTAGCTTATAATAAGCTGGTGGGAAATAAGTTGTCAGGTGTTTGGCAGCCTGGATTATCAGAGTTATGGATTGTTGTATTCAAATGTTTAAAGACTACAATGCCCTGGGAGAGAGAGGCACGGGAGTTGGGGGTTGGATGAATGACAAAGGTGGGTAATATTCCTAAAGTTTTATGGTCATTAAGATAAAAAGGTGGATCTATAAGCTGAAATAAGCTCCTTTTTTGAGCTTATTAGATTACAATAATCTGGGCTATTAGATTATAATAAGTTACCTTATAATCTGGGCTGTTTGTTTCCACTTATGATTTATAAGTTAGATTATAATAATCTTAAGTGGAAACAAACAGGGTCTAACTGAAATGTCACATGCGTTGATACTTGAAATGAGAAATCTGATCCTATTAGCTACCGTGATCCAATTTTATATATCATCTAGATTGTTTGGCCTGCGAAATTGCACGGTGTGGCCTAGTACACGACATGGATTCCAAAATTTTCACAACTCAATATTTGACTTAGATCTTACTGAGTTGTTTTAATGGTTTGTGATTCTTTCTTATTTTGAGTAGATATGTTACATTTAACATCCAGTAGTGTTGCGGATTAGTTATACTTAGGATCCATCAAATTAATGCCTGATGTTACTCCTTTTTGTGAGAACCTCTACAGTTTTTTTTTTGGCTTTTAAGCACGCATCGTCCATTTTATCATAATAATAGGTTACGCAATATACAAACAGAGAAAGGATGAGTAAATTTTGGGACATCCCTAGTTGATTTGTCTTAGATCACACGCACGTATGAACTATACACGCGTGCCATACTTGCATCTCCCGCATGTTTCCTTGCTAATTGGTTTTAGCTACACATAAGTTGTACCGCTGATCTCTTGATAGTGCATTATATAGCATGCAATGAGGATATAGAGATGATTTAGCATGTTTGATTCGAACTTATGTATTTTAGTTTTAGTTTTATGAAATCTCTTGTGTCTATCTCTTTGGAAAACTGTTATGGTGTTTCAAATGGTGAATTATATGCATATATATAACAAACTAAAAGAGTGTACACTCCATTTATGTTGTAAAGCTACTCCCTTTCTCTCGGAAAAAATGATTGAATTTTCGGGGGAAATATTTTTTCTGATGAATAGCTTTAAAATAGTGCATATCTTCCAATAGAGTATATGTATGTAGCTTATTTTCGTGTCTGAACTTTGAAGTATTCTAAGCACAAGGTATCAGGGTGCAAATTCGAGAAGCATGCACTACTACAGAAAAGGTCATCACAGACGGTTCGAAAACGTCATCACATATGGTTTTGTGAACCGTCTGTATTTATGGGTCAGTGATAATCGAAGGTCATCACAGACGGTTTTCGAACCGTCTGTGATTATCAGCTATCACAGACGGTTTTCGAACCGTCTGTGATTATCAGCTATCACAGACGGTTTTTACTCAAAAACCGTCTGTGATAGCTGATAATCACAGACGGTTTTTGAGTAAAAACCGTCTGTGATATTCCCTTCAACCCCTAAATATATTTCTGTTTATTGGCTAGCCTCAAGAAATGCTAGCCATGCCCTCTGAAACAAGCAGATAATCACAGACATAAAACATATACAATTCACACAACTCATTTCATCTCAGATACATTTCACATCTCAATTCATTTCACATAAGATAAGAAAGTACCATACCATAAGATAAGATAGTGCAATATCTATCTATTTCGCTCAATATAGGCGATTACAATACATATATATGTGTGTATATACATACATACATATACATATATATATATCTACATATATACATATATAGAATCAATATCTATCTATTATTACTACAAGGTCTCTAAACAAAGTTCTATGAAGCAAATGACACAAACTAGTGTACCCGGTTCATTGAACAGAGAACAATAGAGTGTGTCACTTGCTTCATGCCCCTTGAAAGTCTATGTGGCATATATTATTACTACAAGGTCTCTAAACAAAGTTCTATGAAGCAAATAATACAAACTAGTGTATCCGGTTCATTGAACAAGATACACTAGAATGTGTTACTTGCTTCATGCCCCTTGAAGGTCTATGTGGCATATACAGCAAGAACCGAATGGCACAAGAACAATATATCAATGTCTAGAGAATGTCTTCCAGAGTACAAACTTAATTGTGATAACAGAGTTGACAGTAATTAGAGCTCAAGGACTAATTTAACCAATCTCAGTATATGATTTATATCATCATCGAGCAACAACCAATCCCACAAGCAATCTATGTCTCCCAGTGCACAGCCCACACAGATTGCATACAAAAATCACAGACTCACTCACAAGACCAGTGATATTCGAAATCACCAGAAGAACAGGGGCTAGGGGAGGCGGCGGCGAGGACTCGGGGAGGCGACGGCCCGGGGAGGCGGCGGCGACGGGCTCGGGGAGGCGACGGCCCGGGGAGGCGGCGACGACGGGCTCGGGGAGGCGACGGCCCGAGGAGGCGGCCGGCGAGGGCTCGAGGGAGGCGGCGGCGAGGGCTCGAGGGAGGCGTCGGTGAGGGCTCGGGGAGGCAGATCGAGATTTAGATATAGAATAACTGCAGAATACACAGAAAACCCTAGCCAGAGGGTATATATAGGGGATTATCACAGACGATTCTAAGTTTAGAACCGTCTGTGATAAGCCTACTATCTCAGACGGTTCTAAACTCAGAACCGTCTGTGATAAGGCAGTTTACGAACAGTCTGTGATATTAATGTATGAGACGGCAATTATATACGAAGCGTCACGGTCTGTAATATTAATGTAAGAGACGGCGGTTATATACGAAGCGTCACTGGTGGTTTCAAATATGAACCGTTTGTGATAATGCTTATATTTGCACGCACTATTCCATTTCTTCGATCTAAACTGTCCTCTCCCTCATCTTCTTCGATCATCACCACATTTCTCAACAATGACATCTAAAATTTTGTTCATCTCCTTCCTCTCATCTATCCATCATGAGTTGTTCGGCCGCAGCCTTACACAGGCGGCCAACAATTTACGTCTGGAGCAGCTCCTCCGCTCACGCCCTGCTCTCCTTCCTCGACTCGCTTCCAATATCGTCCGTCAACTAGACCTCATCATCCGCCGTCGACGGAGGTGTCTCGTTGCTGCTCACGAAAAGGAAACCGCCCTCAGCCTTGATCTTCTCTACAATGTCCACAAAGCGGAGGAAGCTCTTGCGGAAGTGCAGAGTGTGATAGATAACCTTTCCGATCAAGCAGAATCGGCCGATTCTGTTGAAGTTTATCATGGCATCCTCTTTGAGATTATGGGTCATGCTAATGATTTACCCAGGCTAGAGGAGGAAGTGGAGAGGGCAAGGACAATCTTCACGACATTCGAGAACTCAGCGGCTGATCCTCCAACTCCAGAAGTTGAAGAAGAAGCATATGAAGCCCAGAAGATTAAAATCTAGGAATCTCTTTTTCTCTTAGATTTGTAATAAATTCAATTTGCCTTGAATTAAAATCTGGGAATCTCTGTTTGTCGAACTTTTGCCGTCTGTGGTGTTTGTGGCGGGAAAAAGGAGTATTATAGACGGTTTATGTTTAAAAACCGTCTGTGATATTCCATTATCACAGACGGTTCAGCGGTAAGAACCGTCTGTGATACTCCTTTTTCCAACCACAGATGGCCTCCAAATTAAAACCGTCTGTGATTTGACGTCTAGTATTAGGCTTTCTGTAGTAGTGATGATAGTTTCCCTGACGATCATAAGGTAGAGGAGAAATTCTTATACTCCTGTATAATACTCAAGCTAGATTCTACATTTCCATTCCATCATTAGTATATAGAGACCTACGATATAGATTTCTCCCACACACTAGTTTTACATTGCTTCCACAAGATGGTAAGGAGGTGCAGTTGTGCTCCACCGACTAAGGAATAGTTTCTTGTTCTTGAACTATATATAAATTGAACAAATGATATTTTATATGCTTTGTTTTTTATCTCAACAATTCTCTCTTACACGACGGCTTGTTATTGTATTAGTCATGAACTTGAGAGGAGTTTTATATGACCGAGACATTCTCTTAAGCGTAATGCTTGTGGTGGTCGACAATGGTTTGAGATCAATTAAAATTGATTAAATACAAAGTCAAAATGTGAAAATGGCTAAAATAAGCAAAAAAATGTTTTGCAAGTGCTAAATTTGCTAGACGTGATTAAACCAAAAGTGTTTGAATAAAATAATTTAATATTGAACTTGTAACACTCTAAATTAATTCAAATTAATCTTCTTGATTCCATTTAGCATTTTGACATGGCTTAGCTTATATTTGAATACCTGTAGGTAAACTTGTCAATTTTAAAGCCTTAGTTATCTTGAAATTAATTTGAATGCTTTAAAGTGCACTATCTTATCTAGATTGATTATATATGCTTTATCATGATGTGGTATCCTTTTAATTTGAACCTCACTTTGAATAATTTTCAAAGCTATTTTAGGTTTTTTATTTTCATTTATGCATATATGCTCTTTCTTTTGCTCCTTTGTGTTTTACTTGTTAGCATACATCATTTGAGGGAAAGAATTAGAAATAGAGAGTTTTAGTGAGCTTGTATAGCTCCTTAACCCTTTGTAACAATTTTGCCAAAAGGGGAAGAATATGTAAAGCAAAATTTGGTTTTCGTTAAAAAGGGAGATAATCATGAGAATGATCTTAAATTGGAGAGAATGCTCATAAAAAATGAAGAGTGAACTAAGAATGTGGAAATGAGCCTTTTTGAGAGCAAAACGTGAGAAATTGCAAATCTGAAATCCTAAGCTTAATGTGAGAGCATTTGCATTGCATTTTCTCTTGTGGTTTGCTTTGCTACTTGCTCATGCCCTGAAAATAGTCAAGGTGAGCAATTGCACTTTTATTCAAACCATTTGTGGCTTTTATAACTTATTTGCTTTTCTTATAAAAAAACAACTTAAATTATTGTATTTTAGCGTGTTTATCAAATTACTCATCAAGAGAGGAATTATAAGACCATATGGTGGAAACCCCATATTGGTGATGAGTATTTGACATTGCAATTCTGGTTATTACGTTGTTTGAGTTTGATTTTGTTTGAATTTGCAAAGTTACAGTTCACTGTCAAGATTTAAGAGGTCTGAACAACCTGGCATCGACAGTCTGATCGGCCATGTGGCCTTTGGGAAAATGGACACCAAACAATTTTGTAGGTGTGTTTGAGAATGTTTTTACACTAGGCACCACTCAAAGTGAAGTTTTGAGCTAAAACTAGATAGAGATTAATCAAAATTTCAAATAGGGAGTTTTCTGGTGCTCTTAAGCAGTCTGACCGGTCTGTGGTCGGCATTCAAACCACTGGCAGACTGACCGGCATTGGGCCAGCTATCAGATCAGTCTTCTGTTACTAGAGGAGTTTGAGTCGATTCTTAGCGATCTGACCAGCCGTTGGTTAGCAGTCAAACCGACCTTTGCTGAGTGGTGTGATATGAGTTATGTCTCGGTTGTGTTATTGCTCTAGGAGCTTTTCGGGAGTCTTTGCATGGTGTTAGTCATGGCGGGAGTCCATGCATTGTGTTAGTCATGGCCAGGAGTGCTATGTGGTGTTTGCTAACGTGAGTTAAGTGTACGTCATTTGTACTTATGACGATTGTCTGTTCTTTGATGTGTAGCATGTTTGGTGACTGTTGGTGGTCAATAGTAAGACCGAGGCTAGAGGAGGAGCCTGAGACCATGGAAGGTCGCGTAAGTTTGGGTGAGGCTACATCTCAAGTAGTGAGGTACAAGAGAGTCAAGTATCATGAGAAGAGACCGCTATTTCCTTGCAGTCAGACCGCCAGAGGAGTGCTTTGGCTCGGTTTTTGTAGGGTTAGCTTATACACTTCGTGTGTTTGATCCTCCACTGTGTGTTCCGAAGCCGTGGACAACCCGGGGATTCGATTAGATATCAAAAAAGAGTGAGCTCCTATTCATCCCTTCTTTAGCCACCGCCTTTGGTCCTAAAGAAACAATGAAAGGCAAAAGAGAGCATACCAATTAGAGAGAGAGATAGCTAGGAAGTACTTTTCTATGGAAACCCAAGAGATGCATCTGTCGGGCAACATAGTTCCAGAAGAGAGCACATTTCAGTTTGAGTTTAGCCTAATAAGACTTGTAATTCTGTCTCAGTAATTATTATAGCTGTTCATCATACGATCTCTCTTGTATTATGCTACCTGCAACACCATGTGACGTTTGAAACTAGCATCGAAGCTTACGATAGATCATCCACATCAGGTCATCAACACTAATTGGTAATCATCTGGTAGTTATAACAAAAGATACCATAATTAAGAGGAAAGAAATGGTACCTTCAGAAGAAAATGATACCTTTCCTTTGGGAAATTCGGTGAGCTTCATATATACCGTGACATTCAGCCCATTATTGTAAAAGCCCGTCTTTCTCAGATACTAGACTTTTATCAGGCCGGAGGTCGGCCGAATTGTTGGGCCATGGCCTATCGCTGTCGACCCCAAAGGCTGAGCGAATTTTAGGCCAACTTATTTGCATCTTCCCGTCGAGCAAAACCTAACCCCTGCCAGTAGCTTCGCCACCATCCTCCCTCGCTAGCCCCTCTCCTCGACTTAGACCTACTAGCAACTAGCCGCATAAGCGCGGCGCACGCCGCGCTAGCTACCGTGTGGACCAAAGTAAAAGAGGCGATAATTCGCAGGGAGCTTCATAAAAAAAACCAGGGACAAATGCGTAAATTCGGAAAAATCAAAGGGTTTTTTCGCAAAAAAGCGAGGGCTTGTAAGGGCCTGTACGTAAGTAAATAAGGACCTATACGTAATTTTGGAAACCCGCGGGGCGCCATCTAAAAATTTTTGTTAAGAAAAAACTTGCAGGGACCTATTCGCGAGGAAAAAGAACTTTCACGTAATTTTAAGAAAACCCGAGGAAAGTGGCTCGGCCGGCCGTACGCGAATTCGCTCGCCACGCGCCGGCCGGCCGAGCGGTGGGGGGCGACGTGGCCTCACGCCTGGGCCGGAATCCCTCCGCTAATTAGGCGGTTACGATTAATAGGTTTAAATCTTTAAATCTACCCTAAAACTAACTCAATCCATATAAGACAAAACCAATTTCCCATCCCAACACAATCTATAAAAGATTTTTCACAAACCCAAACCACTTTCTACTTAAACCCAACTCAATCCAAACCATCTTTCACTTAAACCTAACCAGAATCCACGGGTTCAACCCACTTACTAACCCATTAAGATTTTTCACAAACCCATCTAACCCAAATCACTTTCTACTTAAATCCAACCCAATCCAAACCATCTTTCACTTAAACCTAACCAAAATCCACGGGTTCAACCCACTTCCTAACTCATTTACTAACCTACTTATTTGTAAAAGTTCGGTATTTGAAATTTTAACCTCGTGTTCACATTGTAAAATTTTTATGAAATCGATAGAAATTTATTGTAAATGATTCTGCATGTAGGAGAGCTACTCTGTGCAAATTGGCAGGGCTAGATATACACGTGGCCCCACATGCTTTTATAGGAAGTTTTCATACAACTTTAGTATTTAAAATTTCAATCTGGCGTTCACTCAATTAAAATTTATTGAAGATGATTCTGCGTATAGGGGAGCTACTTTATGCAAATTGGTTGGGGTAGGTGCACGCGTGGGCCCTACATGTTTTTATAGGAAACTTTTGTAAAACTTCAGTTTTAAAATTTCAACCTTGTGTTCATAGTAAGTTTTCGTAAAACTTCGGTATTTAGAATTTCAACTTCACGTTCACACTACAAAAGTTTCTCGAAATAAATTAAAATTTATTGAAAATGATTCTGCATGTAGGGGAGCTACTCTATATAGATTTGCAGGGCTAAACTTACACGTGGCCCCACATGCTTTTATAGGAAGTTTTCGTAAAACTTCGGTATTTGGAATTTCAACATCGCATTTACACTACAAAAGTTTTACAAAATCGATTGAAGTTTGTTGCAAATGATTCTGTATATATGGAACTACTCTGTGCAAATTAGTAGGCATATGTGTACATATGGCTCTCACATGATTTTCTAGAAAGCTATAACTAAGTATAGTAGTCCAAGTCTATGGACAGTCCAAGTGTCACTCCATTATGCTATGCCACGGGTTGAACCCATTCACAACCCGAAATTTCTAAACTCACCCCACCACAACCCAACCCTTTTTATGAGGTAACCCAACCCGTTCACTCTTCTAACCCGTTTCCACCCATCCAAAACCAACCCAATTAAGAACCCACTCCGTTTAGCCCATTTGAACCCAACCCATTAGCATCCCTACCCCTGATCTTCAACTTTATTATTGGCATTGAGTGGACGAAATACCCATGGTTTTTCATAAGTAATTTTACATTTTTAGTTCCTTTTGTGTTTTTTTACTAAATCAACTTTTCTACCTTTTTTTTTCTTTGGCGAGTTATCTGACGAATTTATTTTATCCGTGATGGGTTTTGTTGTACCAACTCACATGGACGGTGACGTCTATACCGAAAATCGACACCAGACTAAGTTGGTTTAACATCTTTTCTGATTTTCTTTCGACGAACAACGCCGTTACCAAGAAGCAAGTCCTACATATCCATGGAGATTCTTGACAATCTACTTCCCGGCGTCCCGCTCCCGTAACCGTCCACAATCGCATTGACGTTGCAAGATCTGGAGTTTTCGGCGAGGAAGATAAAGAAGTTCAGCAGTTCATTGACTCAATAACTTGATGGTAACATATTGTTCATCGGATATCTTCGATGTAAAAGTTGGGTACTTGTGTACTTTATCCTTGCATTATTAATATAAGTCAGAAAATTTTTCTAAAAAATGTTTGCATCTTCCCGTCTTTTTTATTGACACCTCTGTTCCGCTCAAAAAAAAAGGTTTTTGAGTCCTCTGTTCTTTCTAAAAAAAGGCAACAAGGATTGCGACCTCCGTTTTCTTTCCCTTTCCGAACTGTCCGGGTTTCCCTCGTTGGGGTTGATGCATTTCTTCATATGCAAACTGTGTCTGTAGCATGTGTATCAGTATTGGTAGAATTTGGTATTGGCCATGGATCTCCTGCTAATATGGATTGCAGAGACTTAGGAATGAGACACAAATGGATACATCATATACATACATACATACGAAACATGTGTCTTTCCATCTGTTCACTTGGAGATATTCCTTCTATGGAATAAAAAAATAAAAAATATTAAGAATTAGAAATCAACTTATAATTTCATATAGTTCAGACAAGCATGCAGTGTCAAAGGGTCGTCAGGCAAGCTACTTTTGTTTGCACATATATATCTGTGTTCTTCATTGATCCACCGTTTCCTTTCAGTTTACATCGAAGAAGAAACATGTAACTGTAATACCATAGATTCACCGGCCGGACCACCACAATGCACTAGCAAAGATCTGTCGTTGTTATGGTAAAACTTTAGCTAGATTTACTTTTTGAGACTTACGCTATCTCCTTTGTTAGCATCGTGCACTACTTTCGTTTAGATCGATAGGACATCAAAACACACATCTTGCACTATTTCCAAACCAAAGTTTTATTCTTTCTCCACCATCCTAATTAGAAATAAGGTTATTTAGATATACGTCGCCGTAGATTTCGGCTCTTTTTTTTAAATATACCACTGCAGTTATGCCATCGTAGAGTCGCCCTGTTTAGAAAAATGAAAGTCCACTAGTAATTTGTCCCAAATTGGACAATTATGCCCCCTACCATCTTCTTTCTCAACCCGTCGTCTCCATTTTGCTGAGCACAGCTGCACCCGCCGACGAGCCTCCGACCACCGCACACATCACTGGCGACCTCACCGACATGTCTCCACGCAACGAAACATGTCCGCTTTGGCCATTCCTCCGTGAGGCCTCCACTCCCTTCTCCCTCTCTCCTGAGGGCCTGTGAGGAGAGGACGGCGGGTCCAGCTTCGGTCGTCGCGCGCCATGCCCCACCTTTACCGGCTCGAGTCGGCCGCCGTCATGTCGGTAGTCGGTAGTGAGGAAGGGATGCAGCCTTGAAGAGGAGGAGCAGTGGCCTAGTCGGTGAGGAAGGGGATAGCGCTACCCGAGGCAGCGGTGTCGAGGGTAGAGTCGCAAGATTCGATGTGCGAGATGGTGATGTGGGCGAGGAAGGGCGAGGAGAAAGGGAGCACGAACTGCAGCTTCTCTGCTTCGCACCCCATGGATTCCTCTAGAGATCTGTGGGAGATTTGATATAGATTTGGAGATTGATGGGAGCTCGTGGGGATTGCCTAGCTTTGGTTTCGGAGTTCTTACACATCTACCAGCTTTTTAAAAAAAATAAATTAGTCCTAAGCGCACGTTTTTATAAATCTAACTCACTTTCTGACCTCGATAATCGAGACAGACGACACATATTGCCTACCGTGCTACTCTCGGCAGAAGACAACGAACGTGGCAGGACGTGTGAGCTCAACAGCGAGGCAACAGGCCCTACCGTCAGGCTGTGTCGTACGAGCTCGGCAGGTCCTGCCGCGCCTCCCGAGCTTGACAGTTCCTTCCATGATGCACAGGCTCTACAGGACGGTGGGGCCGTTGTCGATATGTGTAATAGCAGTATCTAGCACAATAGGTTGGCCCAGTTTAGCTAAATTTTTACAATGCATTATCGAAAATATCATAGTAATGAAAAAAATGTATGATTCATAATTTTTTTTGTTTTTTTGTGCTTTTAATAGTTTTGAAATAATACACAACTATTAATGTTCGAATTTGACTAGTGTGTCTCATGTTGCATTAAGTAATTTACCATGTCAAGCCCGCCATAACAGTTTGTAATGAAGGTACGAATTGTATAGCACGTAGGGTTTTGTTAGGTGCATATGTCTACCTCGTTACTCCTACGATACAATTGGCAACATGCACAAACCATCAACCCGAACTATAGGTAAGATACATGTATCCTTTGGAATCGAAACACTCGGGATGGAGAAGAAGTCATGCTTTCAGTCATTCGTCATATATAATTGGGTCTATCGGTGCCTTTTGTTTGTCTCCCAGTGGACTTTAGCCTTCATGTCAGCCACTCAGTACTCGATTTCCACAACTTTTGTAAGCTTGTCTCAGTCTAAAATAACATGCTGTTCAACAGGGGCATCGGGGATTATTGGTGTCTTTCCCTTGTCTTCCACCCTCTCGTCCTTTCCCTTGTCCTCTAGGGTATAAGGTTTCCAACGGGTGAAGTTCTCGGGTGCTACTGGGTAGTTGAGCATGTATTTTTGCTCGATGAATATCCTGGTGTACCTCTTCGGACCGTCGATCCATTGAAAGAAGTAGCAACGCTCTATCGCCTACCGTCATGCATGGAGAAAGTTAGCGATATGTGAAATGAAATATGCAATATGATTTATCAATAAGTGTGATATGTAAATTGAAATATGCAGTGTGATTTATCAATACATGGCATTCACTTACGTGGTTATCGTTGCATGTGTCATGCGCCTGGGTGGCGGTGGCTGGATGTGTTGACTGAATGATTTGTGCTGGATTATCATAGTCACACCGCAGGCATGGAAACTCTAGTAGCACAGGTGCATCATTGCGAGAATTATCAGAGTTGGATCCTTTCTTCTTGGCAACCAACTTCCACTTCTAAATCATCTCTTTATAGTTCGACATCCCTAACACCAGCACAATGACGTCCTCTACCTATCCTCTCTTCTCCCTCCCCTCTTCCCTATTTTCAAGATCAACTTGAGTGGAGTGTTGGATCTGGTCGTGGAGTATGGCCAAATTTTATAAGCGATCAGTGCGTAGTGTTTGGGAGTAAATTTTGCCAAATAAAAATGCACTCACATCCACGAGAGCGAACCTTGTTGGCACAGGGAAGGACACATCATTGTCAAATCACGGACAAAACCTAGTAAGTGTTATCAATTCATTTACAGAAGCCAACGTGTGCTATCAACTCAATAAGAAAACCTGAAGTGTGTTGTCAATTCACTGAGAAAAGCTAGCGATCTTGTCAAATTACTGAGGATAGCTGGCGCTTGTTGTCAATTCACAGACAAAAGTTGATGCATCTTGTCAACTCACTGAGAAAAGCTGGCACGTGTTGTCAACTCACTACAGAAAGCAGGTGTGTGATGTCAGTTCAATGAGAAAAAACTAGTGTGTGATGGGAACTCTCTTAGAAAAGCTTGCACATGTTGTCAACTCGTTGAGAAAAGCTAACACATGCTATCAATTCACTGAGAATAGCCGATGCATATTGTCATTTCACTCAGAAAAAGTGTTGTGTGTTGTTAAATTTCAGTAAACTTTGCGCATGAATATGACACGCCTTGTGGAATTTAAAAATTCACTAATCGTGTAGTGCAAATGGCAACATGTATGGACCATTAATTCAAACTACGTCTAAGACGCGTGTGGGCCTTGACTAACAAAAATGACATTGATGGATATAGTTCTAATTGAGCTCGAGGCGGAATGCCCCTAAGGCAAAAATGGAACGCCATAGGGCACCTACATGGAGTGACGATCATTCCATAGGGCACCTACATGGAGTGGCGATCATTAAGGTGACATGGGCATGGTTGGTTGTCATGGTAGTGGCAAGCGTAATTGCAGCTTGGGTTGGCATAGCAGCAATATGGATGGTAGTTGCTGACGAGGTGGACCACCTCCTTGTTGTTCCCCTCACTGATCCTCTGCCTACAGAGCTCGTTGTTACTGGTCCTCTTAGTCTAGAGCTCCTCCCGCAACTCTTGTAGGCAGTTTTGAAGAGATTGGATATGATTGATCTACCCACTTGATGAACTTACAATCTGTGTTCTGCAAGACGAGATGACTACAAGTGATCCATGCATGAAAGTATAGGTAGGGAACGAACCACTTACCATAAATAGAGCACAATGAAAGAATCAACGTCCTAGATGTGTGTTGTCATTAGAAACCTGCACCACTGCATCAAGTTTATGCTTGCATTGCGGTTAAGGCTTAGGGATGTGTATAGGACTCTCTAGTTTCAAGTGGTAGATCAAGACTTAGGGGGTCAGGGTCTAAGGGGTCGTAGATGTTCATGTCTTCGAGGCAAGGTTCACGTCCTCGAAACCTAGCTCATGCCCATTGTCCCCTCCCACATTCCGAGTCATAATAGTCTAACGAGAACAAAACATAAATGAGTACATAAGTGAAGTAAGTACACATCGCCACATCTACAGAGCGACCAATGAAGTGAGCCTATTCAGGCAATCCCTCATGGAGTGTTCCTCTATCTTGCATACTCTGTACTTCCATGGTCTGGTCTATTGATCATGCTAACTATCATTCATGTTGTTGCCAATGTGGTGGGACTATCGTCTTCCGCGATTGGGCTGCTTGAGTGCGTCGTTCAGCACCCACTTCACTTACTCTAGCCAAAGGTCCCTGTGATGCATGTCCACCTCGTAGGAGTTAAACTCAGCTCTCCAGATCCCACACAAATGATGGATGTTGTAGTATTCTGATATATACTGGGCATAGGACTACCGCCATGTAGCGCACACGATGTATACATGTGAGCAAGGTTGTGCGGGAGCTTCAGCTTGTTACACATACAGGTCGCTACTTCACTGATGGCGTATGCATGCTTGTGATCCCCTCTAGCGTGGCCCATGACATGCTTCTTTCTCAAACGAATCTCAAACTTTTCCCTTACCCTGTCCATGGTCTGAGTGATGTTCAGAGTTAAGTGTGCCAGCTCCAGCCCATACACCCTCAGCACCTCACCGACGAACATGGCGGAGGGGAATCAGAGCCCGGCTTCAAGATACGCGGCGAAGACCATAGCCTCCGACTCCGTGGGGTGCGTCTCCATCTCATTGGCGGAGGGCAGACGAACTGTGCCGCGGTCCGAAAGCTTCCCTTCATGCAAAAGCGACCGAATGGTCTCCTCGATCACCAGGATCTGCCCCAGCACGTTCGAGTAGACGGCGTTGAGCTTCCTCGCCGCGCTCCACCGCTTGTTCACTAGTGAGGGGTCGTGCCCAACCAGTTCATACTCCATCTTGGTCGTCGATAAACTATTCCGGCTAGAAGAGCCACCGCGGTTCAACGACGCGCCACCGCTCGGCCGGCGAGAATGATCATCACCTCAGGCCATTTCCATTATAGTACTCCACACAACAGCGGGTGGCAGACGACAGTGGGCTTTCGACTCGCCCTCTCACGCAACCGTCTACCAAATGGGGCCAGCAAGAGGAAGAGGTACGACGGCGGTGGACGGCGGCAACAAGCGACGTATACGGCAGCAGTGCGCACGGGAGCGGTGGTGGAAAGGCAACACTGTTGCAAATGGTCAAGCGTGAAGGATAGCGACGCGATAGCAGCCGCAGTTTTAAAGCCTGTTCGGCTGACTCATGTTCGGGAAGCCCAACCAGCGAAAACTGACACCGCACGACCCGCCAACCGCACACGCACACATGTCCCACGATGCCGCGAATAGCTGCATGACCACGGTCAAACTCCAACCGGCAACGCACAATGCGCCAGCGGTGTTCGGCCGTGTGTCCCACTATGCGCGAAGAGGCAGTACGACTTCGGTTAGGCAACACCACGATTTCGACTCGTATGGCCCAACATGGGTGGCATCACAGGCCACAAGGACGGAGGGGGCAAAAGGGCTCGACAGCATGGTTTCGGCCCGTGAGAAGCTCTTTACCATGAGAGGCTCCTGTAGTAGAAGTGGCCCCCACCTGAGATCGTCCAGCCTGTTAGGAAATTGTAAGGCCCAATATGATATATGTAATGACATGTGTACCCTTATGGAAGATACATGACTGTAAAGGCAAGACTGTAATTGTGCCTCATGGAGAGTTATATACACGCCCTGCCCATGGAGGAGGGGGCAAGCATATTACAACCACTCCACTATTCTCCTACTTTACTGTTTAGTCAGTAGCCACAGCATGCACCAATTGAGTTGAATTTTTGTGTACAGTTATGTGCTTAGTTTGTATGTAGATAGCTTTATATGGAGGCATAGTTAGTAGTTCAGATAATACGTTGAGACTAAACTAGGAGTTTGTCGAGTCATAATTTAGGGGGAGAATATTGGAAATGATCTTTATTTAGAATTTAAATTATGTCCGAGATGCAGTAGAGTTCGTTTTCGTGTGTTACTCAAGTTAAAGTCATAATCAACTTGAAATTCAAGTATGTATAGTAGTCGGAGAGTATTAATCTATATAATAAAAGGGACTTGTAACTAATTCTGTAATAAAAGGAAGAAAAGAGATTAGAGATTCAAAAAAATCAACTACGCAGTTACTATCAAGACAATTTTTCCATGTTTTTTTTTCTGTACTCGTATGTGTAAGTTCTCTCAAGGGCTAGGCCAGCAGTATATACGCTGAAACCGAACAAATCAATGGCGTGCTAGAAAGAAAGTAGGAAACCCATGCACACGAATGTCTCAAGCTGCGGGAATCGTTTGAAAACTTTGAACAGGATGGGGAAAGTGGAAATTAATTGAAGAGCTCGATCGTATGCTAGTGTGACATGTAACCGGTCGGCCTTTTCTTGCAACTGATGTTTATCTTTCTAGCCTTTGAAGAGAACCTTATTCTCGATGATCTCACAGGCGTCGAACTTTGGGGAAAGATCCATCATCCAGCAACATTAGTAAGAAAGGGAGCCTCAGTGATCGATTCGAAGACAATTTCGTTTTGTCAACAACTGGTTGTTTACAAGCAAACTGTGCAACGGAGTCCAAACAGCGAATCCGCGAGCTGTCAATCTCTGACTGTGTGTTAGAAAAGGTGACAGCAACTTTTGCCTATTCGCTATCCATGTGTTGAAGGTCGGTTAGAATAGAAGGCTTATCTGCAAGAAACGTAAGCCAGCACGGAAGGTATTATTTATTATAAGTATTGAATTATTGCAGTCCAGTGTAGGTGGCCTATATATATATATATAGGGTATTGGCGTGTCAAGATATCCCAACCAAGACAGCCACCCATCAGCTGAATCCATCGCTCTTTACATCATTCTCCACACGAAGTTGGCACGTACGCATACGTGATGGAGAACAACAGGAACAACCAGCCGCCTCCACCTCCAGGTCTTCAAGTTTCTCCTTGTTTATGTCCAACACAAACGCTTTGTTGGGTTCAGTTAGCTCTGTCTTCAGCTAGATTCATACCCAAAATTCATGTTTGTTGCGCTCATACCGTAAATCATACGTGTGTAGGCTACCCCACTGCGGGTGGAGAGCAAGGCGGGAAGAAGTCGCGCCGGGGAAGCACAACCTCAAGGGGAGAGAAAGGTTTCATCGAAGGATGGTACGCGCGCGCGCTCCTCGTTATACTCTTGACGTCTATATGTAACGTAATAATTCCCTGTACCTTGCTAGATCGTTATTTAATTTCCTCAAATCGTGATTTGGCCTTGCAATTCCCTATGTGTTTCAGTATTGCCGCCCTCTGCTGCTGCTGGATCTGTGAGATGTGCTGCGACTAGCTGCGCCGGCCACAGATGCATATACTGACACGTACGTTTTGCTATGTATGTATGCACGTATACAGACAGGTGTTGTTTAAAGTGTTGTTTTAGTTCAGGGACTCGCATGTAATAACCGAAATCACCACGACCTCCGTCGTGTGATATTCATGTGACGTACGTGTTCGTGTGATTTTCATGTGCCTTCTGCGTTGTGTGCGCTTGTTGGGTATGTACTTCATGTGGTGTACGTATTGAAGCTGCGTGAGTTACAAGCGTGATTCATTTGCCTTTTACTTCACCTGCGGCCTGTGGGCCTGGTAGCCTGTGGGCCGTTTGCGCCTTCGGTCTGCCGCAGTGGGAGATGGCATTTCGCGTACGGGCTGCTCAGCACATGCGCACGCGGTACGCGGCTGAACTGGGCCGCAAGCCGGGGCCGTGGGGCCTGGGAATCGAGCGGCCGATGGGCGCGTCACGGGGCTCGGCGAGGGTTGGCTTCGGCCCACGACGCCGGTTCTTCTGATACGAACGCGCCCAACAGTTTGATGCGCCGTACGATGTGATTCAAACCAGTTTGACGTCCCAGTCGAGCCGCTAGGAACAGCGTCATTTTTGCGCTTGGCCAGACTGCGACATGCTGCACGTCCCCGTCCCTATTAAAAACAAAGGTAGGAACAGAGTATCTGCTTATCGCCTTGGATGCAGACCAGACGACGGTGCTTCTCCAGCTCTCCTTGACAGATGGATCCCAGTTTCCTGTTGGTCAGCGCGGAGGAGCTGACCTGGCCACATGCCATTGAGCCATTCTTTTTCTTAAAGAATGGGTCAAAACTAATAAACGCGTCTGACGTGCCAAGGAAAACGAAAGCAGCTTTTGCTCCCATCAATCAACGCATTGCCAAATCCGCCGTCGAAAGCAACTTTGGATTTTTTTTTATAAAAAAAATAATCTTTTTATTTGAAAATATAAAATCAAACCTTCATTTTTATTTTTTTAATAGAAGTAACCCTTGTCGCCCAATCGTTGGACAACTGGCTCCTATCATCCAATGACCGAGCGATAGGAAGACAGTCGTCCGACCGTATAAATGCAGTATTCGAACGGTTGTACGATAAATGGATGGTTAGACGATAGTACGCTCCAGTCACTCAACCGTTCGGCGACTAGAATAGGCTATATAAGTCACACGCCCGAGCGCCTGCTGGCCGAGCGCAGGAACAAAGAGAAGAGAGGAGAGAAGCAGTGGCGGAGGACGAAAAAAATTAAGGTATGGCGAAGTCGATAACATAGATAGTAAAGTAATATCTCTCAAAATGGTTCACTAGTCGTAGTGATAGTCAAGCACAAAATATATAAGTAAAAACATTTAGGATGAATAGAATTATAGAAAATACAAGCAAAGTCAACTAACCATGTGACGATGAAGTTTCAGTCACGCCTAGGCGACCTAGGCAATTGCATTTGCCTATCTTTCTTGTTTTGAAATGTTTTCTTGATCTTGTCAAGATCAATTCCTTTGAATATTTCTCGCTCAATGTAGCACACCATTAAGTCATTAAGCCAAGCATCGGACATCTTGTTGCGCAATTCTGTTTTGATAATCTTCATAGCTGAAAAGACCCTTTCAACTGATGCAAAAATTGGAGCGGCCGGCGGCTGAAGGCAAAGCGTCATCGCTGCTCTGGAAAACGAACGGGCTACCGCAGTCCCAGTCCACATATGTTGCGCGGCCCACAAGCCACAAGCCCACAAGGCAAGCCGCAAGCGTGAAGCGTCAAGGCCCAAAGGCCAAAGGTCGACTAACAGACTTACGAAGTAACGATTCAGTCATCTTCCTCGTGAGAACATTCAGACTTCGTTCAATAGCAGCAGCAGGACCTTCAACCTGGCATCCATGGTGGCCAGATCAACTCGGGGTGGGGATTCGCGGCGGAGCCAAGGTAGGGCGAGCGCCCTACCTTGCCCTACCGGGCCCTCCGCCCCTGGAGAGAAGAGGAAAGAAAGAAAAAGAGAAGAGAAGTGAAGAGAGGGAGAGTGAGAAGGGGGAGAAGGAGAAAAGGAGGTTCAGTTATTTCCGCGAGAAGCGATTCGTCCGCAAGGTAAACTTTTTTATCTTTTAGTAAGTATTTTTATAGTAAGTAAATAGTTTGTTTAGTATAAAGAATAGTATAACTAGCATCCGTAGAAAATTATAGTATAATTTCGGTTAGATGGCTGGAAAGAAAAGCAAGAAGAGAGGAGAAAGAAAATAAAAGGGAGGAGAATTTCGTTGCCTCCAAGGTAAATTCACTTCACACCTTGCCTAATTCATGTCATGGAGATAAGAGATGATAAGGGAGGAGAAAAGCAAGAAGAGAGGAGAAAAAAATTGTGCCCATAGGAGTCAAGTTTCAGTAGGTTTTGATGAGTTTTCAATAATGTTTTTAGAGAGTAACAAGCAAGTTTGACATAATTTCAACAATTTTAGAGGTTTCAAGTACAATTTCAGAGAGTATACAACAAAAGTTCCGTAGAGTTCCAACATGTTTAGAGATTTCAGGCACAATTTCAGAGAGTTTCAACCAACAAATTAATGATTGAAAGGAATTGTTAGTGCAGGTTTTTTACGCTTGCATTTACAACCAAATATTAGGACACATATCCGCCAAAAATGTATACATAGGACATCTGAGACGTATTGTTTCATGGAACAAGTAACACAAATTTTCCAATATTTGTATATGTAAAAAAGAGCTGGTACAAAAAATATTTTTGTGTGAGAAGCAAAACTGAAGCAAAAAATGGAAACACATGTGTCATAGTAAGGTGGGGTGAGGGCGAGGGAGGAGGGGCTCGCTTACTGTACCCTCAAGCTAGTTGCCATTTGCGGGGATATGGTTTGGTCGATGGGTAGGAGTGCACTGAGGGGGAATAGTGGGCCAAGGAGGAGAGGCTCTTGTTGCACCTGTATGATGTTCGTCATCTGCATGGATGTGGTGGCCAACAGCCAACAGGAGGGCACTGATAAGGAGGAGCGTGCTAGGGGCTCAAGTCGCACCCACATGCCAGTCGTTGTCCACCCATATGCAGTGGCTGAGCAAGAAGGCGCTGATGAGGAGAAGCACACCAATGAGGAAGGGCTCACGTCGCCCTTGTACTCCCATTGCCGTCCATGACACCGTGGTTGTACGCTGAAACCCTACCGAAGAGAGTAAGATAGTGAATGGGAAGCAAATGGGGAACAATAGATGCAAGGAGTGGAGTAGGATAATATTAGTCGGGATGCTGTAGGATTTGTGCGTTAGTGACTCGATTGAATAAACGTGGTCTATACCATCGAATAGAAGGGGAACACTATAGCGTTCTGTAGTTTTTCTGCACAAAAGATATCGTTGTAGAGTACATACAGTCAAATTTTCTACACTTTGGCTATCAATATCTTTTTAAATATTTAGATTGAACATATGAAAATAATAGAAATGATAGATATATGTGTGTGTGTTTTGAAAAGAACTTAATAAAAGTATAGTTTTATTAGGTTTTATAAATGGGAATTGATATGGCTCAGACGTCTAGTGTATCGAACATCGATTCACTCTAGTTACTCCTCAGCCTATGCAACCATAAACAATCTGATACCATCGGACACTAGCTCCAATTAAGGCCCACCTGTCGTAGTGCCAAACTGACTATGCCTAGCAACATGTGAAGCTTCGTGGTCATTCGTTGCTTATCCATTCTTGCTCATCTAACACACCATCTCTCTCTCTCTCTCTCTCTCTCTCTCTCTCCAGGCTAGCAAGGAAATGGATGGTGGTCAGGAAGAACTAGTGTAGAGGACGCGTGCAGAAGAAGCTGGGGTTAGTGGAGGAGTTTCGCTAAAGCCGGCCATGGCTTCCACAAGCTCTAGCAGTGAGTAGCCTTCGTGAGTCTCACCCAAGCTCCACCGCCACCAGGGTGTGGCATCTGCAAGCACCAACTGAGCTCTGCCGCTATGAGCACCTCATCGATGTCACCGTGACCTACCCCCGACAAGCTCCGAGCCTCGCCACCATTAGGCACTTCTTCTACTAGGTAGGTGTGCTGTAAGGGTTTTCTCAAAGTGTTGCAACTCCTCTCTATTGTTGTAAGAAATGCTTTTGCTTGTTGCATTGTATCTTTCCCAAATCTTGTAGCATGTATTGTTTGTTGTAGTCGGGTATTAATTTGTTGTCGCAGTAGTTATTTCCAAATGTTGTAATATAGGATATCGAATGTTGTAGTCATTTCAATGATTTCTTCATTGTTGAAACAAGGTTAATTTTTATTGCATTAGACTCTTGTATTTGTTGCTTTAATAATTTAAAATTGTTGCACATTTCGTTTATTGATTTTGTGTTTATTACATGCGGAGCAAAAAATTATGGCAAACTTATAAATTAAATGTTGCACTTCTAAGATTTTTTTGTTACGTCGGATCAAATTAGTTGTCTTATCCTTGTTCATTCACCCACCAAATCTCTACCTTCAAATCCCTATTCACACACATCCCATCTACTCCCCCTCCAATGGCTCGCCAATCTCCAGCGGCTGGAGGCAGCCACCATAGCAGCATGCTCCTTGCGCTCCTCTCTCTCTCTTCCTCTGTCTCTCTCCTTGCGCTCCCCTCTCTCTTCCTCGCTCTCCTTGCACTCCCCTCTCTCTAGATCATAAGGATAGAGCAGCGCGGCCACTGATGGTCGAAGAGGAGTGAGGCAACGCTCTGCAGCCTCCTCGTGGGGCCACCATCATCGAATGAGGGCTGGAGGAATGGGATTCGACAGCTTGGGAGATGGGCTCTAAGTAAGATCCAACAATAAAGAAAGTATAGTGAAGATAGTATTCAGATCAGACGTCCGAGCGCTAATTGCTTCCTTTATACTCCTTTCATTCTGTTTTACTTATTTTCTAGAATCTATGCAGTCAATCTTTTTAAAGTTTAACTGTCAATAGATTTAAAACTATTTAGATTAGCTATATAAAAATTATATTATTAGATTTATCATTAAAAATATTTTTATAATATTATAACTTTATTAGTATATTTTAGTGTAATGTTTTACAAAATAATGGTCAAAGTCGTATATTAAAAATCGTGAAAAGTAAAATCATAAAGTAAAAAAAGGAATGAAGACAATAAATCTAATCGTAGTATAAATTAGTGTTTAATTTAAAGTTATGTTCTGAGTACCGTCTAAAGTAACTTTGTATGCACGTAAACACAAACCAGGGCCTGTTCTTTTCGGCTGCGACTTATGGCTTTTGACTGAAATTTTTAAATTTTGGCTGTTTACGGTACAGATTACGGAGAGACAGATACTCACTTGCGATTTTGGCTGATGCAGATGTTGGGATTTTAACGTGTAGATCGTTTAACTTGTAGACCTCGTCTTGAAAAAAATACTCCGTTTAAAAGTTAGATACTATAGCAAAAGTCAAAAATTAACAGGCCCTCATTCGATGGCTGCCGTAAGAGCAAGTATAATAAGAGGCTGTTAGTAGGTTGTATGCTGAGGTGGAGGAGAGAGAAGAGAGGTGGGTTGTAAGTTTACAGCCAGCTGAAGCACAAGAACCAATAAACTTTGTGAGAGAAAAGGGTGGGTCATACAGCCTTCAGCTGTCTGTAAACTACTATATAAATAGATTGATAAGTTATAAGTGGACTGTAAGTGTCTATACAGCTAGTTAAAAACTGTATTATTAGCCTTGCTCTAACCGGCCGTGCGGTGCGAATCAAGGCAAAAGATTCTGACGTCCAACTCGGTTGCTGTGACTGAAAAATCATGGAGGAAAGCTATCCGCCGTGGCTCGTTTCACTCGCCGCTGCCTGGCCTGTCGCAAAAATCGGAAGCTGAGACAGCGACCCCGGCGCTTCCTCGGCCTCGGGCCGGTCGTCTCTTCCCCCATGGACGACTTGACCTCTTCTTCTTCCCCTCCTCTGACTATACCGCTCCCGCTCCCACTCCCACGCCACTCCTATTGCGACGCCGCAGACAATCGCAAAGCTACGACCTTTGCACTTACAGCCAGTGTTGTTCGCTTCTTGGTGTGTATACCGCCATGCCAAGAACGGTTGGTGGGGGCGGCGCGGCGGTGGATGTGGAGGACCTCCTGGTCCGCGTCAAGAACGGCACCGAGCCCGAGCTCGGCGAGGTGGCGCGGGAGGTGGCGGCGCTGGCTGAGGAGGGGAGGCTCGGGGAGGATGACGACGAGGATGGGCTCCTGGTGCCGGCACTGCTCGCGCGGCTCGCCGGCGCAAGGAACGCCGAGGTCAGGGTCCGAGTCATGGCCGCGCTGCGGCGGCTTGCGGGCTGCTCTGGCAGCGACAGCAAGGTGAGGGCTGGAAGGGGTTGTGATCTCTGATTTCTCTGGTTGCGCACGCTTTGTGTTCGATGGTATGCTCGCGTCGGAGTAGTTTTGGTCTTTTGGATAGATCGTAGCTCTACCTGCATTTTGGACGATTATCAAGCTGCATTTAATGTCATTTTGGATGTTGCAATGGCACGGAGAGTGTATGCATATTGGATAGGTGTAGGACGTTCGACCTGTGCTCAACCATTTGCAATTGTGCTAAGTGCGGTGGAATTGAAGGTTTGCAATTGATAACTGTTGCAGAACAAAACGTTCAGTTGCAGTAAAAGGTTATTTTCAGAGATAATTTGGTAGATGATTAATTTTGGTTATTGGGATGGTCCTCAACCGTACACCTTTTATTCTGACAGGATCGTATTTTTTGGTGACTACAATTATATGGACTATCTGATTATTCAAGTTTTTTCCTTTTTGACCAAAAAAAAAAGATTAATCAGAATTAATAGTTCATCAGAGTTTAATGACCTTGATGATTCTTCCCCGTGGCACTTGCCTTACTGTAAATGGATATGTCCATGGCTTTGCAGGAGAGGATGGCAAGCATTGAGGCACTTTCAAGCATTGTTCGTTCCTTGTCTAGAGATGTCGATGAGAGAAGGGAAGCAATTGCAGTGCTACTGGATTTGTCAGATATCCCACAAGTTCGGCAGAAGATTGGCAGGATCAAAGGAAGTATAGTAATGCTAGTCACATTGAGGAATGCACATGAATCAGGCACCCATGATGGTGCAGAGAAGTTGCTGCACATGTTGTCATCCAACCCACAAAATGTGCTGCTGATGGCAGAGGCTGGTTATTTTCGACCATTGATACATTATCTAAAAGAAGGTATTTTAATCTACCATACTGTGCTTCATGCTGATATTTTTTAGTATATGTAAACATAAGTTATAATGGTTTTCTTAAAATTTCTTTGTTTTTATACAACTAAGCATTTAAAAGTGGTCAGAATATGCACATTTGAGATCTGAGCCATAAAAGTAATGACAGCTCATGAAAAATAGTATAAGAGTGCCGTCGATACAAGACCGGATAGTAAATTTAGAAACACCCCCGATTGGATGCAGAGACAGCCGAGGATGCGGAGGGACTCAAGGAGAAGCATACACATAAGCCGGTTCAATATGAGTGTCTAGGGTTACAAATAGCCTCCTCTCTCCCATTACAAAAGGTCTTATTTATAGAGAGGAAGAGAGAGACGAGTGAAGTTACAAGTTTGCTCTTGGCGCCTAGCTTACTCCTAGAGATATCTACGTCATTTGCCCCGCGAGAGTCCCACCACGTTCGGGACTCTAGGGTTGGTTCGTGGCTAATCTTGGACTCCGTCTAAGATTGGCCCTAGACCCCCTCCGGGGTTAGTCTTGCAAATCTCGCCAAAGTTGGTCTCGCGAACCTCGCTGAGGTTGGCCATGCAGACCTTGCCGAGGTTGACTTATGGATTTGGCTCGAGGTAGACTTTCCAATGGGTGCCACCCAGAGTTCAAAATCCTGGCGGTTACCGGCTGGTAACCGCCGGTTACCGTTTCTACCGGTGGAGACCGGTAATTGAAAAAACCGGCCGGTATCAATTTTTTATTTTCGAATTTTGGCCGGTTTTTTCCGGTTACCGGTTTCAAAACATCCCAAAATTCAAATTTTGATTTTCAAATTGTGACTGGTTTTTTGCCGGTTTTTCCGGTAACCGACTGGTTACCGTTACTGGCCGCCGGCCAAGATTTCTCCCGGTTCCGGGTTTGGGAACCTTGGTGCCACCACTCCGAGGTGGCCATGGGAACCCTCCCCCAACAAAGAGATAATGCAAGAAGGAAGTAATGATAAAGTATGATAAAGAACTATGAGAAAAAAAGCATGCAGTGATGCAAACTGCCAAATTCAACTTGACCTAAAAAATTGGAATCTGAATGTTGGGTGCAAGCCTTCCCACTCTAACTCAGCTGTCATATCCATCTATGATCTTCTAAGCTTTATTTTCCTGTTTACTTTACAGGTTCTGATATGAACAAGATCCTAATGGCAACCGCTATTTCAAAAATGTTCCTCTCTGAACAGATGAAATCTTCCCTTGGAGAAGATGGAGCAGTTGAGCCCCTTGTGGAAATGTTTAAATCTGGAAATCTTGAAGCCAAACAATCTGCCCTAGGTGCCTTACGTAATCTCTCTAGCTCTCTACAAAATGCAGAACTTTTGATAAATTCTGGCATAACAGGACCACTGTTCCAACTCCTTTTCTCTGTCACATCAGTGCTCATGACCCTTAGAGAGCCAGCCTCAGCTATACTCGCAACTATAGCACAATCTGATCGTATCCTACTTCATAAGGATGTAGCTCCTCAGATGCTCTCACTTCTTAACTTATCGAGTCCAGCAATTCAAGTTCATCTTCTAAGGGCCCTCAATAGTATTTGTGGGCACACAAAAGCTAAAAGGGCTAGAGCTAAAATTAGACAAACTGGTGGAGTGCAACTCCTCCTGCCATTCCTGACAGAAAAGAATGTTGATATCAAAATTGCTGCTTTGAATTTAATGTTCCATCTATCAAAAGATGCTTCGCAAGAATTGACCGAACAGGTCAGGGAGACCCATCTTGACATTTTGGTAAAGATGATTGCTTCACCTACATCTGAATATGAGAAGGCTGCAGCGGTTGGTGTCATAAGCAACCTCCCGGTGACAGACAAAAAGATAACTGAGTTTCTCACACAAGCAAACTTGCTTCCTCTTCTGATCGCCTTACTGGAGGCTAACATCACGACATCTTTGACACCGCAAAGAATGTGGTTACTTGAGGGCATTTCTGGCTTATTAATTCGGTTCACAGTTCCTTGGGATAAGAAACTACAAAGTTTAGCAGTTGGACATGGGGTAGTTCCCTGCCTTGTTAAGTTGCTTTCAGAAGGATCAGTAGAGGCGAAGTCTAAAGCAGCAACATCCTTGGCTCAACTGTCACAAAATTCAGTATCATTGCGCAAGACAAAATTGCCAAGGTGGCTTTGTGTTCCCCCATCAGCTGAATCTTACTGTATAGTTCACGATTGCCAGTGCACTGTCAAAAGCACTTTCTGCTTAGTAAAAGCTGGTGCTGTCAATCCACTGGTCCAAATATTAGAAGGCGAAGAGCGTGAAGCAGATGGAGCAGTACTGGAAGCACTGGCTACCCTTATGCAGGATGAGATTTGGGAAAATGGGAGCAAGGTGATAGAAAAGGCATCAGGTGTTCACGCTCTGCTGAGAGTTGCCGAAGCGGGCGACCTGATTTCCCAGGATAAGGCGATATGGATGCTGGAGAGGATCTTTCGGCTTGAAGCCCACAGAGAGCGGTATGGTGAAATTGCACAGGCTTTGCTCATTGATCTTGCTCAGAAAGGAGATCCTGTCCTGAAACCAATAATTGGCAAGATACTTGCTCACCTTGAGCTACTGCAAACACAATCGAGCTACTTTTAAGCATGCTAGGTATTACTGCACTGATACTAGTAGAATGACATGGGAAACCAGCCGTTTGCAGCTATACAGAGCAATGCCTGTTGACCATGCTCTTGAAGGATGTTTGATACAGATTCGCCAGGCAGTTATCCTTTGGACCAAATGATACACTGAGCTAATTTCAAGAAGGATTTTAGTGTGACATCTTCCTACTTCGGCAAGAAGTTCGTTCTTTTTTTGGGGCTACGCCTGTTGTATATAAATCATAGCAGAGCCAAGGGAGACTGCACTATGGACAGTTGTTCAGTGTTTTCTCTTCATTTTGTTAGTTCAAGGACTGTTGTTTAAAAGATATAGATTCGAGTTTCATAGTTAGTTATGTGTCGTTCCTTCTTTGTGTATAAAGTGGTGATATGTAGGTATATAAATTACCATTATTTTGTACAGAATTCTTGTTCGACGTAGTAATGTGCACATTGTTTATCTCGTAGATGGTTGTGACGGATGATTCGAAGGAAAAAAACTGCTCGTGGGGTATGATGAAGTTTGATCTGAATTCGTATGTGTATTGTCTTATAGCAGGCGTAGCATGATAGGAGTCAAGATCATACGTAGATTGTATCAAATATGGTGTCTACCTGTAGCTACCGACTTTGATCGGTTTTCTCTCCGTATGGAATTCATTTTTCTCGCCCTATATGTACCCTATCAATCCATATTAAGAGCAATAGCATTATTATAATATCTCCTCATATAGTGAATTCTGTCTTTGTACATTTATGGTTTTTCCCCGCAAGAATTTTCTACGTTAAATTCGTGTCACGTGCTATTTTGATCTTCTATTTTTGTTGTGCGTTTTATAAAAAGTGATATCAAAGCTCCGTGTTTGAATCTCGATCCGATGTCCCCAGAAGAGCAATCCCGACTCTGAGGCGGCACACACAGTAGCATCCCACGGTGCCGCACATGGCAGCATCTACATGGCATCAGATAACAAAATATATAGGTCATGTTCGTATTGTCTTGTAAAAGCTACTTTTCTATAGTAATAGCTTTTCTACGGTACTTAACTTTTAAATTGAATGTCATTTTAAGACGGTGTCTACTAATCAATTATAATATACACTGTAATAATTTCATTTATATCGGCTAAAATCACACGCAAATTCTCTCCCTATGGACTTCTCTATAAATTATTACTATTTATAAATCAAAGACAAAAGGCAATATGAACAACCCATAGTTTTGTTTCAACGAATCAGCGGCTCAGCATCTCAGCGTGTTTGTTTGTCGTCGAATCCGAAGCGGAAGAAGCCATCCGCATTCATGTCTGATAAGAAGCCGTCTCATTGTCAGATCAAACAAACAACACCGGTTCAAAACCCCTCTTATTTTAGTTTCAGCTTCTGACCTTTAATTCACTATTCCTTAATTTTGTCTTTTTATATTTTTTGGCTTTTTGTTTTTTATATTCTTTCGCATTGTTTGTGATGGACTAATATATTTTTTCTAATTTAATTTAATTATATCAAATAAATTATTATTAGATATAATAAAAAAAATAAACCAATTACAATAAAGAAATTAAAAGCCCTAACAATCTGAGCGCCCTCAAAGCCCATACACATCAAACCCGAGGAGCGAGGAAAAGTCGCGAGGACCAACAAAGAATCAAACCCGAGAGGAAGGCCTTGTTCTTTTCAGCTTCTAAAAGTTATTTTTCGGTTTTTCTACAGTAACTAGTTTTTAAATGGAGTATCTTTTCAAGATAGGGTCTACTAGTTAATTGTAGTACATACTGTACCGATTTCATTTATATCAGCAAAAACCACACGTGAGTTTCTGTTACTCTGTAATTTCTCACACAAATAACCCAAAAACCACAAGCCACATCCAAAAGTCATAAGGTTCAGACAAAAAAATAGGCCGAAACCGTCACAGTCCCATGCGCGTGCTGCAAAACCGAGAAGCAGAGGTTGCAACCAGAGCATTCATCTGGGTGTTTTCGCCGAATTTCACTTCGTGCACACAACAGCAGGAGTACCAAGGATTCCACAACGTCCTGCTGCATGTACACAAAAGTGTACCAGGAAGTTTCGCGCTATTTCTAGGTTCACACACACAATTCATACCAGCAATTTCTAAATTTATTTCGCATGGCGATTTTGAAGCATGATCTTCCGCTACTAGATCGAGACACTAAGATTTTCTCTATGACAAGTCAAGATGCGAACTGTCCTTACACAGCTTGATTTGGATGACGCTCTTTTGGGAATCATATCAAGAGATTTTTAGCATCCTCGACTTCATTCAATAACTTAATTCCATACTGAGTGTCGAACCGTGCTCCATCTCAGTGACTATTCTAGTGCCAGGTTCGCCAGCATCATTGCCCGCGTCGCTCGGCGCCATGCCATGGCATCATACTACGCAATCTCCGTCGACGATCTTCTGTCTCAGTCAATCATCATCTTCCACAAAGAAGTTATGTTATCAGCTCTACATGTTTTTGTTAGAGGTGGAGTACGTTGTAATTCAGATTATTATGCCTATTATTGGCGGCTTCCATACGGGATTAATCATTAACGATTCTTTGACGATTTGTTGTCTACTATGGGTTACTATGGCAAGATCCGCAGATAAGGAGTCTAAGGTGGAGTTGCAGGCTTTCAGTACAACGAGTTAATTAGGCTATGCTTGATCGAGGAGACTTGAAAAAAATCAATGTCAATTGTGGGAACAATTGAATTTGGTTTTTTTGTTCACCGTTCAAATATATTGCAATTTGGATCGCTTACACAACCAATTTGAGGTTTTGGCAACATTGATTCTCAGAAATTTGATAAACACCCTAATGGTAGCCAGCATGATACTCTCTGAAGTTTTGCTATTTGAAAGTGAAGTTTTTACTCCAATTTCAGTTTGAGATCAAGGATTTTAAGTGCAAAAAAGAGTTTGTTTTTGCGTGGATACTACAATGTTTTTCAATTATTATAGCTCGATATGAGAGGTATACTGCAATTTATACTCCATTGATAGCACAAGAGTTTCTTTCATCTGAATAGTTTTACAGGGGTAATTTTAACCATGCCATGTAATTTAATTACCTTTGAAGTTGACAGTTTGGCATACGTGATGGCCACACGTGCAAGTTGCTCTTTCAATGAGCGTTGTTTGCTGAGTTTTGATTTTAGGTAGAGCATATTAGATTCTATTATATGAGTTATTCGCTATCTATCTAGTGCCATAGGTGATATTTTAGATTATGTTAGTTTGATAATTGATTATCTGTTTCAAGAAGCCAGTTGCACAGACTCAAACCTTGCTAGGGTTATGAATTGTTGATGACCTAGATTTGTTCGTCTACTTTATTGATAGCTATGTGTTTTGATCTCGCAAGAAGCGTTTGGATAAGACCATTCTGATCTTTGTTATTAAAGATTAGCCCAATGGACTTTCAGTGCACAAGGTATTCTTCCCGATTTAGTTGGATGAATTTGTTGTATTTTTTTTGACTATTTGAGGGAATTTGGCGTAAGGTAGAGATTGTTGAAATTTGATCCAAATTCGTACCGTGTCCATGTAGAACACCGCATCGCCTCATACCAGACGTGGTATAATCGGTGCATATAAGTTTAAGCTCCATTAAATTAGTTTTGGTGATTAATGATAAATCTAAATGTGCGGCGAACTCGTTTGTTGAGTATGATATTGTTTAGTCTCATTTGGATGAAAAGGTGAAAAACATAGAGGTATACATTCGACGTCATATTTCTATATTTGTTGTATTTCTCAGATCTAAAATATAGGTTGAACACCACCAAAAGTGTAACTTGAATATCTGTATATGTTTTTATTACACATTCTTGATGCACATATTTAGGGGAGTTTGTTATATATTTTGAGATTTTATTAGTATTGATCCTTATTGTTTACCCACATATCGAGGATCTTTACTTTGAAATGAATCCCTTAAGTATATAAAGCTTTGTGCAGTTCATATATACTCATGTTAATTTAAATTCAATCATTTGCAATTGGGTTGCCATCTATTACCAAAAAGGAGAAGATTGAAGAATCTAGTTGTTTCATTATGTGTTAATGGTTGGATGATTAGTGACAATCGGGTGTGTAGCTTTATTAGCAATTAATTCAAAGTCAAACATTCCCATTGGGATGAGTTAATTACTTCGAAAGCTTATTATAGAGTATACAATTGTTGTGTACATGATGTATACTCGCAAATCAATTTATTATCTCATTGCTTGTTGAGATTATTAATAATTACCAGAGGGGAAAGATTGAAGAATCTAGTCCCTCCATTATAAATTAATAACGAGTTTTAATAATTAATGACAATTGATTTTCATAAGTTGGAAAAATATGTTAGGTCTCATGATGAGAATGACTTGGAAGGTGTCATGAGTTGATCGCCATTAAGTCAAGATTCAAGAAGATGATGCATCATGTATTGATACACATCAAGATCCCAAGAATGATCATGAATTGATCATCAAGTCAAGAGAATTCTCATCATGTGTTAATGGAGGGTAAATGGAAGATGCATCATGGGTTGATACATATCAAAACAATGACCCACTTGAAGTGAAGACATGCATCATCAAACTTTAAGAGGATGCTCAAGGCAAAAGTATAACTAGTTAAGGCTAAGAATGTGCTTCTAGGTTCTTATGTTTAAATGGAAGATCAGATTGCTAGTATAAGATTGCCATATTATTAAGAGATGTTTTATCTAATAGCTTAAATCTCATCATGTGTTGATAGCCCAATCTCACTTGTTTTAGCTCTCCATAACATAATATTATTATTTGTGAATATGTTTTACAAATAGTTATGACTCATGTATCTTTCTTTGTAGCATGTGACTCTATTTTACAAGTATGCTTTGTAAATATTTGAAGTTCATGTACCTACTCTTTATGGTATGATTTAACCTTGTAAACATGTTTTACAAAATGTTGGAGATCATGCGTTTTCCTTTGGCATAGTCTAAAATTGCTTGTTGCTATTTTCTTGGATTTAAACCATTTAGTGACTCTTTGGAGTTCTTGTGATTTTTGTATTGGTCTAATGTGTTTGAGATCACGCAAACAGGTTGATTGTGTAGCTCTCTGAATAAACTTTCTATAGAGTTCAAGATCACTTAATTCTAACATCAGAGTCAAAAGTTATGATCATTTTTCCGAGAGTCGTCTATGGTGCAATTTAGGGCCGGTACTATCGCCCTTATACCTGTGGTATGATTGCCTAGGCCGGTACTACTGCTCGATATGACTGGCCAGTCTGACCAAGGTTTTTGGTATGAACGGGGTTTGTATGATCGTTGTTTATCTTTAGAGAGCATGTTTTTGAGTTCATGTCATCACTTAAGACCGATATGACCACACTTTGTGTGGTGGTACTATCGTACCTTTTTTGTAACAACTAGTTTTGAGCAATCAATGCTAAAGTTTATAATCATGGGCACTGTAGCATGGTAGTTCCATCATGTAAAATTGCGGTACTACTGCTCCTGCTGATTTTTACTAATTTCATCTCTAACGACTAGTTTTTGTGGTTGGAGCTATAAGTACCTCCTTGGCTGATTACGGGACAATTGTTTGGCACTCTATTTTATTCTCTTGAGTTAGTATGAGCTTCTCCTCTTAATTATATATGTGTTGCATCTTGTGAATAAAGAGAGAAGTCTCTAGTTGTATGTGTTACATTTAGAGGTGGATTGAGTATCTACTTGAGCTTGTGCATGTGTTGCACTTAGTGAGAGTCAAGAAAGAGTGTTTCTCTTGTTACTCTTGAAGGTTGCTGACTCCTAGATGGCGTTGTAGGCGTCGTGTCTGGTGATCTCTTCAAAGAAGATTGTGAAGAGGTCAGGCATATTGTAAAGGTTGGAGCTCACCTATCCGAAGGGGGAAAGCTACCACTAGTGGAATTGAGATATTTGGCTTAATTTGTAGAGCCAGTCTAATTTATTTAGGCTTATCTCAACATGGACTATGGGAGATTAGCAAGTCTTTGAACACCATGGTGAAACATCGTATATCAATTGTTGTTTGTTCTCTTGTGCTCAATATACATTTAAGTAATTTATATTTATAGAATTAAATTGATTGCTTATCACCCTAAGATTGTACATCTTTGACATAGACTTAGAGTGTTGGACTGTTGGTACACTTAGGTGAAACTAGTTGATTTAGGCTTTGTTTGTGCAAAATCGATTTGAGTTACGTTTTCGCATTATAAACTCAGTTTTTAGTCAAAGAAAATTTAAAAACGCCTATTCACCCTCCTCTAGTTGGCCTCCTCAACCTTACAGTGTTAGGACCATACGCAGGTTGTATCAAACGTGGTGTCAACCTATAATAACCGACTCTAATTTGGTTTTTCTCTAAATGTGGGACTCGTTTCTCTCGCCCTATATATATACCCCAGTAGATCATAGGAAGAGCAAGAGTCTCATTGTAAAATCTCTTCATATAGTGAATTTTGTCTTCGTGCGTCTGTAGTTTTTTACGTAAGGGTTTTTCACGTTTAATCAATGTCATCTATTCTCTTAATATTCTATTTTTGCTATGTGTTTTATAATAAAGTAGAAATATAGTAAAGGTTTATATTTGTTATGATCTTTTTTAGATGTAGTTTGTTATGATGAAATTTACCTACAAACTTACAGTTATGATTATAGGTGGCCAAATGGGCCGGGCTTAAACGGGCCGCACCACGGCCCGTTACTGTAGACCCGGCCCATTTAGGCACGGCACGGGATTTAAATGGGCCGGGCCGGCACGGCACGACGGACCGGGCCGTGCCTGGGCCGCCGGTGCGGCACGGCGGGCCGGCACGGCACGGCCCGTTTAGCAATTGGGCCGTGCCGGCCCGGCACGGCACGGCACGGCCCGGCGGCACGGCAGGCACGGCACGGCACGCCCGGCACGGCCCGCCCCGGCCCGGCTAATTCAAAAACTAGCCGTTTTTGTGACCGTTGGGGGTAAAAAAATTCGAAAAAAATAGCAAAAAAATCGGAAAAAATCTGAAATTTTTTCTATAAATAGGGGGGCATCCGGCCTCCATTCTCCACACCTCAAACCTCACTCTTCTCTCTCGGTTTAGCTCTGAAAAATTCGAAAGTGTTTGCGCAAATTTGGTGAAAATTCGGGCAAAATTCCGAAAATTCAAAAATCTTCAAAGATTTTTGTGAGAGCTGCAAAGGAGGTAATAATGCTGTCTTATACTCTTATTTGGTATTATTTATTGGTTTAATTTTTTGCTAATCGTTCTTTATTATTTCAATTTGCAGTTGATTTAATGGAGAACTACGATTTTCAACTCTCCGAATACGGCCTCTCGGCGGAGGATATGCAATCGTTTCAACAAGCATATCCATCCGCGGAAGGTCCACATGTACAAACTGGAGATGCCGAAGAACCGACGGCCCCGGTGGCGCAGGGTCCAATCGATCCATCTTCTGCTGACTCAACAAGTGCATCCACGACTCAAAGCACGGGTGCAAAAAGATCAAGAGCTAGTACATCTACAGTTTGGAATGATTTCGACAAGAAGTTCAGGACCGACGATGATGGGACTTCGGTGAGGTATGCTGTTTGTAAAATTTGTGGTAATGAATTGAGTGCAAAATCTTCAGGTGGGACGGGTCATCTACAACGACATGCTGCAAGCTGCAAGAAAAGGCAAGGAATACAAATGCGCCAGACACAGCTGCAATATAACCCCGACGGCTCGGTACGTACGTGGGAGTACAACCCAGAGGTAGCTCGGGAATCTCTTTGTAGATTAATTGCTTCTCAAGATTTACCTTTAAATTTTGGTGAATCTGATGCTTTCCAAAAATATATTACGACTGCTCATAACCCTCGATTTACTACTGTATCTAGGCAAACAACAACTAGAGATTTAATTAAATATTATAACAATTGTCGTGATAAATTGAAAGAAATGTTTCATACATGTACATTCTCTATTGCTTTGACATCCGACATATGGAGTGGTAGGGCAAGAGAGGATTATATTAGCGTTGTTGCTCATTATGTTAATGATGACTGGATAATGGAAAAAAGAATTATAGGATTTAAATTAATTAATGTTTCACATAATGCTGAAAATATTGCAGATAGCATTATTAAAGTTATAGAAGATTTTGGTCTCACGGATAAGATTTTTTCTATAACTTTAGATAATGCAGCTGCAAATACTAAAGCTATGGAAATTCTTACTCCTTTGTTTAATAATTATGCACAGTCTTTCTTATTGCATCAACGTTGCGCTTGTCATATTATTAATCTTATTGTTAAATCCGGTTTAAAAAGATTAGATGCTTGTATTAATTCTTTTAGAGATGCAATTTCATTTATTAATTGTTCTAACCAACGAATAGCCGCATATAAGAGTTTTTGCGTAGCAATGAATGTTCGTCCTAGAAAATTTGGTTTAGACATGCCTGTTAGATGGAACTCTACTTATCTTATGCTTAAACATATATTGCCACATAAGAGCACTTTATCTGTTTTCCTTCACACCCAAAGTCATCAATCTCGTAGCTCCTCAAGTAGAACCCAAGTTAGAGACCCTGAACTTACTGAGGACGATTGGGATGTTGGTGAAAAAATATTTTCCTTTCTAGAAATTTTTCATAAAGCTACAGTTTGTCTTTC
Source organism: Dendrocalamus latiflorus (assembly GCA_017311315.1). Classification (NCBI taxonomy): domain Eukaryota; kingdom Viridiplantae; phylum Streptophyta; class Magnoliopsida; order Poales; family Poaceae; genus Dendrocalamus; species Dendrocalamus latiflorus. Next base: position 8,205,525 of record CM029647.1, on the reverse strand, counting down.
TGGAGTATACTACCCTACATCTCCCATGATTGTTCATAATATTGTTGAAATTGCCACTCACCTAAAGGCTTTTGAAAATGATCATATACTACGGGATGCTGTAGGTGCCATGAAATCTAAGTTTTTAAAATATTGGAGCGAAATTCCTATTTTATATGCATTTGCTTTTATTTTGGATCCTAGGGCCAAACTCCAAGGATTTATAAATGTTTTACAAGTTTTAAGTGAGGCTACCGGTTTAGACTATTGTTCATACTATACACAAGTTAAGGATAAATTATATGAGATATATAATAAATATGAAAATAAATTTGGATCTGTGCGTTTACAAAGACCCCCGGTAGTCCCTAGCACCTCTAGGGGGGCTATGCAATGGGGCAAGATTTTTGGTTCTTCGTCTAGTTCTCGTGCAGGTGCAGGTACACAGCAGGTGCGACAAAGCACTGAAGACCTATCAAGCTATCTCAACAGTGATAGCGTCAGCTTCGAGCAGGAGTTGAACATCCTCTCATGGTGGCAAACCCAGAAGGTATCATATCCAGTGCTATCCATATTAGCGCGGGATGTGTTGACTGTTCCTGTCTCTACAGTCTCCTCGGAGTCAGCATTCAGTCTTTCCGGAAGAATAATCGAGGAGCGACGAACAAGTCTCTCCAACGAGATGGTCGAAGTACTTATGACCGTCAAAGACTGGGAACAGGCTGAAGCAAGACTCCAACATACTGCAGATAATAAATATTTAGAAGAATCTTTTGAGAATTTGTATTTAGATAGCAATGAATAGGATTTTCAATATTTTTCTTTCATATGTGGTCAATAATGAGCTTTATAGGCTGTACTCTTTTTTCTTTACCAAGGTTTTCTCAAATTGAGTTTTTACTTGGTAAAGTTTTTAATGAGGCAGCCATCCCATGTAATTTAATAAATTAATAAAGCTCATTATGTCATTGCAAATATTTATTTTTATGATTAACAATGTCTACAATTTTCTATATTTTTTTCTGAATTTTCTACAATTTTTTTGAATTTTCTACATTTTTTCTTAATTTTCTACAATTTTTCTTAATTTTTTCTTTTTTTTCGGGCTAAACGGGCTAGCCGGGCCGGCACGGCCCGTTTAGCCTTAATCGTGCCCGGGCCGGCACGGCACGGCCTCGGGCCGTGCTTGGGCTCCCACCGCGGCCCGCGGGCCGGCACGGCACGGCCCGTTTAATACACGGGCCTTAACGGGCCGTGCCTAAACGGGCCGTGCCGAGCCCGGGCCCGTGCCGTGCCGGCCCGGCACGGCCCACTGGCCACCTCTAGTTATGATATCACCACAATATTCAGTCTTCATAGCTTAGCCATCCAAATTCCAAATCCGTTTTTACCCATAAAACCCCTGCCATCGTCCAGAATTACAGATCAGCCCAGACTAACCAAAATCTCCGAGTCCTCGCGTCGGGTCGGGGGAGAGGAGAGGGCGGCTAAGCGACCAGGCGATTCCGGAGCGGCTACCACAGCGATTGACCGGCGACGACCAGCGATCTCGGCGACCATTCCTCCCTTCTCGCCTCACGTGAAGGTACGCCGCGCCCCCCTAACCCTAAGTTCCGCCTCCTCCCTAACAGTAACTCCCACGGCCGCCACTTCCTCCTTGACCACCGCCCCATCCCTTTGCAGTTCTTATCCTCTTCACCGCCAGCGGTGCCATCCTCCGCCTCTTCAGCTTCCTCGCAATGGCGGCGTCGCCTCAACCCGTGCCAACCCCTGCGGAGGCGAAGGGCGACGTGTTCCGGTTGGGGTTCATCGGCGCGGGAAACCTGGCTGAGAGCATCGCCCGCGGCGTGGCGGCGTCGGGCGTCCTCCCTGCCTCAGCCATCCGCACCGCGCCCCACCGCCGCCCCGAGCGCGGCGCGGCCTTCGCCTCTCTCGGCGCTCACATCTTCGACTCCAACGCTCAGGTCTCTCATCTTCTCCTCCCTCGGCTCAAGTCTATTTATCCATGATTTTATCACACTACAAATTTTATGTGATGTTTTTCTTGTGGTAGGTAGTGGATGACAGTGATGTGATCGTCATCTCTGTGAAGCCTCAGATTGGTAAGTAGCATCCCAGCCCTGCTTTTACCTCCTTTTACAAAAGATGACTTTTTATTGGGGTTTTAAGGCTCCAGAAAACATTCAGTGATGTTTCTCGCAAATGTTTGTTCTCGAGATATTTCCTAGGCGATAGAGTGATGTAGAGGTAATATTTGGGGCTTCTGTTTTGAATGCTTTTGTGATTATACACACATCAAATTGCAGTAAAGCAGGTTCTGGTTGAGCTGAAGCCCTTGTTGTCAGAAGAAAAGCTTCTAGTGTCCATTGCTGCTGGCATCAAAATGAAAGATTTACAGGTCAGTGCGCATTTATACTTTAGTTAACTTTCTTAACTCATGACTTAAGAGCCTAGTAGAGTATGTGCTGTGTGACATATTGCCGTATCTATATTCCAATGTAGAAGAAGCCAACTGATGCCATGTTTTGTTGTATGGATAGTTCAGGGGAGAGCATATTGCTTCATGCCAACTCTTTTTTGTCTTTAGATTTGTGAGGCTCTGTTGCCTACAGTTTTAAATCCAGATATGGATTTTGCCGCCTTTGTTGGTCCTAACAAAACCAAGACCAGAATTTTCCAACACAACACTACAAAGATAAGATACATTTAACTATTTTTTACGTCCATTTTAGATCAATTGTGGCCAGATACTTCCCGTAGCTCCATATAATAATTCACCTTCTCTCTTCATCGGATCATTTTGTATGCAAAGAACCACTGTTACTAAAACTATAGAAAACTGTAAAATTACCCTCCATCAAAATATTGAAGTTGAGCATGCACCATTTTATCAATAAGACTACCACTTACAACACTGTTATTTTCTTTATGTCGACATATTGCATGTTATGTTGGAATACTATGTCTTTTTTTTTTTTTGCTCTTTTAATTCCAGGATTGGTCTGGTCAGCGACGAATTATTAGAGTAATGCCAAACACCCCTTCAGCTGTTGGACAAGCAGCATCAGGTAACATATACTAACTCTTTTACTGTATACTTATGACTTTTAATCCATCAACCATAACACACAGAATATTGGTATAATCTACTAGTCTTTCTTATCAAGTTAGCAGTCGACTAGAATTATGCAGTGATCTCTCTTTAATGATGTTATGTACCTAGTACATAACAAGGTATAAACACTGTGGAAAAGACCGACAGCGACGGTTTGAAGGAAGAACGATGCTTAGAGGAGAGGGCACCTATTGGGGTAGAGAGAAACTAGACTAGGGAGAGAAATTTGAGACTTGAGACTAATTCATCTTCTTGCTTAATCCAAATAGATGACAAATGCTTAGCCTTATATAGCCGGCATAAGCAGATTGGGAACAAATAACTAATTCCATCTATAAGAGATTGGAATCTAATCAAATCATATCTTCCTATTCTTAAGGGATAGGCAGTATATGTCATGAAGTAGCTCCACTGTTATGCTTAATGTCTATGGTTATAACAAATTTGGCTATGCAATATTCTCAGGAAAAGTGTTGACTTTATCTCTTCAATGTTTAGTGTTTGTGTGAGATACCAAGGGTCACCTAACAAGATATCGTCCTAAGCTCATTTTCTTTTATAAGTTGAAAGATTTAACTTCAAAATTCTTGTAAGGTTGCTCTGCTTTGTTTTCTCTTGACCATCTACTTATTTAATGGACTCTTCTCTACTTTGGTTCCTTCCAGAATAAAGGACTACCATTCATTCTGTGATATTTTTGATTCATGGTAGGCCAATATTCAAGAAGTCGCTAGTCGGTCGGCTAGGGGCCGACTAGTGACTTGGGGGACTAGTCGCCGACTAATCGGGACTAGTCGGTCGACTTGGCCAGCCCCCCGGGCAGCAACATTTCCCTCAATGTCTTGCTGTTTTTGGTAGTTTTTGATGTATTTTTCTTCATAAATATTGTACTTTGGTCACTAAACTATGTTGTAACAAGAAAAGACAACAAAAATAAAGTGCATTGTTACCTTGTGATGATTTTTCATAGGATGATCACTTGATACTCCGTATTCTCCCATTTTAAGCGCTTGAACTCATCAATGCAGCAACATTTCAGCACTAAAAACAGAGATATGCATGTAAAAAAAACAGAATACAAATGTATTAGAAACAACACAAGTGAGCTAAAGAAATAAAGCATGGTATAATTAGTTTCTCACCTTGGTCCTTGTCTTCATTCCTTGCAATTTTGTCTCATCCTTTTCAATATAAATAATCAAATATACCAATAATAAACCACAAGCATACAAGGCAACAAGCCAACAAATAATAAACCATACATCATAGTCCACATCCATAAAAAGTTCTTACAAAGTCACAAGTCCACAAATCACAAGCCACAAGTAAATTGAAAGTGCAAAAGTAAATAGTTCATAGAAGTTCATAGGATGATAGAAATGCACTCAATCATCTTCCTCTTGCTCATATTCTTTGGTCTCAACCACTTCTTCCTTGTCGGATTCAAACTCCACATCGTCATCTTCATTGCCTTCCTCCTCCTCCTCGGTCTCGGAATGGAAATCATCTTCATGAAGCTCTCTCACTCTTGCACTCCTACGAGGCTGCATTGCTTCACTAACCCCAGCTACTTCATCAATGAGATTATATGAAAGACCTGAAATAGGATCAAACTCTTCATCATCCGCTCTTATCCATGCCCGACCTGGGCGATGCCATGTTCGCCCGGTCGCCGCCATGTTCGCCCGGTCGCCGAGCTGGAGCCCTGGAGCTGCCTGTTGCCCTCTGCCGGTCGTCGAGCCCTGGTCATCGAGGTCACCGAGGTCACCGAGCTGGAGTCGCCATCGACGTGGAGGTCGCGGTGCGGCGGCCGGCGGAGGTCGAAGCCAAGAGCCCGAGCTTGAGATGGAGCCGAGGCAGTGAGGGTCGGGTCGATGTCGAGGGCTCGAGGCCGAGCTGGAGGAGGAGAGGTCGAGGAGAACCTCTACGGCGGCGGCGCGCCGCGACGGCGGCGCAGGCGCAACAGGTGGCCGGCGGCGGCTCGGGCCGCAACAGTTGGCACTTGGCAGCGGCGGGCGATGCAAGAGGAGGCGGCGAATGCGGCGGCGGCGGAGCCGGGCGCAGGCGGCGGCGGCGGCGCCGGGCCCCCGCGCAAGCAGCAGCAGCTGCTAGGTCAAGAGCAGGGCGGCAGGATGAGAGGAAACCCGAAAAAAAATTTTGCCCCTTTTTATATGTGCCCCCATTAACCCTAGTCGGGCCTCCACAGGCCAAGTCGTCGGCCCAGTCGGGATTCCTTGCCCGAGAAGTCGCCGGCTTGGACCGACTTTGTCCAGCAAGTCGGCCCGGCCGACTAATGGGCTGACTGGGCCCAAATCGCGTCGGGACTAGGCCGACGGCCGATTAGCGGCGACTAACGGGCCGACTAATGCCGACCTTTAGAATACTGTGGTAGGCATTTTGTAGTGCTAGTAAAATTAACTAAATGGAGGTGGGTATAACTAGACAGTCCCATGCCATTTTTTACATAATTGAAACTGTATGTTTCTCTGGTCCAAGAAGAGGGAGTATTAATTGCTGATGTTGTTGCATCTGCTTAGTGATGTGTTTGGGAGAGATGGCTACGGAGAGTGATGAAAATCGTGTAAGAAGTTTATTTACTGCCATTGGAAAAGTTTGGACAGCTGAAGAGAAATATTTTGATGCTGTAACTGGGTTGAGGTGTGTAATAGATTCTATACGAAATTTTAAGGAAGCTATACTGAAAATAGGGTGTGATCATTTCGAGAATTAACATGTGTTTCCATCTATTTGAATACAGTGGTAGTGGTCCAGCCTACATTTTCTTAGCAATAGAGGCCATGGCTGATGGTGGAGTTGCTGCTGGGCTTCCTCGGGATCTTGCTCTTGGTCTTGCATCGCAGACAGTGAGTGTTTGTGCTAGATTCTGTTTACATATGCTGTTGATCTATTCTTTAGGTCATTGTCTCCGGGAGATGTGTAAAACAAATGTGGGAAATTAAGCTCATATTTATTTTGCTTTATTAAGCTGGAATATCTTGTATAGTTCCTTTGTGCATTTTGATTCATTGTAATCTGCCATATGAACAATTATTTTTTGTTCTCTATTGTTTTTCTTTGGTGTGCAATAATGCAATTTATCTGTCGTCTACACTTTCTCATAACCCTTTTGCTGTGTTATCTGCTATTAGGTTCTAGGTGCTTCAACCATGGTAAGCCAGACTGGAAAACATCCAGCTCAACTGAAGGATCAGGTCACTTCCCCGGCAGGAACTACCATATCTGGGATACAAGAGCTCGAGAAGGGTGCGTTTCGTGGGACACTAATAAATGCTGTTGTTGCCGCCACAAAGAGATGCCGTGAACTGTCACAAAGTTAATCCTCTTGTTAGTTGTTACTCTGCTGGCCTATAGGTGTACCCACAATTGCCCTAAATAAAGGGTGAAGACACGGTTAATGAGATTGGAATCTCATGCTCTCAACCAGTTTTGATTATTTGTAATCTCTCTAAATAACTCGTTGGAATTAGTAGCACATGATCCGTACAATGTTAGATTATATTTACTCTGGCTGGTTTTGGATTCAGTAGCAATTGTTATTTTTTATATATGTGTTTGGAGCATGATGTCAAGTAAATCCGCCTGGAACATTGGAATAACCTCTTGACATCCCAAGAATGGTAAAAATTGTAGCCAAACACGGAACCAACTTGCACATTCATCTATTTTGAGACTCAAAACAGCATAAAGCCATCGTCTTTGACCGTACAGATTTTCGCAGCCTACAGTCGTGTTTGTAGCATCTGCTCAGTAGCCTTGAAATGGGTATGAAGTTGGGTTACAAATATATGTATCGTGACATGCCTACAATGTTGAGGCAGGACCTTATGGACAAGATTTTCACAGCAACATGACATACATTACCATAGTCCTATTATTCATTGAGCTTTCAAACCTTCGGCTACAGAAAATATCACATGTAATTGCCAGAATACCATCGATCTTCAGGAGAGCACTTGTCCTCGTACCTTCCAAGCGAGTACCCCACAGCAGGTAGATCAGCAAGATGTAGAGAGGATCATGTTCTATTCCATAGCCTGTCAATGGTCGGTGTTCAAGAACCTTACCATGATAAATAGCAAAATCTGGAATTTCAACTTCCCCCTTTTTTATATCCCCCCTGAGATACTCCAGTCGACTAACATACTTGGTTTTCTATTACAACATACAAGAAAGTAGAAACAATTAATAAAAGTCAGGAAATTGTTACTGACAACTGAGTGCAATTTAGGCCGCATTAGGAGTGAGAAAAGGCTGGCCTGATTCCGAGTGAACCAACATACTGAGAAAATATAAGTTCAACATAATGCTTGTTGGCCGAACATTATAATGTTGCAGTATTGTAGCTTCCCACCAATATTAATAATCAATACTAAAGACCGCGGATAAAGAACAGAACAGTGAATGGGTGTTGATAGTTTCTCTGCAATCTGTCTGTCCATTCAAACCAGTCGCATAAAATAGGTTACAGGCACAATACTCATAAGAGGAATAACAATACCCTGGCTGGCCAGTTTGGCGGCATTATTCTAAAGCTGGATGCGGCCAGCAAAAATCTACATTGTGTGTGCACGATTATTTACTAGTTTTATGTAAGCTAATTGTTGTACCGAATCGATGATCCAACCTGAAGTTAAGAGGTTTTTAGAGAAATATAGTAAGAAACCATCCCCTAGTAGCAAAGGAGCTTGAGTGTACATACAAATCCAAGGTCCAGCCTTAAGCAAATCTGTGCACTACCCAAGTTCCAACATATCAACAATTTTGATATTTGTATGAGTTTTTACATATAGCAAACGAGCTCTAAAATTACGAAATTTTATGTGAAGCCTCCCGACACACTCATAGTTATTGTGTAATTTTTTAGATATTTTATGTGCTTCGAATTGCCAGTCTGACCATACTGTACGCCGCTGTCCGCTCCCTACTTCGGACATGTATCGGCTTGACATACCGCCCCCCTCGCCTGTTCTCTCATTCGCACAAATGTTAGCCTAGCCATATCAGTCAGCCTCGCCTGCTCCATCGTGTGCACACAAAAGTGACATATGTCCTTACATCGCGGTACGTTACATCAAATTTGTAAATGTTCGCTTCTGGCAATCCCACTAATAGGATTTACCTTTTTCGTGTTTTCCTTGCAAGCTGACGTCGGTGCTGCGATTTGGAGGGATTCTCGCACCATGGTGGATAGGATCGTCAGTGGTGTGGAGATGACACAGGAGGAGGTGGCACAGGCTTTCTATTGTGTGCAAGCCATGGGTGCACGTGTCGTCGCCCTGTTGTCTACACTATGCTACCGGAGGTCTGCATGCTTGCACCGGTGCACACACGGTGAATCCATCAGGGTCGCCCCATCCGGCATGGCACTGCGCGGGGGGTTCTACATGGCCACGTTCTACACCACCTCACTCTGACGAGGCTGGGGGTCAGCCTGGGCACGACCCCCTACACCGCCAGTGCAGCAATTTGGGCGTCCTCCGTACTTCTCTGACTTCCCCACACAGGGCGCGTATGGTGTGTCGTACGTCCCTTCAGACGGCTTTGACCATGCCATGGCGCTAACCGAGGGTACGCTTTGCCTCTTTTTGGTTTTCTCCTATTCCTTTATTTAACGAACTAACAATATTTGCACTGTAGATCTTATACCCACAGATGAGGGATGTGGGGTCTCCCCATGCCAGGACGACACAGATCAGTACTTCTCGAACTGGGCCTGCCAGGCGACGGGCTCCGAACCTCAAGCCACACTCCCGGAGGTTCTCTCTAGAAGTGTACTCATCAATGCGCCGGTGGCCACACAAACGGCACTGCAGTCCACTCCTTCGGCTTTGGGACATGTGCGACAGTCTCCTAACCATCTTACCTTGTTGGAGCGCCGACACCCGGTGCTGAGGAAGACAACTAAGCGGGGCCATACGGGAGGACGCGGACGCAGACGCGCAGACAGAGGGGGGCCAGGGTGGCGACGGAGTGGGTTGCGGATGCTGTTGCAGGGGGTAGTGCTAGTTGTACATTTGTTGTTCATACACTTGGTGGAATATTTGTCTGTTACCATGGCTCCTAAGACCGGTTAAGATCTATTAAAAAGAGCTAACCAAACTCTGATACCACTTGTAGAACCAGACAAGCAATAGAGGGGGTGAATGGTGCCTTCAAATTCTCCCCAAGTATTCGCTTAACCATTTTCTCGGATAGCTACTGAGCTATGAAAACTAGGGTTGAAAACATTTTTGGAAAATCAGAGCAACAGAGAGAACACTGCAGAAAACAGAGTGTAGGGACCCAGATATTAACATCCGGATTCCTCTGTGATCACTGCACTATTCCCTGGATCAGTAGATAGTGCTCACAGTTACAGTAATGAATATCAAAATACATATCATGCGGAAGCGTGAAATTTAATAGTAGACTTACTCATGGGCCGATTAGGCCGAAATCATTAAATTGCAGCAGCGGAAGAACGAAGCACACAGGTGGGACCTTCAGGACATGCCCACAGGCAGCCAACTGGAGGTTCGCGACCTAGCTCTTGACATCTTCATCTTCTCTGCCAGCTTGTCCAATCTTGTTGCTGCGGCGCAGTGATTTGATTCCTGATTCTGAATTTTGTCGCAAAAGCGAGCGTGAGCACTCCGACCCCGTGCTCCGCGAGCCAATACACAGAATGCAAATAAATAGTATGCATAGCTTAACAAAGGAGAGGCTCGGGCTATTTTATTTTGCGTAGAGTGCTTTTGAATACAATTAATTAAAAAGCCCTATGACTTAGCAATTTTGGAACAAATCATAATGTACAAGGAAATGCATTATTAATATCGATTCAGATTCCATCCACCGTTACATGGCATCTGCACCATATAGCAATTTCTTCAGCGTTATAGCCGCTTAACTTACCACTGGGACGACACCCAGGACAATTCCAAACCAGGGCAGTCCTTCGCCCTTCACTTTTCCATTCCCACCCACAAAACATTTTTAAATAGAACTATATCTGGTTAAGTTCCCATGTCCGCCCTTGACCGTGGGCACGGCTATTCGAATAGTTTTGACTCTGCAGAGTTTGTACACTTTCACCACAAGAGACAATCAACTCGTTGCCCCACACGATTCCTTAGACGTGTGGTTGAGCAGACCATCACAGTGACTTTTCAAAGTATCTAATCCTTTCTCTCATCCCACTATATGGGCTTCTCCCATTTGCGATGGGTCCCATCTAATTGCACGGGATGTTTCTCACTGCTACTAGCGTACGGGCTCCCCTCCCCTCTGCGCTAGTACGACTGAGAAACTTCACCCTACCTGGTGTCCCTTCAGGCCCCCTTGCCATAGCATAACCCCATCAATCCACTACCAGTGAGATGAGTCCGGGATTTCGATAAGTCTACTTAGCCAAGTTGTACTTTACAGACTTGTGGTTGTACTGTTTTACACGGGTTGACAGGACAAGATTCAGTCCTTAGTGGTATCTGGGCGGTCTACCACTAACCCACTTTGTGCTTCCACTGCACCACACTCCCACCTTCGAACCAATCCGCCCAGATATTTAAGCAAGTTGGGGATTTTGGGAGTGTAAAATAATCATATCAAATGTACCAGTCATTATCACCATGACTGCCCAACCAATTTTTCTCAGGATTAAAAAGTGATGCTTGGGCGCTCTCGCGCCCATGAGTATCTACGCAATACTAAGCATGGCATATAATTAGGGACTTAATTTCAAAAGGTTACTATTATAATTTTGCTAGGGCGACAAGGTTCACACATTCAACTATTCCAAAGGAGGGTAATATTATTCAAGGTAAACAATGGGCATATAACTAGAATCGGAAATTAAACATGTATTTGCATATAAACTACAGCATGCAATTTGATAATTTAAACAAAAGTAATTTGCAGAAAACGTAGGTTCAACATGATCAAAGTATTGACTCGCCTTGCGCGGTTTACCGCGGTCTTGAGCTCACTCAAAGCTTTCTCATTTGTCGACCTTGAGGTTCGGATCTTTATCTTTACTTCGATCCTGTCCTCGCTTGATCCATAGAATCTTCAGGGCTCCGGTTACTAATTTCGCAACAATGATTGAATCCAAATAAAAGCAATTAACTCAAAAGATCAAATAAATCCGAATAAACTCACTTTAGTTTTATTACGAATTAACGAGTGATTTGAGGCAAAGCCTACAATGGTGTATCATGACTTGATCTTTTTATTAATCATTTCTTCTTTTATTATATTTATTTAGGAAATTCCATGAGCCAATTTAGACCTATGTGTTGATATAGCTTGCCATTCCTTGAATGGTACGAGCTGGCACATCGTAAGAGCATTAACCCGGACCTAGGGTTCATGCATTGTCTTTAATATAACTTACAGTCAGAGCTAATGGTTAGTCGACATGTTGACAATTTTCAGCATTATGTTCCCGAGTGTTATATTTACTACAGTCTTTTATACAGGCCACGTACTTGTAGTTTAAATAACACCTCAGTTTATTTAAGGGTTGTTAGTGAAAGTATTTTTATGACTTCTCAAGGATATAGGTACGACAGTCATACTTTAGATGGTTAATTGTGTATCACTTAATTATATACCGCTTTTGGTTGCGCCGATAGTTTATGCAATATGTTCTAGAGTCATTTTATGTGAAATGCTAATCTAACACCGACTGTCATCATTAATGAAATCTAGCGTTTGAGATTTATTTATCAGCGATGTACTAATGGTGGGGTTTATAAACCATGACTTTCTAATCTAAATTGATATTTCATTTTAAATGGCTTTGGCATATCATTTAATTTTATGAAGCTGCTTGAGTTATCATTGAATTGAATCTACCCTTAAGATTTATTTTATAACTGCATTCCGTAATTATATTTGGATGTCCTGACCTGGGTTATTGGTAATATCTTATAGCCTATCTTGCTAATGGTTGATTTCTATACCCTTCAATTAATGGGTCATTGTTTCATGTGACAACCTCTCCTAATCAATCTATTAATAAATCCTCTCATTTGATAAAGCTACATGGTGCATTCGGTATTACATATGCCATGCTAACTTATATTCAATTACTCATTAAATTTTTTATTTGCTAAAGGTTTAAAATGAGTTATCCATTATATACTTATATGGATAGGTGTGTATATACTTATACATAACACATTTTTTTTTATTTACTAATATGTGAACCCTTAGTTACCAGGTTCTCATTTCATGGACACAAGCTCCTAATCACTATCTCTATTAGGCTTTTATTTACTAAGGATGTAAGGAAATTTTTCATGTCATATTACTCACAAACATATGATAATTAACCATGGTCAAATGCTCTAAAAGCTCACTACTTATTTTTTTCACATGCCTTTAATTTACATTTTGATGTATAGGTAAGTTTTACTCGAATCCCAAATTAATTTTAGTGACTTTCTTACTTCATTTTCTAATTGTTTCCCAACTGGAATGTGTTAAAAAGAACTACACAAAAACATGGGCAGAGGGGATTCGAACCTGTGACCCATGTGTTCAGCGCTCCAGAACAGAGAAGCTTGGGGGCGGGCCGGCGGCGCTTGGCCAACGGCGTCGCCGGTGAGGTGTGGCCGGGGAGACGCCGGAGAGCTACAAAACGGGTTCCCCTGCGGATGACGAAAAGGTTGGTGGGGTCACTAGGGGCTGCGGCGGCGCCGAGGGTGGCCGGCGTCGGCGCGTGCGGTCGGAAGCGGGGGCGAATCGGGGCACCGGCGGACGGGAGGAAGAAGGGCAAAATTAGAGCATGGCCGAGCATGTGGGAGAGGGTGGGATGCTCACCGTGCGGTCGCCCATGCCGGGGAGGGTCCGAGGCTGGCCGGCGGCGTGAAGCGGCGGCGGCTCGGGGTGGCGCGCGGTGCTGGCGGTGTAGGGCCTTCGGGAGGTCCAGGAAAGGCCGGATTTAGGTCGGCGACGCTCCGGAGGTGGTGTAGGTGGAGGGAATCGGGTTCTAGTGGTGGCAATCAGCGGGGAGACCTATGGCCGGAGCTGAGGAAGAAGCCGGGGCCGGCGGCGATCTAGGGAGCTAGGCTTCGATTGGATTCTACAGTAGCGAGAGGGTGGAGTGGGGAGCTCATGGATGCTGCTTAGATGTTCTTATAGGGGCCGAGCGGTGCTGGCATCGGGAAGCCGCTCGCGCGGTCATGTCCGTGCGCGGCGGAGCAGTGGCGGGCAGTGAAACGTGGCTCAGTTTGAGCATGATGACTTGGGGCGCTCGAGGCAGGGCAGAGAGGAAGGCTTGGTAGCGTGGTGTTGCGGAGCGGCGCGGCAAGAAAACGAGGCTGCGACAGAGGATAAGGGCGCGGCGGCAGAGCCGATGGCGGCAGCGAGAGAGAGCGGCGAAGGGACGGCTCGGGAGCAGGGAGCGCAGGCGCGCTGCGACGGTGATGGAACGGCTCGGGAGCAGACGCTGCAGAGCAGTGAGCGGACGAGAGAGACGCGGAGGAGGAGACGACGTGGAGGGAGCTCGTCCGCAGAGGAAGGGAGGAGGAGGAGAAAAGAAAGGAAGAAGGAGGCAGGCGTGCTGCGCAGGGAGGGAGGCCCACTGGGCAGAGGGAGAAGTGGAGGAAACGGGAGAAAATGGAAAATGGAAAATGGAAGAAAAAGGGAAAAGGAGGCTTATGCAAAATTTTAGAATTTGGATTTCTAATTTAAAGTTTTACCTTGCATTAGATATTACTGATTTTTTTTTTGGAAGTTTGCATAGCATCCAAAATTTTGAATATTTAATTTTATCTATTAAATGTGAGCTTGTAATATTCCTTTAGCCACTTTTCTTTTTACCTAGGTAAAATGGAATTCAATTTTTTATTTCTGATATTTAATACTTAAATGTTGATTCTGTGTGTAGACCCTTGGGTTTTCCCTTTCCTTTAATATCTTTGTTGTTTTTGATTTGGATATTATTCCTTGGCATATTACTTTGCATGACACAAATCTCAAGATATTGTAAATAAATCTTCTAAAAGAAATTTTTAAACACCAGCAAATGCAAGAACAGTTTTAAAAATTCCATATTTTTAGATATCCAAATTTTGGGATGTTACAAACCTACCCCCCTTAAAAAGAATCTCGACCCCGAGATTCCGGTAGAGCAGAAAGAATGGAGGTGAGTTATATTGGTTAGCAATGGGTTTCGGGGTGTTGCTCGACGTATAGTTCCTTAGCTTCACAGAGAGATGGAAATCTGCACAATAGGGGTTAGCACTTGGAGAAGTAAAGAGGGAAGAGTGAAACCTTGTTCTCCTGGATAGGTCGTAGACTTCCAATTACTTGCTCTTCGACATTGTTATCTTCACATCATCGTAGAATGGAGTGGTTGCATCATCTATTGGACATATGGTTGCAGAATTTCATGTTGATAGATGGGTAGCAATGGTCTATGCCCTAGGGGTAGAGAGCCTTAGGAATGGAGAAGGTGCCGATAGACCTATCTATATGGTGGCCTTCCACTTCTATTGGGATCTCAGTCTTAGTCTTTAGCTTTGCTAGAGACGACAATTTTAGCTAAAGGTACATCTCGTAGTCCTCGTCTCCAGAAGATTGGTGGCCTTGCGAATCTCCTTGTACCGGTCAGATTGGCTCCAAGACCAGGTTGTTGCAGTTCCAAGGATATGTATCGTAGTAGTCCTTTGGCAGTTCTGTCTCTTAGTGCTACCCCCCATAAATAAATGACGAATGTCATTATGGTTGGCGGAAATTTGATTCATCTCGACTCTTGGTCCTCATGCTGATTTGGGGCTCTTAGTTGGAAAAATTGCGAAGGCTTCACTTATCCTTGGTTGCCTTGGCTTCAGTTGTCCATCGCTTGGCTTCAGTAGACCCGGCTGGGTTTGTAGCAAAGGGGCAAGAGGGAATAGCAGGAGGTACGGTTAGAATCGTGGGGATACGGAAATCTAAACCCATTATAATTGTAAAAGGGTACACCCCGGGAAACTGGGGTGGCACATGGATCACATAAGTTTTTTTTTTAAATCACTCTTTTCCTGTGACCGCGAAATGTAACGCCCGAGGGCAAGAGGGCAGTGCACAGGGCCAAATAGAATCTTGCAACAATACATCGTCTACTCGGGGAAAATACACATAAGAGGGCGCAGGGTTCATCTACATAGTTCGTTGAGAACGAGACCACCTTAACTTCTTGACCATCTTCGACGATCCTAGTCTTAAATTTTGGAGCAAGGGTAAGGGAAGGGAATAAAGTTTTCTTTTGAAATCCATAGAAGGAAGAGGAGAGTATCGGGAAGTAATTAGTACTCATTCTTGTATTATTTTTTTTTGACATACAAAACCCTACAATACCCCTTTCCTTGTAAAGGTATACTAATCTCTCCAATATCCATCAATATTTTAATTTACTCCCATATGATCTTCATACCTAATGCCTAGAATCCAACGGCCTTGAAAATTTTAACTTCCATTTTTGCAATTTGTTCTTAGGCTATCTTCCTTCAGTATTTTGTCACAGTATTATTTCCATCTGAAACCCCAAACAGCGGGTATCTTTAATTATTCGATACACCGATCATACACTTCCTATTGGATGTTTTCAATCTCATTAATCCTGCTATGGGTATCTAATTCTTCACATAAAGCTTATCTTTCGCCAAAGACTTATAATTCAATTTCCATATTTCACTACGTCCCTATACTCCCAATCTTAGATCTATTATTTGCCAACTTGATCATTTTCTAAATCCAATGGGAGCCTAGTATCCTTTATCTTGGGTCCACCGTTTTTTTTATCGAGACTCCCTAATAATCCAACCTGGTATTGTTGATTCGAATCCATAAGTTGCTCCTCTAGAGATCAACCTAAATATTCACTATTGGTCAACTTATTAACTCTACAATCCAATGAAAATGCAATACCTTTACTATAGATCCACCTATATATAAATTTTCCATCTAAAATTTTATTAATCGAATCAAGGTTACCAAATTCTTATATGTGCCTGAATTTCTCCACATCTTTATAAATCCAATCCCAGGTTCGTCAATTGCCTATTTTATCAGCTTTCCAATCCTATAAAGATCTAGCTTTCTTTATTTAGATCCACTGATGACTTTCGTATCGTGACCTAATAATCCTGTCTGGTGTCATTGATCCAAATCCATAGTTTGCTTCTCCAATGATCATCCTGAATCTTTATTGTCCATCTACTCCTCAATTCTGAATTCTAATGATTATCCATCATTATTACTTTTAAATCCACCAGTGTCATGTGTATCAGGACTTCCTAATAATCCAAGATTGTATTCAAAATCATAATTACTCCTCTAGCAACCACCTAATTCTTCAGTGACAACCTCCAAATTAATTCATTATTATGAACATCTTTCAGGAATAATGTTATTAATCAAGCCTATACTCCGGTAGTTGTGATCACATCTCCAACTTCTAAACATTTCAGTTAATCCATCCAGCCATCGATCCTATTCTATTATTCCATTATTATAAACATCTTCCAGGGATTTTCCAATTCATCAGTGTTGCAATCATTTAATTAGTGTCGCACCCACTATTTCTTCTGGAATCACTTACTTATCTGTCTGATCAATCTATTCATTTAAGCTCCTCCATTTCATTTATCCCAAATTCACACTATCGTTTCCTCCAAGGATAAAACAATTATGATTCAAGGTGAGGCATCATGATTCTTGGCCTAAAGTGGGTTTTCATAGAAAATTACAAGAGGAGTACTGGATTTTCATCACTTTGAATTTGGGTAAGAGAGCTTCAGAAGTAAAACGGCTAGGGCAGCATATGGATAAGGGAGATTTATCTAAGAGAGATGAGAATGAGTGATACAACTTATATTTTTCGAAATAGATTTTGAAGAAATAATTCTAGTTATGAGACTAACGATCATGCTAACTAGGTCACGACCTGCAGTCGATATGCTCTGATACCATCGCTGTAGGGACCCAGATATTAACATCTGGATTCCTCTGTGATCACTGCACTATTCCCTGGATCAGTAGATAGTGCTCACAGTTACAGTAATGAATATCAAAATACATATCATGCGGAAGCGTGAAATTTAATAGTAGACTTACTCATGGGCCGATTAGGCCGAAATCATTAAATTGCAGCAGCGGAAGAACGAAGCACACAGGTGGGACCTTCAGGACATGCCCACAGGCAGCCAACTGGAGGTTCGCGACCTAGCTCTTGACATCTTCATCTTCTCTGCCAGCTTGTCCAATCTTGTTGCTGCGGCGCAGTGATTTGATTCCTGATTCTGAATTTTGTCGCAAAAGCGAGCGTGAGCACTCCGACCCCGTGCTCCGCGAGCCAATACACAGAATGCAAATAAATAGTATGCATAGCTTAACAAAGGAGAGGCTCGGGCTATTTTATTTTGCGTAGAGTGCTTTTGAATACAATTAATTAAAAAGCCCTATGACTTAGCAATTTTGGAACAAATCATAATGTACAAGGAAATGCATTATTAATATCGATTCAGATTCCATCCACCGTTACATGGCATCTGCACCATATAGCAATTTCTTCAGCGTTATAGCCGCTTAACTTACCACTGGGACGACACCCAGGACAATTCCAAACCAGGGCAGTCCTTCGCCCTTCACTTTTCCATTCCCACCCACAAAACATTTTTAAATAGAACTATATCTGGTTAAGTTCCCATGTCCGCCCTTGACCGTGGGCACGGCTATTCGAATAGTTTTGACTCTGCAGAGTTTGTACACTTTCACCACAAGAGACAATCAACTCGTTGCCCCACACGATTCCTTAGACGTGTGGTTGAGCAGACCATCACAGTGACTTTTCAAAGTATCTAATCCTTTCTCTCATCCCACTATATGGGCTTCTCCCATTTGCGATGGGTCCCATCTAATTGCACGGGATGTTTCTCACTGCTACTAGCGTACGGGCTCCCCTCCCCTCTGCGCTAGTACGACTGAGAAACTTCACCCTACCTGGTGTCCCTTCAGGCCCCCTTGCCATAGCATAACCCCATCAATCCACTACCAGTGAGATGAGTCCGGGATTTCGATAAGTCTACTTAGCCAAGTTGTACTTTACAGACTTGTGGTTGTACTGTTTTACACGGGTTGACAGGACAAGATTCAGTCCTTAGTGGTATCTGGGCGGTCTACCACTAACCCACTTTGTGCTTCCACTGCACCACACTCCCACCTTCGAACCAATCCGCCCAGATATTTAAGCAAGTTGGGGATTTTGGGAGTGTAAAATAATCATATCAAATGTACCAGTCATTATCACCATGACTGCCCAACCAATTTTTCTCAGGATTAAAAAGTGATGCTTGGGCGCTCTCGCGCCCATGAGTATCTACGCAATACTAAGCATGGCATATAATTAGGGACTTAATTTCAAAAGGTTACTATTATAATTTTGCTAGGGCGACAAGGTTCACACATTCAACTATTCCAAAGGAGGGTAATATTATTCAAGGTAAACAATGGGCATATAACTAGAATCGTAAATTAAACATGTATTTGCATATAAACTACAGCATGCAATTTGATAATTTAAACAAAAGTAATTTGCAGAAAACGTAGGTTCAACATGATCAAAGTATTGACTCGCCTTGCGCGGTTTACCGCGGTCTTGAGCTCACTCAAAGCTTTCTCATTTGTCGACCTTGAGGTTCGGATCTTTATCTTTACTTCGATCCTGTCCTCGCTTGATC
The DNA here is from genome assembly GCA_017311315.1 of Dendrocalamus latiflorus. Classification (NCBI taxonomy): domain Eukaryota; kingdom Viridiplantae; phylum Streptophyta; class Magnoliopsida; order Poales; family Poaceae; genus Dendrocalamus; species Dendrocalamus latiflorus. The sequence continues at coordinate 8,186,706 of CM029647.1, read as the reverse complement.
CATAGAATCTTCAGGGCTCCGGTTACTAATTTCGCAACAATGATTGAATCCAAATAAAAGCAATTAACTCAAAAGATCAAATAAATCCGAATAAACTCACTTTAGTTTTATTACGAATTAACGAGTGATTTGAGGCAAAGCCTACAATGGTGTATCATGACTTGATCTTTTTATTAATCATTTCTTCTTTTATTATATTTATTTAGGAAATTCCATGAGCCAATTTAGACCTATGTGTTGATATAGCTTGCCATTCCTTGAATGGTACGAGCTGGCACATCGTAAGAGCATTAACCCGGACCTAGGGTTCATGCATTGTCTTTAATATAACTTACAGTCAGAGCTAATGGTTAGTCGACATGTTGACAATTTTCAGCATTATGTTCCCGAGTGTTATATTTACTACAGTCTTTTATACAGGCCACGTACTTGTAGTTTAAATAACACCTCAGTTTATTTAAGGGTTGTTAGTGAAAGTATTTTTATGACTTCTCAAGGATATAGGTACGACAGTCATACTTTAGATGGTTAATTGTGTATCACTTAATTATATACCGCTTTTGGTTGCGCCGATAGTTTATGCAATATGTTCTAGAGTCATTTTATGTGAAATGCTAATCTAACACCGACTGTCATCATTAATGAAATCTAGCGTTTGAGATTTATTTATCAGCGATGTACTAATGGTGGGGTTTATAAACCATGACTTTCTAATCTAAATTGATATTTCATTTTAAATGGCTTTGGCATATCATTTAATTTTATGAAGCTGCTTGAGTTATCATTGAATTGAATCTACCCTTAAGATTTATTTTATAACTGCATTCCGTAATTATATTTGGATGTCCTGACCTGGGTTATTGGTAATATCTTATAGCCTATCTTGCTAATGGTTGATTTCTATACCCTTCAATTAATGGGTCATTGTTTCATGTGACAACCTCTCCTAATCAATCTATTAATAAATCCTCTCATTTGATAAAGCTACATGGTGCATTCGGTATTACATATGCCATGCTAACTTATATTCAATTACTCATTAAATTTTTTATTTGCTAAAGGTTTAAAATGAGTTATCCATTATATACTTATATGGATAGGTGTGTATATACTTATACATAACACATTTTTTTTATTTACTAATATGTGAACCCTTAGTTACCAGGTTCTCATTTCATGGACACAAGCTCCTAATCACTATCTCTATTAGGCTTTTATTTACTAAGGATGTAAGGAAATTTTTCATGTCATATTACTCACTAACATATGATAATTAACCATGGTCAAATGCTCTAAAAGCTCACTACTTATTTTTTTCACATGCCTTTAATTTACATTTTGATGTATAGGTAAGTTTTACTCGAATCCCAAATTAATTTTAGTGACTTTCTTACTTCATTTTCTAATTGTTTCCCAACTAGAATGTGTTAAAAAGAACTACACAAAAACATGGGCAGAGGGGATTCGAACCTGTGACCCATGTGTTCAGCGCTCCAGAACAGAGAAGCTTGGGGGCGGGCCGGCGGCGCTTGGCCAACGGCGTCGCCGGTGAGGTGTGGCCGGGGAGACGCCGGAGAGCTACAAAACGGGTTCCCCTGCGGATGACGAAAAGGTTGGTGGGGTCACTAGGGGCTGCGGCGGCGCCGAGGGTGGCCGGCGTCGGCGCGTGCGGTCGGAAGCGGGGGCGAATCGGGGCACCGGCGGACGGGAGGAAGAAGGGCAAAATTAGAGCATGGCCGAGCATGTGGGAGAGGGTGGGATGCTCACCGTGCGGTCGCCCATGCCGGGGAGGGTCCGAGGCTGGCCGGCGGCGTGAAGCGGCGGCGGCTCGGGGTGGCGCGCGGTGCTGGCGGTGTAGGGCCTTCGGGAGGTCCAGGAAAGGCCGGATTTAGGTCGGCGACGCTCCGGAGGTGGTGTAGGTGGAGGGAATCGGGTTCTAGTGGTGGCAATCAGCGGGGAGACCTATGGCCGGAGCTGAGGAAGAAGCCGGGGCCGGCGGCGATCTAGGGAGCTAGGCTTCGATTGGATTCTACAGTAGCGAGAGGGTGGAGTGGGGAGCTCATGGATGCTGCTTAGATGTTCTTATAGGGGCCGAGCGGTGCTGGCATCGGGAAGCCGCTCGCGCGGTCATGTCCGTGCGCGGCGGAGCAGTGGCGGGCAGTGAAACGTGGCTCAGTTTGAGCATGATGACTTGGGGCGCTCGAGGCAGGGCAGAGAGGAAGGCTTGGTAGCGTGGTGTTGCGGAGCGGCGCGGCAAGAAAACGAGGCTGCGACAGAGGATAAGGGCGCGGCGGCAGAGCCGATGGCGGCAGCGAGAGAGAGCGGCGAAGGGACGGCTCGGGAGCAGGGAGCGCAGGCGCGCTGCGACGGTGATGGAACGGCTCGGGAGCAGACGCTGCAGAGCAGTGAGCGGACGAGAGAGACGCGGAGGAGGAGACGACGTGGAGGGAGCTCGTCCGCAGAGGAAGGGAGGAGGAGGAGAAAAGAAAGGAAGAAGGAGGCAGGCGTGCTGCGCAGGGAGGGAGGCCCACTGGGCAGAGGGAGAAGTGGAGGAAACGGGAGAAAATGGAAAATGGAAAATGGAAGAAAAAGGGAAAAGGAGGCTTATGCAAAATTTTAGAATTTGGATTTCTAATTTAAAGTTTTACCTTGCATTAGATATTACTGATTTTTTTTTTTGGAAGTTTGCATAGCATCCAAAATTTTGAATATTTAATTTTATCTATTAAATGTGAGCTTGTAATATTCCTTTAGCCACTTTTCTTTTTACCTAGGTAAAATGGAATTCAATTTTTTATTTCTGATATTTAATACTTAAATGTTGATTCTGTGTGTAGACCCTTGGGTTTTCCCTTTCCTTTAATATCTTTGTTGTTTTTGATTTGGATATTATTCCTTGGCATATTACTTTGCATGACACAAATCTCAAGATATTGTAAATAAATCTTCTAAAAGAAATTTTTAAACACCAGCAAATGCAAGAACAGTTTTAAAAATTCCATATTTTTAGATATCCAAATTTTGGGATGTTACACAGAGCTTATACATCGAGAGACGAAAGCTCATCTCGAGGCGTGCATGAGCACAGAGCACAAGGCTCGCGAGAGGGAGCACGAGAAAATGAGGAAAACAACGGTCAGGCCGTCCAGCACTAAGTACTCTCGCGAATGTCGAATTTACTTCCATTCCAAAAAGGCACGTATGTATCGTAGGAGCAGTTCGGTTTGTTGCATCGTACATGATGCTCTTTGTTATGCATGTAATCAAACCCTACGCGTTGTGTTACTTCCAACTGTATTATAAAATCTATTTTAATTTGGATAAGCATATTTTCTAGCCTTTTCGCATTCAATTGTTTGCATAGCAAGTCATTCATCAATATTAACAAACAAGTTCTCCTCCGTGTACGAATTCCTGGTTACATCGCAATATCACTTACCTTCGTACTTACCGATCGTTGTTATTTCAATCATTTTTTAGAAAAAAAATTCACAAAATTTCTTGCACTACAACAACATACAACTATCGCAAACTGTTATTGCAAATCCAACAGATTATCTACCATTCATAATCTACGAAAATAACAAATAGATTAACCTAAACTATGGCTTGTTTGCAGTCGCTGCACAGCCGAGCGATTGCAATTGTAGTTGTCCAGCTGCTGGTGACAGCTTGCAGTCGCCAAACTATTTAGCAATTGCAGCCTGTCGCCCGACGACCAGCGGATTACTTGCTTGTCATGTAGCTGTTGGACGATAGGTTCTAATTGCCTAACGATTCGGCGACTGGAACTCATTTCTATAAAAAAAGGTTTGCACTGGTATATTTATGTTATTTTGAATAAAATATGAATTATTTATTAAAAAAATTCAAGAGAACACAGTGAAAGGTTGAATTTTTGCGGAGGGAATCAATAATCATCGCAATATGTCGAAAAAGGAAGGCATAACTGTATTCTGAGTCTTGTTTTCGCAAAAATGGCAATAGCTTTGGCTGCAGACGAATGATTCGACCGCCAGCTGTTGGACTTCCTGAAGAGCTACATGGCAATGCCGGGAGCCAAGAATAGATGCTATTGTGCTGTTGATTGGGATTAGTATTGTCTGCCTTTGCTCCCAACTCATATGCCCTGATATTTTAGAATGTGGTTAATTATTTTTACTGTTCAGTTTGTTTGGACTTCGAGAGAAACTGAGGTAAAAAAATCACTCCAAAAGTGCAAAAGAACGAAGCCATAGCCAGAGGGTCTGGGTGGGAGCGACGGCATCCTTTGGCGTTGGGAGCAAAGGCAGACGATACGAATCCTCTTGATTGATATTCGAGTGGTTACAGTGGGATAGTGTCCAACTCAAAAGGTTGCTTTGATGAGATGAGCAGGAATATGATAGGATACACTTGCCGACCTGCAGGGCACTGCTTGGAAAATGTAGCTAGACTTTGAAATGAAAGTGATAATTGTACCAGATAAGCTCGAAAAAGTTTGATGGATTTTGGTGATTATTTGGGCTTTTTTTTTTGCTTATGACTGAAAAGCACTGTAACTAGCTGAAAAAACACTGTAGTTGACAGAGCCTTATTTAGCATAATTAAATTTAAAAAATATAAAAAAATATGTTAGCCCATTACGTATAATACAAACAAATACGGGAAAAAAGAACCGGCAAAAAAGCAACAAAAAACCAAAAGCTCAGAAAAAGATGAAATTTATGAATAATGAAAAATAAGCCGGAAACTAAAAGCTGAAATCAAAACGATCACAGCCGGATAATTTGTGAAGTTGGACGCTTGATACCACCCAAAAAAAATTGAAACCGGGACACCAGAATTTTTGATCTGACGTGCTTGCAATCGTAAGACTAGACCGACATCATGTTGCCTCTCCGTTATTCCGGTTGTTTTCTCTGAAACATCACGCAGCATGATGCAATGGGTGCGTGTGCGTGAGCCATTCTTTTTCGCCATAGAAATGCTTTTGGGGTTGGAAACGGAGAAGAAACTCGGTGGAGCTGCCACGGTTGCAATTCCGTGAAAGTTCCGACAAGGTGAACTTTGGCCGTATCTTTCCAACAGGTTGAATTTTACAGGAAAGTTGAAATGGTTGGATTCCATGGAGATTTTCAAAGCGTCGTGACAGGGGTGGCGGCCCATGCTTTCCATGACATGAAAATGCAACGCCCAAAGTCAGAGACGAGATGCCTGTCCACTTATCAGGCTCGCTCATTAACCTTTACGTGACTCGTAAGAAACTCACGTTTAGGTTTAGCAAATGCAAGCTGCCATCCTGATGATGGTTGAAACGAAAGAAAGACACCAAACAATCCAATCAATCAGCAGATGATCAAATATAGGAAAAATAAGTGGTTCCTTCACTTCATTCCTTGGAAGATTTATGCATTTCAACCGACCGAAACGGAGAGAGACAGTATGAACAAAACAACACATCAGACTCACCTGAAGCAAATCTAAACAAACACGAAACTGAACAGCGAAAACCCAACGCAACGCGACGCGAGGTGAAGGTGAAGGTGAAACACCCAACCGCCATGCATCCATGGGTAGTAAATCTATGCCTCCTTGGCAAAAATCCGGCTGTTGGTCAGTCGAACCCGCGGCCGCGCCACGCGGAGACGGAGAAGAGGGCGCGGTCTTGCCAGCAGAGGAAGAAGGTGCCCTTCTCCTCGCGGACCTTGAAGCCGTCGCAGCCGAGCCCCTGCGCCACCCGCCGCGCCTGAAGCAGCGCGTAGTAGCTGAGGGGGACGCGCCCGAACCCGGCGCCCTCCATCCGCCGCGCCCACCGCTCCAGCCGCTCATGCCGCTCCCGCCGCTCGGCGCCGTCGCACGCCACGATGTTCTTGATCTCCTCCCCGAGCAGCCACCGCTCAACGCGCGTGCGCTCCACCGACCCGCGCGCCGCGCCCACCTCCAGGCAGTCGAACAGCGCCGCGTAGTAGTTGAGCGCCTCCACGAACCGCTCCGTCAGCCCGGGCGCATTGTGGCTCGCTTCCTGCTCCGTCACCACCATCACCTTCGGCGACAGCCCCCACAGCGCGCCCAAGAACGCGTCCGCGCGGGACGTCGACGGGGACAGCCCGGACTCCGGGCTCCGCCTGTCTTTGTCCCCGCATGCAGCGGCCGCGGCAGAGTCGTCGTCGGAGGCCAGGAGGCGGTGCAGCTGGAGGCTGGAGCTGATGGCCAGCGCCTCGCCGGTCTTCACGCGGAGGGACTCACCGTCGAGGGCATCGACGCGTGAGACCACGGGGTTGAACTGGAAGGGCACGTCCAGGCGCTCGGCTTCCTTCGTGAGGACCATGGCCGTCTGGGTGAGGATGTCCTTGTGCTCGTGGACGGCGGTGAGGCGGAGGTGGGGCGGGCCCTCCGGGCGCGCGGCGAGGAGGTGGAGGAGCTCGAGCCATTGGGTGGCGTCCGCGCCGCCGAGGTCGATGACGTGCACGATCTTCTCGGACTCCATTGCCTCCAGGATCGACTGGTTGGCGGCTGCGCCGGCGAGGCGGAGGAAGGGGCAGAGGTCGAGGAAGTGCCGCCTCGCGGCGGCGACCTCCGCCGGCGTGGGCGCCGCGCGAGGCAGGAGCAGAGCCCGGCACAGCCCCGGCCACCCCCGGAGCGCGCGCCGCGCGAGCGCCTCCGCGAACGCCGCCGCCACGCGCTGCATGGCGTCACCGTCGGGCGATGCGAGCGAGGCGATGTGCTCGAGCGCGGCGTTGGCGGCGTCGAGCCGCCCTGCCGCCGCCGAGGCGGCGCAGTTGAGGAGGAGGTGGATGAGGCAGAGGCCGCGCTCGTCGGAGCGCAGCTCCCGCAGCATCCAGGGCGGCGTCTGGGAGGCCGCGGCGGCGGCTGGGTGGAGCGGCATGTTGGAGAAGTTCTGCAGCGGGGATGATGTCACCGACGACGAGGAGCCTTCGTCCTGTACCATCAGCCTCGCCAGCGCTGCTGCTTCTTCTTGATATACTCGCTACTAGCAAGCCTCTCTCTCGTCGTATGGATGATTTATACGGCCGAAATGGTATGCCGCAGGCAGAGGCGCATTTGAGGTTCTTGAGGTTTTTGCGTCTGACACCACCCACGCAGCGCCGAGCGGTAAAGTGGGAGCAGGAGGAGGAAGGAGACCTGCAAAAGGCGGCGCCTGCGTGCAAAGAGAGGAAGCAGAGGCTGAGCAAGAAATCCATTAATGCAGTACTAATCAGCTTTAGATACTGGATAGATTGGGCAATGAAACGAAACGAAACGATGATGATCACAGAAGAGAACAAGCAGAGAAGAACAAGGGCCAAAAGGCCAAGGAGATTGCAACAAGCAGCAACAGCTCAAGAAACAAAATTACAATTCCCCGGTCAGATTTTCTCAGAGCAGGGATCGAGGGGGGTAGAAAGGACCACCACCATTTATTTCTGCACTCATCAGGCATGCATGCATCAGTGAACTTTATTGTATGAAGTAGGAGTTATTTACAAGGGGCCACCAGAGACTACTAGAGAGAGAGAGAGAACCAAAATGAGCAGCCTCGCTCGAAACCAGAAAAGAACAAAACAGAAGAAGGAAATGCTCACCTCAAGGAGCCAGGAGCAGTGCTGTGTCACCTTCGCCTATTTCCTCGTGCAAGAGATGCAAATACAGTAGCAGACAGAGATGGAGAGGAGAGGAGACTAGAGATAGAGAGGAGAGGGGGGGGGGGGGGGGAGACGATGAAAAGATCGATACAGAGAGCAGCAGGAGAGCTAGCTGTACAAGGGAAGAAGTGGAGGAAGGCAGGGGGACGTGGGTTGTGTAGCAGAGGCTGCAAAGCAATTGTGCAAGGCAAAGCAGGCAGGGGGATGTGTGTTTTTGGACTTTTCGGAGCGTGTGCGTTGGCGACAAAAAGCGGAGGCTTTTGTCTCCATCGCGCTTGTTTGGACCTGCTTGGTTTAATGACAATTGACAAATTTCACCTCGCAAGTTTTACCAAAGTTTGTTCGAATCAAAATTTGGTTAGCAAATTAGCTGCTCATATTTTGGTCAAAGATTGGTTTCAAAAATTCAACTAGAGAGTCAATATGGTCTTATGACAAATTGGTTTCGAATCAAACGGAGGCCAAATCGGATCAATGGAGACCAAAAATTTGATCGGTTCGGCTTGAGATTCTGGCTTATTTTTCACTATTCATAAATTTCATCTTTTTCTGAACTTTTGGTTTTTTGTTGAGCTTTTTTGCCTGTTCTTTTTTTCCCGTATTCGTTTGTATTATGCATATTAGGCTAACATATTTTTTATATTTTTAAATTTAATTATGCTAAATAAGCCTCTGTCATCTACAATGTTTTTTTCAGCCAGCTACAGTGTTTTCAGCCATGAGCTTTTAAGAGCAACTCCAAGAGATGGGCTAATACATCCCCTAAAATAAATTTTGGTGATTAATGAAAAAAACCCTCTCCAAAAGATCCCCAAAACCACTATTAAAAATTTTAACACCCCCAATATCTCACCTCACCGGAGCCAAATATGGCCTCACCCCACGCGTCCCCAATCACGGTTCCCGCGCGCGAGTAGCGATCCGCGCCCAATTTTTTCCTTCGCTGGCCGCTGCGCCTCTCTGCCAGCCGCCTGCGCCTCCCCCCCCCCCCCCGGCCCCTTCGCCTCCCTGCCGGCCGCCTGCGCCTCCCCCCCCGGCCCCTTCGCCTCCCCGCCGGCCGCCTGCGCCTCCCAGCCGGCCGCCGCGTGCGCCTCCCCGCCGGGCGCCGCCTGCGCCTCCCCGCCGGCCCCTGCGCCTCTCCGCCGGCCGCCTACGCCTCTCCGCCGGCCGCCTACGCCTCTCCGCCGGCCCCTGCGCCTCTCCGCCGGCCGCCTACGCCTCTCCGCCGGCCCCTGCGCCTCTCCGCCGGCCGCCTGCACCTCCTCGCTGGCTGCGTACGCCTCTCCGACAGCATTGCGGTCTGATATTTCCTTCGCAAAGTATGTTCCTATTTCCTTCGCAAAGTATGTCTGAGCAAAATAAGCATTGCGGTCTGATATTGCGGTCTATGTTCCTATTTCCTTCGCCTTCCTAGTTGCACTTTGCATTGCTAGTATGAATGTATCAATGGTGATTGACTCATTGTAGATTAATGGATTGGGCATTTTCTTGTTGGAGATTCATAAGTGTACGATTTCTGATAGTTCAATACAGTTTCTTAAATCCACAGAAAAATGCAATTTTCTTGGACATTACCTATGCAATATTAGCAAATGTATAAGTATGAATTCATGGTTTTATTGGTGGTATATCATTTCAGTTAACCACAATTCATGATTCATCATTTTTGAGAGTTCATGAACCTAAACTAAAGGTATCACAGACGGCCAACATAGGAACAGATTGAGGATTCACTCTTCATGAAATTTTGTGTACCAGATTGAGGAAAGTGATTGAAAGAGTTCTACCTTCTAGGAAGTAAACTAAAGCAAGTACCTGACAGGTTTTACACAACTACAGGAATAGGTAACTCCCATTGCTTGTTTCACTCCAAATTACACATAATCTTGTTAGCAAGTGGCCTGAATTCTTAATTTTTGTTCCTGGATTGTTTTGTTTCAAATAGTACTGAACCATGGATGGTGATGGCTATTTTACAAACCTATTCCAGAGAGTGAAGGTACACAAAGGAGACCAATGGGTAGGAAGAGGGCGAAAGAAGCACTGCGACAAGGACAGCTTGGCTACATGGAGGCATTAGATCATTTGTGGGCAAAGAGAGAAGTGAGTGATGCGGAGAAAGAGCGTAAGAAAGATGACAGGTTCAAAGAAGCTTATGCTTTACAAAGGGAAAGGATTCAGCTAGAACAGGTGAAGGTGGAAAATAAGAAAAAGAAGTTAGAACTTATGAGTGATGAGATATGTTTGAAAAGAATGATAGAAGAAGAAAGAATTATGACCATGGACTTTACTGGCCTATCAGACATACAACAACAGTTCTACAAGAGCCTACAGAATGAGATTGTAGCTCGACATTCCTCTAAGTCGGGTTAAATTTCAGAACACTAGGTGATTTACAGAGTTTTTGTTCTTTAGAAATTCTCTCAAATCTTAAGCACTTAGCTAATTAATGTAATGACAGTTTGCTTGACATTTTGAGACTACTCTGGTTAAATCTTACCTTGCTCTCTGCTGACTGCACATTCAATATTCAGGAACTCAGTTGAGTAGCCCCTCAAACTTGCACTGTATCCTTTGGCCTGATTCCTTTAATACGACCTTTACGTTTGACAAATCCCCTGCTAATTCGGCTGATCATCGATTTTTTTGTCAAATAACATTTCTTGATGCTTACTATTCTTGTAGGGGGGGAGTGTCAATACCATTTCAGTCATTTTTATTCGGAAATGGACATGATCCATTACTGACAGGAAAGTGCTCATGCTTTGATATTTTGGTTGTGTCAGATTTGCAGTCAAAACTAATCGTGTTTGTTATTGGAAGAACATTTCCACTGAAGTCTCTGAAGTATGTGGAAATGTGTATGAAAGCTCGGGTTGTAACAATTGGCATGCTGATAAAAACGGGGTTTTACTGACTTGTTTATACTATTAAATTTACACAAATATTTTGTAGTTACCAGCTTTTGGTGAGGCGCATCCGTTCCTTCTGAAATAGCCATCAATCTTATAGAAATTTACATCTATGTTCAGGTTCATATTTCTTATCCTTAGTGCAGATCAACATGTTCCTGTCCAACAAAAAATGTTCCTGTCCAACAAGCCCATGTAGCAGATTTAAAATATTTAAGGGATCAATTTTGGGGATGACTGTTGGAACAAAGGAGTTATATTGATCCCCAACTTTTTAGCATGTCCCCTAAAATGAGATTATAGGGGATCAAATTTAGCCCATCTCTTGGAGTTGCTCTAAGCCCAACTGATCACCACCTGGACACGCAAACCAAACACGCACGTGGAAGCCCACACCGGCTTATCCTGGACGAGACTCCCCGAGAGCAATGCAAACTATGCAATGAAATGAATGGAATTTGTTTGGAGGAGTGCACCCTCCCCCTTCCATTCTCCCTTAATCTAGGTGGACGGACTCGAGCTAGCGTATAGTTAGCAACTTGGAGCTAATTCATTAGCCGTTCTCTTCCTTTGCACCGAATGTTGTAAATATTACGGTATAAATGTGTATTTAAATTTAATTATCGTAAATTTAATAAAGACATAAATATGATATAAAAAGCATATAGATGACTTAATCAACATATAACTATGTGAACTATTTAAGTCATTGAAACATACACCCATCAAATATATCATGTATGAGTCTAAAATCAGCATATATACATGTAAACAATTTAAGTCATTGCACCTGAATGCTGATCTCAATAAAAGCATAACATGTATGACCAAATTCAGCATGCTAATAAGAGTTTGAATATTGTTCTTAGATGTAGGGTTACACAACCAACCCTAATCTCAACCCTATCCCCTATTGAGCTACCTCATGACTCTCATGCTCACGCCACCCCCTGCCGCCTCATTGGTGTCGCTACCCCACGACCTCCATCCCCATAGCTGCCACCTCTCGATGATGCTATTGGTGCCGCTCGTCACCTCCTCCTCCCCCACCGCCACCACCCCTTCTTCCTTGTCTTTGAACTACCATCAGATCAATTGCCTCGACCGCCTCGCACCAACTGTAATCACAACTCATGTCTCATCGTCCTCCCCTCATGACCTCGCCTACCGCCGGCCACCAAGCCTACGGGTGGCGGTGCCCCGTCGATCCTCCCCAATCCTCAACCTCCCTCTACGTTCGGGGGCTCCATTGAATACTAAATCCTAACCCCGCGGCGGCGTGAGACAATGGTGGCGAAGAGAAGAATAGGATGAGCTCGCCGTAGAAGATGATTTCGCCTACTAGAGCGTAAATCTCCAAGCAAATCATGATGTTAGAAATTCGAATGATATATAACAATTTTGAATACTTATTGCAAAGAAATGTATAGACACATTTGCAAGAATGCCTCGCAATTGTTATATTGAAATTGATACTCTGAAGGATTAAAATTTTCAAGCGGTTCCAATTTAAAGAATATGCTATTATATGAATCTGATCATTTGCAGATATATGGTAATGTTTATAACCATTGATAAATAAAATAGTTAATATGAAAAAAAACCAATTTTAGGCCCCATTTCAACTAGCTCGTGGCTTAAGCTTCTGGCTGTGACTTTTGGCTTATAGTTAAAATTGTAGTGTAATTACTGTTAGCTTTTTCTAAGTAAAAATAAAAACTATTATATCATCACGGACAATGCAAAGTAATAAGGGAAAAAAAGCAAAAAGCAAAAAAAAACTAAAATTTGAAACCGATGCATTCCAAGTGGCTTGTGATTTAAATAAGCAAAAAACCAAAATAAATCAAATTTTGAACCTGTTTAAAGCGAGACTTAGGTGACACTCGGTTGGGCTGAAATAAGCTGGCTTATGACTGAAATTGCACTATAGCTGACAGAAATTATACTGTAGCTAATGGTACTTTATTTGGCATAACTAAATTTAAAAATAGAAAAATAGATAAGCCTATCACAAATAATACAAACGAATATGGAAAAAAGAACCGGTAAAAAAATTAAAAATAAAAAAAAGACAATTTAAAAATAGTAAAAATATAAATTAAAAAATCAAAAGTTCAAGTGGAAATGGGCGCTTAGACATGTGGCTTTTGGTGAGTACTATGTAACATGTCTTGCACAGTCCTTGACTTGTTTTGCTTTGATGAGAGCACTGCCACTAGCGCGAGGGCACGGCTTTTGCTATTTTGGGAGAGGACAGGGCTGTATGTGCAAGAGTGGTACTCCATTTGTACCATACGACATAGCTTTTGGCACAATAGATTAGTAAACCCCACGACTCTTGTCGTGACGTGGCGAGAGGAAGAATAAGGAGCATGGCGTGATCGGCCTCGTTATTCCTCCAGCTCCGCAACGCGACGACGACGCCATAACAAAACAAAAACGCCCACTTCTTCCTCGCACTCGATCCCCTTGTCCTTTCTTGCTCCCTTTCTTTCCGCCTTTCTTCTCTCTCTTTCTCTTGGTGGTTTCAGAAAACAAATCTAAAACCCACTGGCTAGCTGGAAAAACAAAAAGCAAGCTCCGTATGTATGTATGTATGTATGTATGTATGTATGTATGTATGTATGTATGTATGTATGTATGTATGTATGTATGTATGTATGTATGTATGTATAAATCTTTTTATACGGGAAATGAGGCTGCTGGTCGAGCAAATAGTAGTGTGATCTAGCTTCTTGTTTGTCTCTAGTGAAAAACCGTATGGAAGCTCAGTACAAAGATTGTCTGACTGAAAAATCAACGCTGGAGGTAGACATACTTTAGACGCATGCAGCACCATACAAGTATCTATACGTGGCAGAATTTGGGCCCACCCGTCATAATTAGGCCCCGTTATTCTAACTTTGGTTTCTGAGGCCGCACCGAACATGTTGGTTTTTTAATTTCGATTTTCATTTTCCTTTATATTGTTTGTTGAGATATAATGATATTTTTTATTTTAATTAAATTACTTACAAAAAGCTAATAATCAGTACAATGTAATTTTTTTTAAAAAAACAATGATTGAATGACAAAAGTCACTGAAAAACCAGATTGAAAGAAGCCTAATAATAAACAAATTGGCGATGCGTTTGAAAGACTGAACAAGAGGCAGCAGGCGCCGGTTGGGAGTGGGCACTGCCTATCTGCAAGACTGCAACGCAAGGCCAAGCAGGAGCATGCATGATGCGAGTGCGTCCAAGCGAGGCGCCATCCATCTGCGGCTGCGTCCAAAATCCAAATCCAAAGAGACGCATGCGATTGCAAGGCAGTGCGCCCCCGTCAAGACAATCTTGCTCGTCGCGTAGCGCGTTGGCGTGGCGTGCGGCGTCCGGTGGTGCTATCTCCACTCCCGGCCATTAAAAGACGCGACGACAAGGGAGAAGTGGACGCTTGTGTTGTGCTCACTCAACCGGTGGGGCCGGCGCGCGCCCCCACCTTGCCGAGCGAGCCCCGCCCCATCGTGTCCTCTCTCTCCAATCTCAATTGCCAAGTGAAGTCTCGCCCCCGGCACGCTCGATGGTACGTGAGCCGAGCGTTTTCGTGCGTCCGTCTCGTCTGTTCGCTGCGCGCGCGGTGGCCGGCCGGCCGTGACCGCTCCTTTTCGGCCGCCTCAGATTCTGTGCGCCCGGACGTTGCATGCGTTGCCCCTTTCGGCCCTGGAGGTGGCATGTTCATCCGCTAGCTGCCCAGCTCACTCGCTGCCTTGTTCGATCATGCAAGTGTTCTGCGAGCGCTTGTACTCGATCTTCTCGCCGGTAAATTTCTTTTGACCAAAACATCAATATATGACCAGGTACGAACATATCGATCTCTACCGGCCCTGCGTTGCCATGTGACAAGTTGCTTGTGTAATTTTACCAGTTTCCACGACTCTGGTCGTTCATCGACCTTGCTTTATGGAGCGGTTTCTACATGCATGCATGCATACAGTCTTTAACTCCGGTTGGCGGGTTTTAGAAAAGGTAATACTATCTTCCACTCTTTTAGAAAAGTTGCTTAATGTAGGAATTAAAACTAATAAAAAAAGCAAACTAGACACACAAAACTGACGAGTTATCAGGATATTCACTTTTATTTGTTCTGTTCTAGCGTAAATCCATTAAAGACGCAGAAACCGGCGATAACTGAAATATATCCTACGTACATCCACGCATACAGCGCAAGCAGAGTTGCATGTAGTACATGCATGCCGTGTACGCATGGTATCCCGCGCGCCGTCCGTCCTTGTGAACAGCGCATTAAGCGCGCGCGACGCGCAAAATGCAGCTCGATCTACTGTACGTCTGAACCTGACTGAACAAGGAGACACACTGCATGCCGGTTTCCTCTGATTTCCTCGCGTGCCGGCAATGGCAAGGCGAACACAGGAGGCCGGCGGCCGGCGCGCATTGGAATGAGGGGCGGATAGCTGCATTGCAGCGCGTTCGTTTCAAGCAAGCAAATGCAATGCAGCCGAGGATGGACGGTTTGCTCTGCCTCTGCAGTCTGCACGAGGTACCCTGACCTGTGGCTGCATGCCTCGCCGTACGTGTGGTGCATGCGAACGAGAAGTCGCAGTTTCACACTAGGTACTTGCGGTGGACGCGCGCGCGGATGGCTCCGGCGGCAACAGCTGTAGGATTCCGTGATCTTTGTACCATTCTGAAAAGTGTTTTTGCTTGTTTGTTTGGGAGCAGTCGGCTTGGGTTGGTTTTTTTATTTATGGTTTATGATTTATTATTTTTAAATAAATAAATAGGATGGTTTTTCTGTTATCTTTTTGAAACGATTTATCGAAACAGCTTTTTCGAAATAACTTATCGATATTCAATTCATCTATACGAACGCTACCAATCACAAAAAGAACCACCTTTGTATTGTATATGCCATGCCCCCAGGCTAGGACGCTAGGTGGTGCCTGATTTTTCTATGGTTTTACTGGGCTTATCACATTGTATCCATCTACGCTGTACTAGCATTAATCAAGCCTTGGAGGGTGGTACAATTTAGATCAGAACTGCAGTGCAGGCTAGGTCCATGTGATGTGATGTTATTTCTCTTCAGCAAAAATATTTTTTTAATCCACACAATGGGGGGTTGAAAATAATTAAACACATCGATCGCCATGTATGTGATATTCAGCAAAGCTATAAGAGAAGCTGCACAAATTAACGATTTAGCATCTGTAGTGAGGATTGTTGGGTGTAAATTATCCCATTAACTCCTTTAATTCGTTACAGTGGGTGCTGGTTTTTTCGACTGATATGTAAAAATGCTTTTTTTTAGGGAACTGTAAATTGTCCAAACCCTCACAAAAGAATGAATATACAACTTGTCCACAGCAACACAAGAAAAATATTTGTTTTCTGCATGTCCGGCAAGTCTCATGCCTTGGACCGAATAATTCAATTTCGTCCCTGTCGATACATTTTCAACACAAAATGTTTCTATACGTACGTATTCAATTGATTAAAAAGATTGTCAATTGCCATGTCTGGTTCCACGGAAACAAAACACGGGAGGAGATTTTTGGAGCCGTACCAGACTGCGAATGCGACCTCCATGTTCAGGACACATCACACCAAAGTCATCACAAAAGTCAGACGGGAAAAGTCAGAACCAATAGAAATTAAATCGCGTGAAAAAATAATGCTGGAGGAGAACGACAGTGCTAGCTTCATATTTTCGCTGCGTTTAATGGTGGTGATCGGTTCGGCTGAAAAACTCGTGGTTTATGGCTGAAAACACTGTAGCTGGCTGAAAAAAGCACTGTAGCTGACAGAGACTTATTTAGCATAATTAAATTTAAAAAATTTAAAAATAAAAAAATATGTTAGCCCATTACGTATAATACAAACAAATACGGGAAAAAAACCGGCAAAAAAGCTCAACAAAAAGCCAAAAGTTCAGAAAAAGACGAAACTTATAAATAGTGAAAAATAAGCCAGAAGCCGAAGCCGCTATCAAAATGTTTGCACAGAGATTCAAGCAAATTTTGTTTGTCTTTTACTTCTCTCTTTCATTCACATGCAACAAATTCTTTGCCTGAACTTGTAAAGAAGAAAACCCCTAAGTTGGCATCTAACGTCCCGCGTTTCTAAACTAGCGGTAGATGTTAACATCACGAGGTAAGCCGAAAGTAACCACGTAATTAACGAGACTTAATAGCCATTTCAATTATTAAAATCATACACCAATCCAATTGATTAAAAGACGATAAAATAAAGATATACGAATTACAACATACATTAGAATTCAATATTATTACACTCATTTCATACACGTAGTAAATACAATAATTAAATTTACAATTGAGCCTATTTCTTACACATTTGAAATTAACCAGAAATTACAGAATGACCTACAATATTAATTGCAAGAAAAGAAAATATTAAGATACCAAAAAGAGAAAATATTAGGATACCAAAAAAAGACCAAAAAAAAAATTGAAAGCCAGATTGCTATCAAAACCCTCGTTAGGTTATTGAAATGGGTGTTTCGCTCATCGAGATACCAGACCATCCGGGGCCAGTCGGCACTTCTCACAACCGTAGGGTTTCATCATCCAGCATTAGAAACAAACCTGAATCCATTCCAAATTCCCAATTTCATTGCCAGCTAACCAATACCCAAAAACTAACCCTTCTCTGCATAGTGAACACAGTGAAAGCCCTAGCACGATCACAACATAGAGGTAACACAGGGGAAAGGGTAAAGGCCGAGAGGGCAACCAAAGGAAGAGAAAGAGAGAGATAGCTCAATTTTACCCACGATAGCAATAGTCCTCACCACAACCGAACAACAGTGGCAAACCCCCATTCCCCAGATCCAAACCATTTCCCCAAATCCCCTAAGCCAACCGAGAGGAAGAAGGCGAGGTGGAGCTCGGCAGCCAGGCCAGAGGAGAAGAAGGCGCCAGGAGGAGGAGCAAGCAAAAGGGGATGACAACCCTAGGAGGAGGCGATAGCTGAACCAACCATCAACCAATTGAAACACAACCGAGCCAAGCAAGCAACCGAGAAGGCCAAACCTCAATTCTTCCCAAATCGATCCCAACATCATCCAACAAGGTAGCCCCACAACCCATTTTCGATCTTCCCATCACTATCATGGGGACCACACCACATGAATCATCATTTGCAAACATCTCACTGAATCCATTGCATACGTAGAGGTAAGCTAGAATAGAAGGAAGAGAAGTTAGGGAAGGGAGTAGAGGATACTAGAGGAGAGCCAACCACAGTGACGGCGTGCCACTGTTGGTCACTGTACTCACCTGACGGCCACCACACTCCCCGACGTGTGAGAACCTCAAGCCCCGCCACGGCAAGCCAACCAGATCAACAACCATCACCACCTCCTCCCCATCCCTGTCCAAAAAGAACTCAAATCAAAAAATAAATCAGGTAGAAATTCAAGAACTAAAAGTAAATTGAAAAGGGAAAATTTTAGTTAAGGGAAAAGCTTGGATCTTGGCAGTCGATATCAGATCCATAGTGCCAAGAGTCGGATTCGGCCGATGGTAAGCTGGGAAGGAGCCAAGTAGCCAGAGGCGGTCGAACTGGGCAAGGGCGACTGCTGGGTAGGAGGTGGCCAAGAGGTAGCCCAGCACATGCGATGGATAAGAATGCGGCTTCCCTATTCCGGTCTTGGTGTTCCTATTTGTATTCCCTCCGCGTGGCAAGCATCCATTGGCTGTATTTTTTGCTTCTTGAAACATGGACCAAGCCAGTGTACTCACCTGACAGCCACCACACTCCCCGACGTGTGAGAACCTCAAGCCCCGCCACGGCAAGCCAACCAGATCAACAACCACCACCACCTCCTCCCCATCCCTGTCCAAAAAGAACTCAAATCAAAAAATAAATCGGGTAGAAATTCAAGAACTAAAAGTAAATTGAAAAGGGAAAATTTTAGTAAAGGGAAAAGCTTGGATCTTGGCAGTCGATATCAGATCCATAGTGCCAAGAGTCGGATTCGGCCGATGGTAAGCTAGGAAGGAGCCAAGTAGCCAGAGGCGGTCGAACCGGGCAAGGGCGACTGCTGGCTAGGAGGTGGCCAAGAGGTAGCCCAGCACATGCGATGGATAAGAATGCGGCTTCCCTATTCCGGTCTTGGTGTTCCTATTTGTATTCCCTTCGCGTGACAATCATCCATTGGCTGTATTTTTTGCTTCTTGAAACATGGACCAAGCCAGTGTATGGAGTATATCAATGTGGGAAGGTAGTGCAATAAGAAATGCAGAAGCAACTGAAAACTTGTCCGTAGCGAATTGGCGGGTAATTGCCAGCATTCACTTTGAGAAGTACACAGCCAACGGATGCTTGCCACACGGAGGGAATACAGATGGGAACACTAAGACCGGGACAGGGAAGCCGCATTCGATGGATAAGGAGGAGTCCAGGGGGGAGGCCACAGCGTGATGCCAACAGCCCTCCAGCCTAGGGAGCCAACACAGGAGAGAGCAGTAGCATCGGCAGAGAGGTGGTGGTGTAAGGGAGTGTCGACGAGAGAGAGAGAGAGAGAGAGAGAGAGAGAGAGAAAGAGTCGATGCAGGGAGTTATTGGGCGAGCCCAATCGGCCGGGAGTAGAGAGAGAGAGAGTAGAGGGCATTTATCCACGTATAGTTGTATTGAGTACTTTGTTGCATGTTTAGTTGCATGCTTAATATTTTAAGTAATATTTGCAAAACTCAGTTCATAACCATGATTAGATATTAATCAGAAACAATTGTCATTAGTAAACTAATTTCACACCGTGATATAAATAGCATTGAATTGTAAATTTCCATGACCGGCTAAATCGACCTAGGGGATCGCATGGGAATGCATTGACATAGTTTATCTTTTGTATTCATACATTAAATCGTAGCATACGTGTTAAATGCAGGAAAAAGAACCAAGTCCAGAAGAAGAGTTTCACCTGAGAGAACCTGAGATCGAGACCTACGATCAACTAGCAGGCAAGTATACTTTTGAACATGTGATCAGACTATTTTCAGTAAAAACAAGTAATTACCTACTAAATTATTATCACCCCGCATCAAATAAAAATATTGTTTTAATCTGGATGAATGCTATGTGAAAAAAAGGAGGTATAGCAGGCTCAACTGATAGAGCAATTGACCTACAGGATAAGTAATCGGTGGGCAGAGGGTGCTACGAGAAGGTGACAATAGGCAAGATTGGGGCCCTTTGTATAGGGGTAAAATCTAACGGCTTACAAATTTCACTTGTGTAATAGACCATATCGGTCGTATCAACCATTGTTCCGTAAAGGACGAGTAGAATCGGTAACCCTATCAAAATTATTACGCACTCCACAACTGAGTTTATAGATTTATCTAGGAAGAAAATCGGGCGAGATCATAATTGGACTTTAGGCCATAAAGGATATGCCCAGTGCATATATTTAGCGATGTGGAGTGTCAGGTGAAGATGCGTCCAACCCGACCAATGACTAGCTCATAATTGGGAGGATGCCAGGAGAGGGTGAGAAACCACCTCAGGCCAGCAATTATGAGTAGTCAGGTAGAGGTATAATATACTGAGATAAAGGTAAAAGTTATGTGCTCTAATTTAAGCATCGTATCTAAGAAAATATGAAGATCCATTTACTACAAAAATCAGGGTGACTATGAGTAAAGTAGTACAAGCTTACGCAATGCTATATAAATCATAAATTCATACCTATCTCCTTGACTAAAGGCTACAGGAACCAATGGAGGTTTTATCTAGTTATATGAGTGTTCAGTAAATTTCTAAATTAACAATATGAAATTCTTTCTCAATCTAAAAATATTTTATTTTCAAGATGATATGAGATGAGAATGGATTCCAGAAAATGTTGGCTTATGATCATAAAGTGCATTTTGTTATTAATGCTTGCTGAATACTCTGTACTCACTCTTACCATTATTTTCCTTTGTTTAAAGGTTAGCCAGCTTGGGATTTCACTTAGTGTGGATGAGGCCTACCGAGAGGAGTTCCTATACCGAGTGGAAGGGAGATGGTCTTGACTCTTGAATACGACCCATATGGGTGGATACCTTATACGAGATCTGGTATAACTAGAATATTACTAGTTGTTCAAGCAAGATCCTCAAAGTATATGTAAGTTAATGCTATGTTTTTATATTTCCTAGCACTAATATAATTATTGATTAATCTAGAACTGCATCCATATTTATTGTACACACACGGTGTGAACGGGGTATGAGCTTAGTTCCTTGTACCCTTTCAATAAAATCCAGCAGCCATCATGCATGCTACACTAGTTAATGCTGGCCCTGGTTTTTTTGTTTTTCAGTTGTTTCTTTATCTTTGACTTCTCTTAGGTCCTATTTGACATAGCTTCACCAACAGCTTCATGAGCTGTTTTTTGCCAAACACCCTTTTGCAAACAGCTTCATGGGTGAAGCTCCTTTTTTTCTGCTCTCACAAAGGAATGGGGAGAGGTGAAGCTGAAAAAAGTAGCTTTTCACAGCTCTCTCCCTCAGGCCCGCAGTCCTAGAAACCCACTGCCCCTCTGGTTCACCAAAATTACACGCATTTGCCACTAGTCCATCCCGTTCACCTCTCCCGTTCACGAAACATAAACAAGGCACTAATATTGCTTCCTAATGATTTTAATTTTTTATTATTTTTTATTTTAATGTTTTAATTCATACTCATTCAAATATACTATTTTTTTAATTCATATGACCATATACAAACATACAACTCCAAATGTTAGAACAAGTCAGGTAGACAGGGGCATCTTGGACAATTGCCCTCTCTCAGTCATGCATGAAGCTGTTTTGCCAAACAGTTTTCCAAAACAGATTTACCTTCATCGGTGAAGCTGCTCGTGAAGCTGAAACAAAAAAAAACAGTTTCACTAGTGAAGCTGAGTTGTGTCAAACATGACCTTAGTAATTATTATTTAGACTAATAGATCATAGAAGAAGAAGAATAAGAATAGACCGGTTATCCAACGGACCCATGTACGCTGTGAGTTCTTGAATAGGCCAACTCAAAAGGCATCTCGTGTTGGTACCTAGGAACCAGAAAAGATGTAAGTAGGAGCAGCAGGTGCGTTCCTGCACCTGCACACCGACAGACCGATTGGTAATGCGTGAAGTTGTTGCTTGCGAACGAATTCACAACGCGTGGGAGATTGGTGAGCGGGTGCACCGGAAGAAATGGATCAAAAGCGGGGTAGCAAGGAGCTGGCTTAGCCAGTGGAAAAGTGGAAACCTTTTTGGATGCAAGAAGAGTTATTGAACTGCTTCCATATTTATTGATCAATGCGATGCTTTTATATTTCCTAGCACTAATATAATTATTGATTAATCTAGAACTGCCTCCATATTTGTTGTATACGCACGGTGTGAACGGGGTATGAGCTTAGTTCCTTGTACCCTACTACCCTTTCAAGAAAATCCAGCAGCCATCATGTATGCTACACTAGGTAATGTTGGCTCTGTTTTTTTCCCAATTATTTTTGATTTTTGACTTCTCTTAATAATCATTATTTAGACTAATAAACTGTAGAAAAGAAAGAATAGACCGGTTATCCAACGGGACCCATGTACGCTGTGAGTTCTTGAATAGGCCAACTCAAAAGGCGTCTCGTGTTGGTACCAAGATCTACTACCTAGGAACCAGAAAAGATTTAAGTAGAAGGAGCAAGTGCGTTGCTGCACCAGCACACCGACACACAGATTGGTAATGTGTGAAGTTGTTGCGTGCGAACGAATTCACAACCCATGGGAGATTGGTGAGCGGGTGAACCGGAAGAAATGGCTCAAAAGCGGGGTAGCAACTAGCAAGGAGCTAGCTTAGCCAGTGGACAGTGGACATTGGAAACCTTTGTGAATGCAAGAAGAGTTGGTCAGATCATTTGGCATCGTTTATTTTGGTTTGAACTTCTACTTTCTAGCTTATTTTTTATTATTCCTAAATTTTATCTTTTTCTAGCTATTTAGCTTTTTTGTCGTTTCTTTTTTCGTATTTATTTGTGTTGTCCGTGATTGGATAACCTGTTTTTTCCATTTTTAAAATTTTTAAATTTAGTTACGTCAAATAAGCCATCATCAGCTACAGTGTAATTTTAACCAGTTACAATACAATTTCAATCATAAGCCAGCTTATTTCAGCCCAACCGAGCGTCACCTTTATTTAACGGAAGATATAAAACAGAGAGTAGCTTAGGGTGTGTTTGGTTGCTTTTGGGTAGTGGGATCGTATATCCTGGATGAGGGGAAGCTGGATGAGGAGGGCTGTATTTTGAAAAAGAAGAGTGTTTGGTTCGATGTATCTGTGGATACAGGCTGAATGAGTATGTGATTGGTAGGCTGTATATGAGGCTGTATGAAGGTCTTGCTCGACTCCCTCGGTCCTGGACGGGCAGATTCGGTCGAAATGGCCTTCACTCCCAGTCCCGGACGAGACCGTATGTGGGGACGAGCGGATCCAGGCTTCCACAGTAAATTCGTCCAACCAAACACCCGAATTTTTCACAATATACGATGGAGCTGGGATCCGGCCGTCCATATTCAGCAAACCAAACACACCCTTAGAGATTGTACGGGAAGCTATGCTGACTGCATGTTTTACCAGTTAGACTATCAATTGATCGGAAAACATAAATGGAAAAGTCTGCTCCAATCGGCTGCGGTTGCGGGTTTCAGGCTTTCAACTGACGGCTGTTAGTTTTTTTTCTAAATTATTTAATTAAAAAATAGGAAAAAAAATAAAAGCACGGTTATATCTCTACGAACAATACAAAGTAATAAAGAAAAAATAATCAAAATTAAGAAACCGATGTATTTCAAATGACGGAAGTGAAAAGTCGAAGCCACTTATAGCATTATGGATTGCACGGAAAGCTGACCGTTTTACCGGTCAGATAAAACAGTTGATTGAATTATTCTAAAATAGAATATAGTCGCCAGTAGCACAATTTTGCATTGATTTAGAATTACAATCAGTAAACGCCAAAAATATAAGCCGCGTGTGACAATATGCACTTGTGATGGGAAATGTCGAAAGAAGTTTCCTATGGAAAATGCGTGTCCTGAATTGGCTAGCGAATCAAATGCCCATTGGTACGGGCCGTTCCGCAATCAAAGAATTCAATAGCTCGAAAGAGAAGCCTGTTAGGTAATTTAATATCAAATGCCGCAGCTAATCCTTTTGACAAACAGCACAAAAAGGCTGGGTGTTGCATTTTCCTTTTCTAGATTGCTGTGATCGTTTTGGCTTCAGTTTTTAGCTTTTAGTTTACTTTTCACTATTCATAAATTTCGTCTTTTTTTAAACTTTTGGCTTTTTGTTGAGCTTTTTTGCCGGTTCTTTTTTCCGTATTTGTATTATACGTAATGGGCTAACATATATTTTTATATATTTTTAAATTTAATTATGCTAAATAAGCCTCTGTCAGATACAGTGTTTTTTCAGTCAGCTACAGTGCTTTTCAGCCATAAGCCACTAAAAAAAGCCCAAATGATCACCACCAGCTCGTTATGGTTCTTCTAGGAATCTTCTTCCTGAGTGGGGTGATCAACTCGGCTTAAAAGCTCATGGCTTATGGCTGAAAACACTGTAGCTGGCTGAAAAAAGCACTGTAGCTGACAGATGCTTATTTCGCATAATTAAATTTAAAAATTTTAAAAATATAAAAAATTTGTTAGCCCATTACGTATAATACAAACAAATACGGGAAAAAAAGAACCGGCAAAAAAGCTCAACAAAAAGCCAAAAATTCAGAAAAAGACGAAACTTATGAATAGTGACAAATAAGCCATGAGCACTGTAGCATAAGCCATGTTGATCACCCCTAATTTCTACATTCGCCAAACTTCACATTGAATCGATCCCTTTGTCTTACATTGATTTGCACGGGATTTTGAGCTGTCATTCCTCAGGAAAGTCGTGTTCATGTGAGGTGTCTGATTTTGTCATGGGCTTAATGAATAACGACTTGAATTTTTCAAGCAAAACTTGTCCTTTGCGCGGGTGGCATGCAGGGTCTACTTATCGTTTCGTTGAAACCAAAGTTCTTGGATCTTTCTCAGGAAAGACAAGGTATGAAGTTACCGTTCCAATTGTGACGGCGCGATATAATTTTATTTTACGATTTTTTTTAAAGAAAACAACAGATGTATCTTTGATCTTGTGGTTAGGATTCGAAAGTGTGGCACTAAAATCTGTAATGACGATATCATACTAATTTGTCGTTTTATCAATGCAACAGCAATATTGACAACTCATGACAGGAAACCAACAAATATGCGTTGTACGAACTGCATTAAGAGTCTGGCTAGTTGGTAACGTGGTTCATGAGTGACGGAGATCTTTTTATTTCATTGTGTACTAGTGTTCACAAAAATATAAGGAAACAGAGGACGTAAATTGGTTGAAAAATATGTTAATAAACTTCAAAAATGAAGACTTTAGTGACAAGAAACCAAGAAAAAGATTGACGAATCATACAAGAATTTTAAAAAAAAATCAGTTTAGTGGTCCGATACTAGTATTAAAATGCAAAATGTACTATATATTACCAAATGTCTTGGTATGTACTGCGATCTCATTTATGGCTTGTTTGAAAGCCTAAAATTCCGTCGGGATCGCAGCTCAATCACGAGAAACAATATACTCGTGCCAATTTTTCCTGGCCTGACTCGGAGGTCCACTTGGATGACTCCTCCCACGGGGAAATTTTGGCCCATCCCAGCCTGTTCCTGGGAAAAAAAATCAACGCCTCATCAAGTGATTATTTTTCTCCCTGTCCTCAAGCACTCAGTTCACACGATGTTTCGCAACAGTACCGCTGTCCTTTGCCTTCCTCCCTCACAAGTGCCAAACCTTCGCACATAGCCTCTCTCCACCGTCTCGCCTGCTATTTGTCTCTACTAGAGATGGCAACGGGCACAAACCCACTGAATTTTGCTATCCCAAACCCGTGCCCATGAAAGTTGGACGTGCCCGCTAAAAAACCCATGCCCGTGACGGGTGCAGATTTTTGCCCAGACCCATGCCCACTGGGTTAACGGGTACCCACGGGTCGCCTGTGGGTTCAGTAATGCAAACTGCAACAATGGTTAATGGAGAGGAGGAAGAAATTCACCGACCATCTTCGTTGGAGCCGGAGGGCAGCGCCATGGCAAAGGGCCTACTGCTGCGATGCGCGTTGGCTGCGGCGTGGGGGCGGCGGGCTGAACTGGAAGGCGAGGCGACGGCGAGGGCGTGCGGGAGGACGAGCGTGTGGCGGGAGTGGCGGGAGCAGGAGCGGGAGCTGCGGGACGGGAGGGCGAGCGTGGAGACTGCTGGAGACCGAGCGCGGAGCGCCAGATGCGCCGCCGCTGCGGTGGCTGTTGAATCGGGGTGGGGACTGGGGAGGAGTGAGTAGTGACCGTGATCGTGACCGTGACCGAGTGCTAGCTAGGGTTAGCCGTATGGGTAATGGGGCATTACCGCATTGGATTTGGGGGCTTGGGGCTAAATGGCTAATGGGCTATGAGCTGAGCTGGTTTGCCTGGGAGGCTGGGAGCCTGGGTTTATAACTCCTATGGATCGGGTTTATATTACCCATGTGTTTACGAGTTTGGGTACTATAGGAACGTATCCGAACCCGGCGAACCCAATGGGTTGGGCTTTTTGCCCATTAAGAGACCCATGGGTTAGGAAATTGACTCAGACTCATGCCCTAATAGAGTAAAAACCCACCGGGTATCAGGTTTTGGGTACCCATTGCCATCTCTAGTCTCTACGGATCCACCACGGCAACCACCGAGTGCCACCCACACTGCCATCTCCCCATTGTCTCTGAGAATAAAGCATGTGTCGCTTCGCTGCCTCCACCTCCATCGCCACCATCGAAGTCTAGATTGGCGGTGCCTCATCGTCGGGCGCCGTTGCCTCAGCCTCCATCAACCCCTTCGACTTCCAGATCAGTCGCACCTCGTCATCGGGCACCGCCGCCTCTGCTCCGCCACGATGGGCCCCTCCAAAGTCTAGATCGGACACGCCTCATCATGAGACGCCACCTCCTTTGCCTCCATCGCCTTTCGATGTCCAGATCGTTCATGATATGCCTCACCACTGGATTCCGCTCCCATGGTGTCTTTTCTCCTTAATTTGTCTGACACTTTTTATTTTATTGCTAGGTATTTTATTGCTAAGTATCTCTCTAAGCATGTACATTGTTCATGTTCTAATTGCATGGCCGATCCAATAGCAGGACCAACCAGGCTGGGTCGGGCTCCCATGATGGTTTTTTGGTCAAACCGCTGTTCCGGCTCGGTTGCAATGAGTATGCTTGCTGCTTGCGGCCTGTCGCGTAGTGCGCTTTTAGGCGTCGTCTTCCCGGTGTCCCCAAACGGATTGTTTGGACGCATCACACCCGGCTAACCGCGCCTTTAATTCCCGCCCCACGCCCTCACGAGCCATCAGTTAGCCACAGCGCACGCTATCAAGGGCACTTGGACCCCTTCCCGCATGCCTCCACCTGGGCGGGTCTTCGCGAGGTCGTTTTCGAACCCAACAATTCCAACGCGACGCGGGCAGCTACCCGCGGCTTGGACGCTAACGCGACGGGCGCACACCACACGCGCGACAAAAACGATGCAACAAGAGGATAGGACCAAAGGCAAGAAAACCAGAGGGGCTTCTTGGACTTGGATGCCATGTCCCCCAGTGCGAAAACTACGGGCAAGGGGAGGGCGCCTCCTTGTCTCGGGGGAGCTTTTGGTACAGCGCAGGCGGGAGCGACAAGGGAAAGCGGAGCAGGCAGGGGCCGCATGGAGGCGTCTGTTTGTTTGGACCCGTCCTCCTCTTCCTGCTGCATTGTTTGTCTTGGGCTGGACTCCCGGTGTGGCGCCACCGCATGGCATGGGTCATCCGTTCGTCCATGGCGAATTTTGGACATTTTTGGCACTGTTGCTGTTGCAAATTCCAAAAATAACGCCGGTGGAAACAAAACTCCAAACCTAACCCCCAACCGACCGCACCATTTAACCGAGAACTGACACGTGGAATGGTGCGGTACCGAAGTGGTGCGCTCCCCGACCGCACCACTCCGAAATGGTGCGCTCCCCCGACCGCACCACTCGGCGGAGTGGTGCGCTCCCCGACCGCACCATTCCACGTGTCAGCTCCCGGTTAAATGGTGCAGTCGGCTGGGGGCTAGGTTTGGAATTTTGTTTCCACCGGCGCCATTTTTGGAATTTACGGTAGCAAAAGTGCTAAAAGCGTCCAAAATTCTGTCACGTGATGTGGCACCCCGGCCCATGTGTGTGTGCACATGAATTTCTGGGTTAGTCTCACCTTACTAGTACCTTGAGAAGCACTTACATATAAGCCTAGGAGTTCCAATGATAACAACCCCTGGTTAACCGTTTTACGCGAAGCGAGGATGAAAACGCAAGCGGGTTACTATGTGTGCGTAGCCTATCCAAAATATGGTTAGGTCTGAGCCAATTTAGACCCTAAGACGTTACATGTGACGTGAGGGTTTGTTCTGCTTATCACCATTCGCCAAAGCGCTATGGCGTGCGATATTCTATCCCCCTCCCACCCATGTCCCTACCTCTGCCGTTTTGCTCTACTACTCTTAATACAGTAACTCAGTCAGTACTAGGGGTGTTCAACAGCGGTTTTCCAAGACCGTGAAACCTGGCTAATGCCAGATAGGGTATTTGACCCCGTCTACAGGTTTTGCTAAAACCAGGTTTGAACACCCCTGGTCAGTACTACAATAGGAGACGGTGTGTTAACTTAGGCCCCGTTTGGCACAGCTCTTTTTTTGTTTTAGCTTCACGAGCAGCTTCACCGGTGAAGCTAAAACTGTTTTGAAAAACTGTTTGGCAAAACAGCTTCATGCATGGTTGAAAGAGGGCAATTGTCCAAGATGCCCCTGTCTACCTGACTTGTTCTAACATTTGGAGTTGTATGTTTGTATATGGTCATATGAATTAAAAAATAATATATTTGAATGAGTATGAATTAAAAAATTAAAATCATTAGAGAAGTGCGAACGGGAGTAGAGGAAACAGGCGTGGGGACCCAGTGGCAAAGTGCTGTAATTTCTGTCAACTACAAGGGCAGTGGGTTCCTAGAACTGCGAGCCTGAGGGAGAGAGCTGTGAAAAGCTACTATTTTCAGCTTCACCCCACCCCATTCCCTTGTGAGAGCATGATTTAAGGAGCTTCATCCATGAAGCTATTTGCAAAAAGGGTGTTTGGCAAAAAACAGCTCACAACAGCTTATGAAGCTGTTGATGAAGCTGTGCCAAACAGGGCATTATATCCATTCTTATTTCTGATTAATTGTTACTGCTGGTTAGATTGAAAAGAATAGTGCCGAATGTTGGAAGGTAAAACCTGTTTAAAAAGTGCTTACGCACTGCTGACAATTCGTTGAGAGGGAGAGTATGAAACCTGGCTCGGATGCACGCGTGGCCACCACAGCAACAGGTGATGACGTTACGTCCCGTTCGCAGCCAAGTCCATGTGAGTTCCCGGGCCTACAATTTTCTCCTCTGGTACGATTTTCTGGAAACAAAGGTGAAGGCACCTCTCCGTAATACTACTTGTTCTTTTTTTTTATTTAGCATTTTTTTTATTTTTTACGGCCTTCAAGATGGTACTTTGATTATTATTTTTATAACTTTATATAAGATATATTAATAAAATTATAATACTATAAAAATATTTTTAATGGCAAATCTGATGATATAATTTTTATATAACAAATCTGTTATATAGTCAAATGTTGTATAGACACTCCCTTAAATCTATTAGCGGTCAAATTTTAAAAAGCTTAATAGCACAGATTTTAAGAAGGCAAATAAAAAAGAACAGAGGGAGTATTCACACTTACATCAAAAGTTACCCAAAGTAAACCGAACATGATAGGAGGGAGAAACCTAACCAAAGATGGCCAAACACCGAGGATTGCTCTCAGCACATGGATGAGACCATGAGTCCGTAGGTGCAAATCTCATATTATCTTGTCGATTTCCATGCGAACAAGGCCGAGATAACATGAGACAACGCGTAATCCAACCGAGTAAAGAGATGTATGAAACGCAATACCACCTCATTCCACGATAATTCCATATAGTACAACCTGGAAGTCTACAATAGTGAAGTAATCTACATGGGAGGTGAACCTATGCTAAGACCTTTCTTAAGTGATCACATATTCTGAAACTTTCAGTGTTCGAAGGCACCATGGCGCACACAACACAAAAAATGACACCTTTTTTTTTCCTTCAGAACATGAACGTATTGCAAACAAATCTCTGAGAATAAGGGAGCTTCAAAATAGGTGGCACAAAAATCATCAAGATGGTGACGAAAGACAGTTAAACCAGTCAGTTAGAAACCATGTATGAATATTTCATCCTTCACCCCAGACAAGCTTGAAGATGTTTCTGCTAGGCCCTGTGTTTACCATCTTGCTCTTGTTCTTCAACATCTCCTCTTGGGCACGGGTATCACCCCAGACAAGAATATAAGTTTTAGTTTCACAGAAATGTTAAAGCATTTTGTGAGAGGCATGATAGTACAAGAGCAGCAAGGGATATGGCATGCACTACTCACATTGTTCTGACTTCTGAGTGTTGTGAACTAAAAGAACATTAAAAGGGTACAGCTAATGAACATCGTAAAAATTGAAAGGAAAAGAGGACTGACAAGCAAGAGTATGCCCGAGCAAGTGAGAAGAGAGTTGGGTAGAGCTCTATAACAGCAAGTGCAGCTTCTTCTGTCACTTGTGGTACCTGCATTGAATGCGTGATCAATAAGGATAATTCTAGCATCAAACTATGGCATGAAGTGAACTAGCCATCTGACTTCGATGAAGGTGCCTTTTATTGCTCAGTTACCTGCATAAGTTGAAGGGCAAATTCATCGCTCACAGTTATCTTCTCAAGGTCACAACACTTTTTCTCAAACTCGTGAGGAAAACGCGAGAAGTGTTAGCACCAATAGAGAAGTTTGTGCTGTAGTATTCAGTTATCGAATGTGTGAGGAAGCCATATGTCCTTTGAGTATCAGCATATCCAGTGGTTCTCTGAACATCAAATCATTCAAGAATTTCAGTGGTGTAGCAGCTGAAAATAAAAAGGCACGGCGCAGTTAAAAGGGCGCACAACTGACGTCCTAAATATCCAATTTATTAACTTGCAAATCTAGATATTATACATTATTAAGGAAGGAACAGTAAAATGTAAAGCAACAAGAAAAGGTACTACAATTCAGGGATAACATGGTCGCACAGGTGCATGAGCAGTGTGCATACGCTGTTTTAATGCTCTCTGATGCATCTAAAGGGTTTGGATCACCTTCAACCAGATATATCAGCTTCCTTAGCCCACATTTCTACAAAGAAGGTAGACAAAAGGAAAGCATCAAGGCACATTGTTGCTATAATAAACAAAATCTGCTAGCGGGACTTACATCAAGCCCCGACTGCCCCGTGAATACATAAATTCGTCGTCATCTCTAAATCTGTCACAAACCGAAAATTTGCAAAATTTTGGTTTTTTTTTTCAAATCTCGTTTGAATTTGGTTTTCTT